>OZ010716.1:20838454-20940469 GCA_963932345.1 Ophion ventricosus | reverse complement strand
GAAAGGGAGAGGAGAGAGAGAGAAGAGAGAAGAGAGAGAGAGAGAGAGAAGAGAGAGAGAGAGAGAGAGAGAGAGAGAGAGAGGAGAGAGAGAGAGAGAGAGAGAGAGAGAGAGAGAGGGAGAGAGAGAGAGAGAGAGAGAGAGAGAGAGAGAGAGAGAGAGAGAGAGAGAGAGAGAGAGGAGGAGAGAGAGAGAGAGAGAGAGAAGAGAGAGAGAGCGCGAGAGGGAGAAACCAGGAAACGGCCTTTGCCTACTTGCTGATGATGGTGCCACTCATGATGGATCATCGTGTGTTGTATTGCGAAACCTCACGAAATTTGAGCACCGCTGAAACTCGAATTATCGGCTTATAGGGGGTGATTTTGGCAAGCCACCGTATTATTGGAAGTTGCGAGGCTCGTTACTGTAGATGACGCGTGGTGTACCAAACGAAAACTTCACCAGTCATACCAGAGAGAAAATCCCTTCAAATGGCAAGCCACCAGATCCTGTATGCCATTATCTCGAAAAATGCTTTCAAAAACCCGATTACTCGCGCTTGCCCATCCGAAATTTATCCTTCAATCCAATGACACGTAACATTCGATTCAATATTGACACGAGTGCTGTCATTATTGATGGTAAGACATTTTTTTATACAATTCTTTAGCCTTGGCACATTTAGGTACACGTGATGAGTATTTAAGACAGTCGAATTTTTAAGTTTTCCGAGCGTCCGGACTTACAAATTCGTATGAGCAAAAATACGGGCATATATGTTGAAGAGAGGAACGGCGATGCAGTACGGTTGAGTGTAACATTTTCTGGGACGATTTTCTGGGTTGAGTGGCGGCGTTATTTTCACGAAGCCCCACCTCCCGCTTGTACACCCCCCTCCCCCTGCCCCCCGCAGGCTCCCGGAATATCAACCTGACACTTTTCAGTGGACATTTGTCTTTTACAACCTTTCCGGTCCACAGCTGAAAGCCCGAGAAAAACACGTCAGCATATGTTTCGCGTCTTTCCGCATTTCCGCGTCGTTTTCCCTTGTATTTTCGCTGCGAGAAAAAACTAAACGCAAATTCTGTCTATGCGTCGAAAAATTAAATACAAATCCTTCATCCGTGGGAAAAAAAAAAATATGTAGGATATTCGAAACATTTCGGAATTTATTGTTCTGCGATTCGTTGAACAATTAATTTTTTTTGTGCAACGAAGTATCCCAAAATTTATCTTGACAAAGTATTGATTAATCGGCTAATTTGATGACTTTTTATCACGGAAAATGGCAATATTTTTCTTACACCGTATAGAATGAGGATAGCTGAAAATATCACGTCGACGACGATATTCCGCAAGCTCGCCAATTTTCGAACCACGTATAGAATTTGATATACAGTTATATACAGCGTTAAAACGTCGCTCATGAGAAATCGTTCGTCCACGTCGAAACTCGATTCCCATCTCGCGACCGAACGTCATCAATATATTTCCTTTCAGGTTCTTCTCTCGCCAGAGCGAATTTCACATCGCCTTTTCCCATAACGACTATCGTGTTCCCCTCATCGAGCGTATAAAATTCTACACTCACCTATCCGCCACTTTGATGTTTGATGGAAAAACGTCGGCAGGAATATTGTCTTTCGACACACGTTCAAAATTTAAAAGGTTTAAATTGAATTTCCCTTTTTTTTTCAAACCGCTGTTTTTTTCCTCAATTCTATTGGTAAAAAATCGGCCAAATTTCGCATTGTCATTGTCACGTAAAGGGAAAATTCGGAGGGCCGGAACAATATCGTTGATGATGAAAAAGTCCATGTAAGTCAACTACGAGCTGAATACACTGATCTAAACGTATGGTATATTTAACCATATTTTATATTTCCCTGAGCGGACAAGAATATTTTATAGCTATGGTTACCGTCCAAGATATAGTACTGCTTATTGATATTTTAAGAGTTGCGTAAATTATGCACACGTGTTAACCGCAACTAACAATCTCACAAGCAGACGTTAATTGTTCAAGGCTATAATAATATATTAGGTTTTCATAAAATGGATATTTCCTTTAACTATAAAAAAATAACTCCCCCAAGATCCCGATAGTGAACAGGACTAA
The DNA here is from genome assembly GCA_963932345.1 of Ophion ventricosus. Classification (NCBI taxonomy): domain Eukaryota; kingdom Metazoa; phylum Arthropoda; class Insecta; order Hymenoptera; family Ichneumonidae; genus Ophion; species Ophion ventricosus. The sequence goes on along the minus strand of OZ010716.1, from coordinate 20,938,371 downwards.
AATATATATACATTGATAAAAATGTTGCTTGTGATTTGCAGCGATGTTTACATTGATTTATACCATATTGTATGATACGTCTACTAAGTGTATAAAATATTTCATAAATCCAAAATAAAAAAAAATACTCAATTGAGAGTTCTACCTCAATGATTTTTTTAATCACAATTCGTCATTCTCTGATTTCCTGAAATGATTTCTTTCGAAGAACATATTTCGCCTACACATGGAATCAAACCTACAACCTAATTATCTATCTTCTGCGTATACTATGCACGCTGCCACTATTCTATCGAGTACATTGTTATTCTAATTGTAGATTTGGCATAACAGACAAAATTAATTCCGGCTGTACTTCCGAACAGGGGTTACCTCCGATATCGGTGAAATTTTGCACAGATTTTTTTGATAATATGTCCCATTGCTCAAATTGATTATTGGCGCATCGCAATAGGTTTCGAAATTTCGAATTTTGAAAACTGGCGAATTAACGCGCGTATATATCTATATCGAACATGGCTTGCTACTGCTATCTCTACTGATTGACACGATCTAAACTTTAAATGCGCTTTCCTAAAAACAGCATTTTTCAGGGCTCGGGGCGCTCTATAGCTTCGACGAATCAACCCATTTACATGAATCTCTGCGCAATTGAAAGGAAATTCAATTAGCGGGGCCATCAGGAAACGATTTTTATCAAAAATTGATTTAAATTTGTTTTTTTCGTCTGTTAAAGCAAACAAATCTGGCAAAAAAATTGCGTTTTTTCAAACGGCTGACATTTTCTTATCCAGGGGTTTTTTCAGAAAACAAAAAACGATAAGGCCCTCTAAATTTAGTCTAGTTTAATCATTTTTAACCCGTTTTTCGGATTTTTTTGAATAAATAAAGTTTGATTTTACTCTCCATTGATAGAAGAATAAAATACGTTGCGACCCATTTCCAAAAGTATTTATTTTATATAAAAAAAAAAATCTCGATGTTCTTTTATTTTTCATGCCTCTCGACGGTAACCTGCCCTTAACTATATGAATAGTACAAACTTGAACAGAATAGTACAAGGTAAATCGGAACAAAACTTAACGTACAAAACTTAATACAGCATTAGTATTTGTGTGCCGATTTTGTGATAGGACTGAATTAACCATATCTATATTGTCAAGCCTTTTACTATAGTTTATAGTTATTTCAGGGATACTAGATAGTCAAATACGCCACCAAAATCGTATCTATAGATATACTTTTCGCTTACAGTTGTGTTAACCACATTATTATTGCGGTGTCAATAAACTATAGGGAATTTAGCTATACCGTCTTTTACCATAGGCGTTTTTTTTTTGTAAATACCATACACTTTCTCTTAGTGTGGCAAAAACTATTTTTTTTAAATAAAAAGAAGCAATAAAAACTGTCAAGAATTCATTGAAAGATACATGGAATTACATTAATATTGTTTGAAATTGTCAGACGTGAGAGAACGAAGCTCCAATTAGATTCTAATAAGTAAAAAAAAAATCATTGCCGTCTAGACTGTCCATTATTAGATTCATCATTATTATATGCCTGTTCTGTGCAAAATAACCGGGAGTTATGAAACACGAGAGCTGATAATACATGAGACTACAACCGTCGTTTTGTAATTCAAAATTTCTAAAAGGAATGGTAACGAATGGGCTTTATCCTTTCGCATTGTATATACATGGAGGTATTCGCATTCATACGTGTCGAGTAAACGCTACGTTCACCAGGGTATTTCATCCTTCAACCCCTCGGTAGTACAAATTATGAGAGGACGTTGCGTCTGACTTGATGCGGACACAATCTACCCGAGAATTTCTCGGTCGGCCTTCTGGGCTGTAGAAAGTCCCGCAGGAGCTTCGTATAAATCGTTATCCCTACGCATTAATTTCTTGTCGACACTGTCATGAAAATAAAAATTCATTATGGACTATTTTACTGTTCAGTGTAAATTGTTTTATTATTAATTATGAATCATTTTATTATTCTCTGCGATTAACGTCAGTATGAATTATGAATTATTTTATTATTAATTATACATTATTAATTTTATTTTTAAATCGACAAAATATTAGCATCGAACATATTTTTATCATAGTTCACGATAAATCTGCTACAACTATTCTGCATTAATCGTTTTTCTCATTTAGTCAAGTATACACGTGTGAATATAAATTTATAGTCAGATATGCAAAACTTGCGTAATTTGAATTCAAATTTATTGCGAACGTTTATTTCTTGAATATCACTAAACTGTCAGATGAATTATTCTTTTTTTTTTTTTTAATCATCCATAATTCTGCATTTCAGATCGTATCTTTGTTTTGCACTCAGAGCGAATAATTAAAAATGATTATGACATCATTTCGTCAGATAATCGTTAATTCACAATGTTATTTGATTTCTGTGATATAGCGATGAGATAAAGTGACAATTTCTTAACTTTTGCTCTCGTGATATTGATCGTTGCACGGAGTTTAACAACTGATATATTTTTTTTTCGTTACGTCTCGATAAAACTTGCGGACTCAAAGTCGCTACCGAGGCGCTTCTCGAAAAACTTTTTTTATTTTCTGCACGGAATTTCAATTCTGTGGGCTTCGGCATACCGAGTTTTCATACACCCTTTATGACTTTACGCTTCAGACCCTGAGGTCACGAGACACCCGCTTTTTTTCAGTTTCGCTCTAGCGCCCTCCCTTCTGTCTCTCTCTTTTTCAGTTTTCACATTGTTCGGTGAGTAAAATACACGGCACAGTATCCACGCCCAAAGTGTACGTATATTCCTCATTGTGGTGTGTCAAGAACAAAGTGAAAATAAGATTCAATCTCGTCACAATCCAATGGCAAAACTTCATACCCCAATTTAAGTAAAAAAAAAAAAGAAAAAAAGACAAGCTATACACAACTCCGTCTAATATGATCGAAATTTTTGGAGTCAAAGAGTACCTAGAAAAAATATTATCTCTTAAAATGTATAAAAGTAATTGTAGGCTGTAATCGATTAAACCAAATGACAATGATCGCGCGACGACAGGCGCGTCGAGACTATCCTTGACACGAAAGTCTGCAGGAAATTGAATTCTGGTTTGCTCTCGTGTTGAACGACATTTATAATACGACGAGGTATATAATATCTCGTGTCTCCCGCATCCTTGTAATACATACTTAATGAATTAATTTTGCGACGCGGTTAGGCGTTCTAATAGCGCAAAGCATCATCTATGCATTTGTGAACCCTCGACACAGGATGAAAACTATAAGGTGGCCATATGTTTTTTTAAGGATCCGGTGCAGGGTTTTGATACCAAGAAAAATATGATATCTAATGGTTTTCTCGTCTTCGAAAAAAAATATAGCCTATTTTTGTGATGAACAGTATTTGACCAAAAAATGAGAATTCTGGAAAAATATCAAAATTTCATTTTGAGGTCAGCGAAATGATAATTACATTCCGAATACAAAAGACTCTTGAAAAAAACGTTTTAGCATTGAAAATGCTTTTAAAGGTGTATATAGGGGGTCTGATTTAGCGAGATGTCACACGAAACTAACGCTACCCCTACTCCACTGCCGCTGTGTTGTAGCAGGATGGGGGGAGCTGCGACATGCTAAATGCCTGTGATTTGTTGAAAATTGCTGCATGACATGTAGAGTCATTTGTGGTTACAAGGTGTAAGTTTCAATTTTGGTGTGTACATTACAATGTTGGTGGGTTTGGGTTTAAGTTTGGGTTTGTTTGGTTTGTTTGGGTTTGTTTGGGTTTAAGTTTGGGCTTGTTTGGGTTTATTTTTGGGTTTAAGTTTGGGTTTGTTTGGGTTCGTTTGGGTTAAAGTTTATGCTTGTTTGGGTTTAAGTTTAGATTCTGTTTGGGTTCGTTTGGGTTGAAGTTTATTGGGTTTGTTAGGGTTTGTGTGGGGTGTTTGGGTTTGTTTGGGTTTGTGTGGGGTGTTTGGGTTTGTTTGTTCGTTTGGGTTTGATGGATGGATGGATAGTAAGCGAGTGAGAGAGTAAGAAAGTTAGAGAGAGTTGGAGAGTGAGAGACTGAGAGAGAGCGAGAGCAACTCCTATTATGTGCATGTACCTTTTTTTATCACCCGAAGAGTCTGATTGCATTTCCATTGCCATGAAATAGTTGCACTTTGTGTAATATCTGTAGATTTTTTTAATGGAATTCAATTTCTTTCATCCACTTCGGAATGTATCTTTGATCATTTTTTTCTCGATGATGGAATACACAAAAAACAGTTTTTCAGCAGTATTTCGTATTTGGAATTGAATTATGTCTATTCTGCTGTACCCAAAATGGAATTTACATTTTTTTTTCAGAATGCTCAATGTTTTCTGGCAAATACTATTCATCACAAGGATACGATGTTTTTTTCGAAGAGGCCTTTGAAAACTATGGAAAATCATATTTTTTTTATCGTAAAAGCTCCGTGCAAGCTCCCCAAAAGGCATATGGCCATCTTATAATTGTCACTCTGTATATATGTGTGCTTTCTGATTAATTCGTAGATAAATACGAAGTTACAATTCCTACTGTATATACTTTCGGAATACTTTACTGTTAACGCGAATAACATGATAAATTATACAATTTCTTGTCAAAATTCTTCCTTTTATCGTGGTTCCGTTATTGATCCTCAAGATATATTCGTCGTCCGAATAAACTTTATAGCTCGCCTATTTCCGCCTGATCACCTCTGCATCGTAATTGGATATATACAGTAATGCATGCGTCTGGAATAATTTTCAATGATTTTGCACCATATCGTAATTGCTTCACGCACACGTATAACAAATTCGTACTCCAAGGAAGCCAGAAATCCCTGAGGCTAGAGGATATTCAACATGAGCCCTTATAGCTCCTGGCTATCAAACGACACCCGTAAATTCAGCGGCATATCTTTGCCAGCAGGTTATATAGCACCTCGTGCTCTTCTGCGTCTGCTCTCCGTACGCCCAGTCTCTCTTGATCTCTCTATAATACTGTCTACCTCTCTCTTTCTCTCTCTCTCTCTCCATTTCTCTCTGGTTTACTTCGACCCACATTCTCCCGGGTTTTATGTGCATACTTTAAATGAAAAATTAACCACACGGCTTCGTGGAAATTAACGTTTGTATTTTAAGTGCTGCGTTATTAAATTGTTTTTATTTGGAGAAAGAAAAAATGTTGAATCCATTAGCGGACTTCGTAAATTTAGTCGTAGTTCCATGGAGCTGAATTAGAAATTCGAAACGCTAATGAGGTGGTAGATGTATACGTTATGCTTAGAGGATTATAACTATAAAACATTTTTTCCTGCGTAATTAATAATGCGTGAAGACTGTGATGGAATTATCTTTTCGCTTTTTCGAATGGTTTTAAATCATACATTTTTTTGTTACTCTTTTTGTTACTCAGATTTTATTTTGTACTCTTCGACTCTGCACGGGATATGGACTTTTGGAATTGTAATAATAATGGGTATTTATTATCAATTATAAAAGACACGGCTATGGGCAATCCGCAAAAAAAGTGAAATGTTGATGCAACGTGTTCGATTTAAAATGCGATATAAATGAGATGTGCAGCAAACGAGTTTTTTTCGGATTTCTGCCATAACGAAGCGAGGATTCTTTTAGCAACAGGAGCGATATCTCCACTGAGAGAAATGTATGGTAACTTCAACCATATTTTAACCATATTTTATATTTCCCTGAGGGGACAATAATATTTTATAGTCATGGTTACTGCCTAAAATATAGTACTGCTTATGATATTTGAGCAGTTGTGTTAACTATGCTCATATGTTAACCGCAACCAACAATCTTACAAGCATACGTTCATTGTTCAATGCTATATAATATAGTAGGTTTTCATAAAATGGATATTACCTTACACTATCAAAAAATAGTAATTTTTACCATATTGAATGGTATGTCTACTGAATGTAGAAAATATTCATAAAATCAAAAATTCTCAATTAGGAGTACTACCTGTATGATTGTTTATTATAATTTGTCATTCCCTGACCTCCTGAAATGATTCCTATCGGAGAAAATATTTCGCCTGAACATGGATTCAACCTACAACCTACCTATCTATACTACGCACGCTGCCACTATGCTACCGGGTACTGCTACCGGGTACAAAATAACTATGCTACGTTATTTTGATCGTAGATTTGGTATAAGAAATAAAAGTAATTCCAGCTGCAATTCCGAATAGCTGTTACCTCCGATATAGGTAGAATTTTGCACAGATCGTCTTTTTGATAATATACGTATGTCACTGCTTAAATGGATTTTTGGCGCAGCGCAATAGTTTTCGAAACATCGAATTTTAGAAACTGATAAATTAATGCGCTAATATATCTATATCGATCACAGCGTGCTACCGCTGTCTCTACTTTATTGAAACGTTCCACAAATGATTTAAGTCTTCACTACAAGATTACCATAATTGTGGTAGTATAGTCACTTTTCGTAAGATCTTGTAAAAATTTATACTCAACAAGTGTTAATGTTAACCATATAAATAGTACAAACTTTCACTGAGAAAAATGTCCATAGTATTTTCTAAAAAAACGCCCATGGTAAAAGTGGGCATAGTCAAATTCCGTATAGTTTATTGACACCGCAATCATAATATGGTTAACACAACTATAAGCGTCTATCTAATCATGCCGTTTTGGTAGTGTGTTTGATTATCTAGTATCCCCGAAATAACTATTAACTACTGTGAAAGGCTTTACAATATCGATATAGTTAATTCAGTTAATATTTTTACAATAGTTAGTAGTTATTTCGGGGATAATAGATAGTCGAGCACGCCACCAAAGTTGCATTTTTAGATATACTTTTCGCTTATAGTTGTGTTAATCATATTATGATTGCGGTGATAATAAACTATAGGGAATTCGACTATACTCTCTTTTACCATACGCGTTTTTTGTAAATACTATACACTTTTCTCTCAGTGTCGTATTCAATTTCTCGAACGAATGCGAGGGAAAATTGTGAAAGGAGGGTTTCTCGTTTTTTTTTTCAGCCCATATTCCAATATCAAAGGAATCACTGGCACGCGCACATTATCGTGCCACTATCGATAATGAAAAATTCTGCACTGTATAATTATGCCGCTCGTACACTGCATTTTTGTTTTTCCAATGAGCCGCCACTTCCGTACAGAAACGCGCACTTTATAGATTAAAATTTATAAAGTGCAATTATCTGGGTATGTTTTTCCGTTCATTATAACGCGAAAACTTTTTAACTTCGCATTTGAGCCCTTATAAATTACCTCCAGGTGGAGTGCCCTTGATTCGCACACAAGTATGAAATATCACGTCGTAAATCGGAATTAATTCATTCGCATACTCGAATACGAATATAGAGAATAAATTTGCGACAGCAAAGAGGATTTATCTTGAGATAATCGAGCGGAAATCATCATGACTGAACGTGAGACATCACGAGAGGGATGGCAATCTTTTTTTCTCCCCAGATTGTTACGAGGACGTACAAAAAGATTACGAAAAAAAGCAGCTTCGTCGTCTCCTTTATTCGACTATTCTTAAAGAGGCGGAAGAAGGGAGAGGAATAAAAAGACAGGGAGAGAGAGAGAAAGAGAAGGTTCGGGAGGGAGTGTACTTCCGTGAATTTGCATAGATAAACCAATGCAATCGAGGAGGCACTACGGTTCCATCGAAAAGATGGTTATGAAGGCGACGACGATAACGACAATCCAATAATCCTACGACGATTACTTTGCTACCTTTAAGCGCCGTATACAGATATATGCAGACTTCTCATAGCTCTCTTATATTTCACGCGAACAACGAATATGAAAAGAAGCCTTCTCCTCTTGTATTACTTTCTTTTTTTTTAATTCATTTTCCTCCAGATCAGAGGATATGTGGCTCAAGAGAATTTAATTTTTCCAATATCGTCGTTGCGCCTCATCCGATTTTGCAATTAATAATAATCCTACGTCAACAAGTTATCAATCTCATTCAATTTTTTCAGTAAAGAATAACGGAGCGATTTTTTTTTCACTCTTCATTCCTTTTGCACCTTCGGCAAAGTTATTTCGATGATCGATGGAGCTTCAAAGAGGCTCATAATAATTTAATATTTTGTTTTCGTTTCACTCTTCTCGTGGGGTGAACTTTTCTCTGTTCTATTGAGAGAATGAAAAAAAAAGAACAGTAATGTAATTTCGTGGAGTCGCCGGGGAAAAATGGGAAAACATCGAATACAAGAAGAAAAATACGGGGTCTGACTGTCCGCGGGCTGTGTATATTCTCGCGGAGTCAAAAGCTCGCTGGTGAATGACAGTATCCGAGGAGAGACACGAACCGGACGAGGTGGTGAACGAGAATGTGGCGTTACAACCCGCAGGGAAAGCAGCGATTAATTCGGTGATAAGGTCGAGGAAGAGAAGCGAGACCGCCACCCGTGCCTCGAGGTTTCACTATATATAGAACATTGATGAAACTAACGTGCCTTGAGAGACGAGTTTATGTTTCGTGTGCTTCGCATTAGGGGAAAATGTTATCCGACAAAAGCTCGCCAGACCGTAACGCGCTGCTTTTCGCCCCGGTGCACCCTTAATTTCAGCTTCCCATTCATAGTTATCCTTATTACGTCAATCACTCGCAATATCACTCACTCCCAATGTTAACGTCTTTCAATCGTATTTACCGATTTACTTTTCACTAAAAATTCCTTTCACAGCAGACCCAAGCCGTTAAGGAGGTTGCTCAGTGATTGCGTAATGTTGAAAATTTGATGAAGTTTATTGAGGATATTTGCGGACTGGTATTTACGACTCCGTGAACAATTTCAAGTCATTCGTCTGCATTATCGTTGAAGAATTAATTATTCAAGTTAGATTCTTATACCAGGTCTGTAAATATGAAACCGGAATTTGCCCATAGATGGCCCTGGCTGTCAATTTAGTTACCGTCGAGTCCCAGCATTGGTGCCATTTGCTTTGTTAACATCTGACTAAGTTAACTCACAACAATACAAGTTTCATACCCCAACGTAGTTTGTTATAGCGTTGAACATGTCGAATTTTGTGCCTGGAAATTACGATTTGCGGACAGGATTAATTTTCTGTTACCATTTGAAGAAAACTGAGCAATCGCGGATCAATTAAATGTGACAAAAGAAGCCATCTCCATACGTTTGAAAGCCGTGAGAAAGATTGCTTCATGATAATGCACCATCACACACAGCAAAACTGGTCAAGGAAAGGATTGAGGCGTTTAGTTGGGAAATACTTTCGCATGCGGCTTACTCACCAGACTTGGCTCCGTTCGACTGCCACTTATTTGCATCGATGGGACACGCACTTGTTGAGCAGCGCTTCACTTCTTACGAAAATGTACGAAAATGGCTCGATGACTGGTTTGCCTCAAAAGAGCAACAGTTTTTTTTTGGCGTGGCATTCACAAATTGGCAGACAAGTGGGAAAAATGTTGAAATGCTAAGAATTGAATACGAATTTGTGGAAAAAATTCTTAACATTTTTATGAATAATTTCGACCAGGAGTGAAGCGTTTTGTCTACCTCGTTATCGAGGCTTGAAATAAAACAGAAAATTTTCACTGGTTTGCGTAAAACGATAAAGCATGCTACGACACGTGGCAACGTTGCTGTCAAATCGGCCATTTTGAATAGGCGCGACAATTAGAAACGCACAAACTATTGCTTACTCGTTATAAATGTCTTACCAGAGTTTCATAAAGAGTACATAAATATTTTTCATCATTATTGTTATCTTTGTTCCGCATAACTGCAAGAGAGAATAATATAACACAAAATGTTCGCAAAAAAGATTATTAAAATTTCTTTATTACCAATCTCACAAATTTAACGGATAGTTGGCAGAGTACAGATAATATTCATGCTAAGCCGTGTTTTTATTCATTTTTAATATTTTTTTATCTATAATTCCTCATGACAGAAGCTGCAGTGAATGTGTTTCGACATAACCTTCAAATCAATGATGCGTCGTCCCTCAAATACTTTTTTTCGTTGCTTTCCATTTTTTACTTGCTTTAACCAACGATTGTACCTTTATATATCATTTTTATACTTTCATTACGTGAAAAAGGAAAAATGTTGTGTTACAACCAACTTGAAAAAGAATATCCTTGTTGATTATTATGAAAAAGTCCTAATCTTTCATTAGATTAAAGGGATTTAAAAAATTAAAAATTTAAACAGATTTAAAAGATTCGTTATCTTTTATCAAACCTTAATGGTTCAATATGGAATAAATATGGTTTCCGATGGGCAAGATGCGTTTTTTTCTTCTTCTAAATGTTTACAAAGGTTTAGTTTACGTTAATCCGTTGTTACAAGTGGTTTAGCTTGATGATAAATAGCTAAAAAAAATTACGTTAACCATAGCGTGAACGTCTTACCCGTCTCTAACCGCACATGAAATTTCATATATTAAACTATTTTTGAGGGGTTGCGTGGGTTTCGAAGCCAAAAAAAGCATATTTCCTCTATTTTTTTAAATGTAATATATAAATTATTTTATTCAAAATGTAAAATAAGCACATAAAAGAGCAACATTTCAACAATATTTAAAAAAAATTTCATCAAAAAATTTGGGAAATTCAGCCGGTGGGACCTGGTTTCCGGAGACCCCTAAAAAAAAAGTGTCCTCGTGGTGGTCAGGGTAACTCATGATAGCTTTATCTGAAATTGAAAAACCAAATATTTTCTGTCAGTAGATAAGTGTAGCTCGTGATTGAACGAAGGATTTTAAAAAAAATTGAAATTTGAATTTTTGGCTGAGTTGTATGCAAAGTAGTTCAATTTTTGGTTCAATTTACACTACGTATAGCCTTGTAAAATTAGTTGTAATCGAAAAAAAAACCTCCGTTCAATCACTAGTCAATGCTATTTTGAAGAAGTGTGCAAAATTTCAATAAGATCGGTGCATTAGTTTTTGAGAAATCGTGTCCACCGACTTCAAAAATAGTGTTTTGAGAAAAATGCGTATACCTGCGTCGCTCCCGTCCGGTTTTTCCCAACGGGGGGAATTCCCAAAGGCTCTCTCTCTCTCTCCTAGACTTTTACTCCGATTGACTAAAAACTTTGGGAGAATATTCTAGACATATTATACTATTAGATAATAAAATTTAAAAAAAAATGGATTTTTTGCCATTTTCAAACCCACGCAACCCCTTAGGCTGTGGTGTTTTGTGGTGATTTTTTTTTTAATTCGTAAAGACTCAGTATAGTCTAGGCAATTAAAAAAAGAATATATATTTTTCCAAATCTTGGATTGTGGGTAACGCTCCAGCCTCCTTAATTCGTGAAAACGCAATTTCTTCGCTAAACTTCAAAGCTCCGAATTATCGACCGTTCGCTCCTCGGTGTTCGCGCACCGAGGAGCGCGTTCCAACAAAGTAGAAATAAATCGGAAAGGCAAAAAATTCGGCCGAAGACCAGCTGCTCGTATATCGCGGAAAAACTTTGGATTCTCTGGACTATTTGGATTGAAAATAAACAATAAAAATCAAACAATAAAAGGAAAGCAAGGAAGACAAATGGCAAGCGATTAAAGGGATTAGGTAGTGTAGCAGCTATTTTGCACACTAGATATTGTTGAACGGCGGTTGCGATAGGGACAGCTTAAGGAGTTGTTAGTTATATTTCAAGGCGTGTTCAAGCTCTCGGATATTTTCTCAATCCCGCCCGCATGCCTTTCGTATTATTGTATTTTTCTGTACACTTTCGTAAATTGCGCGTTTCCAAAAAAGTACACTTGGATATCTATATACGCGCCATGTTTATGGCTCGGAGCTATTGTATTTTATACTCCCGAGTTCGAAAAAGCTCTCGTTCAAGCTCCCAGGAGTCTTGAGCTTATTTCGAGGGCGCGCCCGTTGCACTGATGGAAACGCGGGCCAGTGACGAAAAATTTGCCCGAGGCTGTTTTCGCACCCCTTTCGCAGCGCTGAGCTCCAAGCTTCATTTTCTCAATTCACCCTCAAAACACGAATTTTTCTTTTTCGTGCTTTTTTTTCGTTCCCATTCCTTTGTAGACGAGAATATACACTTGTTTTTTTTTTTTGCTACTCTTGTGACTCCTCTTCTCAATTCAACGTGTGTGTGGACGTTTTTTTTCCACGCAGATTTTCTTTTTTCCTTTGGTCCAACCAAGCCCCGCAGACTTCGCTGAGCGCACACTAATTACATTATTCAGTATGGGGTGGCAAGATATGACAGTTGGAGGAGGAGTTTGGAGAAATAGATATATACGTAGTGTTACTAATCATTTTGTTGATGGCCAACGATCGAAAAAACCGAAACCGTGTGGCGGATACAAGAAATTCTGTGCGTTAGGTCCTTTCGAAGGTTGGCAGTCGCCATATCTTCAAAAAGCACGAAGGGGCCAAGGCAATGATATATATATACATGGACGACGAGAAAGTTTAGCCTTAGGTGGCTTGCTCACTTCATAATAACTCACTATCGTACGAACTATCTCGAAGCATTTTGTCAAACCCCCGACGAGTTAACCTTCCATGGGGACTTTGTGAAAACGATAAGGGCCTCGTCGTATTTGTCGAGATCGTGAGTGTCAACTTTGTTTTACAATCACGAATTTGATACATCGATTATGATATCATCTGCGTACGACCCATTCGAGCGATGCTATCAGAATTTATTTTTGAGCCCTTAAGTACCCCTCCTACACTGAGGTTTAATCAAATTAACTCGCACAGTAAAGAAATCTCGGATAATCTTTCGCCATTTTTTTCTAAGGGATTCAACGCTAATGATGCGTTGGAAAAAATTCTCTGAACTAATTCGATTGAAGCGCTGTAGTCGCATTACGCCCTTTTTTTCCTTCGGAGGCGAACCCCTCGTGGTTTCCTCGAATTCACAGTAGGAAAAAAAAAATAATGAAAGGGCAGTGTGGGGTTGGTCACGGTTTGGTGAGTCCTCAGAAATCCTTAAGCTGCTTGCCTCTCTCTCTCTCTCTCTCTCTCTCTCTCTCTCCTTTGCTCTTTCTGCCCTTCCTCTACTTTCTTTGCCTTTACCTCCTTCCCGTCGTTCCCTTCAAATACTCCGAGACCTCTACTGGAAATGGTGTGAGCCTTAAAGCTTCGAGCACATTACATCGAAATTTAATGCGGTTGAGAATTTTACTGACCTTCTTACTACCCTCAAAGGTTAATTAAAATAGAAAAATTGTGAAACCTCACGCGAGGAGCTTAATAAATTATGAGTGTACCTACAGTATACAAGTTTTTTTTACAAAAATATCTTTAATTTTATAAAACGTGTACACTGGTGTGAATACTTTCCCTACACGATTTATCCGATTCAAATAAAGTCGACCGAGTTGGGCATTTCACGCTTCCTGACCTTTAACATTTCGCGTAATATAATACATTTTGTTTCCATGAAAATTTATCACGGTCTTTAATCAAATCTTGCATCCCCTTCTTGCCTGATCGATAATGAATCGATTTATTATCGTCGTCCTCAAATCGTCTTTCATTTATCACTCTTCCGGACTCTCCCTCAAGTACCTCTATTCTCCCTTCGAGCTCACGTGCGTGATATACGCTATACTTTTTCGTTTCAAGCGTTATCTCGAATCTGATTGTTACTTCTTTGGATAGAACAAAATCATTTTGCTCTCATTTATTGTTACCACTCTTGGCAATTCCTCTTAAATCTCTGCTCAGAGATTGACAATTAGTGAGGGAAATTCAATCTTACTAATATAATAAAAGTGAAAGTTTGTGTGTTTGTCCCGATGTTTGTTCCACTATCACGTCTAAACGGCTGAAACGATTTGGATGAAATTTGACACACATGTAGAGAGTTATTTGGAATATGAAAGGCTATGAAAAATATAGGCCATGAAAATAGGCTATGAAATAGGCTATGAAAAAAACATTTAACATTTTTCTAATTCCAACATTCGTGAAATTAGAACCCAAACAAACTCCCAATAATAATATCAAATCTAATGTAATTATCAAATTAAAATTCTTATGGAATACAAACGAATCAAATATAATTTTAATTGGATATAATCTAACATCTAATATTTTTCTAATTATGATATTTAAAAAAAAACTAATGATGAAATTATAATTCTCATAGAATATGAACAACTAAAATATAATCAAAATCGAATAAAATCTAATATAATATCACATATTTTACTAATATCAAATATGACATCTAATATTTTTCTAATTATAATATTTAAATTCTTTCGGTGGGTAAAATCGTTAATATCATTTTGTATGGGAGTATAGTAGTTTTCTTTTGAGTAAAAACGATTGAAATCGATCCTCAGACTATTGGCTATAAATTCAGTATGATGTATTTCAGCCTTTAAAAAAATCATATATTAAGGGGTTGAAAAGTATTTCAACAAAAATTTAGAAATCCACGGAGACGAAATCGCGGGCGAAAGCTAGTAACAAATAAATTCGAGCAATTATCATGAACGGTTATAACAAAAATACTGCCATGACATTCATGTCCACATAACTTTTTTCGATGCGTATCGCAGTGACCATTTATTTTTTATGAGACTTCATTGAAGGATTTTTCTTCCTAAAGTATCTCATCGTTTCTATTCAAAAGAGGATCCATTTCACATCCGATTATCGATTTCGACTCGAGTGTTTTGAAATTACCTAAAAAACAAAATGGGTGAGAAAGATTCTGCTCCCATTTTTTCCCAGGTCGTAAAATCTCGAAGTAGTGCATCGGAGTTCTCGTTAAGCTTGGTCAATAAAAAACGGCCACGATCCCTGGCAGCCAGTAGTACAAGCCACGGGCGGGCAGCCAGATTTACGAGCGTATATTATCGATGTAATCGCATCGGATTTGCGTTGCACCGGGACTAGCCACTCTAACCGAATGTCCGGTTAGATCCAACATCGAGAAGACCTTTAGAATGATAGGGTTCCGAAAGTTTCAATCCAGCCAATAATTGAGCCATCTGATTTTTATTAATGCTTCTGGAAGACCGAAGCTAAAAAAGGGCTCGGTAGCGAAGTGAATTTTCGTGGATTGGTCGAAGCTGGTTTTTCCCGATGTCTTGGCAACCAAGTCTTTTTCAACTCAGTTCACTCCATAGAGGCAAGGATAATAACGATAAAATGAAAAGTTTCATGAAATAATAACGGTATCATACATTTTTATCATTTCTTCTCTCAGCGGTAAAAGCAAAGCGAAAGCGTGAGACCGGGACGCGGGGGTGATTCTGTATGAAAGCCTCGATGACGAAAGGTCGGAAAAATGAAGAAAAGTTCCTCGCGTACAGCAATTCCTTGGAGGACACTTTTCTCGATCTATCTTAGTGAGGTAAAATCCTCGAGACCTAACCATCCTCTAGCCTTACCTTCGCCCAGTGTCCGTACGCTCCTTCGTACTTCATGTATGTCCGACAAAATCGCATACCCTGCAACCTGAGGTGTAAGAGAGGGAGGATGGAATACTCGAGGGAAAGGCTCGGTAGAAAATTCACTTTCCAATAAGGTTTTCCCGTGCTTCTTGACCCACGCGCGTGCTTTGTCGTCCCAGAGGACACGATTCGTTCTACTTCACGTCAATGTTATTTTACCGTGACCTCGTGTCCGATGAAGAGTCGATGCACACATTGGCTTAGGATCCTTTACACTCTCCTCACTTTTATATACCTAATTACATGCATATTATATATTTATATGGGAACAGGATATCGTGAATTCAATATATCGATATTATGTTACTTTGAGAATGGCCCTTAACTTTTTTTTTTCCAAACGAATCATTGATTTTGAGGACAGGAAGTTCCTTGGAATGACCTTCACGTAAATAAGTTTGCATTCATCTGAAGATCATTTTGAAGACACCGGGATTTATCTGATGTTGAGTATAGGCACCATAGCATACTATGAGAATGGTCCTCCAACTCGAAGTCTCTAAAATCACATTTCCCCGTATACACTAGCCGCAAAAATGAGAGGATTAAAAAAATCCTAATTTTTTTAGTCATTTCAAACAAGCTGTAACTTAGCGAAAAATGGTCGTAAAACAATGAAGAACAAAGCAAATTAATGCTTGAAATCTCTTATTTTAAGTCCCAGCATTTAAAATACTAAACAGTCGACAGTTTATGGGAAATCATAAGAAAATCAGCGGAAAAAATGTTTCCCAATTTTTGCTTGACTTTTAAAAGGTCTATGGATCCAAATCATTTTTCTTTTTTTGGCAATTCCATTTGGAAGCTTTTTTAGAATGATTCGTCCCCTCTAATTTTAGATTTTTATTACCCTCTGTGCAATTGTTTCTCTCCGAGTTATCGGTTGTCAAAGCCAAAATGGCACTTTTGACTTTGATCGCTCATAACTCTTGTATTAATGATCGTACAGAAAATTAAAAGATGGTCCTGGAAACTTCAAAGTATCCTCTATAACGTATTTGCATTATTTTTTATGAAAAAAAACATCGTATAGAGGGCAAAAAACTAAAATTAAAGGGGAAGAATCAACCTCAAAAAACGTCTAGATGGAATTGGCAAAAAAAAATGTACTGAAGCCCGTGGACCTTACGTAAGCCAAGCGAAAATGTGGAAAAAAATGTTGTGCTGATTTTCTTATAATTAAAAAAAAACTGTCCTCTATTCAGTATTTTGAATGGCGGGACTCAAAACTAGAGACTCCAAGCTTTCCTTTGCTCTCGTTTTCTTTGTTCTACGACCATTTTTCGCTAAGTTGCGACCTGTTGAAAATCACTGAAAAAATTTCGGTTTTTTTTCTTGATCCTTTAATATTCGTTGCTAGTGTATGTCTTGTATATGTATATATGCAATCGGATTTTTTTTCCTTTTTTTTCTTTTGTTCCTCCATATTCTCCTGGTATCGGCGTGATTTCCATGGAAAAATCTCCAGAGCACGATAACAAAAGATCACAAAGGCTCATTCAGACTGCTCGTTATCACTTAGCATTTTCCGCACACTGAGCATTTTTTTTCTCTATTTCTGCACTTCGGAGATCGTGCATTTTCTCACTATCTTCCTGTTATTGCACGAATGAAAAATACTTTTACTTTTCTCGAGCTGTGCTAAGAAATACAAGATAATACGAAACGCACGAGAATACTGATACTCTTGAAATTGATACGTTATTTTTATGCGAAGGAAATAAATTACTCTTTCCAATTGTGGAATTAAAAATGAATTATGAAAGAGTGAGTGATAGTCCCATAAGGATTTGAAAACGGTTCCCCGAATGTCGTTATTAACGGCTCTTAATTTCACTACTCTTACGTATCGCTGACATGACCCCTCGTGTCATTTTTCATTTACATCATTTCATTATTTTTTCGCAATGTCCTTCGAGCTACCACGCTCGCAATTTTTGTTCGCCCTTTATCTCGTTCCCCTTCAATTTTACATCTTCCATGCTCGACTCAATTTCGTAGCTCGAATTTCGTTCCCGCGGGATGTTTTCCGAGAGAAGAGCGTGGAAAAAAGTACCGGGGAGCTTGATACGCGCCTGCTTCCGACCTGCGACAGGAAATAATGAGTATGCAAATGAAAAAGTCCTGCATCCACGACGTCTGCTGGTCGAACGTTTGAGTCAGCCCCCACGTCTCTTCAACTCCCTTTTGTCTTTCCCTACGATCGTATTAACATCGTTCTTCGCCATCTTTGCTTACCATTTATAAATTCGCAATGTCGTGGAAAAACATCAACCTCAACTTTCGTGAAATAAAATTTGTTGCAAATAAAGCATCATAATTTTCACGAAATAATAAAATAATTACAATAACAATAATGAGATCGCTATTATTTTTATAATATAATAAAACGGAATGGAGTTTCCAGAGAACGTTCTCGATCGACCTAAATTTGTAAAGCGTTTGGACTTTGGGAGTTGGATGTGAGAAGGGTTAGAGCAAATTGAGAGCGTGAAAAAAAGTCCATTTTCCAGTTCGCTTCTTCTATGCTCGACGTGAAACATTGCTATTTTTTTTTGCTCGTATTATTGCAGAAAACGAGTACAAATTTGTGGGGCAACTGGATGGGAGTTGTGCACGGTGACGAGGTAGAATACGTTTTTGGTCGACCTCTGAACATGTCGTTGGACTACACGGAGAGCGAACGTAAGCTCTCCACGAGAATGATTCGTGCCTACTCGCGTTTCGCATTTTTGGGGTAAGTTTCTGCATGCGAAAAATGGTAGTTGTAAAATTCGTTGGTTTTACGATTTTTTTTTGTTCCGCTTTCGTTTTGCTTTTTTGTCGGCGGTTTATTTTTTCGGCCCGAACCGATCAGGGCAAAGTGGACGAGAAATGATGTTAGTAGAATACTTTGCTGCAAATAATATTTTATGTCAATCTTTAAGGGGTTACGTGGGTTTCGAAGCCAAAAAAAGCATATTATCACAATTTTTTCATATAATATATAAATTATTTTATTCAAAATGTTAAGCACATAAAAGAGCAACATTTCAACAATATTTAAAAAAAAATTCATCCAAAAATTTGGAAAATTCAGCCGGTGGGACCTGGTTTCCGGAGAACCCTAAAAAAAGTGTCCTCGTGGTGGTCAGGATAACTCATGATAGGTTTATCTGAAATTAAAAAACTAAATTTTTTTCTGTCAGTAGATAAGTGTAGCTCGTGATTGAACGAAGGATTTTCAAAAAAAATGAAATTTGAATTTTTGACAAAGTTGTATGCAAAATATTGGGTGAAGTAAAAAGTTCTGAGCGTTTTCCGCTAGATGAATTTAGTGAGCCATATCTCACGATATATACATCCCATCGGGTCATACTATACGGCGATTTAAAGGTGACATTACGCTTCAAAAAAAGTTCTTTGACAGTTTTGTGTTTGGTGAAGTCAGTTGTGTGTTACAGCGTTCCAAAATGGAGGTAAAAAAAAGAGAAAATTCGATACATTCTTCAGTACCACTACGACCAAAGTGAAAAGGCGGAGCAGGCGGCCAAGAAAATTTGTGCTGTTTATGGACCCAATACAGTATCGAATGCAACAGCAAAGCGGTGGTTCCAACAATTCCGTTCTGGTAATATGGACGTTGAAGATGAGGCGCGCTCTGGTAGGCCAATCTTCGAAAATGTCGATAAAAAAATGGAAATTGTCGAGTCCAACCGGCATGTGAGCACTTATTCCATTGCCCAGGAACTGAAGATTAGCCAGAAAACCGTTTGGAGCCATTTGCATAAGGCTGGTCTCAAGAAGAAGCTCGATGTATGGGTGCCACACGAATTGACGCAAAAGAACCTTTTGGACCGAATTGATGCCTGCGATTCTTTGCTGAAACGTAACGAAATCAACCCATTTTTGAAGCGGATGGTGACTGGCGATGAAAAATGGGTCACATACGAGAACAACAGCCGAAAAAGATCGTGGTCCAATCGCGGTGAGCCGGCCCAAACGATCGCCAAACCCGGATTAACGGCCAAGAAGGTTTTGCTGTGTGTTTGGTGGGATTCGAAGGGCATCATCCACTATGAGCTGCTCCCATCGGGCCAAACACTCAATTGGGACCTCTACTGTCAACAACTGACCAGATTGAAGCAGGCGATCGACCAGAAGCGGCCAGGATTGGCCAATAGGAAGGGCGTTGTGTTCCATCAAGACAACGCCAGGCCGAACACATCCTTAACGACGCGCCAGAAGCTCCGAGAGCTTGAATGGGAGGTTCTATCGCACCTGCCGTATAGTCCAGACCTGGTATCAAGCGATTATCACCTTTTCAAGCATTTGCAAAATTTTCTTGACGGTACAAAACTGGCCTCAAGAGAAACTTGTGAAAATGAGCTGGTCAAGTTTTTTTTACCAATAAGGACGAGGACTTCTTCAATCGCGGAATTATGAAATTGCCTTCAAAATGGACAAAAGTTATCGAACAAAGCGGCGCATATTTGATCTCAATCGGATAATCCTAACTATGTTAATTTCATCGTCGAAATAAAGCGAAAAAACGCTCAAAACTTTTTACTTCATCTAATAGTTCAATTTTTGGTATAATTTACACTACGTATAACCTTGTAAAATTAGTTTTAAACAAAAAAAAACCTTCGTTCAATCACTAGTCAATGCTGTTTTGAAGAAGTGTGCAAAATTTCAATAAGATCGGTGCATTAGTTTTTGAGAAATCGTGTCCACCGACTTCAAAAATAGTGTTTTGAGAAAAGATGCGTATACCTGCGTCGCTCCCGGCCGGTCTTTCCCAACGGGGGGTATTCCCGAAGGCTCTCTCTCCTAGACTTTTACTCTGATTGACTTAAAACTTTGGAAGAACATTCTAGACATATTGTACTATTAGATAATAAAATTTAAAAAAAATGGATTTTTTTGAAATTTTCTAACCCACGCAACCCCTTAATATAAATATATATGCGTATGTCTCCGTGTATTTATGTATATGTTTTTAGAGTGCTACGGTCTTCCCCATTCGAGTTTCCATTTGTCTAATACCCATAAGAATAAATAATAAAATACGTGTACATTCGGCGGGGGAAAAAAAAGTATAGACTTTTACCGAGTCATCATATTTCAATGTTGCCCAAACTTCTTCCATGCGTTCAAGTCACGTGGCAAATATCCTTGAACATACACATACCACATATGTAAGATCGCACACCTGTGCGTATATCTTGAGAGACATTTCTTCTCCGTTTATATATTTCTCTCATTTCTATCAGCCCGACAAGATCTCCGAGACTCGTTCATTTCTCGAAGAGGGATAGAAACGCGAAAAAAAGGAGCCCTTAACGCAAATAGAATCTTAATCTCGACAGAGAGAAGGAGACAGAAATAAAAGGAGAGAATGGAAGCACTTTTTATCTGTGTCTCTTATCAACGTTCCCATAACGGCTCTCCACGATCCCTGCCTTATTTTCAATCCCCCTCCTCTTTACGAAATTTCTTCTTCCTACCAACCCCTCTATTGGAAACGACCGCGAAAGTGGCGATTAATCAAAACTTCATAACCCAAAGGAGGAAGAATTTTCTTTTTTTGTTTACAAAAGAGAAATCTCTTTGTCCTTCTTTCGTCTCGCGGAAAAGAGAATATTCACGCTTCGCACCCTGCACCGCCTTTCGCATTCCATTTTCGTGTGTGTCTCAAGGTTTTACGAGGGGTCCGCGGAGCATGTAAAATATTCATGTTCCGTTGGAGCGAGGCACGTTTTTATTTTCGGCCTCCCTATACGCACATACACACCCAGGCACACCCCCGTTTCATCCCCTATGTATTATTAATGTCATTTGAGGGTTGCTCGGAGCTCTCGAGGGCCCTTTGCCTCCTGTCTGTATCGAAACTCGCTCTCAGAAGTAGAAACTTTCATGGTAGACCGTGGAACGTGAACCGCATGATCAATCTCAAGGATATTAATGATTTTCGTCGTAATTGCCATTCTCCTTATTGCAAAAAAAAAAAAACGAAACACCTTATTTGAAAGTATTTTCCCCTGTTTTGGGCAACAATATATAAACATTTCCGGTGAACACTCGTTCAGCTTCCGTGAACCTTTCCTGTGCACGAACAAACCTTTCCTGATGACGGGCGTAGAAATATTTAAGGCATTCAATGTATCGTGAGGGATGCACTTTTCAAAGCAAGCTCTTCATTCAACGGGCTGGATACCACGACGCGGCGTTTTCAGAGAATTTTATCAAAGGGAAAATCGTGAAAAAGTGTATGAATTTATTTGAAAATAAATTATTCGTGCTGCCCCACGGTTGAACGACTTTAAAAATCCAAACAAATTCTTGTGAAGTAATAAATTCTTGTGAAGAAGTCTCCTGAGCCAAATCTGTGAATTCGAAAAAAAAAAATCATTACATTTGGAATCTAAGCATTTTTTCTTGTCAAATTTCGCGCTTTAAATGCTCATAGAAAATGTTCTCAGTAAAAAAAAATTTTAAAGGCTCGACAGTCTACGGAGAATTTATTTAAGAATACAAAAAAACGAAGCTAAAAAATATTTTAAAATGTTCGAGTCAACGTGCACACTCGGAAAATGATCACATTCACCCTTACAATTCCGTCCCTAATTGAGATTTCTGATTTTTTTAAGACGCATTCAAGCGTAAAAAAAAATCAACAATAGAAGAAAAAAAAGAATTTTTTAATGTCGGAGGTACGTTCAAAAAAGTCAATATCCTCCTGTAATTTTGCGTTGCGGTTATAAAAACATTTCGCAATGTAGATCACGTCAGATTTGTTCGGGGTCATAAAACGCAGTGCAAAATTCTGGAGCATCGAAAATGCAATATTAATCCTTAAATTTCAATTGAAGGAAGACTATCGTTTTGTCTGGCCTTTGTCGTTCTTGCTCCCAGCTCGTTTCAATTGCAAAACTCAATCCAAACTTCAAGATATATGAGTACTCGGTTTATAAATGACTAGCCGTTTCCCTTCCATTCGAAAATTCACCGAATCACCCTCTCCATTGTGCTCTGGCCTCAGAGCGGTCAAGGTTTTCGTGGGCAGCTGGATGAGCTTTGCACGAAGCTCTTCCTTTAATTATTGACTGCGGCACTTTCATTTTATCGTTCCATTTTGGGATAGGTCGCGTTTACTGACTTATACGTTACGAGGTAAATGTATCAGTGGTAACTCAAGAAGCAAGGGGCCACACCAACTTAATCTATATATAAATAATCGTATGTACATTCAGTGACTACATAGACATAGGTTAACTTGGCGTGTAAAGCCGCCGGCTTTTGCGCGGCCACGTTTACCCTGGTAGGTTGCTGAAGCAACGCGAGAGAGGGATCAGGTAGAACGTGACCTGGTCGAATCATTCTTGTGGTTTCGACTAGCCCAATGCCTGAGGGCAAGCGGAAGAGCTTGGAGGGCGAAATGGGATGAGTCAGAACCGAGCTAAAGGGCTTGGTATGCAAGGACTAAAGTGGAACAGTACTTTGCGAATTGTGGCGTTCTTTGATACTTCGGGAATTGCGAAAACTCTGAGTTCAATTAAACTGTACCGATGTAATAAACTTCTGGATTAGCTATGGCCACATTATCCAACTAGTTATGTGGTGTGTTATCATTATTAATATTAAATTTATTCGTCTTTATTGGTATTATTTGGGGGAAAACTTTTCCCGGAAAAGAAAGCAAGATGCTTGCAATTCTAGTATTTTTTTTATTTCTGGGAAAATCTAGTCTCTTTTTATTTCTAGAAAATTCTAGTATTTCTTTGTTTCTGAAAAAATATTCTTTTTTGTAATTCTAGAAATATTTAGTATTTTTTTCACTTCTAGAAACTTTTAGTACCTTCTTAGTTCTAGAAAATTCTAGTATTTTTTTATTTCTAGAAAACGAGTTGTTTTTTATTTCCAGAAAATTCTAGTATTTCTTTATTTCTAGAAAATTAGTATTTTTGGATTTTTAAAATTTTTAGTTTTTTTTTATTCCTAGAAACTTTTGGTATCTTCTTAATTCTCGAAAATGTTAGTATTTTTATATTTCTAAAAACTTTCAGTATCTTTCTATGTCTCGAAAATTATAGTATTTTTTTATTTCTAAAAAACGAGTTATTTTTTATTTCGAGAAAACTAGTATTTTTCTATTTCTACAAAACAGTAGTGGTTTTTTTATTTCCAAAAAATTGCAAACAAAATTGTCGAAATTTTCGTAGCTATTTCCAGCCCTTGGCTCAAAGGGATATTACGTGAACACACGGTTTCGTTTATTCACCACATACAAAAAAATATATATTTGTTTCCCCCGTGCGTCGATATTATCTGCTGGCCCGATTCTAAGGGATTGGCCCGTTAAATTGCGTCGATTCGATGGATTCAAATAAATTATGCGGTTGAGCTTCGCCATACCGATAAGCCTATGACCCAAAAGTGGATTAGCTCAAGATTCGATGGAGGCCACCGCGATGTTTAAACCGATTCGACGTGGTGGGATAGAATATTCGTGAATCGTGCGAACACGTGGATCAACCAGATGGTGAAATACACGCACATTGGAAGGCGCGGTGAAGGTCGACGTGTACGCTAGGTATATACAGACGATGATTATAAATTATTCTGGGTCGTGCATGAACGCAAAACCCACGAATGGACGAGGCAAAGCCATGCTCCGAACGGCAATCATCCCTTCGCAAAGTACACCACGGTACCTATTCGTGCCCATTTAGATGTTGGTCAAAAGTATCAGACACCCCTATTACATTTCCATTATCTCCGAATATTTTCTTACTAGAAAAACCGGAAAGTATCACGCTTGAAAATAAATATAAACTCATCGATATTTTGTACATCTATTCCGGTCTGTGAAAAATGGAGCTATAATTTTTTCACTGAAAAAAAAACGCGAATGCCTTATACTTTCTATCTCAACCACCAGAATTCTCTTAGCTCGTATTGGGGATGTCTCGTTCCAAAAAAAAAAACTTTTTTTTAATGTCGTGCTACGACATTAATTGATGTAACAACAAAAATTGATGCCCTTTTGACGATTGTTGTTCTGCTGGGTTTAGAGATTCGTGAAGCATGACCAAACTTATAGAAAAGTCGCCATAGGAATGTTCAGGAGCCCAGGATAGATTTTCTAAGTGGCATTAGAAATAAAAATGCACGCATTGGCCACATTTCTCGTGGAGTACTTATGTTTTCTCGAAAGATCAAAATATTCTCCGGAAGTCTGAGCATTCTTGTAACACGCGCCGGCTCTATTGTCCCAAATAATTTAGGAGGAACACAAGGAAATCTCATTTCTCGTTTGATCACCGTTTAACGATTTTATGCCTTCTTATTTGATTTATTATTAATTCGCAAGAATATCAATGCCGTTTGGTTTTTATCAAATTTATAATATTGTTATTTAGAATTTTTAATATCAGATTTTGTATTTTTTTATGGTATTTATTGTAATGAATTAATGCTTTTGACATAACATTAACCCCTCGTGATCACCCGGGGTAGAATCGACCCGGCGATCAATTTTTGGCGTGAATATACAGGGTGTCCCAGGACGGAATGTCATCCCTGAAATGGGGAGTTGGGGGTGAAATTCTGAGTCGATTGATATAAGCATGTATGGTTCCCAGATCAACCCCTGAATTATTATTAATTTTTAAAGACGGGCCAATCAGGCGCGCCCGATGAGCGGGCTTACGTCGGTGAGCGATACGCGCGTGTAGTGGTGCGTGGCGGAATCATACAAGCTTATATCAATCGACTCAGAATTTCACCCCCAACCCCCCATTTCAGAGATGACATTCCGTCGTGGAACACCCTGTATAATAGTTCCCGGCTTCGAATAGGACTGTATTCACCATCTTACCTGGAGTTTGACGTATCCTCATACGATCAAATTTATCCTCTTCACATGTCGGAATAAACACCTTTTTAGGAACGCACACTGTGCTACTATTTTTCCCAAAAGTAGCATATGTAAGGAGTATCACGTCCAAATTTTAGGTAAAAATGTTGAAAATTCACGGAACTATTATTTTTTTTAGCCAAAAAGTGTCTTTTTTGCATTTTTACGTCTTTATGATTTTTTTTTAACATGTCGCCATTTTATTTCTTATAAATAAATTTTTCGTATATTATCTAGAAATTTGAAAGCATATTCCGTAATTTTTTGGACCATTTCGGACGGATAGTTTGGTCACAATACTTTTTTGAAAACTGGCTGGGTAGAATGGACCCAAGTGTGACCAGCGCGATTGAATTTGGAAGTGCGAAAATCTATAGAAAAACGCCTTCGCGAGACTACTACCTTAAGGGTATTTTTCGGATTTTTTTCTCTGTTTCTAAGATACAAATATCGGGGAAAGAAATCTTTTGGGCTCGATTCACACATATTTTAATCAACGAAAATGGCAGATTGTTATTGTTAAACTTTCAAAACTACAATCGAAAGGCCAATTTGGTGAATATGCCCGCGAATTGGCCCACACATTTTCGAAAAATAATCTTTTTCACCGTAAATATTACAATAATAATATTACAAATATTACGTAACACCCACAAAGCACCTAGAACTAACGCCTATCCATCAGCAGATCACACTTGCATAGTCAAGGTGCTGAGAAAAATTGTAAATTATTATTTAAAAATAGCTAAAAGCCAGAACTCTTCTCAAATATATCAAACAATACTGGAACTATAATTTACCACGTAAAAGACCTCATACCTATGCATCAGCAGATCACACTTGAATAGTTGAGTCGCTGATAAAAATTGTTTACAATTATTTGGTAACAGTCGGAAGCCAGAACTCTTTTCGAACACATCAAACTACACAAATACCACAGTATGCTACCCAGAAACTACCTAGAACTAACGCCTATCCATCAGCAGATCACACTTACATAGTTAAGGTGCTGATTAAAATTGTTTACAATTATTTGGCAACAGTTAGAAGCCAGAACTCTTTTCATATACATCAAACAATGAAAATACCACAGTATCCAACCCACAAAGTATCTAGAACTAACGCCTATCCATCAGCAGATCACACTTGCATAGTTAAGGTGCTGTTTAAAATAGTTTACAATTGTTTGGCAACAGTTAGAAGCCAGAACTCTTTTCGAATACATCAAACAATACAAATACCACAGTATCCCACCCACAAAGTACCTAGAACTAACGCCTATCCATCAGCAAATCACATTTGCATAGTCAAGGTGCTTATAAAAATTGTGAATTATTATTCAAAAATAGCTAAAAGCCAGAACTCTTCTCAAGTATATCAAACAATACTGGAACTATAATTTACGACGTAAAAGCCACCTAAACCTCACACCTATGCATCAGCAGATCTCACTTGAATAGTTAAGTCGCCGATAAAAATTGTTTACAATTATTTGGTAACAGTCAGAAGCCAGAACTCTTTTCAAATACATCAAACAATACAAATACCATAGTATCTTACCCAGAAACTACCTAGAACTGACACCTACCCATCAGCAGATCACACTTGCATAGTTAAGGTGCTGATTAAAATTGTTTACAATTGTTTGGCAACAGTTAGAAGCCAGAACTCTGTTCGAATACATCAAACAATACAAATACCACAGTATCCCACCCACAAAGTAACTAGAACTAACGCCTATCCATCAGCAGATCACACTTGCATAGTTAAGGTGCTGTTTAAAATAGTTTACAATTGTTTGGCAACAGTTAGAAGCCAGAACTCTTTTCGAATACATCAAACAATACAAATACCACAGTATCCCACCCACAAAGTACCTAGAACTAACGCCTATCCGTCAGCAGATCACATTTGCATAGTCAAGGTGCTGATAAAAATTGTGAATTATTATTTAAAAATAGCTAAAAGCCAGAACTCTTCGCAAGTATATCAAACAATACTGGAACTATAATTTACCACGTAAAAGACATCTAAACCTCACACCTATGCATCAGCAGATCACACTTGAATAGTTAAGGTGCTGATCAAAATTGTTTACAATTATTTGGTAACAGTTAGAAGCCAGAACTCTTTTCGAACACATCAAACAATACAAATACCACAGTATCCCACCCACAAAGTACCTAGAACTAACGCCTATCCATCAGCAGATCACACTTGCATAGTCAAGGTGCAGATAAAAATTGTGAATTATTATTTAAAAATAGCTAAAAGCCAGAACTCTTCTCAAATATATCAAACAATACTGCAACTGTAATTTACCACGTAAAAGACATCTAAACCTCACACCTGTGCATCAGCAGATCACACTTGAATAGTTAAGGTGCTGATCAAAATTGTTTACAATTATTTGGTAACAGTTAGAAGCCAGAACTCTTTTCGAACACATCAAACCACACAAATACCACAGTATGCTACCCAGAAACTACCTAGAACTAACGCCTATCCATCAGCAGATCACACTTACATAGTTAAGGTGCTGATTAAAATTGTTTACAATTGTTTGGCAACAGTTAGAAGCCAGAACTCTTTTCATATACATCAAACAATGAAAATACCACAGTATCCAACCCACAAAGTATCTAGAACTAACGCCTATCCATCAGCAGATCACACTTGCATAGTTAAGGTGCTGTTTAAAATAGTTTACAATTGTTTGGCAACAGTTAGAAGCCAGAACTCTTTTCGAATACATCAAACAATACAAATACCACAGTATCCCACCCACAAAGTACCTAGAACTAACGCTTATCCATCAGCAGATCACATTTGCATAGTCAAGGTGCTGATAAAAATTGTGAATTATTATTTAAAAATAGCTAAAAGCCAGAACTCTTCTCAAGTATATCAAACAATACTGGAACTATAATTTACCACGTAAAAGCCACCTAAACCTCACACCTATGCATCAGCAGATCACACTTAAATAGTTAAGTCGCCGATAAAAATTGTTTACAATTATTTGGTAACAGTCAGAAGCCAGAACTCTTTTCAAATACATCAAACAATACAAATACCATAGTATCTTACCCAGAAACTACCTAGAACTGACACCTACCCATCAGCAGATCACACTTGCATAGTTAAGGTGCTGATTAAAATTGTTTACAATTGTTTGGCAACAGTTAGAAGCCAGAACTCTTTTCGAATACATCAAACAATACAAATACCACAGTATCCCACCCACAAAGTACCTAGAACTAACGCCTATCCATCAGCAAATCACATTTGCATAGTCAAGGTGCTTATAAAAATTGTGAATTATTATTCAAAAATAGCTAAAAGCCAGAACTCTTCGCAAGTATATCAAACAATACTGGAACTATAATTTACCACGTAAAAGCCACCTAAACCTCACACCTATGCATCAGCAGATCACACTTGCATAGTTAAGGTGCTGATTAAGAGGAAACGGTACCCGAAGCAAAACTTAGACGCAGCCCTGGCTCGAGTCGGTAGGGCAGAACTCGTTCGAGCTTTTGCCATCTATCAGAAGATGGACAGCGCGCGTATGCGCTGCCCATCCGGACGGCTCATTGTAAATGCGTTCTCGCGCCGCGGAATGCGAAAAGGAACTATACATTGTATCGCAGCGTTGTCCAGGTGGAACACTACGCCCTTTCTGTTCGCCAATTCGGGCCGCAACTGATCGTCTGATCGCTTTAATTTAGTCATTTGTGAGCAATATTTGCTCGAATCAATCGTTTTGTTGGGTGCCAGCAGTTAACAAAAGACGATTCCTATCCAATTCCACAAGATACAGAGCATGACCTTCTTCGGGTGTAATCCAGCCTTTGTGAGCTTCTGAGCAGCATCCTCGAACTTCGACCATGATCATTTTCGACTGACATTGTCGCAGACAATCCACTTTTCATCACCAGTAATCATTCGCTTTAAAAATGGTTCGTTTTAATGGCGTTTGAGCAGCAAATCGCAAGCTGAAATTCGGTCCATTAAATTCTTTTCGCTCAGATCGTGTGGCACCAAAACGTCAAACTTGTTTAGGTCTTGGTGCCTAATAAACAAAGCCACGTATGCAATCTGAGAGCAAAAGCGTTCGAATCGCCCCCTCCCCCGCCCCTGTTCCAAAATATAAATCGATAAAGAGGAATGAACGCTGATGATTAAAAAAGAATCGAACAAAAAAGGAAAGAAAAAAAGAGAACGTTGAAGTACGTGAGAAGTATTTCAAGAAGTGCGATAAAGATTGGAAAAAGTGGCCGAAATAAAAGCGAGCACGAGAAGAAAAAATTCCATCGAACGAATAAGTTGGCCCAGCCTCTCGGGTCCTCTTATCCGAAAAAACTTCCCGGTCATCCCTTGAATTTCTCCCGATCCTCGTGGAGCGTATCCACCTCGAATGGAGAATCCTGAAAACCCTTGAATTTCGTCTCACGACCACACAGAGCACAAGCACGCTCTTATTTACCTCTCTGCGGTGACCGCGTGGAGAGGGACTTGAGCACTCTGTTGCATGGCTAGTTTTCCTATATACGTCGGCCAGCGAGTTCAAATGTTAAGCCCCACGAGACTCCGCACGTCCACGTGGAAATCTCAATTTGAAATTGTGAGCCATAATTCTCAGCTCACACACCGGAGCTAGTTATACAGTCGCAAAGACTGGCGTGATAAAATATTTCAGCTTTTAATTAAACTATTTACATACAGATACGTTCATGCCTGTATATATTAGGTGGTTGCATATGAACCGGACCATTTTTTGAGTGAAAGAGAAGATGGTGATTCGTTAAGAGATCAAGGAGCTGGTTTATTTAAAATATTGACCATTGAAAAAAAACTTGGACCATCTTCCGACCAACAATCGGATTCCACGCAGGTAGAATTCGGGTTCTTTCGAGGCAATTCAGTCATCGAGCCATTTTTTTACTCTCTCGTACGAGGTGAAGTGCCGAGCCGAAGGGCCCAGGTAGCAGTTTCCAAATAGTTGTTCAGAAGTTGTCGTAATGGGTGGCAAATGTCCGATTGGAAGTGATCTATGAGTTAACATGTGTCCGACAGTTATCTTTCTGGATGGTTGTTAACTTCAAGGTAGCTAGCGGGCGGATATTTGTTACCCATTTAGCCGACTTTTGGACAACTTTTTGGAAATTGCTACTTCGGGACTGACTGCATCGACCGGAAGAAATGGTAATCGGAGGGAGGATTTCCCGGTTCACTCCTTTTGCGGTATTCCTTTCGCGGAGGGTCGTATTTTGTGGGCGCATAAGCTAGGGCCCTTGTGAATCATTAGTAAATTAGAGTTGCACTTAATAAAAATACACTACAATCAATTGTTATACCCAACAATGAACTGGAATGAAAAGTTTCGCATAAATTTGGTAAATTTAGACATTTTTACATCTTCTCTGAGAAATCGCGATTACGAAAATTCTTCTGCTAGCCACAATTTTCTAAGTTTTATCATGAATATTTTCTTTAAACATTCAGTGACCCCCGCTTTTACTGTCGTTCCAGAATTTGCCGAATTTTTACATGCTTAGAGCAATTTATATTAGACATCTAGCGTTATTTAGTAAATAAATTATAAGATAGAAATGTGACCAACATGTCATCTCCATAAAGTGCCACATGAAGTAGACGATTTTCAAAGTCGATTTTTAAAGACGATTTTACCAATATACCGGAATGTATTTTTTTTTTATTAATTGTAGACGAAAATTGGCTACTGTTAAATATTTGGGTTTGTGAAAGGAATACCTTAAGTACTGCTTAACCGGTTGAGCAACTCCCTGTCATTGTCGTGCTGCAAAATCAATTTGTCACGATGATTCTCCCATTCCGGTTTCTTCTCGTGCAGAGCTCGCTTCAAGCGCATCAGTTGCGATAACGATCTCCAATGATGGTTGCCGACGGTTTCAGCAGCTTGTAATACACGCCTCTTTTGGGTGGTTTTCCTCCTTGAGGGCACATAGATGCATCAGCTTTTGGCCTCGACCGCCCGCGTCCGGAGCCTCTACTTTTTCAGATCTGATCACTACAACGTATTATGGATTCGAACAATTTCTTCGAAGCCCGCGAAACCTTTCCAGGAGGCAATCCTAATTTTATAGCTGAAAAACAGCAGAATTAAGAAGATTGAGGTGTTAGCAGAAAGATGATGAAACCTTTTTGAATTCGATTGTATCCAGTGAATTACAATGTAAAAAAAAAGCATGTAGTAATATTTTCGTGCAGTTTAGAAAATTGGTTTTTGAGAAAAATCCATAATAATGCAAACTAAATTATATATAAGTTTATGGGAATCCAGAGACGTATCGTGATATCTCGGTAAAAAATGATGCTCAAAATATAAAATTTTCTACATTACACGAGAAAGGATGAAGACGCATGGTCAATTTTTTACAGATTTTTTTAGGAGATTCGTTTTAACAAGATATATTCATTATTCTGGCAAATACCTCAGTGACCGAAAAAAAAGCGTCGCATATGAAGTGTACCCGGGCCCGTACGCCGCGGCAGAAATTTCGAAAATATTAAGATATATGTATAGGGATGGGAGAAAAGAATTAAATTTATATCGCTCAAAAAAAACAACAATTCAATAATTACATATATATAAACATACATATATTTTATATTCTTATATATAATAATACAATCCAGCTCTATATCTATGAGACATTTGCCTTGCACGATTTTGAGGTTAAAGTTCGCTTCACCTTCATCAGCGTCAGTGCTGCTTTCAACAATCTTTCGTCTTTTTTTTCCAATGTTAACTTGATTGGTTCTTTTATTGTATACTCCTTCAGTCCCCCGTTTTCTTCTCTACGGAAATATTTCACTTCAATTTTTGCTGATCGTAATTTTACCGTGTCACGAATCAGCCATAGTTGGGACAACTGACAGTACACACACACACACACACAAACACTCACACCTTAAAAATGTATGTGACGTTGCCAGATTGAAAAGCGGCTTAACTTTTGAAATGTACTGTCTTTTGAAACGTACTTTTCCGTAAAACAAAACGGACTGTCACACGTCAACTTCCTTAAGATTCTTCTCTTAACAATAATAATGCAATTTATCTGAATTTGAACCATGTTTGTATTCATTTTTTTTAAGAAGAAAAAATAAATAGACATCGTTTACCTTTCGCATAGCAGTCACGAATTATATATGCATATAAATTAATGATTCCGTTTCATTGTCATAGTCGACATCCAATGAGATGCCAATCCAGTACGTTCTTCTCAAGTCGTCATATATTATAATGAATAGCGTGTGTTTACGTAAGTAATAAGGTACACGTGCGTGTTGAATCGATCAAGCGTCAAGTGCAGTCGTCCCTCGCCTTAGTGTAATTCAGTCAAAGTAGTTACTTTTATGGCACTAGCCCGAGTACTCGACAAATTACACGCTAATTCCACACGCTTGGATTACTCATTCGCGAAGTTTTGGCCGCGCTCAATTGCGGAAATGAGGTATTACGGTGACGGTATAAAAAAAAGGGGAAACACGAAGGAGCCTTAAGATATTACTGGATGGACCGTCTGACAAAAAGTTAGTCCAAAAAGGGCGAATCGTGGATTCACAAGTCTAGATCATTTCGTACATGTTTAGCCTTACAAATGGCTAATTTAATAATAAATTAATACTTAGAAATGTTAATTTTCCACTTTTAATAATAATTGAAGTCAATTGGGGCGATATTGGCGTGTGCTTGACTGAGGTTTTGTCAGTGACTGTACATCTGTTTCAACGGTCCAACAAAAAATGTATCATTTTTTTAAATTCTTATTAATACGTTCAGATCATCTTATTATTATGAATAATTACGCAAAAACTCAATATATATTGAGTTTTCCAATTATTGCTATAAATTCGTCGTTGAAAAAGACGACACACCTCATTACTTTAATTAATTTCTCGACAATTACTCAATCGATTTATTTGAAACCTAGCATAATCAATCGCTTGATCCTAAACCTTAATGATATAATATTTTCAGAATTTATAGCGATTTAATTCCATTTGTTTTGCAACCACTTTAGATGCTTCAAAAAAAAAAATTTCCTTAAATTTCATAAATCGTTAGCAAAATATCTTAAGAATACACCCTGAACATTTCAAAACGATATTCGGATTCCTTCTAACGATATGATAAAGACTCTCCGCTAGACTCCCAAGCGCGCTCAGATATCCACGAGCGCTCAGTTAGGTAGTTTGTTTGGGTTTTCATAACCCAAACAAACCCAAACTCGACCGTTTGGCGATTAGCTCAAAAACATCTCTATTCTGGGTACAAAATAATCGAGGTAGCGCCATTTCTTGCTGCTATTTTATTCAATGAAGGAAATTCAGCCGTACTCATGGTTACGAATGAGCTACAAATCGTAGTTGACAGGCAGAGCTACGGATATGCCGAGCCAGATAAGATGCGCGTGGCTCGGCAAAATAGAAAAATTTTATTAGAGACAAAAGAAGCTCGAAAAGCTCGTAAAGAAGAAATGCAAGCTTCAGCTGCATGAGGAAGAGGAAGGACTGCTGTATGGTGCTGAAATCGCTGATTAATCGGTAAAACACTTTATCATTTGATTAAACACTTTTGACTTTGAGTTTGTCGTTTGTGAACCTTTAAACGTGTTTTTCTCGAAACGACATTTTTTCAATTTGCGAGAATCATAACTCAAAAACTAATTGATGGATCATCTTCAAATTTGGAACACGTTTACATAATATGATTTATTGAAACATAAAACTAAAGTTGGAAAGATTAGATTGTTTAAAACATATTTATTATTGCAAAATGCCGGGTAAAAAACTGCTAAAAATCGATCATTTTTTTTCAAACACGTTCCAACATTCAATTCCCGATTTTTTTTGGTCAAAATGTAGGTTCATGTTCTTAAAAAAATATCTCAAGAATGTATAAAAATTTGTTGGACTATTTCAAATGCGAATTGCGAGCTGCCCAATTTCCGCGAATCGACAACGACGATGAGGACACCCCAAGGGACACAACGGATTACACCTTGATTAATGCATGAAATAACTTGAAAAAATTACCAGAGATGTATGAAAATATGAATAAATTATTGTCAGAGTTGCGGAAATTTCCGTTTTTTTTTTCACAATCAAAAAAATCTAAAAAATCATCTAATTTTCGGTCTCCTAAAGTCGTTGCCCGCCTTAGCGTCTGCAAAAGCTGTTTTCCCATGAGCGACCGTGTTAAATTCATATGTTTATAATTACTAAATTATTTAGTGAAAAATTCTCTAGTAATTCATGTATTATTATTGTATCAAGAACCATCATACCTCAAATTTTCAAGAATTTTTGCGACTTTTTAATATCCATCCAGTGATACCTTAATTCGAGGTGCGATGAAAGATCGTGGCTTCAGGCTGATATCGACCTCGATAGTTCGATCGTTTGGGTACATAGACTCGGTGGACATTATGCGATATGTTTCGGTACTCATGACGAACGTCAAGGGGTTGTGAGGCGAAAAATGCAACACACGCCTGTGCCAAGAGGAAGAGTGGCAAAGAAGTAATAAAAAATGGAAAAGAGACGAAAAAGTTGTATAGTAGATATATATACGTGCCGGATGAGCTATTTACGTTATAAATGTATATACGTAGACGGCGTTTCGGTCATGAAATGACATGGGGAGAACGAGATAAAAATTGATCCCGTGAGTCGTTTATAAGGACTTAGATCCCCCGCTACCCTTACTTTTTTCGTATCTACACTTTTTACGACAATTTTATACACCGCATCTTTCGATCGAACCATTCTCTTCCGCATACGGCTCTCTTTGGCCCCGCGTTATTCCGATATCGGCTCTAGGAGACCGTGAAAAATGGCTGATTTCAGTTGTACTCTGCCCATTTCGTATAAATATCCATTCGACCGAAAGATTACGAAATATACGGGGAACGGAACTCCCCGAATGTCGATTTTGTTTCATTCACTTCCCATCGGACCTTTTTGACATTATTTTGTAGATATCAGAGCTAGCGAATCGAATCAAAATTATTATCTTTTTTTGCTTTCATTTCTATCATTCTCCTCAGTTTTTTAATTTTTCCGAATTTTTTTATCATCATCGTGTGTTTGGGCTGCGGGTTTTCTTGGCGGCTCGTGAGAACGAAAAATGTCGCGAGACCAAAAGCTAATTAACGAAATTGATTAATCTCCATACAAAACGGCGCATCGATGAGCACATACAATGGAGAACATGACGAGCTATTGAACCGTTATATTATGCGGTCATACAACGTTTACCGGATCGCTGGTGAACCAAGTGCAACGAGGCTGGTCGAGTCACAATCGTTCCTACCGATTCCGCGGTTCACCGACATTTTCATCCCATTTACCATTCAATGCACGATTTTTTTGTTCATCCTCGAGTTTCACCAACAACTGCGATTCGCGGAAACATCATAAAAATGTTGATACACGGGAAACTGGCTCGTTATTATTGTAAGGAAAAAAAATTCTCAGAAAATTACACCAAAATCCCTCAAAAATTGCTCTAAGACTGTACAATGAGAATGGCATGTCAGGTTATCCGTTCTCGGCAATAAGTGTCACCCGTGAAACGTTGCTTCAACCCATTATTTTCAAACAATTATTACAAGTACATAAATAAGAGTAAACGTTATAGTCCGAGTTGACGTATATGAAGTTCATAAAAACATTTTAAATACGAAAGAGAATAAATTGGAACTCGCTGTCCGCTCATATCGCGACATTTTCTACTTGGCCCGGTGCAGTATACGTGGTTCTATTGGCGTAGCCAGGGAGGGCTGGGGTGGACACCCCCCTGCCCCTATAAAACTTGAACTATTGCCTTCGTTGCAATTTCGCAATTCGTATAAAAAGTAACTATTTCATTACGTAAATTAAATAGATATTCAATTCTCACAATTGATTCAACTGTGGACAAGAGCAATACTTGAGATTAGCCAGCCGATCCACAATCAGAAAAATACTGGGAGATCAACACTTGTTACCAGGTAGTAGATAACAGTATTGTAGATCTAAAACGCCGATTTGAGAATCTACAGTTAACTCATGCAATTGATGCATTTTTTTAATTGGATATGAAGAACGGAGAGACTTTCATCAATAATTATTTTTAAAATACCTTAATAATTGCTAGGTCAGCCTTAGAAGCTTTTAAAACATTGAGCCCTTCGACTGCAAACTGGGGTGTTTTGACCCCATTTCTTTTTCGTGCAAATACGTAATTTTCAACGCATCTCCCATTTTGAACGAATGTTTCTGCAAACAATTTTTGTTTTTCTTAAAAAATCAATTTTGGGATATAAAATACGGATCATTGACAACAAAAAAAGTCTCTACAAAAAAATGCACATTTACCGAAATACAACGATTTGAAAAACATCTGAGGTCCGATCGACCCCACGTGCAATCAGAGGGTCGTGGCGGAAGGGTGCAGTCGAAGGGTTAAGAAAGCATATTAAAAAGGAGTACTGCCCTAATTTATATAAACTTTTCCAAGCAGCAATAGTACCTACTCCCAGTGATCCTCTGCCAGCTGTGAGAAAAGTTTTCTGCCGTAGGGCGGATAAAAATGCGGCTAGAAGCACAATGATTCAAGAACGATTCTTTCATATGCCACTGCTTGGCATGAAGAATTATTTTGTTAAAAATGAATTTTTAACATTCATTAGCCGAAGAAGTGTTAGGTCGATTTGCAGAAAAAAATAGAAAGGCAAGACTTTACTATTTGTATTTTAAATGAATAAATTTGAAATTTAAATTAATTTGAATTATTAAATTATTTTATTAAATTAAAAGATTAAATTAATTTAAACTAATTTAAATAAATAAATCTAATTTTTAATGAATAAATAAAAAGTAAAATTTAAATAAATCTTACTTTCCCATTTTTTAAATAGGAAAGTAAGACTTTTCTATTTTTTTTTATCTATTTTTTATATTTTGTTTAATTGAATACTTTTTGAAAGTGAAGTTTGAAGACTGGTAACTGGATTAAAGAATGATGAAAAATTAGTTGATTTTGATTTTAAATATTGCAAGAGTTGATTACAGCGAGTTTTATATTTCATGTTTGTTGCGTGATTACCGACTACTATGTAAATTTTATTTAAAAAAAAAAGATGATTCCGATCAGAACTAGTTATTGTCAGGCTCAGAAAAAGATGCTGGCTACGCCAATGCGTGGTTCTGAGGCCCCATTGTATTTTCACGATTACAATAGATAGTTACGTGATACACGGTGCGATGAAATAACAATTATCGTACTTGCGCCGAAAGCATGTAACGATAAATCAATTATTCATACATGGCTGCGCATATATATTGCAGCAAAAATTGCAGATGAGCTTATTGATGGAACTCGTCTATTTTCGTTTAATATATATATATATATATATACATGGTGATTGAAAATAGACGAGTTCTATCAATAAGCTCATCTGCTATTTATATATATATATATATATATCCGCTGGAATAACCCAAGCAGCCTTGGGGCGACCTTGGCACGTTGCAATTATTAGTGGACGATTGGACACTGTTCTGGGCGTCATTAATAATCATCGACAATCAACTAAATGCAATGCGATGCGACGTGTTCTATTATTTTATTAACGCACAGGCTAATCTCGTTCGATCAAATATATAAGCATAGTGGGAGGTTGTTCGTATAATCATGAGAGAATCAAATTATTATCGAGTATGCGGTTCTGTCGAATGGCCCAAGTTACTAAAGCCTTTTCGTCTCGTGACCAATTTTTCACAGCTATTTCTCAAGCCTTTTTTCCCCCTGCTTCCTTCCACTTTTTATGACACCCACCCTTTTAATGCTCACGTAGAACAGTATAGAGAGCGGAAAAATCGTGGACGAATTTATCGGTGATGGTGGATTTCCTACGGGAAACAAGTGAAAGAATGTAAAATTTTTATTGGGCCAATTTGGAAAAATGTTATTTGACGTGACGTGTCGAG
Organism: Ophion ventricosus; assembly: GCA_963932345.1. NCBI lineage: Eukaryota > Metazoa > Arthropoda > Insecta > Hymenoptera > Ichneumonidae > Ophion > Ophion ventricosus. The sequence goes on along the minus strand of OZ010716.1, from coordinate 20,899,963 downwards.
AGTAGCGAGCGTAAAGCTCAAAAAAAAATGGTCTCCGTCGCCGAGACTCTACGAAGCACTCGTTTATTCTCTACGCTCAGGGCCTGTGGGGCCTATAACCCTAGAGGCGTGCTTAGGAATGAACTGCAGAAGCCAGATAAACCCTGTGGAAGCAAAGCTACTGCGAAGAGTAAGAGACTAGAGAAGAGAGCGAAAAAGCCAGGTCACGTGACGAACCAAGCTTTCAGATGGTACTCGTTTTCGCTGTGGTTCCAGGACAATAGTAAAAAGTCGTTCTCTTTCTCTTTCTCTCTCTCTCTCTCTCTCTACTTTTCAGGGTCTCTATCTCCGCCTCTTTATCTCCTCATCACTCGTTATCTCTTAATTTCCTTGACTCCGCTCCCTCACCCTCCTCACGTTTCCTTCACCATCCATCGCCTCCCATTTACCCTCCTCCCTTTCTCCTTCGATTCTTGAAAAAACAGCAGTGGAAGAGCTCCGTGACATTTCGCAGACCGAAAACGTTCTCCAGAGATTTCATGACCCCTTGACTTTTCCTGCCACCCTCGAGATCCTTTCTTTTCTCTCGCTCTCACATACATGCACACCCGCGCCATCCTTTTTCCACCCTTCCCACCACGTTTTGGCGGCAAGCGAAAAAATTGCAGCGTTTTCCAAAGCGTCACGTGACAAACAATGCAATTTTTTTTATTATTTCGCAGCCATTGCTCAAATGCACTTGGAGAAAAAAAATCTTGACCCCATCGCAAACGTTTTGTTTTTTGCTCGCTGTTGTGTAACAACGTACTCCTGAGTTCCTTCTAAATTCGTGTGCATTTTGTTATCGTTGTTATCTCTTATTTGGTACATGGGTCGGGGATTATGCGTATAGAGAACGTTTATAATTGTAGAGCAATGATGTAGAATTTCGGCATACGTTTATTGCTGCCTTTTTCTCTGTTGTTCTCTCTTGCTCTCTTTTTCTTTCTCCTCCCCCCTCCCACCCTCTCTCTCTCTATCGTTTTCTCACTCTCTATTTTTGGTTTGGACGCCACAGCATTATCTGTAGGAAATATATTTTCAATAAATAATGAAATAGAGCCCAAACTAAATTGCTAACGAATATTCTTGAAAGGAATATCGGAAACAACCTGCCGATATATATAAAGGCATCTTACACTTTTTTCCGCCCGGTTTCCAAATCCAAATTGACTTTCACCCATCCGCTGCAGTAGGGCGTTGCTACGAGCAGATCTTCCCGCGACCATCCGCCTCTCATTTATTTCTCTTTCGAGCCCCATTTTCGGTTTCCTTCTCTCGGCTCATCGTTTACCCCGTCATTTCCGCCTTTGTCCATCCCTCTTTCGACGCAAGGTTAAGACACGATCGTAAAGCATGAAACTCGTATCCAGGAACGTCTTCCCCTACTTGTCATCTCGCTTGACACACCCTGCTTGCTTATTTTTCCGGGTATCATCCTATCTACTATCCGATACGGTAGAGCTGTGCAATTTCAGACTCCATGCGTGAATAACCGTGGATCTGGTTATAGGCTTTTCCCGACAAACCTGTTTTTTTTTTGCCGACAATTTATCGCGCAAATGGAAAACGTCGATTATCGGGCGGGGCATTTGCGTGTATACGTATATAGGCAAATATGAAGCACGCGGCACATTTGGCTTCCGTCGCTTCACCCTAAAAAGGAAAGCTTGATACGACTTTATTCACTCTATGTTATCACATTTTTTTCGTGCAATAATAATTCGACACCTTGAATAGACTTTTTTTATATTTATATTTTTTATATCTCTAGTTTTATTTATTTGTATTTATTAGATGATGTAAAAAGTTCTGAGCGTTTTTTCGCTTTATTTCGACGATGGAATTAACATAGTTAGGATTATCCGATTTAGATCAAATATGCGCCGTTTTGTTCGATAACTTTTGTCCATTTTAAAGGCAATTTCATAATTCCGCGATTGAAGAAGTCCTCGTCCCATTTGGTAAAAAACTTGACCAGCTCATTTTCACAAGCCTCTCTTGAGGCCAGTTTTGTACCATCAAGAAAATATTGCAAATCCTTGAAAAGGTGATAATAGCTTGATGCCAGGTCTGGACTATACGGCGGGTGCGATAGAACCTCCCATCCAAGCTCTCGGAGTTTCTGGCGCGTCGTTAAAGATGTGTGCGGCCTGGCGTTGTCTCGATGGAACACAACACTCTTCCTATTGGCCAATTCTGGCCGCTTCTGGTCGATCGCCTGCTTCAATCTGGTCAGTTGTTGATAGTAGAGGTCCGAATTGAGTGTTCGGCCCGATGGGAGCAGCTCATAGTGGAAGATTCCCTTCCAATCCCACCAAACACACAGCAAAACCTTCTTGGCCGTTCATCCGGGCTTGGCGATCGTTTGGGCCAGCTCACCGCGATTAGACCACGATCTTTTTCGGCTGTTGTTCTCGTATGTGACCCATTTTTCATTGCCAGTCACCATCCGCTTCAAAAATGGGTCGATTTCGTTACGTTTCAGCAAAGAATTGCAGGCATCAATTCGGTCCAAAACGTTCTTTTGCGTCAATTCGCGTGGCACCCATACATCGAGCTTCTTCTTGAGACCAGCCTTATGCAAATGGTTCCAAACGTTTTCTGGCTAATCTTCAGTTCCTGGGCAATGGAATAAGTGCTCACATGCCGATCCGACTCGACGATTTCCATGATTTCATCGACATTTTCGACGATTGGCCTACCAGAGCGTGCCTCATCTTCGACGTCCATATTACCAGAAAGGAATCGTTGGAACCACCGCTTTGCTGTTGCATTCGATACGGTATTGGGTCCATCAACAGCACAAATTTTTTTGGCCGCCTGCTCCGCCTTTTCACCTTGGTCGTAGTGGTACTGAAGAATGTATCGAATTTTCTCTTTTTTTTACCTCCATTTTGGAACGCTGTAACACACAACTGGCTTCACCAAACACAAAACTGTCAAAGAACTTTTTTTGAAGTGTAATGCCACCTTTAAATCGCCATATAGTACGACCCGATGCGATGTATACATCGTGACATATGGCTCACTAAAGACATCTAGCGGAAAACGCTCAGAACTTTTTACTTCACCCAATATACTTATATTTTATAACGCTATCTATCCGTTAGACTTCTTTTCACCATTGTGCCAAGAATTAAAAATAATTATTGAATAATCATTTGTCCAAGAATAGTTCAACATTTCGTGTAAAAAACGAAATTTGTCCTAAAAACATTAGTTTTTTCTTTGCTTCGTCCGATTATTAACGGTAACTACGCTGGGTAGAATGAGATATCAATTTTTAATCGATAGCGAGATTAATTTTTGGCATTTCAGTTTGGACTCCATCTCATTAGCGATTGAATTTAGTGTTTCGATAAATAATTCTGTTTTTTAGCTGCATCATATCATAGCTCGCTTCGTAGGATATACGTTCACCAACATAAACTGGTATGATATTCGAGTCGGATAAAGTTTCCGTCCTCGCCCGAACTTCCTGTCATCCAAACATGAAAAGTCACTTTCGTATTCCTTGCGATGTCCCGATCGCGGCGTACCCCATATACCACAGTCGGAGTATCATAAGCAGAGAATATTGTAGCAGGTGTGGCCTCGGTGTAGCTTGCCCATCTAAATAATCCATCCTTCCTTCTGCGGTCTCTCTCGCCACCGAGCCAACGACGATCGTCTACTCTATTAGCAGTTTGACCCAGGCAGACCGCATCTACTTGCATTAAACGCGGGTTGCACTTGGCGCTTAACTTCCTCGACTTTGAATACACGTTTATCCTCGATAATTTGCCATCCTACCAGTCTCAAAAGACTCTCTCAACGTCCTCGTTGATTTATCGACATCTCGTAAGATTGTAAATTCACGCAGATTTAATGGAAAACATTCGTGTTGCGAGTGTTCCGTGATGTGATATATGTTTCATTGATTTGTTATGTGTTTGATCGTTCGTTTATTCGAGAATTCTTCATGCAGAGAGTTGGGACGATTTAGTAAAGTGATGCAGAGCATTTTAGATAAATGTAATTGTTGACTTATGGACGTTTCGCCACATTCACAATTTATTATATCTACCACGAGAGTTTCGCCATAAAATACAATTTTTTATTTCATTATACAGTCTTACATTCGTTAATGTCAGGATTTTTCTATAAATACGGGACAAGAAGCAAAATAATAATTGGAAAGTTAACAATTAACGAAAAATATGCATTGCAGGGCGCAGGATCTGCGTTAGCATCGTTATAAAAAAAAAATCATCGATGGAGCGGATTGGGAAAAATAATTATTTTCATTGTTGTTGCAGAAAACCAACGGACAGCGATGATTGGCCGCCATACACGAGGGACGAGCCTCAATTTTACATATTCAACGCTGAAGAGCATGGCCTTGGCAGAGGACCACGCATGACCTCCTGTACATTCTGGAACGAGTTTTTCCCACGACTGGAAGGCATTCCAGGTTCGTACCACACCCCATCGACTCTATAATTCAAGTACTTCTTCGTTTAAAATGCTTTTCCCCATTTTGATCCTAAATATTTTTTATCATACCATACCAAGTAATGAGGAGAAAAAAATGCCAATGGGTTATTTCTTTTTTGCGCGCTATTCAATGTTGTCATTGGCTCTTTTGGCTGAGCTGAGCTCACACGATAAGTAATGCGGAATTTTCTCCTTTTCACCGTTATCCCTTTTTTCCTACCCGTCTCTCTATCTATCTCTCTGAAATTTGATCAGAAAGTCAGGTAGAAAGGACCGTCACCAGTGGCCAAGAAAGACACGCGAGTTGAATCGATGACGAACGCGACGAGTGGCAGCACGCTCGGCTTTATTATCGACCATCGTATTAGTTCTCCCCATCGGCTCCGTCTCTCATATCTTTTCCTCTACCTCGAATCTCCGTCCACTGAATTCTGTTCCGCCCAGGCCTCACCCTTCACCTCGAGCCACTTCTCTTCGTTCAACTCGTGATTCGGCTCTGATGCCTCCTGCTGACGTAGCCACCTGCGACGATTTCGTATTTCATAACGTACCTCCACCTGGTTTCTTGATCGACTTTCAGTCTGACGTCGTGGTACAACTGATGTAAGATACGCAACATTTCTTTCAACCATCGACGTGCCAAAAAGATACGACGTTGCAAATCCAATTTGTGATTCCAGTAGAAGCCGGGGGCCGTGTACAGAGGAGGTTATCTTGATCGGAAAATGCGTCGAAGCAAAAGTGAATTTTCAGTGGAGGAAAATAAAAAAAATGTTACGTTTTTTATTCGTCGACAAAAAAAAAGAAGAATGAGGCAGTCACGTGAAAGGATAGGGATCGAAGTCTGGCAAAAATTGACTTTCGAATGGTGTAGAATTGTTTTTTTTTTTAAAAAAGGAGATCAGAAATCGGAAATAGTCAATGAACTGATGATCATTGGAGTTATGTAGGGCTCCATGCCGCCTCTATATTATTGCTGCCCTTTCGATTAAAAAATCTGAAATGATTATTGAATGTTTCGTAAAATACATGTTGTAGTTATATACAACCATAATTATTTCAGTGACTGTAACATACATAAAATCTGTTTTTCATTTGATAAGGTTCTATTATTGGGTCTATGCATAATTCCATAGCGAAATTCCGAGCGAAATTCCGATAGATGTCGTATACTAAGTGAAAACCCAAACTTGTGCCGACATATAAAAAACGTTCCATCGAGATCCGTGGCGTATAGGAAGTTTAACCCTTCGTGGTCACCCTGGGTATAATCGACCGGTCGATCAATTTTTGACGTCAATATATAATAGTTCACGGCTTCGAATGGGACTGTGTTCACCATCTTACCTGGAGTTTGAAGTATCCCCATACCATAAAATATAACCCTCTTCACATGTCGGAATAAATACCTTTTTTTGGAACGCGCACTGTGCTACTATTTTTTTCTCAAAAGTAGCATATCTAAGAAGTATCACATCCAAATTTCAGGTAAAAATGTTGAAAATTCACGGAACTATGATTTTTTGAGCGAAAAAGTGTTTTTTTTTTGCGTTTTCACCTCTTCATGCATTTTTTTAAACATGTCGCCATTTTATTTCTTATAAATAAATTTTTCGTACATCATCTAGAAAGTTCAAAGCATATTCCGTAATTTTTTGAACCACTTCGGACGGATAGTTTGGTCACAACACTTTTTTGAAAACTGACTGGGTAGAATCGACCCAAGTGTGACCACCGCGATTGAATGTAAAAGTGTGAACACGAAGGGTTAATTATATGTTGAACATGAAAGAAAAAAAAAACGTGTATTTTTGATGCATTTCGCTTTTTAATTTCCGAAAAGGCAAAAAGGCGTCGCAAACTCCCAAAAAGATATGAACGAAGACAAGGGCGAGATGGCAGAAAGTCATTGAACAGAATGAGTCGTTGATTAAAATCGCTTTTTTGATCAATATTTCGCGTTTGGAATTGACTCGATTTTTACTACGAAATTATGCATAGACCCAATACCTTGATGCGTATACCAGTACCCGAGCTTTTCTTCTGTTATAATCTTTATTATGGGAAAATAATTATTCCGACGCAGGCGGAAAGACTCGCCGTGAAAATAAACAATGAGGAAATAGATATTTTCTTCTTTGTCTTTCAACATTTTCTGAACACTCCGTTGATTCCCGCGCGACAGTCCCGATGTGCGGTTCGAAAAGCCTTGCGGCACTACCTGAGGTACTCGGTGCAAAAAAAAAACAAAAATAACGAGCTTCGCTATCGTACTAATTAATGTTGGGACTCTGTGATCCCCCCTAAAGAACCTTCGTAACGAGCTTCTCCCGCCGTTTCTCATTACTCTAGTCTGCTCGTCACACGACGAAGCACTATTCTCTGCAATTTTAAGCTTTCGCAAAACAAACAACGAATCTACTTTATTGTTAACACAATATTATTTATCTACCATTGCTGCGAATTCTTTTTGTCCCTCGTGTCCTTAAAGAGACTGCGAAATATTGAAGGAAACGCAGTGTTTTAAAAGTAACTTTAAAATTAATCGAAATTGACAATTTCTGAATTGATTAAAAATGTATTTGCACTTGGATAACTATTGCAAACGAATTGATCATTCGCTTTGCTACCCGAAATGTATCAATGATTTCTCAAACAATTATTGTAATAGATTGTGTACCTATCCGTGAATAACTTTGTGACGTTACAATTGTTTGAAGTCTATGCTATTACCATTTCAATTATTTTTTTTTTCTTTCTACTTTTATTCCACGTAAATTTCTTCAAAATGATCAATGTATCGAAAGTTTAATTAAAAATGGATAATCCTCCCTGCACCTTTTCATACAAGGCGAGCTACGAATGCCTTTTTTTAAATTACATGGTAAATTATTTTTGGCTCGCGTCAATTTAATGTGTTTTTAAACTTTCAGATCCATCACCGAAAGCCTGCAACGGTGCAGTTGCATCGAGCGTTTCAGCGGGAGCGCAGGATCTTCGCAGCGCTCTGGTAGCTCTCGTACTTCCGGTCTTCGTATTCACCGAGATCATCTAGGCAAAAATAAGTTCGTACCGTTTAGACGATTGTCCAGAGTGATCCTCGCAAATCATTTCGTTCGTACGTCCCAGAATCGTGATCCCGTTCTCGAGCGGCCCTGTCAGGATATTCGGAAAACCCTTCCGCAATAGACGAGAACGGGGTGGAGAGGAAATAAATAAAAGCGAGAAGAATGCAAGAGAGAGACAGAGAGGAGCAATAGTGAGCGAGAAGAGATGCTCGGAGTGGCCGCTAAATTATTGAGTAAGTGAGGTCGGGGGACGATTCATTAAAAATAAAAATATCAAGACGCCAGAACGAAGTGGAAAAAAATATACGAAGGTACGTGCGTTCGTCGCGTCTCGACTGTGAAGAGACTCCGAGTGAATTACGAGTTGATGTTCGAGTCCTCGTGACTTCAAGAGAAAAAAAGAAAAAATTCCCATCGTTAAAAATTTCTTCTGGAAAAAAGAAAACAAAATACACTGCAAAATCCAATCGATCTTCGATATAAAAGAAAAAAAACTAACCTGAAATCGATTAGCCGAATTTCCCGATGTGTCTCCGCGAATCAGCACGTATGAATTTACTGCAGGCAGAGAATTCGAGGTCAGTAACAGAACTGAAACAGTACAAGAATGAAAAAGCAGTGGCGGAGGGATCGAAGATTTAAAAAAAAACTTCCAGGTTTGTTTCCGATATATATATATATATATATATATATATATATATATATATATATATATATATATATATATATATATCTATATATTTCATTCTCAACCAGCAGTGGCGTGAATTGCCCTAAGCAAACAGGCAGCAAAGAAGAAGTGAACTAACAGAATGCGGATTACACCTCACAAATAACGTTAAGGCCTTATATACGCGATTTCGCCGATTTTCGAAGGTACTTTTCTAGACGCGGTTAAAAAAAAATTACGCATATATTGACAACATTTTTTTTTACAGATAATTTATGCACATGGTTAAGTATATGTAAAAAAAAAATCAGAAATATTAACAAATGGCGGAGATATAACATAATAAAGCAATGTATTTTTTTTGCGCGCGCGTTGATGGTGAAAGTTCTCGGCATCGATGTGGGTGTCTGAAAAAAAAAAATGAACATATTTATAATTGCATAATGAATGTATCTTCAGTGTGAACCAACAATATTATTTTTTTTTAATTATTATAATAAAAATTCGAAACTTCAAATTTTTTTACTCAATTTTCAGTCGGTATTTTATTTTTTATATTTTTTTGTGTCATTGAAATTTTTGTTTCTGTGGTTCACACGATACGTGATGATACTAAGAATATGTTGTAAAAATTTCAAAGCGATCTGAACCTTCGTTCAAGAGTTAGAACTTTCACAAGGTTCAAAAAAGTGAATCGTGGAAAAACGGCTTTGAAGTTGGCGGTCGGGCGCGCCGCGCGGTATCTATTAATACGCTCTAAATGCTGTAACTTTAACAATTTTTGGAATTTTTCAATTCTGTAAAGCTTAAAATATTCCTAACCGTTCAGGCTAATGGTATCAAAAATAGAAAAAAATGAAAAATTTTGAAATTTTTCGCGTATATAAGGCCTTAAATGTTAAACGTGAAATCGAGAAATTTTATTTACAAATAAACATTCCGAATTCTAGGGAATATACGGCAGAAAAAAACACCATAAAACGTAGGAAAAACGATACTATAGGGAGGCTCGAGTGCGATGATAATCGGCAGCGTAGAGGATATAAATAAATGAAGAAAACATTACCGAATAAATTTGAGCAAAAAAAAAAAACAATACGAGATAAATTAAATGAAAACTGGAAATAAACGATTTATCATTAAAGTGGCACTGTGCAAGACAGTTTTGCAATATATATATATATATATATATATATATATATATATATATTTACGTGATGTATAGGTTAGGTCAGAATATGCGGCTGCGCGTAGCGGACGACACCCGCTCCGAGAAAATATTTTTAAGGGATGCCTAACATAAATATAAATAAAATTGACAAGAGAAGAAAAAAAGACACGCATATAAATATACAAATAGAAGTAACATGTTTTTTTTTTGCTTCTGGGACGTGGCACGTCGTCCCTAGAAATACATGTCGAAAAGGAGCTCGGTTAAAGATAAACAAAACAGTCTATCCTTCTTGCATCGCTCAACCATCGAAATGAGTCTCGAGAGCAAATGAACTTGATCGATTAAAAATCGATCAGGTGGATTAATTAACGAACGGATGATGAATCGGAAAATTTGAGACAGAGAATACGGACGAAACATCAAAGTCGCGTCGGGATGAAAACGAAGCATAGAGCGAATCGACGAATCGCACGAAACGCGTCCAACGTGAATCTTCCATTTGGTACATATCACCTATACATACACGATATATATTGATAATGACAGAATTAATTGAAGAGACGAAGGAAAGTAGGGAGAATATATATAATAATATATATGATGGAATAAATATATACACTATCGGCGAAAAGTTTCCGGACAAAATCTAAAAAAGTTCCGGAACGATTTTTTTATGCCATCTCGTCGATAGTTGACATAAATGAATTTAATAAACGGCATTTTGAAGGATCGGAATTCACCTTCATTCCGTTTTTTTATTTTTTAATATTTTTTTTACGACTAGTACCCTTTTTCGAAAACGACGATTTTTCGCTTTTTTTTCCTTTTCTGGTGGACTCCGTTTACAGACAAACATTTTTTTGTGCATTTCTTTGACCGGAATCATAAAGGGGGAATCTCAAGCTTCAATTTTGTTTTTTTTTTAAAGCTTCGTACGATTTTTTTCTAAAGATATTGTGATTTAAAAAAAAAAAAGAGACCATTTTTAAAATAATGTGTAACGCGAAAACGACAAGGATTCAAGGAAAACCTCAAGATAGTAAAAAGTTGAATCGGTTTTCGTTGAGTTCGCGAGAATTTTTTCAGATTCTTTTTCACCTATTTGCGGTAAAAATCAGATGATTTCGTTACCGTAACTCGGAAACTAAGGGGTTTGTGGTAAAATTTCGAGAAAGGAAAAAAATTTATTTTTCTATTTCAACGCAATTGAATTATTTCAGATTTTTTTCGACATTTTTTTTTCGAGTTACCGTAGTTGAATCATGATTTTATTACCGAAAATAGGTGAAAAAAAGTAAAAAAATTTCAAAAAAAACTGAATGAAGGTTCCTCCCCTTTAAAATGCCCTTTATTAAATTCATTTATGTCAACTATCGGCGAAATGGCATAAAAAATCGATCCGGAACTTTATTAAATTTTTGTCCGGAAATTTTTCGCCGGTAGTGTATATATATATATATGTAATTATACAGACGTATATATAAATTGGTTGAAGTATATGAATCGGTGTATGAATTAATGAACTAATTAATTATGTAACTAGAACGATGCTATGATAATTCGGGATACCCTGTAATTTATTTTTTCTTCCCACACAAACATTGATATAACAACACTCATCGATTTTTCGATGCTGACGTCACATTGGCTTGAATTTATCCTCACTGCGTGAAGAACAAAAAAAAACGAAAATAAATTCGGAAGTAATGAAAAAGGAACCATCAGCCAGATGGAAAAAATTAGCAGTGCGTTTTTCTCGGCTCAGAAACGTAGGATAAAACAAAACTGTTCGCGATTGTGCAACGAAACAGCTGAGTTGTCATTTCGAGAAAAAAAAAAAGCACACCGAAATAGTGAAATATATGAAACGTAAAAAGATATTTTAAAAAATACCGCGAGACGTCGCGTAGTAAAAGAACCCCTTCGGAGGGAGACGAGAACACATTGCAGATGGTCGATTTTTTTTCTCAGTTTTATCGAAACGGGTATACGTAATCTCTAGGGAAAAATAATGGAAAAAAAAGAGGGAGAGAACTATCATTGTTACCACTATCACCATGCACGGACACGCAAACTTTCCTTAAATCACATATCATTAATCATTAATTAGTATAATTATTAGCTATCGGCCGAAGCAGCATCGACGTTTTTAGTGCCTCGACGTGAGAGAGAGAGAGAAAGAGAGAGAGAGAGAGAGAGAGAGAGAGAGAGAGAGAGAGAGAGAGAGAGAAAGAGAGATTGGGAGAGAGACGCTTTGAAGCACATCGAGAGGGTGTTCGTTCAAAGTTCTATTAAATTGTTCATAAACATCTCCTACGGAAAAACACTGCTAGGGATGTTACTGAGCTAACTACTGAAAGAAGAACGTATCGTAGGAAAACCTTTGACAAAGTTTTCCGACGATCTTTCGTAAGAACTGTCGAAGAACTTGAAGTGATCATGATGTAAGAATAAAATCGAACACCCTCAAAACGATGGAACTATCGATGTTGAATAGCAAATACTCGAAATGAAAACTACTCGAATAATTAATAGTGCTCGCGGTAAAAACGATGACTATTGGTGTTCAATATTAATTATTTGGTACAATAATTATTATCGATCGAGTCGCTTTGTGATAGTGATATTAATTAAAATTCAATAGCAATTTTTGTTTTTCAATTTTTTTTCCGCATGATATTCGTAATCCATTGATTATTCTTCTTTAATCACTTTTCACTCCAGCCCTCGTGCGCCCTCGTAAAAGTACTAAAGATTATTTTTGTATATCCCTCGTTGACTCGTTACCCCGCATCCTCACTTGTTCTAATGTATTATTTCGAATAATTTCTCGTGATCTTAATGGATGGAGAAATTTATCTACTTTCGGGCAATATATTAACGCCTGAACGAAAGATTGTGTCAATTTGGCCTGCTTTGTAAATCATGCATCTTATCGTCGATTTTCATCCTCCGCGTTATTTCATCACCTCAACCCCTGTGCCCAAAAACTACCCCTAATGTAAACGTGCTGCAAATTATTTTTGTATCTCACGATCGACGATCGTTCGTAAAACGTCAATCGCTCTTCCTTCTTCGTACCTTTTTTTCCTCTTCGTACTACCTGAATTGTCACTCTTCGATGTCTCTCGGAGCTTGCGAACTGTCAATCGTGTCCTGTCAAATTTTCTAAACAGAACGATTTCACGCTGCAAAGTCGAACGTTTTGGATAATTCGAGAATCAAGAGATCAAAAACGCGACATTAATCACATTTGGGTTGGAAGCGACGAGACATTGCAAATAAGTGGGAATTTTTCCCAATTTCCTAGTACATTTTCTCACCCTCTGTGTGAAATGTTTGCCCCAAAGTTGTCCACGTCCCACGCGCGTACCGAAACTATCCTCAAAGGACAATCACTCGGCTATATTTGCTTGCAGAATTCCATTCGTTTATGAGGGCTCGTGGCATTGAAGAAAAAAAAAACAACCTTATCCTTCCCGAACGAAATATTTTTCAAGAACACATGAATTTTCTTGTCATACAACAACAAATCAACGAAGTAGAATACGTTTTTTTGTAAAAAAAAAAAAAAAACTACACACACACACACACACAAACACATACACATCAGGCCTATCGACTTGTTATTGATAAATACGACAGAGAAAAAATAGACATAAAAAAATTATTCTATTTAAAAATTGTTCAGTGCAGTCTAAAAAAAAATCCACGAGCGTCTCAACTAATAAAGAAGGAAAGAGGCACACGCGATCGTCACCTGAATTCCCATTTGCATCCGGGTGATCGAAACGAGATCTAGACAGGGATAAAGAGAAGACAGAAAACAAAGATAATAAAAAATTATTTTGAAAATCAACGTAAGAACGCACGCGAAAGGGAAGATATTATAAAAATGAATAAATAGACTGTTTGACAAGGATAAAAGAAGGTATGAAGAAGAATAAAGGTGAGGAAGGACAAGGAGGGTATCAGCTGACGATCTTTCGTATTCTTATACAATTCTTAAATCCATCGAGCTTGTGAACTTGGCACCCCATATACAAAAGAAAAGAATAAAAATAGAACGAGAATAAGTCACGCGTTTAAAACACACAAAAATGCAAACAAGTTAACTAAAAACTGTTGAAAAGAAGAAAAAAAAAAAGCGGCGAAAAAGAAACGAGAAGAATAAAGAAATCTCTATATAAATTTTGTATTTTCGTGTAGTTCGATAAAGGCTCTCTGAAATAGAGCCGTTTAGCGTTTAACGAGGAAGGAATGAAGCAACTTACGCCACGAGATATCGATGATGAACGAAAAAATAGAGAAGAGATCACACAGGGAATTGCGCGAAAGAATTATCGAAACGAAAGAATAATAAAACTGCGCTTTCGGATAATCCTCGAGTCCCTTAAAACCCAGCCGGCTCTTCACGGCCGTACGACCAACGACGAACTCGTCGACGATTCACGCGTCCTCCAAGAAATTCTTTACTCTCTTTTTTTTTTTGTAAAAGAAACTCTCGACAAACGTTCGAATTGGAAAAGAATTTTTTTAGTCACAATTCTACACGACGTAAAAAATGGCGAAGTATAGATCGAGGCAACTATTGAATTTGGTGATAACAAATCTATACGTGTATTTGTCGTCAAAGCTAATTTCGAAAATTTCAAATATCGTTTCCATCACAGTTTCTTAGACGCTTATCAAATTTCGAACTATAGAACTTTAAGCAGCGACAGACTGGGGCTGGGTAGCATTCACCTGTATATATATTAAAAAAAAAAAAAAAACATGCCACGTGCAAATAAACGGCAAACGAAGAAAAAATGTTAAGGACGCGAACGAGTGAGCGTATGCAAATTGTGGAGTGATGCAGTGTCTAGTGTTCCTCACGACTCCTTCTGTGCGAAGTCAATGTAGCTCGTAGATGTTTATTCTTTAATGTTAAATCGTAATTTGAGACAGTAAACGAGAGAAAAAAAAAACAATTGCGGAGCTCGTGGAGAATACAATCTGCAAGAAGTGAAATCGAAAGAACAAGTGGCTGTAAATAAGTACGTAATGTCTAATGACCTAAGACTATTAAAAGAAAATTACGACTATCTCGTAGTGCATAAACATATAAATATTATAAATATATATATATATATATATATATACTGTTACATGTGTAAGTCTGTCTTATACTACGTAATTGTAGTATGAAATATGATGTTACGATTTCTGAGCGTGTATTCCTGTCGAGCTTGAATCCCCACGTACTTTATGACATGCATATATATATATATATATATATATATATACATGCATTGTATGCATTTCCCATCATCCCATCAACTTTATAATCTTCGTTAATATAAAGCTATCAAGACCCCTTTCTCGCAGTGTCTGACTAGCGGCGCCCCCTTCAATTCAATTACTCAGCCACGATCATTCAATTTTCAACAATTCAACAAATCGTCCACCATGTATACCGCGAGGATTCAATCAGCAGAACGCACACCCGAGGCCCGGTTATTCTTGTTATTATTTTATGGAGGACGATTTGAAGTTGTTTTATTCAACGTTGAAGAGTGTTGATTTTTCATCCACTTTTTATGGGAACAATAACGCTCGGTATCACTTTTTTTTTCCATATTACGTTATGCATTCCCGAACATGGCACATTTGAAATAAAACGAATTTGAAAAGAGAATATTATTTTTACGCAAAAAGAGAATAAACACAATTAAATATTTTTTATAATTACAAGGTCGTTGGTGCATTCCATTGAACTGTTGGATAATGATCAGTTAAATTATCGAAAAAAAATATTGTGAAAGGAAACTCTCAGAAGTATTTTGGTGATAATGTTTTTTTCAAACTGCCTTTACAACCCCTCGTCGCTCGATACGTTTTTTTAGTGTGTCTCCTACGTGTATCTCAGTTTAATTACCATAATTTTTATGTGCCTCACGTCTCTCGAGACTCCGGAGTTAATCAATAAAAAATTTATTTTTCACAATGATAGAATATCATTTCGTCGACTTTTGTCACTCATATTCGAAGGATTTCGCGACAAAGATCGAAATGGCGTATCGTGGGAGGGGAGGGCGGTAAAGAGGATCGAGGATAAATGCTCAGTGGGAAAAAAAACTGCATAAATATATATAACTCGATTGACCTTTCCCGAAATTTATTCACTCACCATTTTATTTTTTTGCTTCGATGCACTATTTGAAGATTCTGCCACGTTGTTAATTGGAAGATCGGCACAACTTCGAGTCCACTGTTAATGAATTTAAGGCTACTGATTGCAAAAAATAAACGAGAAATAGGAAAAGAAAGTGGAATAGAAAGGCTCAGACGAAGTTATTTAAAACGATCGTAACTCGGATAAGAGGCGTGAGAGAGAGAGATAGAGAGAGAGAGAGAGAGAGAGAGAGAGAGAGAGAGAGAGAGAGAGAGAGATCGCCAGAAAAAGAGAGGCCCTCTCTACCTATTGATTCGACAATCTGTCGTTCCGTAGAAATAGATATTCCGCTGGATAATTTATACCATTATGTATATGTATATATGCATGTATGTATATACAGGGTGAGGCACATAAAGTGTTACAGAGCAATAGCACTCAAACTATTGATCATATCCAACAATATTTCAGACAAAAGTTTCAGTGTTCGAGAAGACCGTCATACTGGACCACCCTATTTTTTTTTATCGGTGGAGGCGCTGAAGCCACGTCAACGTCAACTCCACTTTTTTAAATGGAACCGTGTATTTTTTTTTCGATGACATTATTACCGATTTTAAGACGAATTCAGCGACCTACAACAGAAGGTCATTCTAGTCACGCAAAGTATGAAAATAGTCGAAAAATCGAAAAATATCGGAATAATCACTTTCAAAGGATCCACTAACCTTGGTTTGGGTCTACCTACAGAAGATGCTCGAAGTGATGACCCTCGACTTGTAAGCACTTGTTAATTCGCTGATGAAAAGACCGTCTAACTTCAGCCAACATTTGTGGTGTAATTTCGGTACATGCTCGGCGTATTCTTTCTTCGAGCATCTTCTGTAGGTAGACCCAAACCAAGGTTAGTGGATCCTTTGAAAGTGATTATTCCGATATTTTTCGATTTTTCGACTATTTTCATACTTTGCGTGACTAGAATGACCTTGTGTTGTAGGTCGCTGAATTCGTCTTAAAATCGTTAATAATGTCGTCGAAAAAAAAATACATGGTTCCATTTAAAAAAGTGGAGTTGACCTCGACGTAGCTTCAGCGCCTCCACCGATAAAAAAATAGGGTGGTCCAGTATGACGGCCTTCTCGAACACTGAAACTTTTGTCTGAAACATTTTTGGATATGATCAATAGTTTGAGTGCTATTGCTCTGCAACACTTTATGTGCCTCACCCTGTATATTAATGTCCAACATCATCCACAGCTCAGCCTAACTTCTTTGCCTCGTTCTTTATCTCTATCCGTCCTTTTTCGTCCATTCGTTCGAGTCTCGCCGCGATACCAAGTGTTTCTCGTACACGTACGTGGATGTAGGTCGACACTTTTCCTTCCTTTTTTTTCACCGCAAAATCCCGAAGAAAATTACAAAAAAAAAAATAAAAGCAAGGTAAAATACTGACCCAAACACCAAAAGAGAAAAAATCGAGGCCTCAAAGTTCGTATCGTAGCCTGGAGTAAGAAGGAACGCCGGGCAATCGTAAATTCAGGCGCGAAAAATAATGATTCAACAGTCCATTATATTCGTCAGTGCAATTAGATGATTCGTATGGATAAAACTAAATTCGTAAAAGCGTCAAACGTGCACGCATTTACGATGAGACAAACGTTCGGGACCATAATTCTTCCTCGCGTCGCTCACGCTACCTACAATACATACTTAGTCAATTAATGATAACGAGCTTCGTTGTCATTTCGTGGCACATGACCGAATATACGATTCAAAAGGGAATACCTCGCTTTCGAATCTAGTTTTCATTTGGTCCTTCTTTCCAATCCATGCTACCAATCGTTCTCGTCTGCTCGAGCGTTGAACCTGGAAGAGCAAAAAAAAAACGACCTGCTTTATTTTTTTTTTCTCACCTGTGCGTGAGTGTTCGTGCCTTGGTTTTTGCTTCTCCTTCTCTTCCTTCGTACCCGAGCACTTGTCCCGTCACAAGCACGCACCGTAAGCTGTAGACTTTGCGAAAGAAGGATTCGTTCAACACTCGCAAACTTTCTCAACGAGAGACGAGGCAATGCTTAATATATGTGTGTATATATATATATATATATATACACACACATATTATTATTATCATTATTATTTGTGTGATTGTGAGAAGTTACGATAGAGGATTGACAATAAATATGGATTATCGTTCGAATTTAAATCGAATATAAATATGTTAAGATGTAAATCCATTTGCTGACAATTGTTAGACCAGATATAAATGTTGTCGGTCCTCGAGCGATATTTATAAGATATATATACATGTCTCTCAAGCACGCCCCGTCGTGCTTGCTCCACTCAATAAGTCTCACGTGTTATTCATGCTCGAAATATTACTTTTTTTTGTTTTGTTTTTTGTTTTAATAATTTTAACCAAACATGATTTTCATTGTGTTTGAAATATTTTGCCTTCAAACGAACCGATGAGACATGCGACGGATATTATATTTAATAATATTAGGTTATATATAAAATTTATGAATGTTAACAATACATGTAATTATTATACAAGCATATATATATATGAATAACTGGAGCTATGTAACAGAAGATTAATGTAGTTAAATAAAGATAAACGAATTACAGAAGACATCGGAAACTTCCGTTTTCTCGGAAATATCGATATCCTTACAATTCTTATTTAGGCTGACAATTACAGGCGGTTTCTACTCGACGGCCGATACTGCGTTGAATATTGACACTGCATAATTTTTTTGAGGCTATTCTAAACCTATACTTTTGTATTATTTTCTTAGTCATACTTCGAAAAATTATGCCAATTGCATGGTCACGTGTACAAGCGAACGAACCCTTTCATTTCACTAATCCGTGTCATATACTGTAAAAAAATGGTACAGTGAAACTTCAGTTATACGTTTTTCAAGGGCTGCAGCAAGTATGACGTATAAGTGAGAATAACGTAGAAGTGAAATACAGTATGTATCGGAAACACTTTAGCATTTGAAAATAACGATCAGTGTATAATTCGCTATGTTTTTTAATAGCAGTACCTCTATTATAATATTTGGGTTTCCAATTGAAAATTTGATTGGTCGTAACGATGTAATGAGACAACTCAATCTTTTTTTTTTATTTTCGTTCAGAATTTTTATTTTAAACGAGTTTATAACATTAAAGCTTTGACGTTTTACACTAGAAAATAACAGACATTTTCGTATAAATAAGAGATAAGTCATCACAGTTTAAGTAAAGGGTGTCTCAAAATAACCTGACATTTTAATTTATTAATAAACCATATTATTTATTTGAAAATTTATTTGAAACACAATTGCGGACTAATTTCATTAATGGTGCGACCAATTGCTTCCTTGAGCTTCGGAATGGTCTGCGGATCATTGGCATACACTTTTCCTTTTAGAAAACTCCTAAGAAAGAAGTTCAAAGGCGTCAAATCGCACGATCTTGGTGGCCAATTCACATCGCCGCGGCGTGAGATAACACGACCATGAAACTTCGTCTGCAATAACTGCATTGTTTCACATTGCATTTTCACAATTTCTATGCACTGCTCGATCGTGTAATTCTCCATGACTAAACCTCAATACTTCCTGATGCCAGTTGTCAAAGATTAGTACCTTATGTTCGCAACAAAAAAAAATGGCGCGCAATCAAAAATGTCCTTTACATGCATACATAGTACGATCCTAGAATTTTACACTGGAAAAATTAAAATACGGGTTGTTTTTTTTCAATTCTTATCTGTTTTCGGTTTATGTCACAGAATACTGATTTACGTACAACTCAGAAAAAATAGACCCTGAAACGGATGCTGGGAACGAAAATTAATATCATATAAGCGCAAAACAAGTATAAGTAGAAAACGTAGAAATGAAACTTTATTACATTCGTTATAGGCGGAATTTGCCGGGGCCAGAGAAATATGACGTATAAATGATAAAAACGTATAAGTGCGAAACGTATGAGCGAGGTTTCACTGTATTGCATTTCTTGTTTTACAGAATTTATAGTTTTACACTTTTTACGTTCTAGAGTTTGACTCGCCCTCAAGGGAATTTATATATGGAGATTAATTAATTGTGTGGACTTGTCCGTGGCAGAACTCTAACTGTAAGTGGAATAGACTCGTGTAGAAGTAATTTTTTCACATTTTTATATACTGCTCTCAATTTTTTTTAGCTCGACTTTCAAGCCTAATCAATAAAAATAACCTGTCATCAATATTTTGAAGCCAAACATAATCTGGTCCCAAGATCACGAGTGTCACGCTTACAATTAAAAAAAAAAGAAATATAACGGTAGCCTCTCTAGATTCCTTTTATTCCGCGGAGTTTCCTCGTGATTTCTATTTTCTACCGGACACTGACGACTTTCGTACAAAATTCGTAACACATTTTACATGAAGTGTTCCGTTCGAAAGATTATCGCTGACGAGATATATATATTTTTCTCCGGCCTAACTGTGTTCCGGTCGTACTGACAACGAATTTTACTACTCGTCGATGACTAATTCCGCTCGAGATGAATATCTCAAAATTCTGAAAGCTTATATAAATGACTCGCCACACTTTCAAGCTGTCCGAAATATACGCGAAGCAAATATTATGTGCCTGTAAAATTATTCGATTCTTCGAGAAGACAAGACCGCGTGTGCCAACGGTCGATCGCTTTCGTGGGATTCTCATCCAGCCCGGTGGCATTTCAGCTTCGCGGAAATTTTTTTCTCCAATAAAAATCCTCGCTTAAAGGTCTGGCAAGGCGTGAAAAAAATGCGAATGGAATAAGGAATAACGTGATATCGCAAGAATCAAGTATCGTTAGCAAAACAAAAAAAAATAATTGTTTTCGATGGTAGCGTTTGACGATGTTTGCAATAGTGCGAGCTACATCGTTACAGGATCTCTATAATGGTTTTTTTTTCCTCAAATTCCAATATTGAATTGTCATCTGTTCTCCGGCATCAACAGAAGAACGTCAATAACGACATTTTTTTCTTGTTTACAATAGTCTTTACGACAATTATTTTCTTTTTGTTTGTTTGTTTATTTCAATCGAAATAATAAACACCCACGATCAAGCTTGCCGTGGATGAAATACAACATCGAAATACGATACGAAAATATTGGTTGTATTTAAAGGAGGTGTATCGTCGGTTCGACGAATTAATTTTGCATTCGCTGTCTCATTTGCATCGAGCCCAGAGAAACAGGTAAGCCAAAAATACCAATTTTTTGCCACGTTTTCAAAATGATTTAATTGGTGCTAATATATTTGTCACGAGAATTCAATTATGATAATTCGATGTAAAAGAAAAAAAAAACAGCTGGATCTTCCACAAATCAAATTTTCGAATAATGCTCAGAGTGTTTCTTTTTGACACTTTTATTTACGTAAAATCAAACGTTTTTGTTCGTCGAATCAGGGAAAATTGGGGTTCACACAATAATCGAGGAGAAATTCACAGTATTTCGATAAATATAGCGGTGAAGAAACAAAAGCCTTTGGCATGTGGAAGTAGTTCAGGTCAGACCGGGAGTTTTCGGTCAGACGGTGGTCTGACCGCGAACGGTCAGATCCACTCTTAGCCTCTCTATCTCTGTACACGTCTCACAAGCTCCGAGCCCTCGACCGCGTATTTCTGAGACATCACCGGCTCTGACTTCCGCAAATATGTCAAGCCTAAACCAAGTTCCACCTGGACAATGAAGCACTTGATTAAAATTCTCATGTTGAAACATTGTCAGTTTCAGAAATTTCACGAAAACGTGAACTCTACGACGAAATAATATATTGTTATTATTAGATTACCCACGGACTTTATAACAAACATCCAATATGATTTACATTGAACATAAGATTTCAATCAATGAGGATCAAGAGAAATGAAGGACAAGTTTGCCCGCTCCAAAAATAATTGAATTACATTTATGTATAAAAATCGTTGTTATCAATTGTTGATTTTTCTCATTTCGGAAAAAATCGCCGCAGTCATTAGTCCTCGTGCATCAGGGTCGCAAGATGGCCCAGAGCACGAGGAGCATCAAAAGCAACGAAGGCAACTAGGCGGAAGCTGGATCGATCGAACGCCATTTCCGGCATGCGCAAGAGATTCCGTTTTCCAAGCTCTTTGCTTTTCCCATTGCTACTATACTTTCGCATGTACATTGCATACTTTATGTATACAATGAGGAGCAGAAAAACGAACTGCCGAAGAGAGCTTAATCCATTTGTTCGATGATCTCCCCAGCGGATACCTCAGACGTGTCCATATAGCTGCAAGAATTTATGCGCAATACTCGTTCTCCTGGGATTTTCGTGCTTTACCTTTATTTGTTTAATTACAGAGGAACCCCAGCGCGCGAAAAGTGGCGTTCGATGCCACAGACGTGGCTTGAAGGATCCCAGAACGAAACGTTAAAATTATTAGTGAATACTTTCCTCTTTAAAATCATTACGTCGATATTAAGATTGTCTTAAGGCTTTTACCACTGTAATGGCCTTAAAAAAACGCGTTTTTTGACAATTTTTTTTTGACGGAAGGAAAGGTTATACAATAATAATATTCGGGGAGGTTATTAAGCATATATTTAAGGATGCAAAAAAAAATTTTTAAGAAAAATATCAAAAAATGGCGATACCAGAGACTGTCTCCCGAGGCGAGTTGAATTGCGGCGCTCGGCGGCACGCAGCATAACTGGTGTAAATTTCATTCTAGAAAAAAACCATTTAATCTTGATGTTCATAGCTAGAGAAATACGTAGGAGATTTTGAAAATATTGATTTTTGTGAGATTCGCGAGTATTTGAATGAAAACTTTCAATTTTCAACAAAAAGGGCTATACTTTTGTTAATAAAAAATCTTTAAATTAACTTATCGAAAATCCCCAACGTATTTCTCTTCGAAATGTTGTTGCAAAGATATGATTAAAAATTCAAACGAAAAAAATGAAAATTGTTTGAGTTATGCTGCGTGCCGTTTTGAAAAATTGTGTTTCGAGAAAAACGCGTTTAAAGTTTCGAAATGTGTTATACACAGTCCGACGCGCTGGGGGGGGAGGTTGAAATTTTTATGAAAAAAAATTCTTTCAAGGAAAAAACTTTTTGCCCCATTTTCTAGAGGGTTCAAAGCATCTTTTAAGGCCTGAGGCCACTCTAGAGGCCAAAACAAAGGGCATATTTTGTTTTTTTTTTCAGCGAAACCATAAAATAAATCGGAATTACAAAATAGAGGTTTTATTATATACGTAATTGGCTATACAAAATTATTTTTTCGCAGCGATACATGTCAAAATGGCGACTGTGCAGCATTTTTCCGATGACGCCTTTATTTCTGGAAGGTCAACGGCCAGATCAACAGCTCCTATAATTTTTGAGTTATGATGAGACACTAAAGTTTTTTCGATTATATATAAGAATAGCTATAAAAGTACGTAGGATTTTTTTGATATATTTTTTTTTGTCAAAATGGCGCATTTCTAAAGCAAAAAGTATAAAATGCCATAAGAAAATCGTCAGAAAATTGTTTGTAAAAAAGGAACTATGCAATATAATTTAAAAAATTCTACGTAGTGCCTCAGAAAATGTAATTCTAAATATACAGTTAAAATTTCAAGTAAATCGGTTGAAATTTGTTTGAGTTATGAGTCCGGTCGACTTAAAAAATGTAGTTTTGATATAAACGCGTTTAAAGTTAGTAGAAGGTCACGACATGAATGATGGGTTGCTCTAGAATTCGAAAATCGAGTACTCAGAGATTTTTCACACCCATAATCTTTTGGAATATAATTTTATAGGTACTAAGGTACATTTTTAACAAAAAAAAATCGATTTTTGGAAGTTCCTAGAGTGGCCTAAGGCCTTATGCAAAAAAAAATCGATTTTTTGAAAAATTTACAGTGGTGTTAGCCCTTAAGCGGAATAATTCGCAAGGCAGATTCAGAAAGCTTTGGACATTGAATATTTTTTTGAATCGATAGTCTTGGGCGTGGTCAGTGAAGAAAATGGGACACTAGAAGGTAACAGAGTCTATTCCACAATTATACGAATCTACGGATTCCCTTGGAAAGTTGAAGGTCTCGAGAAGCTCGGAGAATCTTCGCAATAACGACTGTACGAGGAAGCGTTTCATTTCATAATGAAAATTGAAGAGGCTATTTATCGAAATGGGACATTTCACGTCCGTGAAAGTTCAGGAGATCAGTAGTCGCAATAGACGTTTCAATGAAGAACTTTATCGATCAATGCTCGAGTCGAAGTATCTTATTCTTCGCACACGTTACATCTGCATTTCCATCAAAACTCTCCTTTCGAATAAATAACGGTTAACGGTTTTATTTATTCGATTTGGAATACGAACGCGAAGGATTTAGTACATTATTTTATTTATTTACTTAGTCGAAGAATGCGCAATAAAATAGTTACTTTCCGTTTCACGAGTGTCCTGGGTGACATATTTCTTCTCTCATGTTTTTTTTTTAATGTCCGCT
Source organism: Ophion ventricosus (assembly GCA_963932345.1). Classification (NCBI taxonomy): domain Eukaryota; kingdom Metazoa; phylum Arthropoda; class Insecta; order Hymenoptera; family Ichneumonidae; genus Ophion; species Ophion ventricosus. Next base: position 20,875,890 of record OZ010716.1, on the reverse strand, counting down.
AGAAACAAGGACAGGTGGACGTTTCGATGTCAGTGAGAGTTTACTAGATGAGACAGCAGAATTGTTCTGCGTCGGAAAAAGCTTTGGTCGTACTCGCTGAAAATAGGATAATGAAAAATAGATAAAGTCCATCGTCTCTGCCGCTGTTAATAGTTCTGCCAGTCGAGTTCTTTTCTTCGACTGATGGAATTGTCGATCACGTTCTTGCTTACAAATATATCCCGTCGCTCTCTCTCTCTCTCTTTCTCTCTCTCTCTCTCTCTCTCTCTCTCTCTCTCTCTCTCTCTCTCTCTCTCACTCGTTTTATGTCTAATTCATTTTTAGAATCGCCAATAACACGCCCCGAATAACCCAAATATTACTGGCCTCAATTTATCAAGCCTAATTTTTGCTTCAGTCCACGAAAGTGCATAATCATTTGAATAAATATTTGATTTTTGTTCTTATAAATCCTGAATTTTCTCGTACTTGTCAATCTGGTTTGCATAGTATAGTAAAATGCTATTTAATTTTTTAGCCATTATTTTACCCTTGAGAGTGTTTATTTTAAAATTTAATAACCACTTCCGTTTTTATTCGAAACAATTTTTTGCCTTTATTTAATACGAAAACAAATAATATTAGCGTAAAGAAAAATACGAGTAATAAACCAAAAATCTTCTATATCTCCGTGCCAACCGCAAGTATTATAAATTTGAGAGCCAAAGCAAAACCTCGTCCACGCGATCGGGTAGAATTTAAAAAATGGTGTGAAAAATAAAATGCTCGATATTCATGATTATTTCGTGAAGAGTGAACAGTTGACAGTTCACTCTTTAAAAATAGTACCCGTCAATTAAATCGCCATTTACGGAATAATATGCCCATTAAAAGTTTAACTCGAGGAGAATTGTTTGATTTATTTGCAAAGTTTTGAGGATATACTCTCGCGACGTTTTTCGTGGGTCGTTAAAGCCGAGAAATGTACGAGGATTTTGCGGTAGCTTGAGAGGGATCGACGCCTAATTCGCGTCGCGACTACAGTTACCTTCGTACGCGGTCTTGCAGCAAAGTTTTACAAAATCGTAGCGCGTGCAAGATCGACGTGGTAAGACGAAAGGGAAAAGGTGTATGAGGATAGAAACGGAAGTTTACCACTCTCGAGAAACTTTGGACGCTTTCCGTCAAAAGTTTCTCGATTCAATATAAGTGTAAATCTTCGTGCATACACACACACACACACATGAATATACAGGGTGAGGCACATAAAGTGTTACAGAGCAATAGCACTCAAACTATTGATCATATCCAAAAATGTTTCAGACAAAAGTTTCAGTGTTCGAGAAGGCCGTCATACTGGACCACCCTATTTTTTTATCGGTGGAGGCGCTGAACCTACGTCAAGGTCAACTCCACTTTTTTAAATGGAACCATGTATTTTTTTTCGATGACATTATTACCGATTTTAAGACGAATTCAGCGACCTCAACGCAAGGTCATTCTAGTCACGCAAAGTATGAAAATAGTCGAAAAATCGAAAAATATCGGAATAATCACTTTCAAAGGATCCACTAGCCTTGGTTTGGGTCTACCTACAGAAGATGCTCGAAAAAAATTGGTTTTTTAATATCAGATAAAGCTATCATGAGTTATCCTGACCACCACGAGGACACTTTTTTTGAGGGGTCTCCGGAAACCAGGTCCCACCGGCTGAATTTCCCAAATTTTGTATGAATTTTTTTTTAAATATTGTTGAAATGTTGCTCTTTTATGTGCTTAATATTTTTAATAAAATAATTTATATGTTGTATTTTTAAAAAATCGAGAACGTATGCTTTTTTTGGCTACGAAACCCACGTAACCCCTTAATTGTTCCATCTTCAAAGGAATAAAATTTGAAAAAAGATCGACGATCGTGTAGTGCAGGCGGTCACGCTGGTGAGCGAAGTGAGAACCACGTGAATAACAAATTTGTGAGATTCGCTCTAGGCGTTGTGCCTCCGATTCATCGACGATTCTTCTTTCCTTCGCCCACCATCGTAGCAGCGGTTTCCCCGTCGAGGCCAGAACGTTTTATGCTCACCTCGCAATAATTAAGTCCAATTTATTGCGGAACAGTCCGATATTGGCTGCCGTTTTCATGCACACGTGCATTTTTGCCTCAACCAAATACACTCGTTATAAATTTCGTTCGCGATATTGCTCAATGAAAGTTTGAGAGTATTTTTTTCCATTTACTAATATCAAATAGCAATTTATTTCGGTGTACAGTGTAAATTTCTTTAAAAATAACATGTGGAGGATTTTTTTTTTCATCGATGACAGTGTCGAGTATTCACGGATTTTAATGACGCGTGATCTCATTGCGATTCCACATATCGTAAATTATTTATCGGTGACATATTATTATTGAATGTATGCCGGGAATTAAATGTTAAATAAATCAAACGTCGCGAGCACGTGTGTCATTAATAAATCCCGTATTAAAATTGTCCTTGACGTACTGAGCCATCTCAAAATTGTCTCAGACGAGAGTCTTCGTTCGGAAGAAATCCAGGTCGCGCGAACCGCCGTATACGTTCAATGACCCTTTCCTCATTGAATGCTCGAGCGAATTATTTTATCGTGCTGATTCGGGGAATCGCTTCTCTTTATATTCCCTCATGAATTAATCAAAGGTTATAGCTTTAACATCCATCTCCCGTCGTTATGCAAATTATTCGAGCGCAATCTGCAAACGTTACGTCGCGGAGACGTTGATTTGATCAAATCCCAATTCAGCCAAACTGTCATTGCGCGCATTGACGGTATTTAATCGCCAAAAATCGATCTAACGTACATATTATTCCCTCTGAAATAAATTTTTCCTCACGGAGAATAACCAATATATTATTTCAAACAAATAAATGTTACATTACAAAAACATTATTATTCAGATAAGTATAATTTGGCATTTTTATTCGACTGACACTGAATATTTTCAGCACTATGTGGCGAGACCGAATTATATTTTTATGTCCCATAGATTCGTTGCCAAGCAATGAAAGTATGATTTCCATGATTTAACAAAGAATTCGTCACTATTGCTTCGATCCACCGATTGCCACTTGGCCACGATGACTCGAGGCCGTGCTGAAACTCGGCAGGAAGTAGTTTGCCACTTCTAATTGACAAGACTAACGACGGGTTTGCGGTGGCGACATCTAGTCTACCGGTTGTATCGGGCCAAAGTTTTCATCGAGGAAACTCGTGCCAACGTCTCTTGCGGTACCCAACTCTTTCTCGCCCCTGCCACCGGATACAAAACAATATATCTTGCGTCGAAAACTCCGCATTTGGGTAACTTTTGTCCGGAAGTAAAACTCCCGTGACGAAATGGAAGAAGAATTTTGTTCCAAAGCGTCCTCTCGAAAGTTTTTTTTTTTCATTGTCAGCTCGCGGAATGTTCGAATGGAATCGCGAAATTTTTCAAGCTGCGCATCATTCACTTGTGATCAATTGAATCGAATAATTAAATCATCTCTGAAAGAATTTTATATTTATCCGAATACAATAAAATTCTTGTCGCAATCGAAGTCATAATGACACGAAAATTCTACGATTTTCGTTATTGCTGTTATTGTTATCAGAAGGAGCGTGGGTGTATGCCCGTGGGGTTTGCAAAATATCATATCGAGCGGTTGCCCAGTTGTATTCGTAAGGATGATGTGTAGTGGAGGATGCGAATTTTGTATAAAGGGATGCATAAACATATACGAGGGAAACGGGGATGTTGTTATGAATATAAGCACAAGGGTCACTCCAAGGCAATGCAAAATTTGGTGAACGTTGAGCTGGCTACACGATATATACCCAACGAAATTTCCATAAAACGATAGCTAGCTCAGATCGATAACAAAGTAATACATCGCCGATTTATTTTTGCGCACTCCTCGTTAAGCCTTTGCGGTCACACGTTCTGTCTATAACACGCTGATCACCAGGGGGTCACAATGACCCCAGCCATGTTTAAACGATTGCCGCGTTCACCGTATCGTACCGAATGACTCGTAAAAATTCAGGATATTTGTTTGAACATTCTAGAATACGGCATTTTCGGTATTACATTTTTATCGAATTTTGCAATGGCGGAAAAAAATCAGCAAGGGGTCAAAGCGTTAAAAAGGGTCTTTTTTACAAACAAAAATTATAGCTCTTGCAATTTTCAATTTTTTTTCATAAAATTTTAAGGTGATACTCTTGAGATACGATAGTTCAAGGAAAAAAATAGCTCCATAGTGGGCGTATCAAAAAAGGTATTTATTCTTATATCTGAAGAGCCATTTCGGAGTGAAATAAAGAACGATAATGATGATATATGAGCGATTTATTATAAAAAGTAGTCGCCAACCACTTATAGAAATTTTGACTTAAAGTTGCGCTTGAAGTCATTTTGGCTCCGCGGAGGATTAACGAACCTGTCAACATTTCTTCAAAGATCGATTGCGACACTTACGTGTTATATCATCTGAAATTGCCTGCAGACTGCAGCACTATGCACTCGTGTAAATATAACTGGATTTTACTGGATCAAAGTTGCTATGAAAAGCACGTTTTCTATATATGACCAAAAAAACTACGTTTACTGTACACAATGATTAATAAAAATCCGTTTTCGATATAGTTTAATTGAGACTCATAATCACATCACCAGAAGAAAAAAAAGAAATTGAGTCAAGCAATGATTAATAAGTAATGATAAAAACATTGTTAATCGAAAATTCAGGAAGAGTGGAGGCTGAAGGGTGGGTGGTTGTCCCTTTGAAAGTAAGATCGGATTTCCCCAGGTTTTACTGGACGCATTCGTCTGAAACGAAGTGCAAGTAAATGTTGGTCTAATTTCACATAGCAAAGGTACAGAAAAAATCTTTAGCCGTTTTCACACCAGCTTTGATCAAAAACGACAATCAGGCAAAGTATAAAAAAATACTAGATATCGTCCCACCATTCTTTTTTACCGTGGCAATTTAATTTAAGGCCGAAAGAACGATTATACATGTGGGCACTACCATTTAATAATACTTGTAAGCTATATATGTACACAACAACATGTAGTCACGAAACTGTTAGTCAGAACCTCATGACTCTTAACGAAGCATAGCTATTTTTTGTTATTATTATTACAGTGAAACTTCAGTTATACGTTATTCTAGGAGTACAGGAAGCATGACGTATAAGTGAGAGTAACGTAGAAGTGAAATACATTATGTATCGGAAACTCTTTAGCATTTGAAAATAGCGATCGGTGCATAATCCGCGATGTTTTTTAATAGCAGTACCTCTAGTATAATATTTGGTTTTCCAATTGAAATTTTGATTCGTAGCAACGATATAATGAGCCAATTCAATGTTTTTATGTATTTTTGTTCAGAATTTTTATTTGACGCGAGTTTGTAACATTAAAGCTTTGACGTTCTACACTAGAAAATAACAGACATTTTCGTATAAATGAGAGATAAGTAGTCACAGTTAAGTAAAGGGTATCTCAAAATGACCTGACATTTTAATTTATTATTAAAACATATAATTTATTTGAAAATATCGAATATTTTTATTTTAATATAAGGTAAAAACATGGAGGTTATGTGTGGACCAAAATATCCGATAAATGGTCGGCTCGTCCCTGTTTGCAAACGTTCACGCTTTTGACGAAATTTTCAACAATATTTTGGCACAATTGCGGTCTAATTTAATTAATGGTGGGTCCAATTGCTTCCTTGAGCTTCGGAATGGTCTGTGGATCATTGGCATACACTTTTCCTTTTAGAAAACTTCAAAGAAAGAAGTCCAATGGCGTCAAATCGCACGATCTTGGTGGCCAATTCACCTCGCCGCGACGCGAGATAACACGACCATGAAACTTCGTCTGCAATAACTGCATTGTTTCACATTGCATTTTCACAATTTCTATGCGTTGCTCGATCATGTAATTCTCCATGACTAAACCTCAATACTTTCTGATGCCAGTTGTCAAAGATTAGTACTTTATGTTCGCAACAAAAAAAAAATAGCGCGCAATAAAAAATGTCCTTTACATGTGTACATAGCACGATCCTAGAATTTTACACTGAAAAAAATAGAAGTACGGTTTGTGAATTTTTAAAAAATTCTTTATGTTTTCGGTTTTTGTCACAGAACACTGATTTACGTAAAATTAAGAAAAAACGGACCCTGAAACGGACGTTGGGGTCGAAAATTAATAACGTATAAGCGCAAAAAACGTATAAGTGGAAAACGTAGAAATGAAACTTCATTACATTCGTTATAGGCGAAATTTACCGGGGCCAGAGAAATATGACGGATAAATGATAAAAACGTATAAGTGCGAAACGTATAACCGAGGTTTTACTGTATTACTATTATTAATAGCGATCGAAGTATAGAAAATAAAACAAAAACTGAACAAACATTTGTCAAACGCAATGTTCATTCTCTGATCGAACGACGTTAACCTTAAAAATAACGAACTACACCCAAACAATGGCACCAAAAATAACATCAACAATAGTGATAGCAGTAATAGAGAGAGAGAAAATATATACTACAAAATGATCTATGGGAAACGAGGAAAATGTAGATCGAAAGTTAGAGTGACAGGATGGATATTGAGGAAAAAAAAAGATGCTGGATCGAAAATCATCTCTCCTTGGTATCACGACGTCGAGTTTGATCACGGGCGGGGAGGGGCTCGCGCTCAGGTGCGCGGGCCCTCTTTTTAAAACGTACACTCGCGCTTGATTGACTCGATGATGGTGTATGCGTGTGACACAGCCCCCAGAATATATAAAACCATGGGAGTCCGGTCTGACCGACTATTAGTTCGCGTCGATCTCATCGTGCCCAGGTTCGACTCTACCTACATTCGTCTCCCTGTGGCGAAGCAAAAAGAGAAGCAAACCCACAAGGACGAAGAGCCTCTTCGAAAGGCGATTTGCAGCGTCGATCTCGTTTTCGTCGAAGGAAAAATCTATTTTGCAATTACAGAAGAAAAAAAAGATAAAAATAAAAAAGACGCCGAATAAATTTTCCCGGTGATTCGGGCACGACCATTCAATTTTTCGAAATAAATTTCTCTCTGCAGAGTGACGCTAGTCCCCCTCCGATAACTTCAGTGCTCCAGTTCTGTAGCGAGGTGTTGTTTTTTTTTTCCCCTATCGTTCAAGTTAAGTTTCCGACAAATTTTTAAAGGAAGAAGAAAGGGCAAAGGGGGGCGGAAAGAAATCAAGACAAAGCGATCATGGAGCCCTGCGCGTGCAGCAGTAAAAAGAACTTAATTTTTTTCTCGCTCATTATTTTCTGCATGAGCTTTCCCGTCGTCATATCGACTGGCTGCTATGGAAAAACTATCCTGCGTAAGTACTCGTCCATCTATCTCTTTTTCTTTGTCCTTTTGCTCGTGCCAAATTTCACCTCAATTTCGTATATGGAAAAAACTGTGCACGAAATTTTCCATAATATTGCATCATTTTATTTGATGCCTCGATTTATCCTAATAAAAAAAAAACGACGAAGCCTCGAGGAAACTCCGTAAAAAGTCCTCGAAGTGTGATGACGGTGAAAAAACAAACAAAACAAAAACGAATATCTCTCATTCATTCACGTTTTTCAAACGATTGGCCTCTACTTTGCATAATTTATTCACACTCTTTTTAAACTTGATCGCATCTTCCGAAATTTCTAGATTGATTTGAGAAGATGCGATAGGTCCGGTATAAACGAACGGAGCAAAGATTTTCACGGATTCAGGGTGAATTGAACCGCCTGAGTAATTATTTTTACACGTCTCTTCGAGCCTCGCACCTGTACGATAATGAATTCAACAGCGCCTTGACTACCCATAAAGCTCATGGATATTATAGATATATCCCTGTATATAATAATTCACACGTACTTTTCATATATATGTATGTATATGTATGCAAATATAAGACGATTAACACTCTTTGAATGGATCTATAACTTTAACATCACACTTTATCTGACTTGAAGTTGTGCCGATGGTTCAAAGGCCTCTGATGAGACTAGTGAAAGAGCTAACTTAAGGAGGTTTGAGCCTTACCCACAATTGAAGAAAAAAAATATATATATATGTTAATTTCGAGACTGTACTGAGTCTGTACGAATTTTTTGAAATTTTTTCACCACAAAACACCACAGATAAAAAATATCTGTGGTGTTTTGTGGTGATGACGTTATTTTTTTGGCTAATTAGATCCAAGATAAATCATTTCAAACAACGGATTAACGTAAAGTAAACCTTTGTAAACATTTAGAAAAAAAAACCCCCCATCTTGTCCATGGAAAACCATATCAATTTAATATTGAACCATCAAGGTTTGATAAAAGATTACGAATCTTTCTGATCTTTTTAATCTCTTTAATATTTTTAATCTTTTTAATCTAATAAGAGATTACGACTCTTTCATAATAATCGATAATGTTATACTTTTTCAAGCTGGTAGTAACGCAACAGTTTTTCCTTTTCACATAATAAAAGTATAACAATGCATAAGTTTGCCCTTTAATTATATGTTTTATGAAAACTTAGCATCTACAGAATAAATCTATACCTCATTTGCATTTTTTTGAGGTTTATTGAAGAAAAAAAAACTCACACACCGTCATTCGACTCAACTGGACCGCTCCAACTTCCTCAATGAAAATGTTGTTTTTTTTTATCATCTCAGTTTTCTCCTTCTTCATATACATATGTATCAAGTTTTTTTTCCCGACTTTATTCGATCCTTTGATTTCTGCGAGCCACTACCGGTTTTTCTGCATGCTACTCAAATGATAATTCAAGCGGTATTTTACGACATTCTGGCAAACGGTAAAGTAAAATATTATTAATCGTTGATTCTTCGATCGATATAGCAATTGTGCAATTTTCAATGATATTCAACGGGAGTACAAATTAATTGACATTTCGTCAATTATTTTTTATCGGTTTCGGAACATTTGGAACAGGCTAGAAAATCCTAGATGCAAATTTGCCAAAACGAAGGACTGAGTGTCGATCGTATGATTTCGTTGCTCCTTCGATTCTTCAGGTATCGACGCTCGCAGGAATATTATTAATTATTATTAGGCCGAAACGTTGGAATTCAATCAATGCAACGAAGGGTTGTGCAGACGTGCATATGAAATTGAAAGGAGTACGAGAGAGGAGTCCTTCCGAATGCACGAAAATTACTTTAATTTCCACAATTGTAAAAATATTCAAGAAAAATAGAGTCCGATAGGATTGAGTGAAGACACTGTCATGGAAAATGTAACTGACTGAACAAACGATCGTGGCATTGTTAAAAAAATGTTTGCGAGCCAATTCTAAAAAAAAAAGGTTGAGTCGCGTCATTAGATCGCGGTACTTTGTTCTAGTCGTATATACGCAATTCATTTTCCTCTTCCGAGAAGCGTGGGACCCTGAGGGCTGCTCTTAAGACGGTTGTGCTATCTCGCTGCACGAAAGAGAAGATTGGAAGTGGGGGCGGGACGGTGGGGTTGAGTACGAGGTCAAGGGGATCTCGAGGGTTTTTACTGTACGTCCAGAAGCAAAAGGTGCACAAGAATCCCACGTGCCTCTCTCTGTTCTCTCGTCACTCTGCTATTTCTATCTCGCACCACCCCTGTCTACATCAAACCACCACCCTCGCTTTCAACCCCGTTCTTCTCAGTACCCTTCGTTTCGTTACAATTTGAGGTTGACGTAAAACAAAACACCTTCTTGTCTCGTGCTCTTTCATGCCCAACGAATAAACGTTCTTAGTGCAATTTTTTACGTGAAAATTTCAGCAAAAACGTCAATAAAATGTTAATCAAGCGATACAATGATTTTTATATGGATACGAAGATTGAGGAAGTATTCTTTTCTTGGATTTCGTTGCAAAAAGTTGCGACTGTATTTTACTCTTGTTGCATCGAATTGATAGTTGTTTATTTATTTATTAATTCTCCTATTGATGAATAATCGGGCATTGGCAAAGGGTAATGAAATATTGTACAACAATTTGTTTGAATAAAGATAGGGTAATGCTCGTGTTGAAGTAATAACGGCAGTTATGGTCAGACCTCGATTCGTCATAGAGCACAGTCCATCGATAAATCATCGTTCAAGTTGCAATGGTATCTACATATCTCTCTCTCTCTCTCTCTCTCGTATGTGTTTATCGATAATACTACAAATATTGACACGGCAATCTTGCTCTCTGCTTCTCATTCGCACCATTTGCGTTGTCTATTCACGAACTTCGGCCCTGGCCATTGATGGATTCGATCGTTCTATTTCGATACGCGTGCGTTCTGGCGTTTCACCGCGATTGAATGAGTGAACCCGCCTCATACGCGTTGTCGCATACGCACGAAACTCCGTCGAGTCACTCGAGTGCACGTGCTTCAAGTCCTCACTCTATAACAATACCACTATTGGATCAAGAGTGACATTGAAGTAGAGCTTGAAAGTAGACAAAAAAATCACGCGCGTAACTTTGACGGCAAGCCAAAATATAGGGTGTCTCAAAATAATCTGACATTTTAATTTATTAATAAAATATATCATTTATTTCAAAAGTACGAATTTTCTTTATTTTAATATAAGGTACAAATATGGAGATTATGCGTGGAAGACAATATCCGATAAATGGCCGCCTCGTCCATGTTTGCAAACCTTCACTCTTTTGAGGAAATTTTCAATAACGTTTTGGCATAATTGCGGACTAATTTCATTGATGGTGCGTCTAATTGCTTTCTTGAGCTCCGGAATGGTCTACGGGTCATTGACATACACACGCCTTTCGGAAAACCCCAAAAAAAGAAGTCCTATGGCGTCAACCCCAACGATCTTGGTGGCCAATTCACATCGCCGCAACGCCGAATTTTCACAATTTCTATGCGTTCCTCGATCGTGTAATTCTTCATGACTAAACGTCAATACTTCCTGATGCCAGTTGTCGAAGATTAGTACTCTATGTTCGTCACAAAAAAAATGGTCTGCAATTTGAAATTTCAGGTCATTTTGAGACGCCCTCTATTTCAGACTGCTGCTACTTTGGTCTTAGTGATTATTAAAATACTTTATCAGAGGTACTTGAGTACAGTACGTTTAGGCAACCATGTATCGCGGAAGATGTACATTGAAAGAAATGGTTTTGTTGCAAAATAAATGGTTATTCGACTTGCACAAAAGATTTCTTCGAAAAAAAAAAACGCTTGATAAGAAGGTTAGTTGAAATTGCGGGTAGGCCTGGAATACAACTATTTCTGTAGGGTCAATAAATTCTTGAATAATTCATTATTATAAATATTTTTTAATTCGGAGTTTTAATCATTTTTAGAACTTAATTATAATAAATAATAATCTAATAAATATTTTGACAAGAGTAAATGGAAAAATACAATGATTTATTTGATCAAAAAAACGTCAAATGATATCACGATGCAAATTAAGGACGCGAGACAGTAGAAAGTTAAATGCGAATTTAGCGATCATTTTCATAACAATAAGTGTACACAAAGAGCAGGATTTTCTTCTCTGGAGTCGTATAAACCGGAAATGAGATAGGCACGGCTCGACGTCATACTTTTTTCAACCTTTTTTTTAGTCTATGGTCGACCATTCGTCGTGCGTCCTAGTTTATACGCCCACCTTACGTACACACGTGCGAATAAACAAAAAAAAAAAAGTGTGACGATTCGACTCGATCACGATCGTTTACGCGCTATTTTATTGAAACAAGGCCAATCATCTCGTGGGAAAGAAACGCTCGAGTGACCCCTCGAGTTTAATGGAACAGCACAGATTAAATAATCTTAACGTGCGTTTTCACGCGCTAATTTGCGTCAAAACGAATCGCGTGACGCGATGATTACATCACGATATTACGCGAAGCAAATATAGGCTGATCTCCGTTTTATTTCAATGTAAACTTGATCCATACTCAATTAATGCTTAGAAATTGTTTACCGGTCGTGTACAAAAACCGGGAACGATTTATATAATTTCAATCGCTTTATCGCCTTTTTTCCCTTATTTTATCGACAAAACAAATGCACTCTTTCACATGCCGAGAGAAACGTCATCAATTATTCCACACGTGAATGTCCAATTGATTAATCACACGTCCGTTTCAGCCTCCGCCTAATTAAATATCCCGACGAAATACTTAAATCATTCATACGAAAGAAAGCCGGTGAAGTTGTAAATTAATGAGGCAATAAAAAATAATAAAATAAATTGCACCTGCAGTTCGCCCGTATTGCACATTAATCAATTCTAATTTGTTATTTCACTCGTTTAATCCTTGTGGTAAGGAGACTCACCGACCAGATCTCACATGTCATAAGATGTAAAATAAATGTTAAAAAAAAAAAAAAGGTATGATTAACGAGTACGCGGCGGGGATTCTCAAAGGACTTTTGACGACTGATCCTCGTAAAATGTAGGCTTGCATGTGAGCGCGTATCAAACATCCCATTAGCATATTCAATAAGATGTGGGAACTTGCTCCGTATTGGCAATGAGTGAATTTGAAGAAAAAAAAATGAACATTGGCAAAAAGACTATCGGCGTGTGTAATAAACGGACCTTGATTTACCTTTGTCCCAAGGTAAATTCGTTAATTTTGTGCGAAAAACCGGTGAGCAAGTCACTGATACTTTTATATACACATATGCACACATATATATATGTATATATTTGTGAATTCGTGTTCTATGTTTCTCGCACGCGTGACACACATATTCGCGACGCCCCTGATCGCCAGCAATTCACTTCCGCACCAAAGCCTGCCCCTGAAACCCACCTGATCATAAATTGCCGAAATAAATCTCAATTCTTACAGCAGATGTGTGCGGGCATATAATGTACTTATAAAACGGGACTCCCACTTTCACGTCTCAACATTTTTATAATCTCCTTACTTGTTTCAATATTTGTTGTCGTACTTTTTTATTTACTCTGCGATTTCAGCCGGACGCGGAAGACTTTTTGTTCTGGCATTGAATTTTGACGTAGGAAAAAGTTAAATTGTTCCGTTTTTTTTTTAATTTATTATTTTTGTATTTGGGTTTGTCTCTTCAGAGTCATTTTTTTTCTATGTACAAATAACTATTCACGAGTTTATTTATGAAAATCGTAAGTAAAAATAGGTGAGCAAATATATGTGCTGAGGACATTGTACATCGCGTTTTTTTTTTCACGAGGAAGCGCGATGCACAACGTTTTTGCGTACATTTGTAGATTTCTTGTTCACTCGATGCTTCAAATTATAGTCAATTACGAAGGTTGAATTGTTTTTTTCCATCTGGAAACCCAATAATTGCCGGACTGGTAACGTACGGCTCAATTACCATGAATTTTACTTTGGGATAAAATTATTCTTCACACTGCACTTTTGTGCTATAAAAAGGTCAGCGTTGTTGTGGAAAAAGAAAAAACGTTCAAGACCGGACTAACGCACGCAGATGAGATTTATCGAAAAAATTGTAACCCACAAGTGGTAACAATGTTCGCAATACCGGCGCGAAAGAGTAAGAGCAATTATTCGAGAGTTGGATCAAGCTGGTACAATATTGAAAAGTATTCTGGCCCGAAAACATATGAATGATAAAATTCGATGAGAATACGGGACTAAAACAGTTGGTTGTACGTAAACGTATCGGAAATAGCGGTGACTCAATGTGGCGTTACTGGCCGAAAGATCTCTCAGAGAGCCAAAGAGAAAGCAAAGTCTCGAACTTGGCCTTCAAAGCGCGAAGATTAAAATTAATAATTAATTCGCGAACGAGAGTCGTTGGACTCGATCTACACGCCGCGCCGTCTGCCATGCGAATTTTTCGTCTCGTTCTTCTCCCTGCCACCTCGTATTCATCGTCCAATAATAACAATAATACAATTTGATCCTTCGGTAAAAATGCATTTGTCTCTCCCTCTCGAAAGTCCAAGGAAAAAGACGAGAGCAAAAAAAAAAATAAAGATTTCGAGATTTCGATCCTTCGCTCGCGTGAATACGAAATGATAAATCAATCGTTCCTCAAAGTACAAGGCAATATTCGCCGACACGTGGATGTTTATTTATGAATTGTAATTGCACTCTCCGGACTTGCTTCGAGCGTCCTTGCCGAACGATCGATAGAATTACAATCACGGAACAACAAAGAGGAATCAATTGATTCCGCATATATATCAAAAAAAATAATAGCCTATAAAAAAAACGTATCAGTTGAGCATTTATTGTTAGAATAAAATTTCTTGAACATTATTTTAGACCTAAGATTATTATAGAACAGGACTTGACCAATAAATAAATGAAAATATCAAGGATCGCGTATTATTTTTATCGACCGATTTCATCAATGAAACATTGCAGCTTGTACATTTTCATAAAACATTATGCTGATGTCCGAAATCATTTTTTTTTTTAATCGATTACGAGCGAACTGAACGAAAATGTCCTGTTCGTCCGTAGGAGGAGCTCCCGGTGTGTCCTGTCAGGACAAACAGACGATTCTCGACGAGCACAATCGACTTCGACAATCCATTGCACTTGGACAAGTTTCCGGACAACCTGGTGCGGCAAATATGATGGAAATGGTAAGACTTTGTTTCGTTCTTCGTTTCTTCGATGTTTAAATTAACGTACGCACGTGATTCGATGTATGCACTTTGTACAGATTTTCAAATAATCATTTTCTGCAAGATATGTTTCATTAACCCTTCGTGGTCACCGTGGGTAAGATCGGACCGTCGGCCAATTTTTGGCGCAAATATATAATAGTTCCCGGCCTCGAATGGGACTGTATTCACCATCTTATCTGGAATTTAAAGTATCGTCATACCATGAAATTTACCCTCTTCACATGTTGAAATAAATACCTTTTTTGAAACGCGCACTACGCTACTATTTTTTCCCAAAAGTAGCATACCTAAGGAGTATCACGTCCAAATTTTAGGTAAAAATGTTGAAAATTCACGGAACTAGGATTTTTTGTGCGAAAAAGTGTCTTCTTTGCGTATTTACCTCTTTATAATTTTTTTTTTTTAACACGTCGCCATTTTATTTTTTATATATAAATTTTTCGTACATCACCTAGAAAGTTCAAAGCAATTCCGTAGTTTTTTTTTTAACTACTTCGAACGGATAGTTTAGTCACAATACTTTTTTAAAAACTGACTAGGTAGAATCGACCCAAGTGTAACCACCGCGATTGAATTTGGAAGTGTGACCACAAAGGATTAAAAAGTAAACAGGAAGAGGCCTTTGTATTCGAACCTTTCCATTAAAATTACTTTTTCAACGTTATTATTTCTGTTACATATTGTTAATTAACTTTTTCACCTGGTTAGGACGTATAATTTGAACAGATCCATGCATCGTTCGATTTTTCGTTGACTAAATACACGTCCAATAATTTTTTTGAGGAAAACCAACCTTCCATAATGTCCGATGCACAGTTCACGGCATTATTTTCCCAATTAAAAAAACATCTTTACCGGATTGAAAATGGAAAAGTCGTATACATGAAGAGCTGAGCGAAATTTGAGTCCATTTTTTTTTTCGATAAAAATGTAATAATTCGAGCACGATCGCGTTTTATTCCTATAACGACGATGAACCAGATGCGTTGAGCGTCATGTTCTCGAAGCTCTCTTACGATCGATCCGATGAAAAATCGAACGTAAGAGTGAGGAGAGATTTATTTTGAACGTGAAACGACGTCCGTTCGAGCTTAGAGAGACGCTAATGGATTCTCGTGTAATCCACGTGGAAAGCCGAGCGGATCAATGAAGAGAGAAGGATGCGCGCTCTCGACCTTTCAATGGACGTAGCGAAAATACTATAAAATAAAATAAAACTCGTCTCCAACATCACCGGTCCTTACTACTTTGATCCTTTCAGGTATGGGACGACGAGCTCGCCGGAATTGCTCAAAGATGGGCCGACAAATGTTCCGAGTCTCACGACAATTTCAGGAATGTCCGTAAGTAAAAGTAGTCAAACGTAACGACCGAACAAATTCCCTCGAGAAAATTACACCGAGTGCATTTGTTCGCTGGACACGATGGAAATGAAAAATTATTTCAATTAACGAATGAAGCAAGAGGCGGGCTCAAAAATTACCGCGCAATTAATTAATTATCTCGTTGAGAATTATTTTTCGAACACCAATAATTTACTTATACTTTGCAATAAATCGTAAAATCAACTTTATCCGTAATTATTTCATTGGCGAGTGATTTGCAAAAAAAAAATAAAAATATATGTTTAGTCCAAACGTTTATTCGCGAGTGACAAATGTACACTCTCGTGAAGTTCTCGATAATTCTGACGTTAACGCGAATTTAAATGGCCCCCGTACTCGGTCGATCGGAATGATTAATTAATCACGGACATGGTTTTTTTTTCGTCTCGTAATTTGTGCTCACTCCCGCTGTAGACGCTGTAACGAGACGCCGATGCGAAACGAGAACACCCGAAATTTATTGCAATTTAATCATCCTTGCGCAAAAATGTATAATTACGGCAACATTCGTTTGTCATAATCTCGAAACTCTTCTACGATTGAAGGTATTCCTTTCACGGGGAGCCGTATTTTGTGGGCTCATAAGATCCTTTTGAAGTACTGACAGACAACAGTGGCGCTTTATTAAAATAAGTTACAATCAATTATTATACCCAACGATGAAGTGGAATAAAAAATTTCGCATAAAATTCGTACATTTAGACATTTTTTTTACATGTTCTCTGAGAAGTCGAGGTTACGAAAATTCTTTTGCTAGTCACATTTTTCTAAGTTTTATCATTAATATTTTCTTCAAACGTTCAATGACCCATTGTTTTCATTGTCGTTGTGGAATCTTCAGAATTTTCACATGCTTAGAGCAGTTTATATCAGACATCTAGATTTATTTAGTATATAAATTATCAGATAGAAATGTGGCCTGTCATATTCATAAAGAGCTGCATAAATTAGACGATTTTTGACGTTATGATTTTTTGTTAAAAGTTTAATAACTTGGCATGAAATTTTACCAGTATACTGGGATGTATTTTTTACTTAATTGTAAACGAAAATCAGTTAATTGGTAAATATTCGGATTCGTAAAAGGAATATCTTAAATGCTTCACGACTAATTTTCCTTGTCCTTTTATTCGTGTAGCCCGCCCATTATTTCACTCTCCTCCCATCTCTTTTTCTATCTCGCACAAGTCACTCTAAAAAACCTCGACAAAGCGCCTTTATTCCATAAAAATTGTTCGTCGTTTTGTGTTTTTCTTTGTCTCGTTTCTCGTCTGCCCTGGGGCTTACAATATTACCGGATGGTTGCGGATTTCCTGTCGAATTAAAATGCAACTAATGACAGCCCGAGTCTTTTATTTCGATAAATCTCGTTGAACTTTACGGGCTCTCACACGAAAGGGCTAGCTTTCAAAAAGTGCTACAATGATTGGCTTCAATTAAACGTTTCTTAATTTTCGCTACGCCATTAACGAGTTATTCGGATCACTTGATATCATTAACAAAAGAATCAATTCACTTCTAGCTGTAACAGGGTTCCAAAAGAAATAACTATTAATTAACTGGTACGTGCAAAAATATTTTCACGTATGCGTAAAATCTGTTCGTTTTTTTAAATTTGTTTATAACTGCAAATTTACGAGCACACAGATGATTGCTCTTGTGTGACAATAAAAAAAAAAAGGGATTTCGAAAATTGGATAAAAATCACGTTTCTCCATAGTTTTGAATAACGGAGCTCGGAGCTTTCCATTTTTATCCACGGCCATAACTACACGAGTGGTACGAGAGCTTTACTCGCTGAATGTGTAACGCACACGTGCTCGTTGTCGAGTCCGATCGAAGCTTTACGATAGAGAAGTACGTGCTGTAACCGACGTTTTGGACAGCGAACAATCCAAACCGTGCAGCACAAACGACGAATAAAAGGGCCATCAGCGTGGCCCATTTTGATCTACTGAAGCGCTCGCGAACTTTACCGATTATTTTATGTGCGGTCGCTTCATTTGTGAATAACACGAACAATACTACACTTCGTTAAATATGAATTTTCATCTTTCTTTGAACTATAAAAAAAAATCGGCATATTTTGTTTTATAAATTATATATGTTTACCTATAAAAGATATGCACGTAGACAAACGGACTCAAGTGCGAGTGTGCAGAATTCAATGTTTAGAAATGAAGAATCAATAACGTAATGCACCTATTTATTGATTGCCATTGTCATTGCCATTGTACAGTAGAATCCTGATTATCCAGACTGAGTGAGACCACGGTTAGTCCGAATAATTCCATTTATGATAATATTGAAGTAGTGTTAATATAGAATCACAGTTTTATTGATACCTATTTATTTTTTTCACTGAAAAACCTACTCTTATTGTGTAAATAATTACGAAATACCAATTTTATATAAACAATGTACATCCGAGCTGGGATGCTTAGGGCTACAGAACAAACGTCCGGAAAGCCGCATGTCCGGATAACCTGTGTCCGGATAATCGGGATTCTACTTTAATTCATACTTTTTTGTTGTATTTTCGATCGACTTTTCTATTTTCCTCCACTCGATAACTCCTGCAGTGTTTAACAAATCCAAACAGACTTACAAACGTTTTTTTTGTACCACACGACACACTATATTTCTTTCTTAAGGGCTTACGTGGGTTTCGAAACCAAAAAAAAAGCATATTTTCTCTATTTTTTTTTAAATATAATATATAAATTATTTTATTCAAAATGTTAAGCACATAAAAGAGCAACATTTCAACAATATTTTTAAAAAATTTCATCCAAAAATTTGGAAAATTCAGCCGGTGAGACCTGGTTTCCGGAGACCCCTCAAAAAACAGTGTCCTCGTGGTGGTCAGGATAACTCATGATAGCTTTATCTGAAATTAAAAAAACCAAATTTTTTCCGTTAGTAGATAAGTATAGCTGGTGATTGAACGAAGGATTTTTAAAAAAATTGAAATTTTAATTTTTGGCAAAGTTGTATGCAAAATAGTTCAATTTTTGGTACAATTTACACTACGTATAGCCTTGTAAAATTAGTTGTAATCGAAAAAAAAACCTTCGTTTAATCACTAGTCAATGCTATTTTGAAGAAGTGTGCAAAATTTTAATAAGATCGGTACATTAGTTTTTGAGAAATCGTGTCCACCGACTTCAAAAATAGTATTTTGCGAAAAATGCGTATACCTGCGTCGCTCCCGGCCGGTCTTTCCCAACGGGGAGAATTCTCAAAGGCTCTAGCTCTCCTAGACTTTTACTCCGATTGACTTAAAACTTTGGGAGAATATTCTAGACATATTGTACTAGAATATATTGATATGAATCAATTATTTTTCGTCACTTCATTGTGGCACAATGATGTCAAAAACAGAAGAAATAGTAAATGTAGTGTCAATAACAAAGCAACTAAATGCCTCGTGGTTGTTCCGGTTGCCCCAATCTTTAGGGAGGTTCTCAGTAGGACAGAACATCGCTAGAACATGGACGACGCGACCCCCGGGGCCTTACGACTCCGAGCCCAATTGGAGACGACAAATTTTCGGCTGGTTCAACGAGGTACAACACTATCAAGCTGGCTACAGTAGAACCACGGGACATTACACTCAGGTACGTAATTTTGGACTACTTTAATTCCCTTCTCTCTCTCTCTCTCTCTCTCTCTCTCTCTCTCTCTCTCTCTCTCTCTCTCTCTCTCTCTCTCTCTCTCTCTCTCTCTCTCTCTCTCTCTCTCTCTCTCTCTCTCTCTTTCTCTCTCTCTCTCTATCTACCGATCTCTCTTTCTCTCTTTCTTTCTCTAACAGCAATGAAACAAAGTATCGTTTCACGTGAACAATTGTTCCTTCCTGAAATATCGCACTTCGAAGTTTCTAGACAAAACGCAAACGACCCTAAAGATTTCACGTCCTTCCTATCTACGGAGATGCTGTGAAATTGTATAAATTACATTTCACAGAAATGCTCGAACTTCTGAAGTGAAGTAGAACTCGAGCCTTCATTTCGCTTTTTAATTCAACCAGTGATCTAGTGAGAATTCCTCAGCTACAAGAAGATCGCTTATTCGAATCGTGAAACGAGGCTACTCGAAATATATATTCACTTTTACATGCCTTCATTTCCTACATTCGCTTACCAAACTTTGTTAATCAGGATCTTCCAAATATCAAATTGATTAAAAACAGATTCAGTGCAAGGCCGTAGACTGCGTTCCATAAAAATGACCCGGTTTTGTCGAATGACGTAAAGCTCGAGCCTTAATTAGTTCAAATGTTCCTTTACCTAGAAAAAATTCAACATATGAACACATTATTTTTTTTTGCCAGTAATCTACGCAATTGCTTACCTCCAAGATGACTAGTAATTGAAATTAAGCAACGTTGCTTTAATCACATGCAAATTGTCTCGACTTTTACACATCCCAATTTTTAAAACATTATTAATGCAATGTTTTCGTCATTCTTTTTTTTTTTAAGATTGTATGGGGTGACACTTATCTTGTGGGCTGTGGCTATTCATTCTATTACAATCCTGCCCAAGGATACACGAAGAATTACGTCTGCAACTATGGACCAAGGTAGGTAGAGAAAACGCGATGACGTGGCGGGGGAGGGGCAAGGGAGGAATTCGAGAGCCGGAAAGCACGGGTCTGCTTTCTTTTCTCTCGTCTTCTTTCGTTTTTTTTTTTTGCTTCCTCCCCGAGCAAATCGCGTAGTACAATCGTTCTCGATTACTCGTAATCGACCATTCGAGCCGATATCACGTTCCTCGTTTTTCACAGTGGAAACGTGCTCGGCTATCAGCCCTATCAATCCGGCCAACCCTCGTGCAACAGTTATGGGATGTCTTACTCCAACAAATACTCTGGACTTTGCTGTAAGTATCGGCAGAAATAATCTATGTTCAACTTCATTCTTATTGATGCGAGCAAATTATTTTGTATTACTCAAACATAAATCCTAAGGCGCGATAATACGAATGATTTATTTACTCATTTATTTATGAAAAGAACGATCTAGACATTTTCTAGAAAAACAAACGAACTAGAAGGAATCAATAATTAATCCGTCGCATCGATATATCAACGATCAATCGAAATTCGTACAAATCGTTCGACGCGACGCTACCAGAGTCATATTCTCGGTGTCGTTAAATTTTTTTCTTTCCCTGATTTTTTTATTCGTCGCGTCTAGGCCATTTTGTTGTCTAGCCGTTAACAATCGGCAATAAAAAAAAAAACCGGTTGTCATATCGCCGTCACCGGTATTCCGTGTGCCAGGAGCGCGACTTCAATGTCATCGAGAAGATGAAAAGTGCTATGTTTGGGTTTTCACAAAGATCACAATTGTTGGAATAAACGAATATATCGAGGACGTGGGTGCTTGATAAAAATAAAAGCAACTTTCAACAAATTCAGATCGATTGATAATTTTTTAAAAATCCATCGTTTATTTTCATACTTCATCAACCCTTCGTGGTCACCTGGGGTCAAAGTGACCCCAGGCGCAACTTTTTATCATAAATCGCTTATATTTCATAATTATCGTTCTTTATTTTACTCCGAAATAACTCTTCAGATATAAGAATAAATACTTTTTTTGAAACACCCACTAAGGAGCTATTTTTTACTCTAAACTATCATATCTCAAGAGTATCATCCTAAAATTTTATGAAAAAAAATTGAAAATTGCAAGTGTTATGATTTTTTTTTGTAAAAAAAGGGCTTTTTTGACGCATTGACGCCTTGCTGATTTTTTCCGCCATTTTAAAATTCGATAAAAATATAATACCGAGAATGCCACATTCTAGAATGTTCACACTAGTACCCTGAATTTTTATGAGTCATTCGGAACGATACGGTCAACGCGGTAATCGTTTAAACATAGATGGGGTCATTGCGACCCCCCCCCCCCCCCCCTATGACCAGTGTATTAAATCGTTAAAATAGTTAGAATTTAGATTAGAAAATGGCGAATGAAAAATAATGATTTTTCAATATTTTTTTAGCTTCTGGCGGTTATTATCACCTGGGTGCTCTTTGTGCGTACGGCTAATCGATTGGAAAAGGCTTGAATTGGCCGTACAGTCGAAGGGATTAGAATTCGCAGTGAAACAGCCCAGAGATATTGTGCCGTGGCAAAAGTCTTCGATCGAACTCACTCATCGTTCTCACGACAATTTCGTTCCTATGGAAGTTCGTTGGAAAATATGAACGATGCTCCGAGCCTGGCGCAGCATTTGAGACGCATGTGTCGACAGCTATTATCGATATTATCCCTATTGAATAATAATATTTATTATTTTAAAAGTTAAGAGCAGAAAGACGCTTCTTCAGAAGCTTGGGAAAAAAAAAGTCTTCTGTCGATCGTTTCGAGAAAAGCCGTGATAAGTTGCGATATTTCCTGCTTTGTTATTCACGATCATGTTCGTCGATATTCGGCGATCAATTTGTCCCCCAATATTTGGATTTTCATATCAATTTTGCGACAACAAAGAAGTAAACGTAATTATCAATTAAATCGCGTGCAATTATAAACCAAATTTGGGGCATCTTTCGTAGTTTCGTCTGGCACTTGCATTTCGCAAAACGCCTGATAGTTTGACCTCATCGCGTTGATACATGAAGCCTCTTGTAAAAATCTGCCAACACGTTGGAGCTAAAACTTCAAGCGGTGAGGAAAAAAAAAGTCAATATTAAAGAAACTCACAAGTCAATAATCATTCAATTTGAAGCGAAGGGTAAAAAATCTTCTAATTATTGATATAACCATATACCTGTGTACCGAGGTAAATTCGTGTCTTAGAAATTTGTCCAAAGGTTTACTCCAACCTCCGAGGTCTTTGCGGTAAACTGAGGACTTTGCTGTAAACCGATGAATAAAGGGCTTGAGAGTTCGGGATATCGTGTTCGTAGACGACACGTTCAGCTCGACGCGGTTGTTGGGGGTGTTACACTTGCGTAGACAAGGCATATAATCTACTGTATAGAGTAAACGCTTCTAGTCCATTAGCTTAGTATCCGGCATCACGTTAGATTAATTCCAAACGTTTACTTAACGATGTTTTAGTCGTACATTCGAGGCCAGCCAAATAAATGTTGTATACTGTGGACAAACCGGTCTTGCTGTTTCCTTTGAGCGATTCACTTCAATTATTCTTTCGTTTTGTCTCCATTAAATATGCAACGTTGGTAATAAATGGCTATCCAAGTACTGACGAGCTTTACTTTATTAAGAATCTTCAGAAGGCCTATTTTGCTCACTCAAGCTTTCGTACTGAGGAAATAAACGTGTAAACGATCAACTGTCATTGAAGTTGATTTTGAATGGAATTTAATAATATAATTATATTTAATGTAACAATATCGAATGTAAGTTCATTACATTGGAAGGATGCAATTTGGATTATTACCAATCGATTGCGATAAATAACCAGAGAATCTCAGAGCGATCTAGAAGATCGATCCATCGATTAATAATTCAGGTTGTTCAAAGACAATCTATATTTAAAAAAAAAAACGTCTCTTGAGCCATTCGCCTTCTCAATCTGACTGTGCAACTAACCCATACTTGAACTCGTTCATTTAATGTTAACAATTAGCAGAATTAGAAAAGAATTTAAAAGCACTTTTTTCGCAGCAATTACCGCGGATACAACATCGAGAAATTATTCTCTTTATTCTCGCTGGCATATAATTTATCCAAACTTTCATCAAAATACTCCGGTGAAAAAATTGGGAAGCTTAAAATGTGAAGAAAAATGAATAATTCCTTAAAAAAATAGAAAAACCAGCATTCAAAAAAATTAAGAAATAACAATAAATATTACATTATCCGTAAAAGCGTGTGCGTTAAATATTGTAAGTGAGAAATTATCGTTAGATTTTATTTAATGGTCACGAAGACCTTAGTGTGTAACTACAGATAAGTGTGCATTTATTCGCAATTTGGCGCAATCCTAGCACCCATTACGATCAAACAATGTATATTTAATTCCCTTTTATATAAATATAGCGAAAAGATACGATGTTATCCTGCAAAATGTCACGAATAAAAATCGTTGAAGAGAAAAATTAAAAAAAAAAAGGAACGGTGTATTAATTAATAACGAAGCACGCAGGTTGATAAATTACACAATCGGAAATGACGAATTTTCAAATTCGCTGATCGTAAAACTTTCGTCGAGCTTGTTACGCGCGATTGATTGAGCTACGATGCGAAGATTTTCGACAAAAGCGCGAAATGACACCTATCCTTTATTCGTCGTGCCCTCCTGGATAGAAGGCGAATTTATTCGTGTATCGTGACGCGAGAAAGGTTCGAATTAGCATACATCGAGGGAAATGAGTTACACGCGTACCTCGTTATTCGCCGTTCGAATTTATTCAAAAATTCAGGGGAGAGATTTTACACGATCGTGAAGATTTTCACCTGCCACTCATCGGTAGCAGAAATCACGTACCGTTATAGGAATGAATTTCAAACGGAACGACTCCCTTCACATCCAGAATTACTCATCGTGCCGCGATGAGATCATCGATTATATACCTCCCACTAATATATTCAACGTATAAAATATACGAAATTTCCATTTTTTTCTTTCCGACTCCGATGTCGCTACAAACGATATGCGGCGGGAGGTTGGGATCAGGTGGAAATGAACGTGGGTCATTGGACGTTTCGGTCATAAACATGGGCCACATATCAGGCGCACATATCACGGGAAGCCATAAATTCAATCTTCTATCATGGTAATTTCGTTATGAGAATTCGCTTTTTTTTTTCTTCATCTTCCTTTCTTAATTACTCTCAGTCGTGATGAGCACAGCGAAGGTTGGGGCCTCGGCTAGGATATCGTTCTCAAGTGCCCCGCATGAAGCAGTGACTCATGCACCTATAAATTATACGGAATTCCTTTAAAAAAATTTCAGGCAATAAAAAACAATGTATGTATATACGTTAGATGGTATCAGTAGATTAGCTCATTCCGACATATCAAGATGAGTCATCCCGTGTCGATGACCGTCGGATATTCGATTTTTCGTCTTCGACAAACGTCGCGAGAGCAAATGGGACGATTGGCCAAATTTATGGTACAGGTTTGTATTGTGGGTGTTCGGGGCAACATTAGTTCCTGTTTACATCCGTATAATATCGAATAATTTTCAGCGTGGTCTCGCATCGAGTAGGGATTAGGTCATTAAAAACTTGACCTCCTCGATATCTCGCAACAAACGAAGAAATAAGTATGAACTCGTTTGCTTTGTATTGCAAAAAAAAATCTCGGTACGTTCGTTGCTCATTGAGAAATAAAACCTCGAAATTTTTGGATCGATATCGAGAAAGCAGACTTAAAGAAATACTTCTTCAGTTCGTCTTGATCATTGTCTCTTGAAAAGAAACATGCTCTAATTGCAGCAATTTGTCGATTGATAAGATACCTGCGACGAAGAACGAGTAAGAAACGTCGTTGACATAGCAAAGCAGTCATTTCCTACAGTAATTAAAACGAGAACGTACAATCAAGGAAAATTGTGCAAAGCAATAATAAGTTCAACGGTCGATGTACATGAAAAAAAAAGAAAAAAATCTTCGCTGCAATAGATAACAATAGATAGTAATTGCGGCCATTTTATAAGTGAAGATATAACGAGGAATAGAAGTCGCAGCTTTCATGGGAAACAAATAATGAAAGCGGTTACGAAATCGACAAACGTCATTTTGTTGCTTGGGTTACTCGGCTGGTTTAGTCCCTGCATGGTGGATCGCGCCAAAAAAAACACATAGAATGCGACATCTGTACTACGGAGGGCATATAGTGAAAGCAAAATCGATTTTTTTATTAGATTAATTGACTTTCGGAAGTGAACTTTCAAGAATTGGTCATAGGCCTGATAAGGAGGTACGATCAAGGGGTCGAATTCAACTTTCGGGCCTGAATTGTTTATATGATGTTGACGAATACGTTATGCAGCCTTTGGAAAAATTTGAGCTATATTGACCGTTCATTTTTTTCGTAATAAAATTGCAAAGTCGAGCACTTTGAGCTAGTGAAGCACGTCGTCTTATGGAGACGGTCGACCGGAAGTGCGGTGATCACGGTTTTGGTGCTCACGTATTCAACTAATGTCGTTGGAAAACTGAAACTTGATAAATTAGACATAATATTGTAACAAATCGAAAATTCGAACTTCACCATGTAGTTCAAGCACTACATGATAAAACGGTTTCTACTTCGGGTTGAATATTATCATAATGACGAAATAGTACCTATGGACTTGCCAACGTCGGGCGTAACAACTGATTCGTTTGACGACCATAACCAAGCTCTGTAGCGAGATTCTGCGACTCGGCAGCGACAGTCCTCGCCGTCGCCGGCCAGCGACAGCCAATCGCATGCACAATCAGAAGAAAGGGAGCCTCTTATTGGCTGTCGCTAGCCAACGACAATGAAAACAGTCGCCACCGAGTTACAGAATCTCGCTACTGCTTGGAAATCGTCGTGAAGATTCCAGAGTTGTTGAGGATCTAATTTTTTTAGTTTTTATTAGTAAAATATTTACCATAAATTTGGCACTTTGGGATCGACAATACGAATATTCAAAATCAGTTAACATAAATCAGAACACGCGTGAGGGTACATAAATTTCGTCTCTTTGTTAACCCTGAGGGAGTAGTCGTACGTCCTTAAAGGATGCATCATATCCGATCGCAAAAGTTATGGTGAGTTACTAGAATACTGCTGCTATTTGCTAGCCATGCCCTGCTAACCTAAGGCGAAGATCCACGAACTTGGTCCGATTTCGAGTTTTCAACTGGAAGTCATTGAAAGTAGTCACTGCAGTAGTTTTTGTGACTTCTGGTTAGGAACTAGAATTTGGACCAAGTTCTTGGATCGTAAATCCAAAAGTACAGTGGAATTTGTAGTGAATCCAAGTTGGGAGCTAAAGCTCGGATCAAGCTGAGACCAACAAACTTAGTCCGATTTCGAGTTTTAAGCTGGAAGTCATTGGAAATAGTTACTGCAGTAGTTTTCGTAACTTCTAGTTGGGAACTAGAATTTGGACCAAATTCTTGGATCGTGGATCCAACAGTCCAGTGGAATTGCTAGTGAATTCTAATAGGGAACTAGAGCTCGGACCAGGTTCTTGGATCGTGGAAACAAAAGTACAGTAGAATTTCTAGTGAATCCCAGTTGGGAAGTAGAACTCGGATCAAGCTCTTGGCTCGTAGACGCTGTCCCGGCGTCATCGCACAACCCTCTATGCAACCTCTTGAAGATTGCTAGCTCTAGCTCGGATCGTGGAGACAAAAGTCCTGTGGAATTTCCAATGAATTTTAGTTGGCAACTGGAACTCGAACCAGGTGCTTGGATCGTGCATAGAAAAGTAAAATGGGATTTCTAGTTAATCCTTGGATCGTGGATACAAAAGTCCAGTGGAATTTCCAAAAAATTCTAGTTGGAAACTAAAATGCAGACCTAGTTCTTCGATCTAGGATCTAAAAGTACAATGGAATTTCCAGTAAATCCTAGTTCCGAACAAGAATTCGGACCAGGTTTTGGGATCATGAACACAAAGGTACAGTAAAATTTCTAGTGAATTCTAGTTGGGATCTAGAGTTCGGATTGAGCTTCTGGCTCGTGGACGCTCCCCAGGCGTCATCGAACCAACTTCTGAGCAACCTCTTGAAGATTGGTACCAGGCCTACGCTTACATCAAAGAGAAAAGTACCTCGAGTGTCGGTATCCCTCAACACTGCAGCACACTTCTGTCGGGGACCAACCGGCTGACGGTGCCATCAGTGGTACATTTATCGCCAAAGGTAGTTTGCCGGGCGTCCTCGTTTCGCAGGAACTTTCCTTACCAACAATCCGTCAGCAAGAAACCCTTCCGCACATGCTTCGGTAAGGAAGAGCCCACAAGGTTAGTACAAAAGATCACCAAATGCGAAAATTGGTCTTGACGACGACTGAGCGAAGGCACCGGCTGAGGGCAACCGACGGCCACATCTAATTTTCCACATCATTACAACGCGGCGCCCTACTCTTCGACCCTTTGACCGAGAAAGTCTTCCAGGCGGAAATAAAGAGGAAAAAAGATCGCCCACAATTATCTCCAGCCAGCCATCTGCGAGGGAAGTTTTTTAAGAACAACAAAAAACATTCCAGACGGAGAGAGCAAGTTGAATGAGCTGGGAGTACGCAAAATAAAAGTGTAACAAAGACCGGTCTCGTCTTGAGGGAGTACGAGAGTAGCATAAAAGAAGGAACTAACGGAAGAGACACGTGGAGTGGAAGAGCTATGCAAACAAGAAACGAAAACCCTCTCCGAAAGATAAGGAGCGCGGCTCCGCATCGTGAGCTTAATGCGAGATTTGTTAATCCATCTTAAAGCAAGAAAGAGTGAGAGCGAGAGGGATAGACGAAGATAGAAAGAGAAAGAGAAAGAGATACCAGTCCCGTTGTTTTTCCAGCTTCCAGCCCGTAAAGGAAGGATTAGTAAATCTTGGAAGAGTTGCACGGGGTGCGGACGTCGTCAAAAATAAAATAATTACGCCTGGGCATTAAAGCGTCTACTCGCGGCGCAAGCAACTTGGATAGTAACTAGAAGAAAAAAAAAAATAAGTTTAACGATGTCGAGCGTCGGGGCGAAGTTTTACGACTTGGCTGCCTCAAATCGTGACCCTTCGTGTGTACGTTGGGGTGCTTTAAACCGATGATGTAGCCCTCACTCTGGATCCTTCCAACGCAAAGTTCGAAAGCTTCTCGAATACTGTCGCACTCTTTTCACGACATGGAAATTAAAACGTCCCACTTGATCCGGGATTCCGTGCGGTGAGCCGAGTAATCGGATGAATTCGCCACTTTTCAAGGTCCCCTGAACTTGGCGCTACCCTCTCCACACTCCGAACGTGAAGCCAATGCGAAATGGACGAGGATTTCATACTTGAATGCTCCAAGAATGCTGATTTCCTTTCAGACGTAGATTGATCCAATGAACACTCGACTTTCAAGATTCCCCGAGGTTTAAGGCGAGCAACCACCTTGCTTCACAAAATAAATTTTTTTTTATTTCATAAATCGTTAGCAAAATATCTTAAGAATACACAATGAAAATTTCAAAACGATATTCGGATTCCTTCTAACGGTATGTATATAAATGATAAAGGCTCTCCGCTTGACTCCCAAGCGCGCTCAGATATCCACGAGCGCTCAGTTAGGTAGTTTGTTTGGGTTTGTTTGGGTGTTCCTAATCCTAATTTGGGTTTTCATAACCCAAACAAACCCAAACTCGACCGTTTGGCGATTAGCTCCAAAACATATCCATTCTCTGTACAAAATAATCGAGGTAGGGTCATTTCTTGCTGCTATTATATTCAATGAAGGAATTCAGCCCTACTCATGGATGTGAATTAACTACAAATCGTAGTTGGCAGGCGGAGCTATGGATATGCCGAGCAAATGGACAAAAGAAGCTCGAAAAGCTCGTAAAGAGAAAATGCAAGCTTCAAATGAGTTACATGAGGAAGAGGAAGGACTGCTGTGTGGTGCTGAAATCGCTGATTAATCGGTAAGACACTTTATCATCTGATTAAACACATTTGACTTTGAGTTTTTCGTTTGTGAAACTTTAAACGTATTTTTCTTGAAACGACATTTTCTCAATTTGTGGGAATCATAACTCAAAAACTAATTGATGGATCATGTTCAAATTTGGAAGACGTTTACATAATATAATTTATTAAAACATGAACCTAAAGTTGGAAAGATTAGATTGTTTAAAACATATTTATTATTGCAAAATGCCGAGGAAAAAATGCTAAAAATCGATCATTTTTTTTCAAACACGTTCCAACATTCAATTTTCGATTTTTTTTTTCAAAATTTGGGTTCATGTTCTTAAGAAACATCTCAAGAATTTATACAAATTTGTTGGACTATTTCAGACGCGAATTGCGAGCTGCACAATTCCCGCAAATCGACAACGACGATGAGGACACGCCAAGGGACAGAGCGGATTACACCTTAATTAATGCATGAAATAACTTGATAAAATTACCAGAGATATATGGAAATATGAATAAATTATTGTCAGAGATGCGGAATTTTCCGTTTTTTTTTTCACATTAAGAAAAATCCCGAAAAATCATATAATTTTCGGTCTTCTTAAGTGGTTGCCCGCCTTAAAAAAAATGATTTCGCAAATTAATCTTACGGGGTTTCGGAGTAATGTTAGGGGATAGTCAATATGTTTCCGAGGTATACTAACGACAGCTAATTTCGCCATTTTCCCGAAGACCATGTGCTTCGTAGATATAGATCCTTAAGGCGTTACACGACCTTGGCACTCGGAAAAATAGGTATAACAATACATTTTTGTACGCGACTATTACATATATAAAATAATTTTTATTTTTCACAAATACATTATACTTTTATGAATAAATTGAAAAAAAAAATTAATTTAAAAAAGTTAAAAATGGCGGAGGTATAAATCGTCTAGAAATATTTTTCTAGTAATATTTTTCTCTGTCAGGCATCGTCTGAAAAATAAAAAAATACAAATTTCTCGTAGAAAAAGGTTATATATAAAGTGTAGCGTAGAGAAAAAATAGTTCATTTTCTTTTTTTTGTAGGAATGACAGCAGTTTGAAAAAAAAACAGATTTTTACCAAATTGTTTAGTTTTCAAAATAAACAAAAAATGAACGCGTCATCCAATCAAAAAAATCCCATGGTACATCCTAGATAATGTTACAAAGAATATCAGGTATAAATTTCATAAAAATCGGTTGAGTAGATCTCGACCGTCTAGTAGGATCATAAAATGGCCCTACTAAGGCTCGGCCGAATGGACTCCTATTGAGGCTTGCCTTATAACTGCATTCCATCAACGCACATAACCTCCTATATGCCACGTGAAAACATTAATTCGGCATCTTTGAAGTGTTGACGTTTTGTGAAAGTCGTATAAAAAAAAAGGTGTTATGGATTGTGAAAAAAAAGTTATGAAACTCAGATGCGTGTAAGAAGATTCCGTTGTGTTTCTAAATCTCAAAATACAATTGAAAAAGTCACATCATCGTGCGAATTCGGTATTTATATTGCGGAAATTGAGTTAGGGCTTTGATCGGGCCCATCTTAATTTCCCCTAACTTTATTAAGGTCCTAGTCTGGAGCCTCATATGGGCCATCAGTGGCCGGTCACACTTTGCTACCGAGGGCCATTGAAGGCAAATTAATCAGGGCCTTTGAAATTGCCTCAACGGTGCCTCATAACAAAATATTGCAGCCATATGCCACGTGCGTGTGTGTGCACTGTGAACAAGAAATTTGTTATTTCAATACATTTGAGGCTTAGAATTCTGTCGCTCATTTTGACACGTTTGATCCCGCGTTGTCCCAATGAACGCACTTCATGCGTGTTGGTTCAAGGCATCACAGCTCGTCTACTAAACGCATAGTTTAATTATTATATTTAATCGATCTCTATCATTATTATGCCACAAAATCATTAGTCAAGCAATTTATACTGATTTGCCCCTATAATGTCAAAGTCTAGTATTATTGGGGAAATTGCTACTAGGAAATCTACAACTACACTCCTTAAAGGCCTTTACTTGGTCTCCGTACTTAGACTATAGTTTTAGTCAACCTACCTACCCTACCATTCCCTAATAGAGACCCGGTCCGGCTCTTTTGCGAAAAACCCTACTATGGAATCCACATATAATCCATTGAAGGCCCCGTATTGTATTAGGTATACCCTGCCAATTTTCCGCATGGTCAACATTAAAATATACATGGGTGTTTATCACGTTATTACTGCGTAAATTCCGAATGTATATCTATATATGTATTGTATGTATATTTTATTTTTACGATCAAATTTTGTTTTTCACAAAGCTCATATCCGTAAAACACGAACTAATTTGCGAGGTGTGTGTGCACCCAAAACGAGAAGAATAATTCGAACGAGCGTTTATTTTCCTCTTAGACTGTTCCGGCATTCTAAACGGGATATTGTTTATATTTATACTATTTTAAATTAATCTAATTAGAAACTTTTTTCATAAGTGTATTTGGTAAAAATATATTTTGACAAATACATTCTAGGCATTGCATACATATAATGTAGAGTATTTATGTGTACGAGCGTGTACTGGCTACCTAAAGCACTTTATAATGACCCCATCAGGCACCATTATAAACCCCTGATCGGGCAAACTGATTACGGCTTCATCAGGCAACCAGATAAGGCTTATATGTGACAAAACGTTACACTTTCTAGCAGGGCGCTATCGGGTTGTCTTATAAGTGCCCTATCAGGGCAGTCAGTCGGCCTGAAAGCATTCTGAATTAAACCCTATCAAAATTTCTACGCGGAAGCTTGATATTGGGTTGCCGCAGAAACTGAGGGAAAAGAATTTAATCGACGGAATTTCAGCTTCCGTTTTGCTGCTCAAGCGGTATCAAAACGAACCCCTTTTAAAGCGAATGATTACTGACGATGAAAAGTGGATTGTCTACAAGAATATCAGTCGAAAAAGATGGTCGAAGCTCGGATAGGCTGCTCAGACAGTCACAAAGGCTGGATTACAGCTAAAGAAGGTCGTATCCGATGGGATTGGAGAGGAATCGTCTATTATGAGCTGCTGCCACCCAACAATACGATTGATCCAACCAAGTGCTGCTTACAACTGGTCAAATGGAAGCGAGCAATCGATCAGAAACGGCTCGAATTCGCGAACAGAAAGGGCGTAATGTTCCACCAGGAAAACGCCTAGATCACACGTTTCTCCGATGACCCGGCAACATTTCTCCGATGAATCCATCAAGGAATTTCTAAAGAAGGTCCTACACTAAACGGCATATCTCCGCTATTGTTCAATATTTTTTTATTCGTCTTTTTTTACTTTGATCATAAAACTATAATGTATTTGTGAAAAATAAAATTCATTTTATATATTCAATGGTCGCGTCTAAAAATGCTTTTATTAGGTGTATGACTTAATTTGTACAGATTTTTTCTTCGAATTTAAAATTATATTTAAAATAGAAATATTTTCGCGGTCTTTTGTGGTTTTGAAAGGATCGGACGCAAGTTTACAGAACACCGAACGACAAGTCTACGTGAGTTCCATAATCTCTCAGAATACCAGAGTTTACGATGGCATCTGATAAACAGCACATTCGGCACTGCATTTTATACGAATTGCCACAAGGAAAAAATGCTTCTAAAGCACGGGAATCAATTTGTAGTGCTCTTGGTGCCGACGTTGTGTCTTATGAAACGTGTAATTGTTGGTACAAACGTTTTAGAAGTGGTGAATTCGATCTTAGTGACCAGCCACGCCCTGGACAGAATATGAAGGGTGTGCTTTATTACGAACGCCTGGAAACTGGTCAGACGGTGACTGCGGAACGCTACAGCCGACAATTGAACAAACTGAGCGACGAATTCTATCAGAAAAGTCTATTTACTGGGCAAGGAAACAGGCAAGTCATACTGCTGCATGACAACGCTCGACCTCACGTTGCTCGCGCGACTCAGAAGACCCTCTTGAACTTGGGATGGGAAGTCCTCTCACACGCGGCATATTCACCAGACTTGGCCCCATCCGACTACCATTTATTCCGGTCAATGCAGCACGCCTTAGTGTATAAACAGTTCAAAACGCTGGACGATGTGCGTAAATTCGTCGATGACTTTGTCGCCTCGAAGCCTGCAAGTTTCTTTCGTAACGGCATTCGTATGTTACCTGAGAGATGGCGCAAGGTCAGAGAAAACGATGGACAATATTTCCAAGATTAAGTTCGTTGTTCTCTATTTTTTTTGTATTAAATAAATTTGCTGAAAAATCTGTAAAAATTAAGTCATATACCTAATATTTTTATATCTATTTTTCTGAGCACCAAGGTGGTGGTGTAACGCCGTAAAGGGTTGAAGATGTACGGCTGTCTTTGTTCAGAGTGCGCTGTTTCGTGCATGCACGTACGTTTAAGCTTTTTTGTTTTTTTCGATACCGTGCAATGTAAAAAAAGCGATTTTTGAAAGATCCATCTTTTACGTTTTTCATTTTTTGTAGAATCGATTCTCAGATATCCGATTCAGAATCGATCCGGAAATCGATTTTTGAAAGATCCATCTTTTACGTTTTTCATTTTTTGTAGAATCGATTCTCAGAAATCCGATTCAGAATCGATCCGGAAATCGATTTTTTTTTTTTTCGAGAAAATCGAACATCCCTATTCTCTGTCGGGCAGTAGAGACAAGTGTGGAAATCCTGTTCGATCCATAAGACATTTTCTGCACATAAAGTTGCAAATTTCGCGATAAGAAGAAAAAGAAATGCATAAATTCGGCAACGTTCGATGACGTGAGTGCGGGAGTGGAAAAAGATTCGTCTGCCAGAGTGCAGCATATTATCTCTGAATAATTCACAGACACGCGTGTGCCCGCCGGTTCTCGGCACTTATCGAGTCGCTGTCGAGTAGCGTGGAAATTGCGCTTACGCGGGTCGCGAACGTCAAACGATCCAAGAAGCTTTCGTCAAGAGTCGCACAAGTGCATTATCTCCTCGTACACAATAAGCGCCCGAAAGTAATCGTCTCGAAGAAAAATCCTTTCACCTCGGCACATTTTGCGCGACAACCGGGCGGAGACTAGACAACATCAAAGATCTCAGGCAAGGAGGAAGAGTCTGAGAGCCTCTCGAGCGATGAAAAAAAAAAAAAAAAAAAAACAACACGAAGAAAACGAGCTCAGTTTGCGAGCGGGTTTCGACGCGGGCGTACCACGCGAATATATATTTCACGTACTCAACGAGGGCGCTTGAGTGATCATTGAGACTTTTTAATGAATAATTTTCCACTGCGAGTTTCGCGAGTGAAACTTGGCCGGCCGTAGAGCGTGCGAACGTATATATATGTATGGGCATACACGTACATGTTGATAAAAAAATGACTTGGGTTGGATAAATCCGTTACTGGAGGATGCTAACAAATTATTTATTGAAAAAATTGAATATCGGGCAATTTTAGGAATTATTTATTCCATTGAAGTAACGAATCCTCGGAACAATCAAACATTCGACTGTTCCATATTAATATTTCGTCGGCCACCTGTGAACGAATAATTTCGGTGATCCAAGTGATTTTTTTCTCTTTATATATACAGAGGAACAATATACAAGGGCCTAGCGCGGATATTTTGCGAGCGAGAAAAATATGATACTCAATGGCGTTTCAAGCGCTCTTCGAAAAAAAAAATGCAGCGTCTTTTTGGGATGGGTAAAATTTGCCAGAAAAAATCGAGCATTCTGGAAAAAAAAATCGAAATTTCATTTTGACGGCTAAGTAGAATGAAAATAATTGAATTCCAAATACGAAACACTCCTCAAGAAACTATTTTCAAACAGAATTGAGATTCATGTATCCACTCTTGAATGCATCTTCGATCATTTTATTCTCATAGTGGATATACGCAAAATAAGTTTCTAAAAAGTATTTCGTACTTGGAATTATCTTCATTCTGCTGTACAAAAAGGGGAATTCTGATCTTTTTCCAGAACGCCCAATTTTTTCTGGAAAATACTGCTCATCACAAAAATACGATATATTTTTTTTTTCGAACAGGACTTGAAAAAATAGAAGATCGTATTTTACTTGGTCGCGAAATCTCCGCGCAAGATGCTCAAAAAACATATGGAATTTCGAGTACGAAACACATTCAATGTGTTTCGTACTCGAAATTCAATTATCTTCATTCTGCTGTACACAAAATGAAATTTCGATCTTTTTCCAGAATGCCCAATATTTTCTGGAATATATTTATCTATAATATTTATGTATATATTTATTTATAATACTTATATATATATATAATTTTCTTCGAACAGGAGTTGAAAAAAAGATCTCCGCGAAAGATTCTCAAAAAACACATGACCACCTTGTAATTGTCACTCTGTATTCAATTCACCCGCGATCATATTTCAATCGAAAGTTCGGGGCAATTGACCCTTCGGGCAATTTCTGGTAACTCAATACACACGCACATACTATTCGCAATTACAGCGTCGAACGGTACTGAGAAACATATGGAATAGAGTACGAGATCGCGTTACTTTCACGCCAAGATGGTGACTTTCACTTTTTTCTGCTAGACGTCAGCGTTTCGCACTCCGCCGGGATTACGAAGATACCACACGACGGATCACTGGCGCATCGTTGATCCGATCGAGGATCTTTTCGGAGCCAATATTACGCAACACGTCAGCAAACATCCGGTGATTCGTGAATATTTATTGCCCGAGTACATTGTTGAAAAGGTATTCGTGCTCGTGTGTGTCGTATGTACGATGGAAAAATGGCTGTGCGCAATTACGCTCGTGATTATTATCCGATTGCGGTCGAATATTGTGAAAAACACGACGAGGACAGCGAGGGAAACGTCGTCGAGGATTTTCCGCTCATTGGCCACGAGATTGTCGAGGAGGGAAATTTCCTGTACAAGATTGTCCGTAACAACAGAACTCCAGCCTCGAGGATGAAACGATCCAGGACAAATTTCACGGTGAGCATTTTCAAATCACGTTGATCGCCATGTACGCACGGGAAGAAGTTATTTTCAACAAGGCTGTATCGATGTAACGTGTTGTCTATCGAGTGATTGTTTTGACAGCGCTTCTTAACATTTTTTTTATACAGATCCTTTCATTTTCGAGACAGAACGATTCTTGAAATGTCCTTATAGGAATAAGCTCATCCAAAGGTAATTTCGAAGGCATTAGGGTTTACGTAATTTTGAGGATGGGGATAAGAGACTACTGTGAGGAGAACATTCGAAATCGATTGTCTTCAAAATCACCTTTTTCCATTTATATATATATATATATGTGTGTGACGTATATTGCTTCTGTTGTATCGATTCATATTGATACCTTTCCTGGCAACGGTATTAATGCGTGAGAGGGGAAAAAGCGAGAGCGAGTCGAGCAAGCGATAGATGCTGTCACCGAAAAGATTTAGTTCGACTCCGGCCAACGAACCTAGGTTACGCACATATTGAGTATAAGATATTGTAATCCAATATATATATATATATTTAATTTCATTATCTCCTTTGATATTGCAACCCATCCCGATCTTTTTACCTCATATTTATTTATTTATTTACTTATTCATTCCTTCACTTACTTATTTCTTTCTTTATTTCTTTATGTAGGTATGTATGACTTGTATTTTTTTTTTTAATCACCGGACAAAGGGTTTTAAGGGGTGAAATCTTCTTTCGGAGTGAAGCATGTCAAAGGTTGTTTTTTCGGATTCACTTGCAAATTGTCCACCGATTTCAGTGCAACAGAAACAAAAGTTCTTCGAATGCAAAATCGTC
>OZ010716.1:20318454-20833454 GCA_963932345.1 Ophion ventricosus | reverse complement strand
AGTCTCCAAAAAACAGTACTTAAAATCAAAATTTTCAAATAATTCTAGTTCCAGCAGTAGCAATACATGTGACGAATATGTAGTTAAAATTTCGTAAGGATCGGCTCGGTAGTTCCGGAGAAAAAATCAACGAAGCAAGAACAAAAAGTGGTTTTGAGAAAAACACGTTTAAAGTTTTTTTTTACTGAAAAATCATTAAAAAATCATACTTACAGGTAATCAGCGATGCCGGTACCATACAGGAAGCCTTCCGCTCGTTTGAACAGTTCCATCCACAATTCGAAATCCAGTTTAAAAAATCGATTTTTTTAAGTTGATAACGTGGGATGATCCCTTAAGGAGTTTCGGGACACTTAACCGAATGTTACCACTTGATTCAAATTTATACAGTAAATTCTTTGTCACATACTGAATGTTACTTCGAAATTTGTAATCGATCGTCTACACCGTTTCTATAAAATTTACAATTGAAAAAACACTTTTTAACATAGAGCGTTTAACATTATGACACGGATGACGAATTTGTGATAATGTGCTGAGTGATTTGACAGTTTTTCATAACATTTTAAACATTTTTTCACGCGATTTCGTGCGTAAAACTCCCATTCAGCGATGAGCGTAGGCGGTTAAAATGTCTCCTTATGTTAAAAAGTGTTTTTTATTGTAAATTTTATAGGCACGGCGTAGACGATCGATTTAAAATTTGGAAATTTGCATTCAGTATATAAGAAAGAATTTACTGTATAAATTTACTGAATCAAATGGTAACACTACACCAATTATCCCGAAAGTTCTTAAGGCCTTAGGCCACTCGAGGATTTTCCAAAAGTCGATTTTCGAATTCTAGCGCAACCCCTCTTGATTCATATCGTGTCTTTCTACTAACTTTAAACGCGTTTATCTCGAAACTACATTTTTCAAGTCGGCCGGACTCATAACTCAACCAAATTTCAACCGATTCACTTGAAATTTTAACTGTATATTTAGAATTACATTTTCTGAGGCACTACGTAGGATTTTTGAATTATATTGCATAGTTCCTTTTTTATAAACAATTTTCTGACGATTTTCTCATGGCATTTTATACTTTTTGTTTTAGAAATGCGCCATTTTGACAAAAAAACAATATATCAAAAAACCCTACGTACTTC
Organism: Ophion ventricosus; assembly: GCA_963932345.1. Taxonomy (NCBI): domain Eukaryota; kingdom Metazoa; phylum Arthropoda; class Insecta; order Hymenoptera; family Ichneumonidae; genus Ophion; species Ophion ventricosus. The sequence continues at coordinate 20,832,303 of OZ010716.1, read as the reverse complement.
TATAGCTGTTCTTATATATAATCGAAAAACCTTTAGTGTCTCATCATAACTCAAAAATTATAGGAGCTATTGGTCCGGCCGTTGACCTTCCAGAAATAAAGGCGTCATCGGAAAAATGCTGCACAGTCGCAATTTTAACTTGTATCGCCGTGAAAAAATAATTTTTTATAGTCAATTACGTGTATAATAAGACCCCTATTTTGTAATTCCGATTTATTTTATGGTTTCGCTGAAAAAAAAATCACAAAATATGCCCTTTTTTGGCCTCTAGAGTGGCCTAAGGTTTCAATGAAATTTTCTCCGCACAAACCGTATGCGCAAAATCGACTGACTCAATAAAAAATTCCACGATATGATACTCCACATTTTAACGTTCATCGCAATAAGTAGTATCCTGCTGGGAAGGTCCGAAATCGCACCCGAGGAAATACGAAATGACATTGGACACGCCCGATGGCAAATGTTCCAGCGTAATGTGAAGTCTTTGAAAATGTTTTTCGTTATGCAGCGTTCACAAAAGCGCCAGCCGAATAGACAACCGTCGGAATCTAGTGCAACTCCCATCTATCAATGTTTCACCAGCCACGTTTCGTTTCTTATGAGCAACGAGTTTGCGAATTCTGTTTGCAGCTTGAACTCCTTTGTCGTCAAGTACCAATTGTCGACTTGCTGCAGGGTTGATGCAGATGTTCGCATCAAAGAGGGTCGAAAGTCGACGCAGCAGCCTCTGGCGATGTAAGTCCATAGCTTTCGTAGCTAAATCATTTTTGGATTAAATGCCATTAGAGGGGAAAATGCACACTAAGAGAAGAGAGTCCTTGGTATTTGCGAAGAAGGCCCATTGTAAACGACAGCTAATAAAACTAAATATATATATATATATATACAAACCCAAACAAACCCAAACAAATTAGCTGCCGCCCGCGGCTTCGCCGGCGTAAAATTTGGCCCATAGAAACGTCCCTTGCACCCCTTATTATGGATTGTTTTACAAAATTCTAATGTATGCATTTTATTATCTGTTTTGAAGAACATTTATATCGAGTTTCAAGTTCATACACGCAAGGAATACAATTGTCCATATGAACTTTTATATCCTATTTCATCCTTTTAGAGGTTGATTATCGAAAAATCCTTTCTCAGTGCACCTCTACACCTTCGAAGAAACATATCTTCCAAATTCGATTTTTCTAGGCTCAGCATCTGAGGCTGTGCGTTGTGTATATGCCAGTCAGTCACGTAACTGTTTTATCTCTATAGATAGGTAAGCTAATTAGAATGTGGTTGATGCTCATGTATCGAGACTGCCCTGGGCAATAAATAATGATTGCTTTTACTGTACTGTCTTTTACTACCGACTGTTGAGCCGCAAAAGCGTCGAAGATAATGCCCCAAGACTTTGCACAGCTGACCATGACATCGATGTTGAGAAGATGATGAATGTGGCAGAAAACGTAGAGAGGATAACGTCCGATGGTGATGGGCAAATACAGTCAATCAAAAGTACAGCATGTCATTGGCGGCTTGTGTAATTTTTTGATCGGTAAAAAGTTTTAAAAAAGCTTCAAAATTCCTCTTGTTGTTGGTTTCCAAGCCCCCAAACTGCTATTACTGCAGCACCAATGTTCATGATCCTAGTGACTTCTTCAGAGCGATGATTGACTATTAAGTTTGATATTTGAAAATAGCAATCGAGCGTTGTGGAGGGGCGATCAGTGCGCGGCTGCGGGGATCTCTCGTGTCAAGCAGCCTTGGGATTGGTCGATACTCGGATGGGCGACCGCACTGCCGCGCACAAGCTCGCCGACTACCGCGTGGGTGGCAGTTTCACGCGAGTTTCCGATGTTAATTCGACTGAAACTCAGTATGCAGCCGTATGGTTTTCACCAGTTTCCCTGTGCTCTTGTGCAAACGGAATAAATGAAGCGGAAAAAGGAAAAGATCGCGAAGCATCGAAAGGGCATACCTTCGAAACTTCCATAAACCGGATAATCCTTCCCGTGCAGAAATTTTCGTAGATATCCAATTGGATTCCTATTATTGGAATATTGTATTTTAATCGAGAATCTAATTTGGATCCCAAAGCATTCTTACATTACCGAACAGAATCCGATTCTTGATGTATACCGTCCCATTTTGTAGGTTGAATTTTCGAAAAAAAAAAGATATAGATATACAAAATAAGTGGATCAGAAAGAAGTATAAATCGTTTAAAAATTATATCTTAAAAATCGCTGAAAATCCACTGTAATTATCGTTCGTTATTTATTTAGCTGCACTTTGACATTATCTTACCACAGACGTACACGCTTACAAAGTCTGCAAGTTATGTTTCAACACGCCACGTTTTTCACGTGACCTTTCACATATTTTTAATGCAAACATGGTAGGAATTCTCAAACGACGTTAATCGGGGAACAGTGCAGAATCCAATTAGATGCAAATGAGGACTTCCTATGTAGGGTGTCCCTAACAAATTCCTCTAGACATTTGGCTGCATCTTCGGACTCACCAACAAATTTGTGCAAGGGATCACAAAAGGGCTTTTTTCTTGGGAGGTTCAACAAATTCTGGTTGAGAATTTCAAATGAAAAATGCTCGAACGACGTCATTCGGGAAATAGCGCGGAATCCACGTAAATGTGGACTTCCCTCGTGGGCCGCCTCTATCAAATCCTTACAGGAATGTGGTAGGATCTGGGAACCCCGCGACAAATTTCTGCGCGAGAAGTCTCGTACGATCGCCTGTAATTTCATTGACAAAATGTGGACGCACCTTAAACCGATAATTTCACGTACGACCTTCCTCAAAATTACGCCGGGTGCGATGAAATTTCGACGGTCTGAAAATCCCAAACCGTTCGAACATCTTTTCCCGCAGGATCGATTTTTCAGCAATAGCGCAATACTCTTTGGAAATTGCCAAAGGCACCTTCGGCACAATAATTTCAGGATGGCTTTGTGCCACGATACTTGCTCAACTTGGTCGAGTCTGGACGGTTGAACTAATCGTAACGTAAATTTTGGGAGAACTGCACAACCGTTGGAGCAAAGTTATATATCGGACAAGCAGGGATTCCCGCCAAAAGCGAGAGGTTAACCGTCGTGAATCGAGAGTGTGCTTTGCAACCCAACGAACCGACTGGTCCTACCACCACCTCTCGGGGCCATTGCCGGCGCTTGCGATTTCTCCCCTGTCTCGTTCTCTGTCTTTTCATCTCTCTCTCTCTCTCTCTCTCTCTCTCTTGCTCTCCCCCTTCTCGCTCAGCCTCTCTCTCTCTCTCTCTCTCTCTCTCTCTCTCTCTCTCTCTCTCTCTCTCTCTCTCTCTCTCTCTCGCTCTTACTCGTGTCTGGCAACGGTTTCGCTCACTCACTGCGGCTCTCTAACACGATAGCAACGACGCTTCAGTTCACTGCCGTACGCCGATGGTGCCTCATCGTTTTCACAGAAATATATCGCGTCTCGCGTCCACGTGACCGTACAATTTAACAAGCCGGATCGCGCGCGATTTATCAATTGAACAAATGTTTTTGTTCGCCAAATCCGCATTTCAATTGATCAATCGCGTCCCGCCGCGATAATAATAAACGAGACTGTACGGCTGTACGAAAGTTGAACAACTTGCATCCTGTTATGCAAAAACACCGATCACTCGGGTAAACATTCGCGGCGATTTACTCGCTGCCGTACGACGGACGAACGAAATAATAAATAACGATCATACGGAATCGTTACGCATTGATATAAAGAAACAAAAATGTGCTTTTTTAATTAACGGGCGATTGGAGGAACGAGGCACGATGCGATTCTGTGCCTGACAGCTCACCGAAGACTTCGCGTCCGCCGATTCGCGCCGATCGCATCGCCGATCGCCTCTCAAATTCCAACCCGATAAATCAACACACTGGAGGAAAATTTTCCTGGAGCTTTTTCCTGTTTTTTTTCTTTCTCATCCGTTGCTCGCTTATCCTCCTGAAACATTGTTCGATAATTTTTTTGATTTTTTTTTCGTAAGTGAAAACTACGAATCTGTATACTTGATTGACCGCATTGAAATCCCGCGAATTCGTACGATTCCACGCATAGCACCGAATTTCCAAAGTTCGCCAGTGGTATTCCGCGCCAATTAAATTCACGAATCAGAGCGAAAGGAACCCACGGGGCATACGTGGGTTTGTGTTCACCGTGTCCCTGTACAATTGTCAACCATGAACAAGTGATACCGGGATTTCTGTTGTTTATTCGCCGCATCGATACAACGTTGCATGTATTGCGTGGAGAGGGCGGGTGGCGGCTTTACGTGGCTTGTGTGCGGAATCAATCGCTCGTCTCGGTGTCGAGAGGTACGAGGAAGGTGTACGTCGCTCTTGAACTCCTGTGAAGTTTAAGACTCGAACGACACAGCACAACAAGGAAAGAAATAAACTGCCTGCATACACACTGACATACATTAGCACGCCGTCATGACGGAGAGCGGATTAACTATCAGTGTGAGTTTTGAGTTCGTCACTCTTTTGTATACGCTCTTTTTTTTTTTGGTTCGTGCTCGTGGAGAAAGCGCCGGTCCCGTTACTATTCATATGTGTGGACATTTTAAAACGGTCACTATGCTCTGCAATCTTGATGTATTTTTCCTTTTTGAAATTCTCGTCGGATCGGTAGTTTTTAAGAAAAAATTTGATCTGATTCTGTACAATTTATTCTCGCTTAGAAAGTGTAATTATTTTTTATAAAATTGCATTATTTTTCAATAAAATTGCAGTATTTTTCATAAAGTTGCATTACTTATCATAAAATTTCATTATTTTTCATAAAACTCCATTGTTTTTCATAAAATTTCATTATTTCTCATAAAATTTCATTACTTTTCATAAAATTCCATTTTTTTTCATAAAATTGCATTATCTTTTATAAAATTTCATTATTTTTCATAAAATTTTGCATGAAATTCATTGTTTTTCATAAAATTTCATTATTTTTTATAATATTTCATTATTTTTCATAAAATTTCATTATTTTTCATAAAATTTCATTATTTTCCCCAAACTTTCATTATTTTTCATCACATTTCATTCTGCTTTATAAATTTCTTTCCGTTGCATAAAATTTAATTACATTCTATAAAATCTTATTCCATTTCATAAAAATTTCTTCTGGTCTCGTAGAATAAATTTCAATATTCGCCAAGTAAATGTTAACTAAAAAAAAATACGCCAGTGAGAAGGCAAGCTACAACTCACAGTGTTTTAAAATATCAAAAAAAAGACCCTTCCCTTCATAAAACGTTAAGATATTCTGACCTCGGTTTCCTAGTGAACAAATCTTTTGTTTGGGTTTGTTTGGGTTCTCGGTTTCCAGGTGAGTAAATTTTTTGTATGCGTTCCGGTTTCTTAGTGATTAAATCTTTGGTTTGGGTTTGTTTGGTTCTGTGCAGGTTCGCAAATTCCTAGTGAATAATCTTTTGTCCTGTAATTCCAAGTGATCTAATCTTCCAAAATCCCAAAACAACAACGAAAAAAACTCAAAAGTTTCCACTTTGCCTGCATTCGTTTCGTCGCCGTAGAGAATTGGAAATATAATATCGCTCGATTGAATCTTATCAATCCGAGCGATCAAGAGTCTCTCGTCACCTGGAATACTCGCTGCGATAGCGTGAAAGAAAAAATCTTATAATGCGGCGAGGATCTCGACGTCTGAAGTTTCATAAAATTTGTATAGATCGTAGATAAGAGCTGCAGGTAGTATGAACCTTGAATTCTTTAGAGGTGACAAAAGAACTTTCAAAATCCTCCAATAAAAATGAAAGATCCTTTAAATTCCTGTAAAAGATACATAAAGGCTTAACTTGCGTGGGTGAGAGAGGATTTACTGCTACATTGGAGTAAAGAGGATCGATATCGAACCAACGAAACATTCAACGCAATATAGGCACATATATATGCTTCACAGTTGGGTGAGAAAATTATTTCGTACCGACCCCAATTAAAGAATGACGCTCTATACCAATTAACTGCAATTACTTCAAAGGTTGCTATAAAAAAAAATCCAATGTGTTCGTAGCAGAGAGAAGTCATGTTGAACGATTTGAATTTATTGTACATTCGATAAAACGAAACGGTATTACGCGCTCCGCAAATTTCTATGCTTCACTCGAACCGCCGAAATCGGGCACACGAGTTTTCAGTTGCCATGAATGTATTTTTGATTGACTCGTGTGCATATTTGCATTTTCACTCGGCGTTAGCACATTGTATGATATATTTGTTGGGGAAATCGTACATTTTTTTTGGCAGCTAGCTAGCATTCGTAGTGATTGCTATAGCTATTATTGCTAGTCCGTAGCTCGGTATTTTTTTTTTTTGCACACGCTGCATTTCGTCGAACAGAGCGAAATAATGCCAACGAAATATCGTGTTACTCGCGATTAAAAAGATACAATTGCTAGAATTAATATTGTTAGGATTGAAGAATGCATCATGAGTTTTCGATACATGCCGAGTTGTGGCCGCGTGTATGATGAAAAATTCATTCATTTGTATGCCGGGAATGCATCGTAGGGTCGTATCGTATTAACGGGTTTGCATAAACTTGGGGCCTAAAAAACAGCTTGGTTTCCAATATTTGTTCCGATAAGAGTATTGGTATGACGAGGTCGGGATTTTACACAATATTAATACATAGTCTTGTCGAGTTGGTGTTTTTTTTTATTGACAAAATTCATGAACAATGAATTTATTATGATTTGAACAGAGTGCCGCCATCGCTGCATGGCCAATCCGTGTAGGTGGTTCTGGCAACTAGGATGATCTCGAATGTAAAATAAAAGAATGTACTTTTAGTATAATAATAAAACTTTCGTATGACCGGATAGTTTTATTTTTATTTTTAAATTAAGAAGAATGCAGGCTGTAGAAGAAAAAAAGGTAAAGTTTCGACAAAAAAAAAAATACCCAACTTTAAACATTTCTTTATTAAGGCCTTAGGCCACTCCGGAGGCAAAAAAGGGCATATTTGGTGATTTTTTTTTTCAGCGAAACTATAAAATAAATCGAAATTACAAAATAGGAGTTTTATTATCCACGTAATTGACTATAATAAAATATTTTTTCACAGCGATACATGTCAAAATGGCGACTGTGCAGCATTTTTCCGATGACACCTTTATTTCTGGAAGGTCAACGGCTGGACCAACAGCTCCTATAATTTTTGAGTTATGATGAGACACTAAAGTTTTTTCGATTATATATAAGAATAGCTATAGAAATACGTAGGATTTTTTTTTATATATCGTTTTTTTTTGTCAAAATGGCACATTTCTAAAACAAAAAGTATAAGATGCCATGAGAAAATCGTCAGAAAATTGGTTATAAAAAAGGAACTATGCAATATAATTTAAAAAATCCTACGTAGTGCCTCAGAAAATGTAATTTTAAATATACAGTTAAAATTTCAAGTGAATCGGTTGAAATTTGTTTGAGTTATGAGTCCGGCCGACTTGAAAAATGTAGTTTTGAGATAAACGCGCTTAAAGTTAGTAGAAAGTCACGTCATGAATCAAGAGGGGTTGCGCTAGAATTCGAAAATCGAGTACTCAGAGATTTTTCATACCCACCATCTTTTGGAATATAATTTTTAGCAAAACATTTTTAGCAAAACAAGAAAAAATCGATTTTTAGAAAAATCCTAGAGTGGCCTAATGCCTTAACAAACGGATGAATCCATCTGTGGTCATACGATAGAAAACGTTATAACTCATGCTCTATTCGAATTTGAAGTGAATCGGCCCATCGATTTTGAGATACGACTAACGTCATTATATAAAACATAGTGGCGAGAAAAATGCAAAAGAAAAAAGTTGGCTGCAGCGCAGTGAGCGTTCTAGCCCTATACAAAAATCGTCGTAAGCCGAATTAAAAAAAAATTTTTAACTAAATCATTGCTGAAAATTGTAATTAAAACTCTACGCAATAAAGAAGCAATAAAGAAATTGCATCTTTGAAATTTCAAGACGTCAGCCGATTTTACGCCGACTTCGCTGTGACAAACAGACAAACTTACCAAAAATGATATCCTTCCAATATTTTATAATATTAGTAAAAATCATTTAATCTTGCATTTCCAGGGCTATTTTTTTCTCGAGTACTTCAGTGCCCATTCGCCTGTGGTCTTTTCCTGCCAACTCCCACTCACCGAATGATGGCGTTGATATAAAATTTTGCAACATTAGTTTGACAATCATCAATACGTAAAACCAGACTTATTACAAATTCGTTCGATTTCCTTCAACAATTAAGTCGACAATCTGAATTTTTATACAGTATCATTAAATATTTAATTTCCTAATATGATCAGTATCCAATGATTTTGATCCAACTTTACCAATCGAAGAAGTTTAATTTTCGAAATTTTCCTATGATTTTTTCTCTACCTATTTTGTATAATTTCGAAGTATTGATCGGATTTTTTTTTCTATCTCTAAGTAAGTGCATAACATGTTTATCCTTGACAGAACACTATATATCGACCTTGCAATTCGACTTTATCACGCTGCACCGTATAGATCATATAGAATTCGTATGGAACGCAGTCACGGGCGCATACGAGGCCGTGACAATTCAAACATTTGAGATTCTGTCAGGCACTCTCCCAATGTAGGTAGTGACCCCGATGTTACTCCCATCTCGCGCACTGAACTACGCGGCCTTTGAATATTCCTTCAATACCAATCGCCTTTCACTCTCCTGTGTTTCTCTCTCTCGCTCTCTCTCTCGCTCTCTCTCTCTCTCTCTCTCTCTCTCTCTCTCTCTCTCTCTCTCTCTCTCTCTCTCTCTCTCTCTCTCTCTCTCTCTCTCTCTCTCTCTCTCTCTCTCTCTCTCTCTCTCTCTCTCTCTCTCTCTCTCTCTCTCTCTCTCTCTCTCTCTCTCTCTCTCTCTCTCTCTCTCTCTCTCTCTCTCTCTCTCTCTCTCTGTTGCCCGTCGCTCCTACGGGACAGTTGTGAGACCGGTGAAGGCCCGACTTGAAACTCGCGCACGAACCGCATCAACGCTCATTTTGTTTCATCTCGCAGCCTCAATCTTTGCCATATTGTACTCTCGTCGAACCAGCCACTTTTCCCCTACAATTCCCTTCTCGTCTGAACACAAATGTCCCACAAATGCTCCACGCCATTGTAGCTTCTATATATTCCTTTTTTTCTTCTTCAAAATAACAATTTTTTGCAAAAACTACCATAAAAAACGACACTCTCCATTCATTCAATTTTTCATTGTACTCAATTTGATTGAGGCGTTAAAATAGGTATAAAAATAGTTTTTCTTTTTCGCGACAATTCAATATATATAAAATAAATTTTATTTTTTACAAGTACATTATCGTTTTATAAACAATTTTTTCAAAAAGGAATTAAAAAATAACCGTGATATAAGTCGTCTAGTGGGGCCCTCTTTTGAAAGTTCTTGCCGATGGTGGACATTTTTTTCACTGTCAAGCATCGACTGAAAAATGAAGAAAAACATATCCTTGTAGAGAAAATAGCTAAAGTGTAGTATGGGGAAAGAAAAGCTTTTATTTTGTTTTGTAGAAATGACAGCTGTTTGAAAAAAAAACTTTGATTTTTACAAAAATGTTGAGTTTTTACAATTAATAACAAAAACAAACAAAAAAAATCCTATGCTATATCCTAGATAATATTATAAAGGATATGTGGTATAAATTTAATCAAAATCGGTTGTGTAGATCTCGAGATAGTTTATCCACCAGTTTGATACTAGACGACTCATATCCCTACCATTTAAAATTTTTTTTTAATCCGTTTTTTTGGTCAATTTTTTCATAAAACTATAATGTAGTTGTGAAAGAATAAAAATTATTTTATATATTGAATTGTCGCGTGGAAAAAGAAAGTTTATTTCCACACATATTTTTCCGAGCGCTAAGGTGGTGTAACCCCTTAAGCTTGAAATTTCACTGAATAAAGATTCAAGGTATATAATATATATATACACTACCGGCGAAAAGTTTCTGGACAAAAATTCAAAAAAGTTCCGGACCGATTTTTTATGCCATTTCGTCGATAGTTGACATAAATAATTTTAATAAACGGCATTTTGAAGGGGAGAAATTCACCTTCATTCCGATTTTTTAAATTTTTTACGATTTCTTATACGATTAGTAGCCTTTTTCGAATACGACCATTTTTCGCCTTTTTTATTCCTTTTCTGGTGGACCCCGTTCACAGACAACATTTCTTTTATGCATTTCTTTGACCGGAATCATAAAAGCTCAAGCTTCAATTTTGTTTTTTTTAAAGCTTCGGACGATTTCTTTTTCTAAAGATATTTTGATTTTTTTGCAAAAAGAGACATTTTGAAAAATAACGTGTAACGCGAAAACGACGAGGATTCAAGGGAAACCTCAACATAGTAAAAAGTTGAATAGGTTTTCGTTGAGTTCACAAGAATTTTTTCAGATCGTTTTTTCAAATTTTTTGTCACCTATTTTTGATAAAAAATCTGATGATTTAATTACCGTAACTCGAAAACTAAGGGGTTTGTGGTCAAACTTCAAGAGAGGAAAATTTGTTATTTTTCTATTTTCAATGCAATAGAATTATTTCAGATTTTTTTCGATATTTTTTTCTTGACTTACGGTAATTAAATAATCTGATTTTTTTACCGAAAATAGGTGAAAAAATTCTCGCGAACTCAACGAAAACCGATTCAACTTTTTACTATCTTGAGGTTTTCCTTGAATCCTTGTCGTTTTCGCGTTACACGTTATTTTTCAAATTGTCTCTTTTTAAAAGAAATCAAATTATCATTAGAAAAAAATTGTACGAAGCTTAAAAAAAAAACAAAATTGAACCTTGAGCTTCCCCCTTTATGATTCCAGTCAAAGAAATGCATTAAAAAAATTTTGTCTGTAAACGGGGTCCACCAGAAAAGGAACAAAAAAAGGCGAAAAATTGTCGTTATCGAAAAAGGGTACTGTCGTAAAAAAAAAAATATTAAAAATTTTCACAAAAAAACGGAATGAACGTGAATTCCTCCCCTTCAAAATGCCGTTTATTAAATTCGTATATGTCAACTATCGGCGAAATGGCATAAAAAATCGTTCCGGAACTTTTTTGAATTTTTGTTCGGAAACTTTTCGCCGGCATTATATATACGATCAATCGAATTGATGACACTTATATTCAATGAAAATAAAATTATGGACGCTCGTCCTTTTTTCTACCGCGGTCCGCCTTTTTTATATCCCTTGGCTGGATCATTTCTTTTTCTTCTTGCCTTCCCTCTTTCATTTTCTTCCTCTCTCGATCAAGCCGCAAAGATATATCCTCGGAGAGAAGTAGAGAGAAATATACTGAGGTCCGGGTTCACGAATACCCGATCCTTCTGGCCTTTCTTCCCATCGTGAGAACTCGTCCACGAGTCGATTGGCCTCGGGCTGTTTCACCGAGTCCCTCATACGGTGAACTTGCGACACAAAGCCCTGATAATCCTTGGACCCGTGCAATTCTTCCAAAACTACTCCGCGACGACATCGGTCCGAGTTCTTAAATTGCTGGATTTTTATATATGTGAGTATATATATATATATCGAGGGAATAAAGACCAAGAAAGAAAAAGCGGGCTTTAGCGTCACTCTTGACCCACATTCTGCGCACAACGCAAAAAAAAAGCCTCTGACTTATTTAGGCTGGGTATAAGACACCCACGAGTTTCAACTTTTTTCTCACCCTCCCTCTCTCTCTCTCTCTCTCTCTCTCTCTCTCTCTCTCTCTCTCTCTCTCTTTTCGCACGGGTTCTATAGCGCCGGTGCCGACGCAAATATCGTGTTACCGCAAAGTTAAACTTCACTATTTTTTTTTTTTTCATGTACACAATTTTCCTCCCCTAGACGCGGGGTTTCCGTGCAAGAGGGAAAATAAGTCCGGCTTTGTGCGAATAATATAAAAGCGCCTGGCGGTAGAGTTGAAACGAACGAAACGACGACGAGAAAAAATTCACGAAATAATAGAGAAAAACTGAATTGAATTTATAAACCTTCGTGAAACATTTATCGCAAAGGAAAAGAAACGAAAAAAAAAAAAGGAAAGAAAAAACGTTTACTGAAGCAGTTAAAATATTTATTTTGAGACTTAGGGTGGGGTGTTGAATTTCCTGGAAAAAAAAAACCGCTAAACGGATGGAAAAGCTAATTTTGCAATACGTCCAAGCCTCGGGCGAGAATTTTCATTCTCCAACGTCCGCGCTTTGTCGATGCGGAAATCAAAGTTCACGATTTCGTTTAATTGAAGGCTATTCTCGTTGAGATTCTCAGGGAAAAAACGATCGTTAAATTTTTCGCGATAACAATTCTCCCGTAACTCGTTTCGCTCGTTAAAGACTCGCTTGCCAAAATTATCTCGAAACTCAAAAAAATAAAATTCCCCGACGTCAATCACAGCAATTTTGGAGTCTTCATTGCATCGAACACGATTGGGCGAACATTTGCGTGACTGGACTAGCAAAAACTTGTTGAACGTTGTGTTCAAGGCCCTCGCACCTTTTCCCACTTGGCATTTGATAATTCATTGTCATTGGTCGTCAAGCAAGCAACGCAAAGTGTACCCATCAAAACCGCGGAATAGTATCGAAGAGAAAAAAGAATCAGAGAAATTTGAAAATAATTGAAAACGAACAACTGGAAGCTGACTTTCGTGCGAGCAATGGAGAAAAAAAAGTGAAACTCTTGCTCGAGTCTTCGACGCAGAACGATCTCTGCAAGTTTGTTTGGGTTTGATAGCAATTTCTTAAGCGGATCTGCACCAGGACTCTCGTGAATATGCACATTCGCGGCGAAATAAACGAGGCGAAAAGACATGGATGAAAAATCATGGCTGGGAAACAAAAAGAATACACTTTTTTTTTTCATCTGGCAAACGTTTGATAAAAAGGAATGTTTGAAGATTTTGCGGAAACGTGGCTGGGTCTTTGGGAACCTCTGCTCGGAAAGTACCTATATATATATGTATATATGTGTGTTGGGTGAGCTTCTATAAAGAGAAAGAAGGTGGAGGAGCAGCAGGAGGCGTAAAGACTTGATATGTGTACCTTGGTATTTCGCGTTGAAGGAAAGTAGAACACGACAAGGACAACAAGGAACCAAGAGGGCGTCGTCGTGAAAAGCTCTAACGCCCCTATTCCCTGGCTGACTTCGAACAAGCACCGGAAATGTTTCGAAAAACGTTAACTCGCGTTTATGGGGGATCGCAACATGTACGAAAAATTGAGCCCACACCCGCCCGGGAATTCTTGCTCGACGCTATAAATATATCTTTATTAATTCAAAGTACATCAGATTTATTGTAAGGATCCTCATATAATGGAGGGGCAGTTTGCGGATAATTTATGGCCGAAACGATCATTATTAGCATAACGCGGGGTATTGTAGGTGCACCTGCTACTCTCCCACGCCCTCACGTATTCCGTATTATATACAACGTGTATACTATTATACATATACACCCACACAATACACGTGTGTGTTTCGTTCATTTGGACGAAACGTTGGAGAAAGGTGCAGGGAATTATAAGCCCCGATCATCGCTGTAAGCTCTCTGTTGGCTTTCTCCGCCAATATCTTTCAAAATTTTTTCGGCACCGTTAACGATTTTTGCGAAACGATAACATGTTTCAAGTTTACTCGCTTATAATTTATCCGAGAGCCCCCGACTACGGCTATATAGATTGAGCTATAAAAGCTTCGTCTGAATAGACCGTGACCGCGTGCAATAAAAAGTTCGCGGTGGTAGCTTGAAGGCGAAGGTTCGTGACCATGAGGCAAAAGCTTGTTCAACACGGCTCTCCCAGAGGAGTCTTAAATATTGGAAACTTCGGATAAATTTGGATAGCTACGTTAAGGCATTCAGCCTGCCTAAGAGATATCGCACAAATCTCTCGAATACTCGTGAACTTTCTTACCTACCTGCGCGAGACTAAATCACTCGAATCTTTGAAGGAACAAAAAAAACTATATCGGACTAATCGTTGATAGCAATTTTCCTAATAGTTGCCATTTACTTTCAAATCGGTCATCTTTTAGGGATTTTTTTCTGCGCTGATTCAAACGCCATTCTTTACGGACAATTTGAGTGAGCAAAATAGACAGAAGATAGTTGAAGTTGGCGAGCAATGTGGGCAATTAAGGATAGACATCGCTCTTTGTTGCGTTATTTCTCTTGAAGGCGGGCAACCACTTTAGGAGACCGAAAATTAGATGATTTTTTGGATTTTTTTTTATTGTGAAAAAAAAACGGAAATTGCCGCAACTCTGACAATAATTTATTCATATTTTCATACATCTCTGGTAATTTTTTCAAGTTATTTCATGCATTAATTAAGGTGTGTCCCTTGGCGTGTCCTCATCGTCGTTGTCGATTTGCGGGAATTGTGCAGCTCGCAATTCGCATCTGAAATAGTCCAACAAATTTTTATACATTCTTGAGATATTTATTAAGAACATGAAGCTAAATTTTGAAGAAAAAAAATAGAGAATTGAATGTTGAAACGTATTCGAAAAAAATGATCGATTTTTAGCATTTTTTCCCCGGCATTTGCAATAATAAATATGTTTTAAACAATCTAATCTGTCCAACTTCAGGTTCATGTTTTAATCAATTATATTATGTAATCATGTTCCAAATTTGAAGATGATCCATCAATTAGTTTTTGAGTTATGATTCCCGCAAATTGAAAAAAGTCGTTTAGAGAAAAACACGTTTAAAGTTTCACAAACGAAAAACTTAAAGTCAAATGTATTTAATCAAGTGATAAAGTGTCTTACCGATTAATCAGCGATTCCAGCACCATACAGCAGTCCTTCCTCTTCCTCATGCAACTCATTTGAAGCTTGCATTTCCTCTTTACGAGCTTTTCGAGCTTTTTTTGTCTCTAATAAACTTTTTCTATTTTGCCGAGCTACGCGCATCTGATCCATTTGCTCGGCATATCCGTAGCTCTGCCTGCCAACTACGATTTGAAGTTCAATCATAACCATGAGTAGGGCTGAATCTCCTTCATTGAATAAAGTAGCAACAAGAAATGCCGCTACCTCGATTATTTTGTACCCAGAATGGAGATGTTTTGGAGCTAATCGCCAAACGGTCGAGTTTAGGTTTGTTTGGGTTATGAAAACCCAGACAAACCCAAACCCAAACCTTACTGAATGCTCATGGATTCCTGAGCGCGCTTGGGGTCGAGCGGAAAGTCTTTAACATTTATATACATACCGTTAGAAGGAATCCGAATATCGTTTTGAAATTTTCAGGGTGTATTCTTAAGATATTTTGCTAAGAATTTATGAATTTAAAAAAAAAATGATTTTTTTACGCATCAAAGTAGTTGCCTGCCTTAAGCCTTTATCCACGACAAATATTGTAGTTCTTCTGTTTTCGAAAAGATAATTAATGTTGAAAAAGATATAATATCGATAATGATGAAATAAGGATCTCCTATCAAATGGTGTGCTTTACTTCCGCGCAAGAGAAATTAACAGCCTGCTGAGAAACGAAAGGAAGTTTGATAAATATACTTTACTCTTGGGTACTCGATGCTGGAGAAAAATGATGGAACATAATAATTAATTGAACGAAACGTTCCGAAGTCGCGTCAGTGACAAGGTTTTCCAATAACGAAGAGACTACTTGGCCTCCCTCCGATTAATTTTTTCACCCCATTCTCCCGAAAACGATGCCAACTAAGCCCGGAGTACTGAAAAAACTGGCATACTTTATCATTAAGATCATGTATAGCGTTGTCATTGCGAAAAACTGACTGATCCGTCGCGTCATAAAATGGACAACGAAACGCAATGATTGCTTTGAGCGAACATTCCACAGCGGGATATTTTCAAAAGCTAATATTGAAGATTCAAATTTGTGTTATTAATATGATGAATATCGAACGGAGTTTCTTGGCAAGCAGGCAACTTGGGTTAAAAAGTTCTATCGGGAAACGAGGGTCTTTTAGGCTCGGTACTGACAAAGTTATTAGCCTTATCGTTGCTTCGGTAGTGCGCTGGTAATTTTCCGTTTTTATTTTATCGGTCGAAGAGACCTCGATCCGTTGAAACGCAGTTATCTCTACTGCCTCATTAAAGCAGCCTGTTTCCCTAAACGACTTAATGAAGCTTTGCCCAGTCTGCACGACGTCCAATAAAGCGCTGATAAGTCGCAGATATTTCATTTATATTATACTCAATCGAAAATCGATTTTTGCATCGGAATACCAACTGCCAAAAGACCCAAAGGTCACAAACTTAAGGCAGTAGTCTGGTCTAGAGCGAGATTTTTGACGTCATTTTTAGGTTGGAATAACTTTTAAACCGTTGAAGTTGTCTTGATGAAATTTTACATATGTATTTATTGTTCCTTCGAGAATGTATCTACATTAAAAAAAAAAATTATTTTCAAATATTTTCATGTAGTTGTTTATTTTTTTACAACATGGTCCACCGAAAACCGCATCAATCGGCGCCCACTCTGAGTGATGTTGTATGCATCTGAAAAAAAAATATATATATTCTCAATCTGTATGAGTATTCTGAGCACTGGTAGCAGAATCAGTACTTAAAAAAATTTTGTTACAAAATGGCGGCCTGTTAAACTTTGATTAACGATATTTCATACATTTTCGGGTATTCGACGAGTTATAAAATGTGGGCAAAATTATTGTTCGACTCAATTCTGCTACCAGCCCTCAGAAAGAGGCTACCGAAGGTATGTGCAAAATTTGAGCTCGATCGGTCAATTAGTTATCGAGATATCGTGGGCGCCGATTTGAAAAACATAGTTCTGAGATAAACGCGTTCAAAGTTGCTTCCCGACCGCGCTACCTGAGCGCGCGGGGCTTGCTTATAATTTCTATTACTCTGCTAATTTTTTAAATATCAATAAACGCTTTTCACGAGCGTATTAAGAAAGGTCTAAGGAATAATAAAATGAAAAAAAAATCGATTTTGTCAAATTTCTAGACCAGACTACTGCCTTAAAGCATTCCTGTCGTAGAGGGCCGTATTGTGTGGGCGCATAAGCAGGGCTCTTTTGAATCATTAGTAGATTACAGTAGCGCTTAATAAAAATAAATTACAATCAATTATTATACCCAACGATGAACTGGAATAAAAAATTTCGCATACATTTTTTAGATTTACTGACAGAAAAATTCTTTTGATACTAACTAGGTTCGTCTATTCGATTTTTTTTTAATTTGAATCAACTAGTTTACTCGTGAAGTCAAATTTTTCATATTACTTTCCATTATTAAAATTATTGATTTTAAATATATTTATTTATTCAAATTCAATTTCACACTCAAGATCTATTTAATATCGTCTAATAACTAAATATTTTATTTATTCCTTATAAAACTGTGATATGGTTTCATCTGGTAGTATAAGACAAAAGAGACAGACGGAAAAATGGTACACGATTTAGTCTCTCAACAATCTCATGGCTTTGTTTTCATTAAAAGACTGTTGTAACATTCTGCAGTTGTGAAAAATTCTTAGTCTTTCGATACATAAATAGTCGCGTCTGTTAATAAAAGGCACGTCGATACTTTTCTTTTTGTTCAAATAACAGCCTTATTAGAGAAAAAAAAAAGAAAAATAATTTAACTTTTTTTCAGCGCACTTTTATGTCACGAACCTATGTTCCATTCTCGTATTCCCGCGGTACATCGTGTTTTATCTTTATTTATTTCATTTCAATCTAATCTTTATTTATTTCATTTGAATATGTTTAATATTTAAAAAGAATAGCTTAAACAAATAAAAAAATATATTTGAAACAAATAGGGTCGTAGTAGGCCGCGAGACGAGGAAAAAAAACCTATTTGATTTAAATAGACACATTTTATTGTCGCTGCCGAATCTTCAGAATTTTTATATCAGACATCTAGAGTTATTTAGTATATAAATTATTACATACAAATATGGCCAGCATGTCATCTCCATAAAGTACTGTTTAAAGTGGACGATGTTTTTTGTCAAAAGTTCGGTAACTTGGCTTCTTATCTCTTATATCTGGCAATATCCCCTCGATTGTCCATACCGAAACCTAATCATCATGTCAATTGAGTCAACCAGATGGGATTGCTTTTTTTTTTCCCAAAGCTACTTTGTGGTTCAATTCCTTCAAAACGTTAATCAGCATTGAAAACACACCCTCTTTCGATTCCATGTCAAAGCTCGGTGCTTTGGATTTTTCAATCATGTATACTGTTTCCCGTTAGTGCCAGCGAAGCCATTTCTGTACGACGTAGATAAGGGTGGAGTAGACTAAACAGACTCGTAAAACTAACCGACAATTGGGCTTGACCTACTCCACACACAATTGTCTCGATGCACTGCAGTCTGTGCGTGCGATGCAGCAGTTTCGCGAGAGGTATCGAACGCCAGAGATACGGGGAGAGGGAGAGAGATAGGGAGAAGGAGAGACAGACAGAGAGAGAGGGAGAGAGAGAGAGAGAGAGAGAGAGAGAGATAGGTAGACAAGTGATGCGACAGTCGACGCACGTCTCTTCTGTTTCACTCGGGAAGGGATACATCCTCGATACGAACACCCACGTCCATCACCAATGCTACCGGAATCCCACATACCCAAGCTGTTCTCCCTGCAGTAACCCTGTTATCTTCTAGCCAGCTTATTTACAAGGAATTTTATCATTCGCTCAATTCGAGTCGTATATTACGTTTCGCTACCTGCCCCCAAATCTCCAAACAGCTTGTCATGATCGAAGATGGACTTTTTTTTTGACAAAAATAATCTTCAGACGGGTTTCCCAAAATGCTCAGGATATGAGTAAAAATGTCGTTGGACTCCTTCAAATGGGAATACTCTGAAGGTGTAAGCTGAACCGGGACAGTGATCTACTAAAGCCGTAAGGACGTTACGGAAGGATGGAACATCTGATAAGAGATAAAACGTTAACCGAGTGTGTGATGATTCTGGCCATATCG
This sequence comes from Ophion ventricosus, assembly GCA_963932345.1. Lineage (NCBI taxonomy): Eukaryota > Metazoa > Arthropoda > Insecta > Hymenoptera > Ichneumonidae > Ophion > Ophion ventricosus. The sequence continues at coordinate 20,813,298 of OZ010716.1, read as the reverse complement.
CTCGGATCGGCTATCCGAACGAGAGCATCGTTTTACTATATTTTCTTCTTACGTTTCATCAAATCATTTCACCTCGATTAACCTCAATACCGACGGAAGTTGGAGTTTGAAAATACCTTACCGTTTGCAAAGCTCTTGCTCGCTCAACATATTTCTTGCATTTTATCGTGACGTGTTATTCCAGCTTGACAATCATCCAGAATGACAAATGTAGAAGAACGGATGAAGCTTCGTTGATAGCATATGAAAATTGGACCGAAATGTGTCGGTTTGAAAAATCACTGTTTCTTTAACAAATATTTGTTTCGATATCTGGTTACGTTCTACTGTTATTAAAATAAATGATGGATTCCCGAACGTTTATCAAACTACCGCCTGATACAAAACATGTCAGGCTTCTATTTTGATGAAATCGTTGAGGAAATTTTTCGAGAGTTTTCAGGCATTAAAAAATATCGTTTTTATATGCGTGAAACTGTTTTATCAATTGAGAGTTTATTTTTTCAAGTTTTAAGGGGAAAAATACATGTAGACGACAAAAAAATAGCCAATTTTGATTCTTTTGGAAAGGAACGAAACGTCTTACTTTTATGAAACTTTACGTACAATTTATTATATAATTTAACTGTTTAAATTAATTTTTTTATAAAAAAAAGATTGCAAAATGGCGACGTTATGGCATGGGCTTCCAGGAAGGTTTTGGCGCGAGTTGTCCGTTTGTGGGAAATTCAACGACTTCAATATTCATTTGGAAAATATGAACCAAATTTTTTTACTATTTTAACATCAAAATGTTGAACTTTATACTTAAGAAACATTAAAAAAGTTGAGAATTTAAAAAATGAGGCTATAAAAAAAAATAATTTTACACAAAATGATCATTTTTTTTTGTAATAAAAAAGTACTTTTCAAAAGTGATTTTCCTAAACAAGTAGATATAAGTCCAAGGTAATATTGTTATTGAGTTGTGTGTACCATTTTAGCACGAACGGTCGACTCGCTTTAAAGTTGTTTCCCACAAACCTGAAAAAATGTATTTGAGAAAAACGTGTTTAAAGTTTCGAACTACGAACGCTCATTGATTTCAGTGACTTGCCGGCTAATTACTTTACGACCGTATTCTTGAGATGTTTAACTAGCATGTTACGTAAAATAAAAAATACAATATACAAAGTTTTTTTTTTGACACAGCGATCATTGCCAATGATTTTCTGCTGCGAATACATTAACTAAATTGGATATACGCTTTTCAATGGATATAGCAGTACCGTGCATCCCTGTACGGGGATTTGAAGTATTAATTACCGAAGAAATGATGCGCTGTAACGTTTCATTGTTCAAAAGTCGATCGATTATTTTAATCAAAGGAAAGTTTATTACGAATTAATGGAAAAAATCATCAGTCCATTATACGGATAGGTTGATTCGTCGATGAAGCTTGCAACGAGATAACGATTACCTCGTTGTTTCGTACGCGTGTAATTTGCCTACCGTAACTATTTAATATCGTGTTCCCCAATCAGGAGATTACAGTGTACCGAAGATTATTCCTAATTACGAGCTTATCGCCGATAAGCGAATTATTCATTCGCAAAATCCGTCCTGGGTTGGTGTTATCGATCACTGCCGTACCTGCCAATCGCGACGCCTATTACCACAGGCTACGTAATACCTGATCCTGTGAATGACGCAAAGTTCATCGTTGAATAAGAATCTCCGAGTCGTCTGCGAACTTCGTGCAATTGAAACGTCTCTCTTGCAGGCTGTATATCCGTTGTACCGGAAATGCCCTGTGCATAACGTTCGAACAGATGTTCCCCCGCAAGTCCGCAAGACAATCCACTTGGTTAGCTGATGCGCCCAAGCGCCACAGGAGCTACGTTAATAGAAGTACCGTAAGAAAAAGGAAGCAAAAAGTCGAGCCCTTGTCTCCGAGACAAACACGAAGCATCCGGATAACTATCCGTTGTTCCGGTAAGGCTGAAAAAGTGTCCGGTTGCTTGTGCAGATAGGACGCAGAATGGAAGCGTCGCGAGATAAAATAACTCGAGTTTGGATGTCCGAAATGAAGAGCTGTCTCGTGGCTTTTTGTCGCTGGTAAAGCAGCCAGGACTTTGTGCATCCTGTCAAAGGATGATGCGTTCACGCGTAGGACATGCGATATTGCCTCACAGTCGAGGCTCGTGGCCTCCGTGTAATCTACGCAGAGCGGGCCAACTCTGATGACAGTCATTTGGATGTTTGCCTATTTCTATGACTCTGTGCATTCGTGGTGATGAAAAAAAAACCATTTTTTTACAAGCTTTCATTTAACTTGACTTGGTGTGAGATGGTGTGAGATGCAAAACGGAAAATCGATATTTCACCCACTTCCCGACTACTTAGAGCTCTGAAATTTTGCAAACAGGCATCTAAGAGGTGACAATGTATGATTCAACTAAGAAATAAAAATAAAAAATAAATAAAAAACGACTTTCTGTGAGATGCAAAACGGAAAATCGATATTTCACCCACTTCCCGACTACTTAGAGCTCTGAAATATTGCAAACATGCATCTAAGAGGTGACAATACATGATGCAACTAAGAAATAAAAAATTTTTAAATATAAAAAACGACTTTCTGTGAGATGCAAAACGGAAAATCGATATTTCACCCACTTCCCGACTACTTAGAGCTCTGAAATTTTGCAAACATACATCTAATAGGTGACAATGCATGATTCAACTTAACATTTTTTTTTAAATAAAAAATTAAAAATAACGACTTTCCCTGAGATGCAAAACGGAAAATCGATATTTCACCCAATTCCCGACTACTTAGAGCTCTGAAATTTTTCAAAAGGTGACAATGCATGATTCAACTTTGTTTGGGTTTAATTAATTAATCTCTCTGTGCAAAAATTTCAGATCCCTAGTAAAATCAATTAGGGACTAAAAAGTAGAAAATAATTTATATGTAATTTTTTTTTTTTAACAAGCTTTTATGCAATGAACTAAAAAGTAGAAAATATTTTTTTTACACCAAGTCACCTATATGTGACTATAAATAAAATCTTGGGGCACGTAAAATTTAGACATATAATCTTTAATTTACATAAATCCGTTAACACATAAATTGTATTTAATTTACTGTAAAACAACCTTAGATTTCTTAAATAAAAATCCTGAAACTGAATATAAATGTGTGATAATAATTTCTCTAATTACTATTGTGCCAAATTAAATACGCTTAATGGAGCTGAATTGATTAAATTTATCAAACATTCAAAAAGTTGAGCGCCACGAGCTTTCATTTATAGTCACATATAAGTGACTTGGTAAAAAAAACTTATTTTCTACTTTTTAGTACATTAAATAAAAGCTTGTATAAAAAAAAAATGTATATATTTTACGAGTAGTTTCGCAGAGAAAAGTTCGGGAGCCGTTATTTTGAACACCCAACTATCTTTCCTGGAAATTCGGGATTTTTCCGTGAGTGAAAAATGGCTAACGCCACGTTGTAAAGAGGAGCAGTTAACAAGAGGCGTTAGCCTGTCGGTGACACCTCGATGACGACAAATTTGCCGTGTAAACACGATTCGAGTAAATTCTCGAATGGATCCGGGATGTGTGGAGTAAACTGGCTGGGCGCAAAGGAAGTCTGCGGGAGGTACCCTGAGCGGTCAATGTTTGCCTCCTGTCGTATAAGCTACATGTGCCATCTACAGCGATCAGGACATCCTCCAACGTTGCTCTTGCGCGCGGCAGTTTATGGTACTGGAATTCCAGAAGCTACTACACTCGTTAAACGGTCATCCCCTTGGTTGATACTAAACCGCGACCATCCCCGTTCCCTCGCGCATCACCACAACGACAACGGTGCCTTCAATACGTGGACAAATTCGCGTCACACGCTATCACAATTTTGACGCTCCCCGGCTTGACTGCACGGACCATCGTAATGGGTTTTATACCTACGGCTACACCGGAAATAGGATACACCAACCAGTGAATAGACGGGGCCCAGTGAATGGATGAAAGCTGATATTTGGAATAAGTAATGAATTTTCGATAAAAACTCAAAACAATTAAATTTATCGAAAAAAAATCACAGTTGTCGTTAAAACCAATTTCGTAGTTTAATATCGAATTTTGACGCCACATGGAATTTTTCGAATTTGTGGTCGAAAATTCGGATTACCGAACAGCAATATTTCATGGGCGCAAAAAACGTTGATTCTTTCAATATGATAAAATAGATATATATTTAAGAGTACAGTGAACATCAATATGTTAATAATACAAGTACATTTCTGGTGAATTGCAAATAACCACTGTATCATTTAATGATATAGAACGAAGTTAAATATGTATTAAAAAATAATCAACATTCGTACATCTTTGAGTGCTTATCTATTTATTTTTGAAAAAGTCGACGATTTTCTTATGCTTCACGACGGAAGCTCGTTTCTTTGCTGCCAAATCGCATAATCGTTTTAGAAGAAGAAGTTGCATTGAACAACATTCAGACTGCGTTTCGTACCACTCCATTGCCGTAATATATTAGGGCGTAATTCTTTCGAACAACTGAGCATTCGGATGAACAAAATTATTGTTTGGATAATTGATATTTTGGATACCTCATATCGCCATTCGGATAATTGACGTTTCGGATAAATCAAATCGCCATTCGGATAATTGACGTTTCGGCTAAAACAAATCGCCATTCGGATAATTGACGTTCGGATAATCGACGCTCTACTGTTCTTGCACACCGTGAAACTTAGTTCCGATTTGTTTGGGTTTTTCCCAGTAGGTGTTCTAAAGGCGGTAACAAAAGTTTTCATGAGTTTTGAGTGTAATTATTACTTTCATTATTTAAGAGAGAATCAATATTAGATTTTTAGCAAAAATTTCAAATAAATTCGTAACAATTGGTTAGAATTAGATATATCTATTCACTGGTGCTATATTCTAACCTTTTTTCAGTGAATAGACATGTAGGCTCTGTTCTGAAAATCTTCAAATTGGAGTGGAAAATTCAGCTCATCTGCTAAAAATTGCAGAATTAATTACTATTAAGAATTGACAATGGTTCCCATGTCATGGGAAGAATTGACAATAGTTCCCATGTCAATTCTTCCCATGGTCTGGGTGATAACTGTCCCATGGGTTGATGGATCCAAAAGATCCGCGAAGATTCTTGTGAAGAAGTGTCATGGTTGCCAGTCTATCGAGTCAAATTGTTAAATTTCGTGAAAAAAAAAACAAGTTATCGCATTTTAAGAACAAAACATTTTTTCTCCTCAAGTTTCGCACTTGAAATGTCTATAAAAAAAAGTGTTGTAAATAAAAAAAAAACGCACGAGAAGAATTTATTGCCGAAGGATAAAAAAAAACTGTATACAAAAAATATTACAAACTGTTGAAGTTATCGTGGAGACCGTCTCGAAAGATGGAGTTTCGAGAAAAAAAAAAAAAAACCCGTCCAACCTTACCTACTCCACGGCCTGCCTTTCGCACGCGCCGCCACTCTTATCCTCATAGCTCCGTCTCTAATTGAGACTTCGGAACTTTTTTTTTTCAACACCGCCATAAAGTACGAAGAATAACAATGAAAAATAAAAAGAGGGTACGCAAACCCTTGAACATAAAATGACGTTCGCAGCGCGCATTTGTAATTTTTTCGCAGCAAGATGCAGAGTTGTATTACCTTGACCGCTCGTAAATTATACGACGCTGTAGAGCAAATGTTAATCTGACTGAGAAGGCTCTTCATCCGCCCTTGTTGAAACGAAAAGGGTTCTCGGATTCTTTGCGATTCCTTTCGCCGAGGAAGTCAAGTGGCAGAAATCGGAGATGGCGTAGCATGCTCGAATTAACAAATTCTCCATAGTGCATGTATGAGCATGCCTCATTATTACGGGTCACTCGAATTATATTCCTCCCTGACCTTGAGGATTTTCCGTCAACGCATTGTCACAGCGTGTCCAAGCGAGAGCTCCCTAACCTATTAACCCTCGAGTAAATCATCGGTGGTCTCGTATCGCTGTACGGCCTTAGCAGCCTCGTCGAGCTCGCGATTACACGGGAACATCGGTGCCACGTATATGCGCCTCCAACAACCCTTGCAACGAATCCACGGCATGGATGTACGCGTCCATACGCATTTGTACATATGTGGAAGAGACAAGCTGACTTTGCAAACGTTCGAGGAACGTTCTCATAGCAGACAATTCTACTCCAACCGTTGTGTAAGCGTCGATGTCCTTGAAATCATCTTGAGATGAGTTTGCACATTTGTGCAAAAGTAATTGACTTTTTTCATATTGATGACGATGGTACAAATTTTCATGAACGAATCTTACACGAACTCGGTCCTCAAAATCAACGACTCTTGAGGCCTTAGGCCACTCTAGGATTTTCCAAAAATCGATTTTCTTTTGTTAAAAATGTACCTTAGTACCTATAAAATTATATTCCAAAAGATTATGAGTGTGAAAAATCTGTAAGTACTTGATTTTCGAATTCTAGCGCAACCCCTCTGGATTCGTGTCTTGACTTTTTTACCAACTTTAAACGTGTTTAACGCAAAACTACATTTTTCAAGCCGGCCGGACTCAGAACTCAAACAACTTTCAACCGATTCATTTGAAATTTTAACTGTATATTTAGAATTACATTTTTTGAGGCACTACGTAGGATTTTTTTATTATATTGCATAGTTCCTTTTTTATAAACAATTTTCTGATGATTTTCTCATGATATTTTATACTTTTTGTTTTAGAAATGCGCCATTTTGACAAAAAACAATATGTCAAAAAAATCCTACGTACTTCTATAGCTATTCTTATATATAATCGAAGAAACTTTAGTGCCTCATCATAACTCAAAAATTATAGGAGTTGTTGGTCCGGCCGTTGAACTTCCAGAAATAAAGGCGTCATCGGAAAAATGCTGCACAGTCGCCATTTTTACATGTATCGCTGTGAAAAAATAATTTTGTATAGTCAATTACGTGTATAATAAAACCCCTATTTTGCAATTCCGATTTATTTTATGGTTGCGCTGAAAAAAAATCACAAAATATACCCTTTTTGGCCTCTAGAGTGGCCTAAGCCCTTAAGCGAGTTTGAAGGACCGTGGTCAGAACAGCTCGATGTGTTGATATTGGTTGTCTTTTCAAATCATTCTGGATGCGAGAACCACCTACCGCGATTGTTCATGCGGCAACTCCGGGACTTTGTTTAAATAATAACTTCGTTGTTTATCAATATTTTTTAATGGAATAAAAAAAACTCTATCTTTGCAAGACTCCGTATAAATTATTTGTAAAATTTCGACCCCGTCATCCTGATACTCTTATCAGAAAAAAAAATATGAAATACCTATTTTTTGGGACCCAAGCTTACTAAAACATATTAAGGAGTGAAGTACATTTAGACGACGGAAAAATAGGCAATTTTGATGATTTTTTTTTTTTGAAAGAAAGAGAACGTTTTACATTTATAAAACTTTAGGTACAATTCATTAAATAATTAATATGTTTGAATTCATTTTTTTTCGTTAAAAAATATTGCAATATGGGGTCATTATGGCATAATCTTTCAGGACTTTAATATTGATCTGAAAAATATGAGCCAAGAATTTTTAATATTTCAACACCCGTATACAGAACTTTTAACTGAAAAACATTGGGAAAGATAAAAATAAAAAAAATGGGACACTTCACAAAGAAAAATTGTAATTTTACACGACATTTTCGTGCTTTTTTGCAATAAAAAAGTACTTTTCGAAAGTGACTTTCGAAAACAAGTAGCTATGAGTTTAGGGTAATACAATGTGTACAATTTTGGCACGATCGGTCAACTTGTATTAAAGTTGTTTCCCACAAATTTGAAAAATGCCGTCAAAATCTGCTTGGAAGAACACGCCATAACGTCGCCGTTGTACAATATTTATTAATGAAAAAATGTATGTAAATATTTTATCGTGTAATAAATTGTACCAACAGTTTCACAAATGTAAAACGTTTTGTATCTTTCCGAAAAATCTAATCATAATTGGCTATTTTTCCGTCATCTATACATGTATTTCCCACCGTATCACTCGTAATCTCATCACCAGAAAAAAGAATCATAAAAAAATTGGGTCAGAGTTGATAAAGTATTTGTGGAAGTTTTTTACGGGGAAATGAGTCAGAGTTGAAATTGAGTGTTTACGGAAGAGCTTCTTTATAAATGCTGAGGGATATCGCATGCTTTTATCGCGCGATCTAAAGAGGCCATGTCCTTTTAGATCAAAAACCGCATTTTCCCGGGTTCAACTTGACGGATCTAGATGAAAGTACCGGAAAACTCTGGAAGCATTTATTTTCACATATCAAAGGTCCAGAAAAAAAGGCTCTAGCCGTTATCACCCCGACATCGCTTAAACAGACAGACAAGATTTCCTAAAATGATAGATATCGTCTGAGCATCGTATTGCAACCCTATCAGCTTAAGGTATTACTGGATGGATATTAAAAAAACGCCAAAAACCTTGAAAATTTGAGAAATTATAATTCTTGATAGACTAATAATATGTTAATTATTTTAGAATTTTTCACTAAATAATTTAGTAGTTATAAACATATACATCGCGGTCCCTTATGGGAAAATAGTTTTTGCAGACGTTAATGGTTGCAAAACGAATGAAACTAAATCGCCGTAAATTCTGAAAATATTATATCATCAAGATTTAGGATCGATGATTGATTATGCTAAGTTTCAAATAAACCGACTGAGTAATTGTCGAGAAATTAATTAAAGTAATGAGGAGTATCGCCTTTTTACAAGCTTTTATTTAACTTCACTTGTTGTAAGATGCAAAACGGAAAATCGACATTTCACCTACTTCTCGACTACTTAGAGCGCTGAAATTTTGCAAACATGCATCTAAAAGGCGACATGATTGCATAATTCAATAAAAATGCATGATTCAATAAAAAAAAAAAATAAGTAAATAAAATTAACGACTACTTATAGCTCGGAAATTTTGCAAACATGCATCTGAGAAGTGACAATGCATGATTCAACTTACAAAAAAAAAATAACTAACAACGACTTTCTGTGAGATGCAAAACTAAAAATCGACATTTCACCCACTTCCCGACTACTTCGAGCACTGAAATCTTGCAAACATGCATCTAAGAGGTGAGAATGCATAATTCAATCATAATAAATAAGTAAATAAATAAAAAATGTATATGTAAAAAAAAATTATTTTTTTAAAAACAAGCTTTTATTTAATGTACTGGAAAGTAGAAAATATTTTTATTTAGCAAGTCACCTATATGTGACCATAAATAAAAGCTTGAGGCGCTCAACTTTTTAAATGTTTAATTAAAGATTATATGTCGAAATTTTGAGCGCCCCAAGCTTTTATTTATATTCACATATAGGTGACCTGGTAAGAAAAAATATTTTCTACTTTTCAGTACATTAAATAAACGCTTGTTTTTGAAAAATTATTTTTTAACGATGAATCAATAGCAATCTTTGGAAAAATCAATATACATTGAGTTTTTGGTAATCATTGACAAGATGATCTGAACGTATTAATTAAATTTAAAAATTGAGAATTTTTTTTTTTTGTTGGACAGTTGAAACAGATGTACAATCACTGACAAAACCTCAGTCGAGCACACGCTAATATCGTCGAATTTGACTTTAATTATTGTTAAAAGTGGAAAATCAACACTTCTAAGTGTTAATTCATTATTGAAATAGCGATTCATAAGACTAAACATGTTGGACATAATCTAGCCTAGTAAATCCTCGATTCACCCATTTTGGACTAACTTTTTGCCCGACGGTCCATCCAGTAATACCTTAAAATCAGCCTGAAAGAAAAAACCATCTACAGACAGACTACAGTTTCAGTAATTTATGAATGCATATATTTTTTTTCTCATTATAGTAATATAGTCATTTGCGTAACATGCTACGTATTCATACGCCCAAATGTCTACATCGTGTCGAGCTTTAACGAGGCAACTCGACGTCAACGCACTGCCTTCTCTTCTCCCCCGTTTCAACGTGAATTGCGCTCGTATGTTGGTGGTACAGACCGATGCGGGTTTCACCTTCACCGCAGGCGCGCCCTTACCCCGGCGCAGTTTGGCACAAACTGAGCTCACCGCAATCGGAACTCACCGATTGAGGATGCGCGCGAAACTTTCGCCGAATAAGCTCCAGCAAGCCTTCTATGGAAGGAATACAAGGAATAAAAGAGGAATATGAATGGAGGCTGCGCTAGGCTTGCGACAAAAAGAGGAAACAACGGACTCTGTGGTTTTTTTCCACACGCCTCCCCCGCCCGGTTGTATATAAGTACGCACACGGAGGTTACCCTCCCTGTGCCGTAAGGGACCACGGCAAACTCGAGGGGTAGTTAGCACATGCCACTCCTCACCCGTTATGCTGAAACTCGTCTGATATAGCTCGACACGGTTATACTCTCCAACATACTTAATCACGTAGGAGGGAAAACGTGAGCTGGGTCTCGGGTCTTTATTCACGGCATTTAACCGTAACCCCTGGGGCAAGTGCAAAATGCCCCAACACACACATACACACACACAGAGAGACGTGCATAAGGGCACACGTAACTTTTCGCTACTTCACGAGATGATGAGCTTGTGTCCTTTTTTTTCCTATTTCTTTCGTCCCTCGAAAATTCCTTTGCCCTTCAATGGTACGTGCTTTTCTTTTTGCTGCATTTGTTTTTTAGCTGATGGTGCCTTTCTCCCTTTTTTTTTGCTCTTCGCATTCTTTTTATTTTTATTGCCAACGCCCTCTGACAGACAGCCTTCCCCATTTGCCATCTGGCCTCATACTGTAGGAACGTTGCAAGAGAGAGAGAGAGAGAGAGAGAGCGGGATTCCTTGGTCGAGAGAAAGGGAATATCCACTGTGCGGGAATTACGAGCATTAAGCGATCAACGGCTCGAACTAGGAAAAAAGCTCTACTCGCGGATGAGAAATTCCCACATTGCCACCTCATAAATTTCCGCTTTTCACAGGGACCTCTCCCTCTGCGAGGAGGTGCTGCGTGATATTCTCATTTTGTTTTTTTGTTTTGTTTTGTTTTTGTTGCTTTCTTTCACTTTCCCCGTTGCAGGGCAGAAGTTTCGCCAATGAGGATAAATTATGACGGTACAATGTGGGAATTACCGGATCGTGGATTTTTTTTTCGGATGCGGCGACTGGCCGAATAATTCTTTTTGTAAAGCATTCAGGTTTTCTTTTTAATGACTAAAAGTTGCGCGCTACTCTTTGTCGTCTCTATTTAAATCTTGGCAATATGAGGGCACAACATCGCTGGCTATATTTATCCGGGAGTATTTGGCCAGGCACGTTGGAATTCCGAGGATGTGCTAGCTCTATTTTTATTGGATAAATGAAAATTTAATTAACCGTGAGTAGGAAACGCGGTGTGCGGCTTCTCCCTTGTCGAACAACCCGGGCCAATACTTGGATGAGTGACCTACCGAGCAGTAGTTTTACTGAGTTTCCGATTATGAACACAACCCACAAATTCAGTACGAGTATTGCCACCTGTGGCGGCATCGTTTTTCCACAGTTTCCCTCTGCCTTCGTGCGAACGCGATCTCGCATTGTTGAATCAACGAAATTATTCATTCGTCGCTGGCCAACAAAATATAACGATGTAGGGACCTCATTGGATTGCAATACTTACTGATAGGGATCCAATCGGTCATCGCATTGGATCTCTGTACTAAAACGTCACCCTCGTACATTGGATTCTTATCGGGATTTCCCATTGGAACCCAATGTACGAATCCATTCCGAATCCTAAAGGATTGCCGCATTATCGAATGGAATACGAAACGATTCTTGATGAATCCCATCTCATTCTGTATGTTGAATTTCCTAAACAAAATATATATATATATACACAAAATAAGTGGATATTAAAAAAGTATAAATCTTATCTTAAAAATCGATTTAAGGTAGTAGTCTTGCCACAGTCACGTTGAAGAGTTTATTCTCCGCTCAATCGATGAAAGCTTCGAAATATTGCGATTTCTTTCGATATTATAAGCCTCTCGATTTTTCAAGCTCATTCGATAATGAGCTTATAATGGAGGTTGTACATCTTATCGGGATGTAAAAACTTCTAAAGTAATTATGAAAACGCCTAATATAATGTTTACCTAACCGTCACTTTCGTATCAGACTATCCATTCCGGCTACTAATACGTAGATACTTTGCGTATACGGTAATGCACACACTACTGTAATCTAGTTCTAGTCTGCTCCAGTCGCTTCGTGGTGCTAGCGTCACTAGACATCGCTTTATTTAAATCGCTATATCTCTGAAACTAGACGGTCCAATTGCATGATTTTTTTTACCTACTTCTTTTAGCCACTTTTTTTTAAATTGAGAATTACAAAAAAATCTGTAGAAAAGTTTCAAAGTTGAAATGTGAAATGTGAAATTTTACACTGCTCCCCATAAGAACACGTGTAAAACCGTGCAATCTTTTCCAATATATCGAATACACAACGGTGAATCCTTTTGAAATGTTGCAGATAATCACTTAATAATGTCCTGAATGGGTCCTCAAAATAAATATTTAAAAAATCTATAATAAAACGCCTTGGCGAGACTACTACCTTCAGGAGGTTGCTCAGCTATCGCGTAATGTTAGGAATATGCAAAAATTTATCAACGATATTTGCGAACAGGCGTTACGACTCCATGCAAAGTTTCGAGTCATTTGTCTGCATGATTGTTGAACAATTAATTATTGAAGTTTAGCTCTTATACACGGGCGACATAACAAAAGCTATCAAAAACTCTTATACGACTCTCGCCACATAATAAAAATGTTGAGAATTGAATACAAATAAGCGGAAAAGATTCTCGACGTTTTTATGAATAATTCGAACGAAGAGTGAAGCGTTTCGCCTGCCTCGTCATCGAGATATTTTAAAAATAAAACAGAACATTTCAGTTGATTCGCGTAAAACGATAAAGCACGCTACGACACGTGGCAACGTTGTTGTCAAGTCGGTAATTTCAAATAGACGCCACAATAAGAAACGCACAAACGCATTGCTTCCTCGTTATACATTTTTTACCGCGCTTTCATAAAGAGTATTTAAATATTTTGTATCATTATTTTTATTTCTGTACCGCATAGTACAAGAGAGAGTAATACAACACAAAACGTTTGCAAAAAAGATGATAATCAAAATTTGTTTTTTAACAATCAAACCAACTTAACGGATATATGGCAGAGTGCGGAAAATATTGAGGCCAAGCCGTGTTTTTTCTTCATATTTAATATTTTTCATCCATAATTTCTCTTGACAGAAGCTGCAGTGCATGTTTTTCGACATACCTTTCAAATCAATCATGCTTCGTTCCTCGACTGCGCATTCATTTTCCGGCTCAACTACTTTTTTTTCGCTGCTTTCTATTTTTTACTTTTCATTTTCTAACCGACGAATATATGGTTTTTCACTTTGGCTTTTTATTTTCGTCGAACAAAAAAACTGACCTCACGATGTGGCATTCGTTTCTGAGCTCAGTGCTGCCAGCTACTGAGAACTAAATTGCGCGTTTGTCACATTTCAACTTTGGCTAATAACGTATTCGCGATGTAAATAAACAAAAAACGATAAATAATATTTCTAAACAGTCGATTATATGCATTCCACACATTTGTTAGCAGAAATTTGTTTATTTTACGTAACCGAAAATTTGATTATCCGGAGTTGGCAGCCATCACAGGCGCCCGTGTTTAAACATATGCGTTCTCTTCTTTTCGCCTGCCCTGCAAAGCCCCCGACCGACCTCCTTAAGGCAGAACACCACTGTGACCCCCTGTTTTTTTGCCATTTTTCAAGAATTTTTTTTTGTGGGAAAAAAAGAGATATTCGAAAAAAAATTTTTTGTTTTGTTCGTTGTTTATTGAAGATACATAAAAAAAAAATTTCAAATTTTTCACGCCCCATGGTGACGCTGGGGAAGCTCCCGCGTCAGGTACTGTTGCCTCTGCAGTGGTTCGCGGCACGCAGCAGAACTCTCTTCAAAGTCGATCTGAAAAAAAATACCGAGTGTTTTCGTTAATAATATGATATTTTGAAGAGAAGTACACAGGGATTTGAAAAAATATTGATTTTTAAAAAATAGGCACGCTTTTGAAATTAAAGGACGATTTTCGAGCAAAATTTCTCGTCGAAAATAGGCTATAACTTTTTTTATTATTGAGATATCGAAAAAATCCTATGTACTTCTTTAGATAATCTAGTTTTATTGATGCAGTCCAAATTTGAAGTCGATCGGATAAAAATTGCTCGAGTTCTGCTGCGTGCCGCACTCAAAAAAGTGGTTTTGAGGAAAACGCGTTCAAAGTTTTAGGTTTGTTAATTTATGCGATAAATTGGAAAAAAAATTTTTTACCTTTAAGGAGGCTCCGTCACAAAAGTCTTCCCTCCAGAAAAAAATATTTTTTGGGAATATCATAGATAAAGTACCCATGTTCACGTGTGCAAAGTTTCAGATAAGGTCAACGACTAAATAAGAGAGATACAAATTGTTGAAATTGAGATTTTTAACACAGGGCTTATGGAAGAGTCACCCTGAACACGCTTGTGTCATGTGATGTCTTTACACTCACGCAACAGATATTGACAAAAAACTACAGTAACGTTGATTAGGTCATGAGGATTCCAAATACAATAAAAAAAGTTTTGGGTTAACGACTTATGTAAAAAGATATTTGATGTTAAAATGTCGGAATACTTAAAGTTCCGAGAGATTTCGCGATCGTGTAAAGATTCGGCAGCGTAGCGGAAATCAGATGTTTTGTATACCTTAGGTGCGCATGCGCGCGAATTAAATCACCAGTTACCTAATCTTAGATTTGTTTGTGATTGACGTGCAGGTAGAACAATTGGATTCATCGTAATAAAATATCCAATTTGATCGATCAATGAAACCTGTCATGTATTTCTCAACAATAATAGAAAATAAAGTTGTATTTCAGAATAAACAGACATCTTTCAAATATTGTGTAAACTCTTTGAAAAAAAACAAAAATTTCGTTTACAATAACAAGTTCAAATCACGCGACGACCCGCGGTCAGCTCGGTGTCATGAGTAAGACAGAGAAATCGAAGGAGAGAGTGAGATGGAGAATTGCAATGTTTTCGTACTTCTCTATGCAGTACCGTAACGTAAAATTGTGCCAATTTCACGGTATTTATTGATCGATGTGCAGCTAATAAGTTTTGTATAAAATGACCAATAATACGTTTATATCCAACTGTATTATGACAAACATGCGTATTCCTAAAAAAAAAGAGGTTTCTTTTGCGCCCACGCAACCCGGTCCTTCGTGACGGAGCCTTCTTAAATAACGTCACTGAAAATGAACTTTAATTATTTTGTTGAAGCGTCAAAAAATAAGTGATAGTGCTGGACCTCTCTGCCCCCTCCGCGCGCCTTCTAGGCTAGAGCCGGATAGGCGTCAGTCTCTTGTCAGCTACTGAACGTAGAGCTCAAGTGTCATCGATCCGCCAACTACTAACGCGTGAATTATCCAAAGTATACAGTCCAGTAAGAATGAATAAAGAGTCAATATTCCATTATTGTATTCACCCCCTGTGTTGAGCTATTCTTACAAAATAATTCGCACTATAAATGTGTCCGCAGAAAGTAAAACGTCTCGTGCTACGTTGGCGTAACTTCGTACCACGTTCGCGAAACGATCACACGTTGAAACACCAACAAATTGTTTGTTATTTTTTTTACCGCCCTTTTACATAATATTACCACACACGTACACCCTCACGAATCATGCAGGTTATATTTTAAAACGCGGAATTTTTTCTCGTGCCTTTTCACACATATTTTCGATTCGAACGTGTTCCGAATTCTCAAGCGTCGTTTATCGGGGAACAATGCAGATCAGTATTCAAATGAGGACTTCCTATGCGCGGTGTCCCTAAAAAAAACCCTATAGAGATGTGAGTGCATCTTAGGACTCCCCAATCATTTTTTTTTTTTGGGAGATCCAACGAATTTCGGTTGAGAACTTCAAATAAAAAAATTCTCAAACGACGTCAATCGGGAAATAGGGCGGAATCCACTTAGATTCCAATGTGGTCCCCCTACGTGTGGCGTCCCTATCAAATCCCTATAGGAACGCGGTAGGTTTAAGGACACTCTCTAACAGATTTCTGCATGGGTCCGAATATTTGTTAGTTCGATGGAATAAATAATTCTCAAAATAGCCTGATATTTCATTTTTTTTCAATAAATAATTCGTTGGCATTCCCCAATAGGGGATTTTGTCAGCCAAAGACACTTTTTTCAGTCTGGGAGTTTCTACGGAACCGGAAGTGGCGAAGCGAGGAGCGTCAAAAAAGAAAAGCTAAAGCTATAGGATCGTAATGGTCCTCGAGGGAAAATAAAATAGAATTTGATGAATTCTCGATGCTCTCAATATTGATATCAATTGAGGCAACGACTGTATCACCGAGATGAATTTAACATTTTCGTGCAGCCTCCGCAATCTCGAGCGGCCCGTTTCTCTAATCATTTTATTATTCTTCGTCGCGCAATTTCAACAAACTTTCCGCGCGCAAAGCTGTAACCCCGACCACAGACACCGAGCGGCAACCGTGAAAAGCTTCGAAAGCGCCGAGCACAGCGTAAACGAACTTTGTAATAATTCCTCTCGCACGCTCGGGATTAATGTGCGAGATGAATTCAAAATTTCTTCTTTTTTTTTCCCCGTTTCAACCAACCACCTCTCTGCCCGCTTGATAAAACCTTATTGTTTTTACGCTTTTGAAGGTGTATTTCGCGCCTCTACGAGGAAGCACGTTGCGCGGTCAGAGACTTCAAAATTCCGGAGGGCATGGACGATAAGCGGGAAAAAAAAAATACTCGCGCGCATATTTCGGTGCCCGAAGAGCAAAAAGCACGTGATAAATCCGATCCTATTTTTAATCATTCGGTACTTGGAGAACTCTCATAATCCCGATGTGTCCATTGAAGTGTCCATTTGTAAAATAAAAAATAAGTTTTGGGAATAAACATAGGAGAAAAGATTTTAAACGGGTCTGCGTAAGCTTGCTTACTAACTTTAAACGCGTTTATCTCAAAACTAAATTTTTCAAAACGGGCGGACTCATAACTCAAACAAATTTCAACCGATTCACTTGAAATTTTGACTGTATATTTTGAATTACATTTTCTGAGGCACTACGTAGGATTTTTTTATTATATTGCATAGTTCCTTTTTTATAAACAATTTTCTGACTATTTTGTCATGGCATTTTATACTTTTTGTTTTAGAAATGCGCCATTTTGACAAAAAACAATATATCAAAAAAATCCTACGTACTTCTATAGCTATTCTTATATATAATCGAAAAAACTTTAGTGCCTCATCATAACTGAAAAATTATAGGAGCTGTTGGTCCGGCCGTTGACCTTCCAGAAATAAAGGCGTCATCGGAAAAATGCTGCACAGTCGTCATTTTGACATTTATCGCTGTGAAAAAATAATTTTGTATAGTCAATTACGTGTATAATAAAACCCCTAGTGTGTAGTTCCGAATTATTTTATGTTTTCGCTGAAAAAAAATCACAAAATATGCCCTTGTTTGGCCTCTAGAGTGGCCTTAATACGTATTTCAAATTATTGCCCCTACGTCTCCGCCTTGTGCTACGTAGTTGGCGCCATCTGGATTCCGATGAGGATATCCCTTCTACAGAATCCGTATCATATCCCGATCGAAATCTGATCGGAACTTAGGTATGCCTAAGAAACTTCTGCACGGGAGGCTATAAAACTAGACAACAAAACAAAATTAAATGTTCAAAGTTCCAAGCTCACGTTCTCATCAACTCGACAACTATCCACCCCCGCCTTACTGTCATCACCGCACGACAAATTTTATACCTAAGCTATGGACAATCGGTGCCCGTAACGTGTCATCATCCAATGAGTGCCAGAGCTCAGTTCGCAAGTTATTCCAAAGTAATCGAGTTCCAATCCGATATTGGTCCAATGGCCGATCATAGACACACTTGATCGTTCTTGTTTTCTCTGGCAGATTCGTCGCAACGCGGCAAATTTCTTCTCTCCGTCATTCTTTCTTTACGACCGTTGCACATGTGCTCAGTGAAAAATTGCACGGCCATCGAAAAGATAAGAGGCGGGAAAGGTACGTTAAGTACCGCGTGGAGATAGCGCTTTTATCGGTGAGTGAGGGAGTAGGGGAAGAGGGGAAGGGTGCGAAAGGGGTGAATCTATAAAACGGCATGGGAGAAGCCCAAAGGAGCTTTTCTATCCAGTAAAGTGGGCCTCCTCAAGCTCTTCTTCCTTTCTCATCTCAAGGGGTCTCTCCGTTTCCGTCTCACGGTTGAATAAAGCGAGGAGATGAGGCTTCGAAGGCGAGTCGTCTGCCACACATATATATATATATATATATATATGCTGGCCAAAGAGTAACAATGCCTCTTTACTCAGGGTGAATAAGGTGATGGGATGTAGGAAGAGAATCCTCGGGCTCGCGGGGGCCCGATGTAATTAACGCTCGCTGCGGGAGAGGAAAGCCACGCGATGTTGGGTAACCTTCTCGAGACAAGCCGACTCGTGCGAATTTCCTCGAGGGGCATATATCCCGTGGCTCTTAACTGCTATATACTCCTCGAAATTTCACTTTCACCCGCTCTCGAGCCCACACGGACATATCCGCATTAATCTTTCTATAGGTCGGCATATTTGGAGAACGCTATCACGTTCCGTCTATACTTCCGGTACTTGGTGATCGAATGGCAAAGTACGGAGGAAATTTACGCGAGCTTTCTCCAATGCGGCGAATCGCTACCGCGCGCCCGATAATTCTGAGTTCGTAAGTGTGCGAGGAGCGTGTCCAACGCAAATTGGCACATGACTCATTTATCCTGTGGGGAGACGTGCGGGAAGTTCGTAGCGTCTATGAGGAATTTCGTGGTCGCTTCGCTGTGAGCTCTCGTGTGAGAAAATGCTACAGAGAGAAAGAAAAATCACTTGGATCAATTGTTCGATCGGAGATGATAGAGTATTCTTTGATGGAATAAATAATTCTTTAAGGTAGTAGTCTCACCAAGGCGTTTTTCTATAGATTTTTTTTAATTTTGTGAAAACGTTTCTACAGATTAAAAAAAAAAAATCTCAATTATAGAGGAATATGTGACGAAGTGGGTGAAAAAAAAATCGTGAATTTTGACCGTCTAGTTTCAGAGATATAGTGATTTAAATTAAGGGGTTACACCACCCTGAGAGGCTGGAATAAGACTCGGTATTCATGAATGTTTTGTAGCTAAACTGATGCATATTTTTTATTTCTATCTTTAATCTCTTTTACTACATGTTTTCAGCTTCTTAAATGTATTTTTTAAATCTAAAAATATTGATAATTGGCGGAGATACACGTCTGCGCGCACGACAAGTTTTTTTTTTGCACCTTCAATCTGCGGGAATCCTAATGGCCTCACGGTTCATCTGAAACATAAAAGAATGAAAATATTTTGTTGAGTTAGGTTAAATACACGGCGCTACATAGGATTTTCTGGAAAAAAGATGAATGGATTTTTGGTATCACGCAGAAATTTATGTTTGATTGTCACATGAAATGTCTACTCAAAAACATTGATTAAACAATAACGGTTAACATTAGAAAAAAAACATACGTACGAATTCAGATAATTATGTTACAAATGTGTAGTATAAATTTCAAATCAATCGGAATAGCTGTTGTTGAGTTATGTTATCTTTCCCGCAAATTCGAAAAATGTCGTTTTGAGAAAAACGCGTTTAAAATTTTGACGCGCGGCTTCAACAGTAAAAAACATTGAAAATTTGTGACGTACCTTGTTGTATAGTTAATCGGTGATCCCTGCTCCATATTGGGATTCTTTCTCAGCAAGTTGTTGGTCCTCGAGAGATAATCTTAACCTTCTCCGAGCTGTTCTAGCCTCTTTTGTAGTTTCTTGCGCGCGTTTTTCAGCAAGTGATATACGGTGCTCGTATTCAATTACTTTCATACCACTGAAACTCATTTTCGGTGCGATTTTCCATTTCATAGCGTTTATGCTTTCGTTACAGTTTTAATTATATCCTCCTAAACCTCCAATTGACAGAGGAATCGGACCTTCCAAGAAGAAATCTATGCTCGGGTACTAGTTTCATAGAAGCAAAGGGTGAATATATCTAAGGGAGCGCTGCACAGTGCGGTAAAAAAAAATTAATGTCTTTCTTAATATCGTAGGTAAAGACTTCGCATTCAGCTTAAAATTTTCTTTAAGGTCCAAACTATGAGAAAAAAATTAAAGCAAAAAATAGATTTTTCGAAAATTTCAGGGTGGTGTAACCTCTTAAGCAATGTCCAGCGACGCTAGCGCTATGAAGAGACTGGAGCAGACTACAACTAGATTACAGTAGTGTGTGCATATCCGTGTACGAAGAGTATCTACGTATTAGTAGCCGGAGTGGATAGTCTGATACAAAAGTGAGGATTAGGTAAACATTATATTAGGGGTTTTCATCATTACTTTATAAGTTTTTATATCCCAATAAGATGTACCAGGTGTACAAGTATGAAATGCGGATTTTTTTTCTAAAAAAAATACGTTAAATTCGGAAGAATGATAAAAAGTGCTTTTTCAAAGTATGCTCCATCGCTTGTTATACATTTTTCCCATCTTTCGGGCAATTTGTGAATACCACGCCAGTAAAAATCTTCCCCTTTTGCTGCGAACCATTCATCGAGCCATTTTTGCACATCTTCGTACGAAGCAAATGGCTGCTTAGCAAGTGCGTGACCCATCGATGCAAACAAGTGGTAATCGGAAGGAGCCAAGTCTGGTGAGTAAGCCGCATGGGGTAGAATTTTCCAGCTGAGTGCTTCCAACGTGTCGCGAACCGGTTTTGCCGTATGTGATGGAGCATTGTCATGAAGAAAAATGACTGTGTGTTGCCTCTTTCGGTATTCTGGCCTTTTTTCAAGCAGCGAACGGTTCAAATCGGTCAATTGTTGTTGGTAACGTTTAGTATTAACCGTTTCCCTAGGTTTTAACAGCTCATAATAGACCACGCCCCTCTGGTCCCACCAAACACAGAGCATCGTCTTTCTGCCAAAGCGATTCGGTCTTGCGGTCGATGTGGATGGTGCGCCTGGGTCTACCCATGATTTTTTGCGCTTGGGATTCTCAAAATAAATTCACTTTTCATCCCCTCTAACTATACGATGCAAAAACGACTTCCTTTTGTACCGAGCGAGCAAAATGTCACATGTGTTTTTGCGCTTTTCCATTTGCCTGTCGTTCAACTCATGTGGTACCCATCTACCGGTCTTCTGAATCTTTCCCATCTCTCGTAGCCAATTGGAAACAGCTTGTTGACTAACGCCCAATTGCTCGGCGAGTTGTTTTTGTGTCTGTGAATCATCTTCGTCCAACAATGCTTGCAATTCCACATCTTCGTATTTTTTTGGCGGTTTTCCATGTTCCTTGTCTGCAACATCGAAGTCACCACTTTTGAAACGCCGAAACCATCGTTCACACGTGTCTTGCGATGGAGCATGTTCACCATAAGCTTCTCGAAGTAATCGGTATGATTCAGCAGCAGTTTTCTTAAAATGAAAACAAAAAATTAATGCTGTCCGCGAATGCTCTTTGTTCGGTATAAATTTCGACATATTGAACACAACAACACAACACTATGCACACACTTTTCCAATGTATCACTCCTGCGCGTCTGACACTTGTTGATGACACAAGAAAATGGCGCAGTGTCAAATCTTTATACCACAAACTGCATTGATGCACCATCTGTTGTCTGAAATCCGCGTTTCATACTTGTACACCTGGTACAACCAACATTATAAGGATATTTCGCAATATTTCGAAGCTTTCATCGATTGAGCGGAGAATAAACTTTTCAACGTGAATGTGGCGAGACAACTACCTTAAGTGATTTGATATTTCAATTTTTTTTGTTCGACAAATAAATCGTGTGCATATCCTCCAATGACGGATTTACCTAGAGCGAGTCACCTTTTTTTCAGGGTAAAAAAAAATGTATAGGAAATGGTGACATTCGATGAAAAATTCGGTCCCAGGTGCGAGGAATAAGTTTGTGGAACATTTTTTTTTCTGTGTACACTTTTCAGGTACCGCCAACTCGCGGCTATGGCGTTTGTTTTTTTTTTTTTTTTGCGTCCTTGCACAATTTTCATACCGCACGATACAATTGAAAGCTATTTCGCCGGTATCTTTTTCCAACCGCGTAACGAAACGAGTTCAAGTCTCCGGGCATCGATCATTCGAAGTCCGCAGCTATTTCGCGCAACTTTCGTTTGGCGAAATACCGTCGGCCCCTCGCCCCGGCACGTGCACCACCGAAAAAACAAAGCGAAGGTTCGCGCTTGTACAACGTACGAATCGGCTTGATTAAAATCAATGCTCTCGCGTCCCACTCGATTTATTTGCCCGCAGATCTATACGCGATTGCAACAGCGTACTCGCTTTCACGTCGTTACCCAACTGTTCGTATCGTGGCGGGGAAACTGGTGCCCAAAAAAAAAAGTGCTTCCACCATCAAATCTAAGTTCTCCGAAGAACGAAGACACGTTCTCGGGCCGAGTGTCTCGAGGGAGACTCGGGAAATTGACTTTTTCAATTACGTTCGAAAAACTGCAATTACAATAATGTACTCGCTAATGGAAGATCGAATAATGAGATAGAGAGAGAGAGAGAGAGGGGGGGGAGAGAGAAGGAGAGATGTTCTTTAAGGCCTTAGGCCACTCTAGAGGCCAAAAAAAGGACATATTTTGTAATTCAGCGAAACCATAAAATAAATCGGAATTACAAAATAGGGGTTTTATTATTCACGTAATTGACTGTACAAAATTATTTTTTCACAGCGATACATGTGAAAATGGCGACTGTGCAGCATTTTTCCGATGACGCCTTTATTTCTGGAAGGTCAACGGCTCGACCAACAGCTCCTATAATTTTTGAGTTATGATGAGACACTATAGTTTTTTCGATTATGTGTAAGAATAGCTATAGAAGTATGTAGGATTTTTTTGATATATTGTTTTTTGTCAAAATGGCGCATTTCTAAAACAAAAAGTATAAAATGCCATGAGAAAATCGTCAGAAAATTGTTTATAAAAAAGGAACTATGCAATATAATTGAAAAAGTCCTTCGTAGTGCCCCAGAAAATGTAATTCTAAATATGCAGTTAAAATTTCAAGTGAATCGGTTGGAATTTGTTTGAGTTATGAGTCCGGCCGACTTGAAAAATGTAGTTTTGAGATAAACGCGTTTAAAGTTAGTAGAAAGTCACGACATGAATCAAGAGCGGTTGCGCTAGAATTCGAAATCGAGTACATAGAGATTTTTCACACCTATAATCTTTTGGAATACAATTTTATAGGTACTAAGGTACATTTTTAACGAAAAAAAAATCGATTTTTGGGAAATCCTAAAGTGACCTAAGGTCTTAAGGAGTTTCGGAACACTTAACGAAATATTATCATTTGATTTAAATTTATACAGTACATTTTTTGTCATATACTGAATGTACCCTCCAAATTTTAAATCGATCATCTACACCGATCGTCCGCGAATCATTCTATCTGAATGATCTGCGAAGATATCTGCGAATATTCTATCGTCTCATGGCTTCGCAGCGGTACTACAAGAAGTAGATGGATTGGTAGGCATAGAAGAATCGGAAATCGAGCCATGGTCCCAATGCCATAAGAGTCATTCGGGAGATGAAGTTCGGGCGTGAAGATAAGAGTCATTCGGGACGTACTAATACAATCGAACGCATTGCCTATGGGATCAGAGGTAGATGAATCCAACAGTGATGAGAGTTTGCTCTCGATTAAAGCAGTCACACACAGACAAGCTGGAGAAGCGATTCAAATCGTTCTGAATTATTTCGAACTCTTCTACTCTCGTTCTACCCAAGTAATAGAAACAAACCAAAGTAGAAGTCAGAAGCAGACTAAGGTAACACATTTCTCACGGATAAGAAACTAACAAAGCGAGTGATAACTATATAAATGTAAAGAAAACTCGTATTAGTCTTTATAAAAGCACATATATATACAGTGGATAAAAAAAAGTATTTATACAACGTGTGTTTTTCAAATTGTCCTGCGAAAAAAAAATTAACTGCTTTAGCATTTTATTTATTTTTTTCGAAAATTTTATTTTTCTTCGAAAAAAAAACAATATAATTTGAAAAACACGTGGTGTACAAATACTTTTTTTACCCACTGTATATATATATTGCTTTTTCATAATACTGTCCCAAAAAAAATAATATAAATTTCGTGGTTTAAATAATAAATAATAATAAATAATATGGTTTTCAATTATCCATGGAGTATTCGGTCCCTGAGCGCCGCATAATCGAGGTTTTACTGTACTCGCAATAAACGCTCATGGTAAAAAATCGTAGAATATAATTAACTATAGTCTACTGGCAAAGCAGTTGTCAAATAGCTAACGCAATTACGTTATCATTGCTCTAATAGTGAACTATAGTTAATTTCAGAGTACAACCTTTTAACATATCAATATTAATATATAATTTATATAATTCAATTTTAGTATGTATATATATATACCCACACACACACCTCATATATTTTATACATTATATATATATATATATATATATATATAGAGAGAGAGAGAGAGAGAGAGAGAGAGAGAATTTGTTTGGGTATGTTTCAGTCTCTGTGTATAAAACTCGTACACATATTACAGTTATTCAAGCCCCCGTGTTTCGCAGCTTTATAAACTCTGTATTTCAATTTCGTATGCTTGCGGCGCATATCCAGTGAAATGGTAGCAAGTTCGCCGCAAAAGTAATTTCGAAACTTTTCGCTCGGTGTACGATAAATTCTTAATTATAGGCGGCGCGCGTACAAAACGTAGAAGGTTTCGCCGTTGCAACAAAAAAAAAAGAAAGAACGAACAAAAAAGCAAATAGAAAATAGCTGTCTCTGTCACAGCTCATTCCCCAATGAAGTTACGGGGTATTAAATGCAACTTTACCCAACATTTTCCTGCTTAAATTCGACCGCATTATTTTCCGCACTGTACAACGCGAGAGATGCTTGCGGAACGCCCTTTTCTCTCTCTCTCTCTCTCTCTCTCTCTCTCTCTCTCTCTCTCTCTCTCTCTCACCTCCTTCCGCTCTTTCTTCCACACGGAGAGAAAAGCCACTCGGGAGAGCTTCTCAACGGTTAGATAAACTTAACTCGTTAGTGTTCAACCGCCAAGTTTTACGAGACAATGCACCGCGACTAACCCGGCATTCTTGAGACGCGCGAAAGAGCGATGAGAGACCAAAAGGCGATTTCAACCCCCTCGTGTAGGGCTCGCGAAACCGCGCCGAGCGACCCGCGGATTCATTTTTCCGCTTCTTCTTTCTTCTCCTCCTCCTCCTCCTCCCCCACCATCTTCTCATCTTTTTTTTCGTAATATTTTTGTTCGTTTTCCACTAGATTAAACCCATTCATCATCGCACCCAATCCAAAAGCCTTATCATCCGGAGGGAATTATCGTCGCTTTAACTCATCATCGCCCTATATATCATCGATGGCCCCTTTGATCGTGTAATAATGGCAGCTGTTTCGGCAAAAATGTCCAATTTTCGGAGAGGAAATAAATTGCATTTTATATCAGTGACGAAGGGTTGATATAGGGATGAAACGCAATTCAACTCGCAGTTTGCTATACATGAACTCTCCTCTCTGTTCTTTCTCTCTCTCTCTCTCTCTCTGTGTCTCTTTCTCCCTCCCTCTTTCTCATTCTCTACTACTCTTCGTTGATAGCAAACACGACTCACGTACTTGCGATTTTTTTTTCACATTCAAGCTCATTGTGGCGTCGCACGCCGCGGGCGCTCACGCTAATTAACGATACAACGATAGTAATAATAACAACTATAACAAAAATAATCATAATTTTTATAATAATAATAGCTTTAACTCTAGACGAGGCGTTCACTTGATGTAAACATTTTTTTACCAACGATAATAAGGTTTATAGAAAAATTAATCTCTTTGGTAATTAATAAGGAACAGTGATGTATATTAAAGTTAATTTTCTAGAAGTAGAATCCGGGAAAAAGGGCTTGACAGAAAAAAAAAGGTCACGCGGATGCAAAAAGACTTTTTTTTTGGAGCGAAAAATACTCTTCTATTTCTTGTTGACCGATAAGAAAAATCGAACGGCCTTTCAAAGTAGACGAAATTTACTAATAGAAAAGCATATTCCAATCGCGTTCCCTCGAAAAAAAAAGTATATCATTGTATGCATAAATGTAGGCAGCTTATGAAGATGCTGAAATGGTGAAAGGGAAGGATAACTGTGGGGAAAAAGAATTATTCATCATAATTATATATTATACACATCTCATTGCAGATTACATATTTTATCGTAATTTTTATGTTACTCTCGAGCAAGAACATAATTTTCGCTCAAGCAAAAATTATTCTTCGAAAGAATAATTTCCGAGGCACATATTTCCTTTTTATGCAATAATCAGTGTATTTTAGTATTGCAAACTCGAAAACTCAAACTACCTCACGGCCACGAAACTATAACACAAAAGGGGCACAATTTATTACTGAGTCAAAACTATCTGCTGTATTAAGGTATTACTGGATGAATGTTAATAAATCGGCAAAATTCTTGAAAATTAGGGATTTTAGTTCATGATGGAATAATAATACATGAATTATTTTCGAATTTTTCACTAAATAATTTAGTAATTATAAACATATGAATTTAACACGGTCGTTAATGGTTTCAAAACGAATGGAACTAAATCGCCGTAAATTCTAAAAATATTATATCATCAAGATTTACGAACAAGCGCTTGATGATGAAGCGCTGATGATGTCAAGAAATTAATTAAATCAATGAGGAGTATCGCCTTTTTTAACGATAAATTAATAGCAATCATCGTAAAACTCAATATATATTAAGTTTTTGGGTAATTATTGATAATAATTAGATGATGTGAACGTATTAATGAAATTTAAAAATTGAGAATTTTTTTTGTTGAACAGTTCAAACATATGTACAGTCGTTGACAAAACCTTAGTCAAGCACGCGCCAATATCGTCAAATTTGAATTCAATTATTATTAAAAGTGGAAAATTAACATTTTTAAGTGTTAATATATTAATAAATTAGCTATTCGTAAGGCTAAACATGTACGAAATGATCTAGACTGGCAAATCCACGATTCGCCCATTTTGGACTAACTTTTTGCCCGACGATCCATCCAGTAATACCTTAATATAATATAAAGTATTAATCCTAAAATTCACGACTCATTTCTTCTACCTTCAAAAGCATGACTGAGGTCTGTATTCATTCCACGTTTTTCTTAATCATAAAACCGGTCCTACGGGGATAAATGGACTTTATCATAGATGAGTTTCTTCGTTTTTTCATAAGAAAGCGAATGATTTGTGAGACATCTGATTTAATTAATATTGAATTAGTGAAAAATCCATTCAAAGACTGAAAAACGGAAGACATTAGCAAAAACCTCATTTAAAAAAATAAAAATTAGGGTGAAATAAACGAATGACCCCAGTCATGAGTTCTAGGGTTAATTGCAGGTATAAATTAACATAATTTTTAGTATTTTAAATATTAATATTAAGATAATACTACCTTTCGAAGGTATTCTGAAATATGCGAAAGGTCCATCGAGCCCCACATTCTTCTAGAGTTAACAAAAGCACGCAATAATTTAATCAATAACGATAATGATAGGAAAAATAATTACAATATCTATAAAAAAACATCTAATTTTCTAATTAAAAAGAAACATTTCATCAATAAAGTAATTAGCCGATTTTCCAACAAAACCTGCCACCATCGGGCGACGTCAAATTTACCGTTTGTTAATGTTTAATAATGTCGGCTTGCCCGATTAAAAAATTAGTCTTGCCGAAATAAATAATGAAGTGCAAAAATGAATTGCCATCCATTCAAGAGACAATGCAAAGTTCTTGAAAGAGAGATTATCGCTGTACGCGAGTAGGGTATAATGAACAAAGAAATAAGCAAAGATAATGTACCGGAGCAACGGATTATTCGGGAAATACGCTTTCACGTTATAACCACGCGAGACCTTCGGGCAATTTCAGTCTGAATGAACGCGGTGATTCGCAGCGCTCAAACGATTCAATTACGCGGTAGTGCAACCAACATTGGCAACGGTAAGCGTTATTGTAGCCTCCGTGTTTGCGATGCAGTTGTGCAGAATTTCAAATTCCACATAGGGGCGCCACTGAGAGGAACCGATAGCTTTTATGCAAGCTTTCATGAACACCGTGAACTTTCCACTGGTTATCCATTCGCTTCGGCGGAGTTTGGTTTTCACGAGTCAATATTTTCATACAGTTGGTCGCATGTCTTCGTATAATTGGGATCCTTTCAGGCAAACATTTGATGCTCATGTAGGACGAAGCTTACGGGATTCCACCCATACGCAGCTCGACGTTTCTGGATGATGAAATATTGTCAATGTCGCAAAATTCCAGTGTCCGTCTGTACATTCGTTTTTCTCGGGTAAAATTAAGCCGGTAGGATTGATATACGATGCAGAGAGGATATCTATCATTTCTGGACATTCTGTCCATCTGCTTGAGCAGATGGAACTTTTTTCCTGAACCTTTGGTAGGTGAAAATAAACGCTTCCGGAATATCCCTGCACTCGTTGTATCCAGATCGGTCAAGGAGAACCTGGGAAAATGCGCTTTACCAATTAAGGAGGGAAAAACCCTTTAGACACCCGAAAATTAGTCATTTTCATGAATTTTGTTAAAGGTGATAAAATAATCGCATCATTTTAAAATGTTGGCATTATCTTATTACAACTTTCAAGTGTTAAATGTTTTTTTTTTCTTATACAAAACAACACGCCGGCGTTATAAGGTGTTCCTTTAGGCGTCTTTTGCATGATATCAAAAAGTGCTCTATTTGTCCGATTTTTTCTATTGATCTGAAACAGAAATCGAAAATATTTTTCGATTATTGACATGTGTAGGGGAGGGATGTACCTATAAAAATATAAAAAAGTATAAAATAAAAAATTAAGTAGCCTTTTTAATCAAATTTCCATATTTTTTGCCATTTTCTCGACAATTTTTACCCCAAAAAAGTAATTTATTTATACGATAACCTTAAAACTTTAGGTATATCCTTCCGATAATGTTATAGTGAGAAATCTCCCAAAATTTCAACCAGATCGATCAATAACTTTTTGAACTATAACATGAGCAGTTTTTGAAAATGCATTTTCTAGATAATCGCGTTTAAAGTTTCCCTAGTTCACAGCATGCGGTACTGGCGTGCTCTCGACTATGTGCTATAACTTCGTAAATATTTCATATTTCGTTTTTTCGATTTTCCAGTATACTCTCTATACATTATATTTTCGAAATATGTAAAAAAAAAATCGATTATTTGCACATTGTAAAGGGTTTTCTTCCTTTAAAAGAACAGTGGCTTAGGTCCCAAAAAAACAAGTCGATTTGCAATATTTTTTTCTGACCGGAGCCGAGTCAAAATTTTCGAGCCGCGTTCAACCCGCAAAATAAAGACCTCCTTCCCCGAGCAGAGATAGACGATAGCGGATTCGAGGGTGCAATGTTTGGAATACCAATAGGTTAGGGCCTCCGATGAACCTCCCGAATGGCAGAAATTGGACATTGTCACTCAAAGGAGGCCAATGCAGAGCGCAACTGAACCTGCGAATCCCCAGGTGGGCCTACTTCTCTGGACCCTCCATTCAGCCTACTGTAGGCGCACTGTAGACCCTCCAGACCCTCCATCAACAATGCAGTGTTGATGGAGGAGATATCGAATTTGGGCTCAAAGCAGCTTAGATAGGGTCGAGACAACGGACTTGAGATCGAAGGCAGGTTGAGGAGGCCTGTGTTCTGCACGTTTCACTGAAACTGGAGGTCAAAAAAAATTTGAGATGACTAACAGAGGCTTAACTGGACCAAATGGAAGTCTCTTCATGGCACTGAACTCGACAAATGGGGTTTGGTAGGTTCAACGGAGGCTGGAGGCTTGTGCATTACAAAAGTAATGGGTCCTGCGAGTGTTGAGAGGAGGCTATAAACTTTGACTCGGGGAGTATAAGCATAACGAGTTCGGGGTTTTACAAACACTTAAAACATATCAACTTTTCTAAGAGTCTTGCAAAGTTCGAGTTTTTTAATCCAAAAGTATTGATAAATAATGAAGTTAGTATTATTTAAACAAATTGCAGATTTTGTTGGTCTATTTGTTCGAAGTTGGCATGAAAACAACTAGAGCTTTTTTCCTAAACTTTTGGTAGGTGAAAATCAACGCTTCCGGAATTTCCCAGCGCTTTGTTACATCCGGATTTATTAGGTAAAACCTGAAGAAACTCGATTTTCTTTTTAATAGAAGACGACAGCCCGCGATACCCTTCAGGATTTGCAAGTAAGCACTTCAGTAAATACTCAGGGTGAAGGAGTGTCGTTAGTCCTTTGTTTTTCTGGTCACGTGAACACGAGTAAGTCCTAAACAATATTTGAAAAACCGCTTTTTTGCTATAAAAAAAAACTTGTTTTCTCGCCATATATGCAGAAAACTTGTTTGTCACCATGCCTGTGGAATATAATCCTACGATATGACCCTAAAATTCATTCGCGACATCCGTGTGAACCAAAATGCCGATGCAGCGGCGAGCGTAACCGCGGACGAAAGCCAGTAACAAATAAATGGGAATATCGCGCGTTGAAAGCGCACGAAGCTCGTACCGCGTTAAATGCGATGGAAGAAAAGATCAAAGAGTGTATCGAAATATCATAGCCGCCGCAATTCTGTGAGTCAGAAAAATTTTATTCACCGATTTTTAACGCGTGACAATGACACAAAGAAAAATGTGCGACCAACGGCAAAAAGGGACGAAATTCCAAAAACATACGAAGGGAAACATTGATAATGAAATTCGCAACAGGAAGTGCCTAACCTTGATTGAGAAGGTATTCTAGTCTAGAAATTTGAAAAAATCGATTTATTTGTTTGTGAAAATCATTTTCCTGAACAAAAAAAGTATAGACTCTTAAGAATATGTCCTCGAAAGGAATTTTCGAAATCCCTAATATTGACAAAGTTTCCGATTCGAATACCGCCGGATTGAGAAGCTGCAATGGCGTGAATCGGATAATCAGAACATTCTAAGGAATCTAGAACCACTCGTAGGGAAGAAGGAGCTTCAAAAAATCATCATTTCGAAGTCGAGAAAGGTACACTATGAGCCAGGAATGGCCAATTAATATAACGTAAGTATAACATGCCGTTAAACCATTTAGACAGTTGCGATTGTCTAAAATTGTACTCAAAAATTCAAACGCGTTTTTCTCGAAACTACTTTTTTCAACCTGTCGACATAAGTCTCGAGTTCTATTCAACCAATTGACTCAAAATTTGGTATGGACCTTCAGAATATATGCTTGTATCGTCCCTTCCTCGGGCATTGCAAAATTATTATTATTGCTATTTAAAAAAAATTAACTTTGTAAAAAATGGAGCGAAAAATTAACTTTTTTTCAGACAGTCACCATTAAATTATTTTTTCTCTCTTTGGTACCATAATGACATTCTTATTAATCAAGAAAATTGATTTTATCTCTGTTTCAGATTAATGAAAGCTTTGGAGTCATGTCAACCGCCTCAACCGTTTTTTTCCGGCCATATTTAGAGGCCCATAACTTAAAAAAAAAAAAAATTTCTGCACAATTTTTTTTTCCTCTAAGTTCTCGAAATATCAATAAAAATTCTGTAAAAATGGATAGCAAAAATATATATACACTCAGCAAAACAATTAAAGGAGCAGAAAATTTTCACAACTTTTTCAGAGATTTTTGAAAGACCGTAACTTCGTGAAAAATTGTCGTATCCGGAGAAGAAAAAAAATATTTTGAAGCTTGAAATCTCTAGTTTAAGAATCTCATGGAGAATTTTTTTTATGAGCATCACGCTCGGCGCTGTCATGAGAAATAGAGCCAGAAAAAAAATTCCAATTTTTCTTTCAACCTCGTCCATGGGCTAAAAAAAATGCCTGGCTGATTCGTTGCTTCAGTCTTTTAGCCTGATTCTTTAGCTTCAATTTGGTATTTTTTTGCTCTCTGTACGACCATTCTTCGCTGAGATATCGCCGATTGAATGAAAAGTCAGTTTTTTTTATCATCGATATCTCATGAACTAATGATCGTACAGCGAATAGAAGGTGGGTTTCGAAAATTTGAATAACTCCTCTATAAGTTCGTTTTGGTATTTTAAAGGAATTTTTTTTAGCTCAATATTGATTGGAAAAAGTACAAAAAAATGACTTTTTCTGTCGTTTTGAAAAATCCACCACAACTTTGCAAATATTGCGAAAATGGCCAATGTTTCCAGGTTGTCTTTGAGCTCAATACATGCCCAAAGACCCTGTAAAATTTTTAATGGATTGGTTAAACCTTTTTTTTACCCGAATCGTCAAAGTTTGATCAAAAATTGAAGGAGCACTTTTATTGCTCCTTAAACGTCAATTCATGATGGTTAAGATGAAAAAAAAATGTTATTTTTCTCACAATTTTGCATGAACTACTCATCAAATGTCTGCCTTTAATTATTTTGCTGAGTGTATTTTTTCTATAAAGCCCGAAAAAAACGTACGAAACGTATGCCCCTGGACTAGAATACTCCGTTAAAGTTTGCTCGCCACTTTGTATGATTCCAGGAAGCGATGACGAAGAACAAGCACCGAAATTGGCGGCGTTTACTGGCCGCTGGTGCAGTCGGGATAGTAGTTCTGGGCCTTGTCATAGCAGCTATTATCCTACTGAGCGGCAGTCCTACGGATTCACCGGGACCTCGAACAAGCGGGCCGATCGGGGCTGCTGTCACCCTCGACGAGTGGCTCTGGGGTTCCGTCTCACCAAAGAGCTTCAATGCCACTTGGATCAGTGGTGAGTAACGCATGACAGTCGGCTGGTACGCCCTTTCGACGTTTCTCCTGGCGCGAGGCCATCCAACAGCCTGATCATGGAGACTGGACTAACAAAGTCCGAATTCCCACACGTACTTTATTATCGAATCGCTGCTGAAGAGTGAAGCGACGTTTTTTTGGCAATTTCGGCTAAACAATCAAAACCAAAGTTAACGAATTCGCCAAGATTCATAGTGGAAAGTGACACGATCGTTCGTTTATAAAATTTCATTCGCATTTCGCATTTCAACGAAAACATTGACGGTAGGAGCAGCGAGCTCGAGGGGACGAATGCTCCCCGTGACGGTGAAACGGTCACTTTTACTCAGTCGACCAGTCTATCACTGTATCGGTATAATCAATTTGATCGAAACAACGCCTGTGGCGATATCGAGCACTAACTTTTGCCCGCGGCCTCGCCCGTGTGCATGTCGGAAATTTGGTTCATGGGTATGTCGGGTACAAACTTTAGGGTCGTATGGTATCAAGGGTTATGTACCAAGGTTGTTATGGAAAGCACGCTGTCCATGCATTTGGAACGACACGTTTTAGAAAATGCTTTAAAAAAAAGAGGATAAAATATTGAGTCGTATAATGATTAGAGCTAATGACAATGTTTGGGTTTGTTTGGGTATTGCTTTCCCATAATGTTGAAGCTCACGAATAAAAAAACATTTTTTTCTCAAGTACTCCAGTCTCTATGCGCCTATAGTACGGTACGGAGGGACATGTTGAGCAAGTTTGGAATTATCGCCCTGTAATTCCTTAACAGTCTACCGCATAGAAATGAAACCTACTTTGATGAATAGGAAATTTATCTGAGAAAAAAAAGTCTGTAAACGAAGTTCCTGTTATCCTTATTGTTTCACAGATAATCGCTCTCAAATGACTAAGGCCATATTTGCTCAACCTGCCCCGATAGTGGGGTAAGTTGAGCAAAGTAGGAATTGCATTAAGGTCTTAGGCCACTCTAGAGGCAAAAAAAAGTGAATATTTTGTGATTTTTTTCAGCGAAACCATAAAATAAATCGGAATTACAAAATAGGAGTTTTATTATACACGTAATTGACTATACAAAATTATTTTTTCACAGCGATACATGTCTAAATGGCGACTGTGCAGCATTTTTCCGATGACGCCTTTATTTCAGGAAGGTCAACGGCCGGACCAACAGCTCCTATAATTTTTGAGTTATGATGAGACACTAAAGTTTTTTTCGATTATATATAAGAATAGCTATAGAAGTACGTAGGATTTTTTTGATATATTGTTTTTCGTCAAAATGGCGCATTTCTAAAACAAAAAGTATAAAATGCCATGAGAAAATCGTCAGAAAATTGTTTATAAAAAAGGAACTATGCAATATAAGAAGAAATTCCTACGTAGTGCCTCGGAAAATGTAATTCTAAATATACAGTTAAAATTTCAAGTGAATCGGTTGAAATTTGTTTGAGTTATGAGCCCGGCCGACTTGAAAAATGTAGTTTTGAGATAAACGATAAAGTTAGTAGAAAGTCATGACATGAATGAAGAGGGGTTGCGCTAGAATTCGAAAATCGAGTACTTAGAGATTTTTCACACCCCTAATTTTTTGGAATATAATTTTATAGGTACTAAGATACATTTTTAACAACAAAAAAATCGGTTTTTAGAAAATCCTAGAGTGGCCTAAGGCCTTAAAAAATCAGTCATATGCAACATGATTTGGTACAATGCAGTAATAAACCAACAGTTGCTTGTTAATTAGTTAGGGCTCGAAACATTAACATTCATTGCAATGAACTTTGAAATATTTTTTCTCATACAATGGTAGAAGAAAATCTTGTAATCACGTTTTTTTTAAACTTTTGCGTGAAAAAATAATGAAACGTCCGTGACGGCGTGACGTGTTCCCCTTCCCCATACCTCGCTTTCCGTCATTTGATGCACCCGCGTGCGATGTTTAGTTTTCCAAATATTTCGATTGTCCAACTTACCCAACTGCTCAACATGCCCCTTCCTACCCTATAACCCCCCCCCCCCCCCCCCCAACTACCACTCACTGACTCGAGGGACTTGTGTGCTTCAAATTTGATTAAGACTTCTCTCAGGCTACGCAAATTACCGCGGGATAAGTGCGCCACCGTTAAAGGAAGCGATTCAGTAAAATTTTGATCACTGCGTTTTGCCACCCAGAATTATCGGATAGAAACATCAGGACTCGGTCGAAATGGCCGACCGTATCGGCCCTCCCGCGCACTTTACCGCCCCGGGCCTCCCCCATCTTTCTCCCACGTGCGCTCGTGCAATACAGTCGAGAATATCCTCGGAGAGAGTCATTCCAGGGGGAATAATAACCGGGAATTGGATGACATCCAGAAATGAAAGTAGGAAAGGGAGAAAGAGCTGACGAAGCCCAACATAACAGCGCGACAACTGCGCGCGGTATAACCTCCAAGTGGAAAAATAAAATTCGTTAACGCGATTGTCAAACTTGGCAGCTGTTGATCATTTGGTTTGTGGGTCTATGTCGCGCGATATATTATTTCCCTCTGTTTCGCTGAATTGAAAATTCCATAAGGCATTTCGTCGGCCTCCCTTCCGTCGACACTTTCACTTCCCTCAATATTTTTTACAATTTTTATACCATGACAGTCGTATTTTTTTTTTTCTTCATATTTCATCAACTTTTGTGACAAACGTTGGAAAAAATGTTCGGCAATTATTTACGGGCAAAACGGCAATATTTCTTTTCGAAAAATCGTTTCCAGCGATAAATCGTGCCGACTGATTGGAAAAAAGATGGAAGATTGATCGATTAGTGGACCTAACGCTACGAATAAAATCGACTATCGATTTTTGTGAGCAATGTAAAGTGGGGGCCCGTTTTGAAATTCCGAACTTTGAATGATCAGAATGCTCAAAATTTTGAATTTATTAACTAGTACTCAATACTTCTGGAAATATATAATTCCAAAATGTTGTAAACAGGATTATCGTATAACCGAAAATAATAGTACACCAAGGAATTAAATGACAATAATCATGGGACCGTCTGATAAAGCGCCGACATGAAAACACAGCACATAAAACAAGTATCAACTTCCCATAATTAGAGAGTCCACAGTTCTGAAAAATTGTAGTGTTAGAAATTCGAGTTCCTGAATGACGAAGGTTTGTACAGGGAAAAGTTTCGAAAATAAGAATATCGATAAGAATCATCGATAGCTAAACATCGTTACATTATATGTTTACAATAAAACGTGAAGGATGATCAAAACACTGAAAAAATTCTACCACGAAAGATCAAAACTCCGAAAGAATACTACCCCGAAAGATCGAAACTCCAAAAATCTGAACATCGTTCACATGCGCTACAGTAGTGGTGCTGTCATCTAAACGCGTTAAGCTAACTTGTTATCTGCTTTATGTGTGAGTTTTCGGAATTTTTAACGTTCTGAACGTTCTTTATCGGATACTATATAAACTTATACTATATAAACTTCATCTTATACTATATAAACTTCAGTTTTTGCAAACTGGATGATCGACGCTATGATTTCTGAAGTCTAAAACTTTCGTGAACCTGACGAATCTCTCATTAGCTTTTATTATATTAAAACTTTCTGATATAGCTCGTTTTCTGTAATAAAAAAAATCGGAATTTTGTGGCATACTTAAATATTACATATTCGGAGTTTTGTATGTCGTATTACTGATCGTTCTAATAAAGCGTTGATCGTCTTCATACTATTTCTCAAAATTATCTCGTATAAGTAATCGTGTTTGTATCCTTTTTCTATCGCTACTCGTACCGTTCTACATCACTTACAGTCGACTGTGAAGACTTTCGCTGGCATGATCTTTACGAAATTTGTAGTGTCCGAACATTAAGGGGTTGCGTGGGTTTCGAAGCAAAAAAAATGCGTATTTTCTTTATTTTTTTAAATATAATATGTAAATTATTTTTTTCAAAATGTTAAGCACACAAAAGAGCAACATTTCAGCAATATTAAAAAAAATTTCATTAAAAAATTTGGGAATCAGCCGGTGGGACCTGGTTTTCGGAGACCCCTAAAAAAAAGTGTCCTAGTGGTGGTCAGGATAACTGATGATAGCTTTATCTGAAATTAAAAAGTCAAATTTTTTCTGTTAGTAGATATGTATAGCTCGTGATTGAACGAAGGATTTTAAAAAAAATTAAAATTTGAATTTTTGGCAGAGTTGTATGCAAAATAGTTCAATTTTTGATAGAATTTACACTACGTTTAGCTTTGTAAAATTAGTTGTAATCGAAAAAAAAAACTCTCATTCAATCACTAGTCAATGCTATTTTGAAGAAATGTGCAAAATTTCAATAAGATCGGTGAATTAGTTCTTAAGAAATCGTGTCCACCGACTTCAAAAATAGTGTTTTGAGAAAAATGCGTATACCTGCGACGCTCCCGGCCGGTCTTTCCCAATGGGGGGAATTCCCAAAGGCTCTCTCTCCTAGACTTTTACTCCGATTGACTTAAAACTTTGGGAGAATATTCTAGGTATATTGTACTATAAGATAATAAAATTTAAAAAAATGGATTTTTTGAAATTTTAAAACCCACGTAACCCCTTAAAATTAGGAGTTTTAAACCGTCGGAGCATTCAAAGTTCGGAATTTCAACCCGGCCCCCTAAAGAGCAACTACTAAACACCGCACTCTTTAGTGCAATAATTGGTACTTGCTCTTTAGATTCGTAAATAAAACATCCAGACACCCCCAAAGATTGTCTTTCCAACAAAAGGTAACTCCTCCACCTCAATGCACCCATTCACATATTCTCCCCCTGCTCAAAACTGATTACAAATGTCTCCACCGTTTTTTTTTTTCACGAAACTCACTTTTCCCAATACTCACTTCATCCTCAAATTCATATTTACTGCCTTTACGATAAAAACAATAATTATTATTATAACAATATTATTATGATTATTATAACAGGAATGTCCGTCAACTAATTTCCTCGGGAAGCTATAATCGATACGATCTGCCAATCATTCGGCGTTAAATTGTCATTATTATTCAAACGGGCTTAATTTTAATCCGTTTCCTCATTTGCACTCATGTTCGAACAATGAATACATTAGTATTCGTAGAATCGAACTGCGGCCATACATTGGTCCAGAAGTGTGGGAGCAAGGGGATGATGTGGGCTCGGATGGGAGGAAGTTATTGAGTATAGTGATATCCGCGTAGTTGATACTTACGACGGTAAACAGAGAACAAGCCGGTGAACTCCGGTGGGATCGATCAATGGACATCGCGTGGTATGTTTTGGCTCATGTGCATTTTCCCTCCCTCTCTATACCATATATATATATATATGTTGGGATATGTTGGATCCGAAACTACTGCTTTTGAAATTGCATCGGTTCAAGTTTCTCTCTTACTCGTCGTTTGCATGAAAATACGGTTTTCCTCGCTCGTATATGTGTACACAAAAAAGCAACGTATAATATTTCTCTTTTCGTACGCGAAATTTTTCTCTTCTCCCTTTGGCTGCCCCGCCCCGCTGTTACAAGTTTCCATTTATCATTTATATATATATATATATATATATTTTTTTTTGTTGCAGATGACGAGATTCTGTATCGCGACGAAATTGGAAATTTGATAATATTCAATGTTACCTCATCCCTGCCTAAGTACATTCTGAACGCCACCAATGCGGTGAGTACGATTGCCTTTCTCTGGTTTTCTTTTTTTTTTCTCGTTATTTATTTCATTTTCAATTCATTCGCACCGATGGAAACAAAAATGCAGCTTGTCCCATACCGCATTCATGAATTCGAGTAAAAATAAAATCGAGTCGCAATATTCGTTGGCGATTGAACATTTATCATGAGTCGTACGGAAGCACGAAACTTCTGGCTCGATTGTTATTGTTATCTCACGGTTTTGTGGTTCCCTTGATATTGGAAAATCTTATGATTTTTACGTCGTCTTCATCCCCATTCTGTAGTTCCATTATTCTTTTGATCGTTTGATTTAAAAGTTGTAAAATAATTCGTGAGAGTAACATTCGTCAAGGCATTTCGAGTAAAAGTTACTCTGGCTTTTGAAAAATAAATAATTTCGGGGAAAAAACATAAGCGGTTTCTTTATTTAACAAGATTATAATGGACATATTTTTGTCACTGTTCCTCAAATGTCACACGTCGAATATTGATAATTATCGGTGCGTTTTTTTTTTAAACAGTTTTTTTCAAAACAGTTCGATAAAGAACCACTTTATTGCGCAAAGCTTTCGAAAGTAATTTGATTTTTTACGTAACTCACAATTATACGCGAGTACCTGGCGTGATACACGGACGGCTGATTCAATGCACCAGTCGACAGACACTTCACTGCTTTTTTTTTCGAGTTCCTTCATCATACTCGAAGTAATTTCATTCATCGCGCATACCTCGTTTTTATGCGAACGCGGTAT
The DNA here is from genome assembly GCA_963932345.1 of Ophion ventricosus. Taxonomy (NCBI): domain Eukaryota; kingdom Metazoa; phylum Arthropoda; class Insecta; order Hymenoptera; family Ichneumonidae; genus Ophion; species Ophion ventricosus. The sequence goes on along the minus strand of OZ010716.1, from coordinate 20,773,728 downwards.
TATCGGTCGAGTTGAAAAAAGGGCTTTTTACGCACAGTCGCGACGAGCCGCGTATCTCCTTCGAGGAAGATAGTAAAATAATAACAATAAAAAAATAGAGGAATAACTGCGCTCGCATAAAAAAGGTAACAGCGATGTCGTCCGTAAAGAACGATCTCGTTACTCCCATTAAGCAGTTATTCTCGCGACGCTTTCAGGCACTAATGCGAAGCTTTGACCATCAACTCTCAGCCGATCGAAAATACGTACTCCTCGCGTCCAACTATCAGAAAGTAAGTACATTCCCGATCTTATAAATTATATTTTTTTTAAGTTTTTCAACATTACGTTTTCAAGACTATTAGTAAATATTTGCTTTTTGACAGATAAGACATATTTGGTTACAACAGATGTAAGACTTGAGTTGAGTAAATCCGCCATTGAAGGATGCTAACAATTTTGGAAATGATTTATTCTATTGAAGTAACGAATCCTCAAAATAATCAAATATTTGACTGTTTCATATGAATATTTCGTTAGCCACCTTGTGAACGAACAATTTCAATGATCGAATTATTTTTTCTCCGTACAGGGGAAGGTGCGGCACAGTGTGTCAATTTTTTCTAACGAATTTTTGCTCTTACCAAAGTAATCTGATTGGAAAAAAAAGGTCATAACCGATTTCATAGACCTTTGGGCGTACAATAAAGCTACCGTTTTTTTTGGCAAAAAGATTAAAAATCCTAAAATAATGGGTGTGAAAAAAATTTGCGGATTGGCTCATTGTGCCCCACGGGTCGGGTACATTGTGTCAGATAGGTGGGTACAGTGTGTCAAGTGCTGCGAAACGTAGGGTACAACGAGCATAATTTCACAACGGGTATTATCTGCCAATAACATTGGAAGTCGACTCATTGTGCTCGACAACTCGATGACACATTGTGCCCCACACAATTGCCCCACAATATTTAACGTTTTCCCGGCAAGCGAAATGTTTTTTGCGAGGCGCAAATTAATTTTGTATTTTTCGTAAATCTTTGTGAGCTGCTATTGAATTTCTTGTAGGCCTGACGAAACCAAATATAAATCGCGATCCAACGCATGAAGTTTCGGAATTTACGAGCTACAAATCTCCGAGCAACCGCATGTGGCTCACAGTGCCTCGTGACACATTGTGCCCCACTCTCCCCTATACAGGGTGACAATTATATTGTTAATTGACAATATAAAATATCCTGAGGTTTTTCAAGTCCTCTTCGACAAAATGTTGTGTATTTTCGTAATAAGTAGTATTTACCAAAAAAAAAAAAAAGAGTTTTGGAAAAAAGTTAGAATTCTATTTTTCGTTCAGCAGAACGATGGAAATTACATTCCGGATCCGAAAAACTCCTTTAAAAAAAAAACCTTTTTTAAGTGGAATTAAATTAAATTCATCCCCTTTGAAATGCCCTTCTTTCATAACTTTCCTCGACGCCGAGATGCACGTAAAAAATTCTTCAGGAGTGTTTCGCATTCGGAATTTAATTATCTTCATTCTGCTGTACTTAAAATAGAGTTTTTATTTTTCTTCAGAATGATCAATTTTTTTTTTTTGCAAACACTATTCATCAGAAAGATGCGCTATAATTTTTTCGAACAGGACTTAAAAAACCATCAAAAATCATATTTTTCTCGGTCACAAAATCGAGCTATATCAATTCGTTGCCAACGTCAAGAATGTACTGTTGAAATATTGTTTTTTTTGTCTGCCTCGTGAAAAACTTTATTCCCATACATATCGAATACGAGAAATCTATATCTTTCAAGAATTCAATGTTCGTCCCGTTTTTAATTTTATTGCCGGGTCTCGATATCGGCTGGCACGCAAAGTGCTCTTTTTTTCCGTACGTGCGTGTTTGTGTGTGCTTGCGTCGAAGACGAGAGTAGTGAGAGACTTTGCAGCGAAGGACGACGAGCAGGCCCATTTTCATAACGTTTCCCGGCGAGAGTATGAGAACATTTTACGGAGAGTACCTACGCCGGGCGAGAGTCGAATATTCTGTATTTAGAAGTTGATGCGCGCGCGATGAAATTCCTCCTTTATCACGTCCTTTTTACTTCACGGCGTCTCATTCCCATGGACCTCTTAGAACGTCGTTTTTTTTCTTACCAAGCCTCTTAAACGTTCGTCCTCGCTTACAATATCGTCTGACCGTCAATATCTCTCGTACCAGCCCAAAAATCGTGAATAAAAAAAAAAACCTGTAATTATTCACCGGGCGATCTTTATCGAACCCAATTTTTCCTCTCTGATAACGATCCCATCAAGAATTCGGCCACTTCAGCCGTACGAAGTTCCACTATGGATTTCACCCTATTCCTAGGGTAACTATCCCTAGGAATTGAATAGTGACCAGGTTCGAGGTAAAAGTGGCGAGAAAGGCTTAAAAAAAAACCAGCAAAGGCGATACCAAGGACCATGAGCAACGAATGAAAAGGGCTACGATTTACTCTTCGAAAAAATAATCAGCCTTACTGTCAGCCACCGTCTCAGATGACCCAACAGCTTACCGATTTACCAAACGATATTTAAATTTGCATTGTTCAAATGCAACGCGAGTTCTCTTGCATTTTTTCATTACCTCTGCTTTATAATGAGATTGAAGCTTGCATCGTTGCAAATTAATTTTTCTCAATTCCTTAAATTTTTCTTGGCAAATTTTGCCTCCTAAACTTAATAATAAATAAAACTTGAACTATTTCCTTCGTCCCAATTTTGCAATTTGTATAAAAAGTAGCTATTTCATTGCGTTAATTAAATAGATATTCAAATTGCGCAAATAAGTCAACTGTGGGCAAAATCAATGCATTGGATTTGCCGGCCGATACACAACCAGAAGAATACTGCAAGATTAACATTTACTACCAAATAGTAGATAATATCAATTTGAATCGAAAATGCTGATTTGAGAATCTACCGTTCGCTTATGCAGTTGATGAATTTTTGAAATTGGATATGAAGAAGAAAGAGAATTTCAACAATAATTATAGAAAAATCTCAATAATAGTATACGTAAGGCTTAGAAGCCGAAGCGATGGTCATAATAATAATAACAACTATAACAAAAATAATCATAATTTCTATAATAATAATAGCTTTAACCCTAGACGTGGCATTTACTTGATGTAAACATTTTTTTTATAAACGACGTATGTTAAAGTTAATTTTCCAGAAGTAGAATCCGGGAAAAAGGACTTGACAGAAAAAAAAGGTCACGCGGATGCAAAAATACTTTTTTTGGAGTGAAAAATACTCTTCTGTTTCTTGTTGACCGATAAGAAAAATCGGCCTTTCAAAGTAGACGCAATTTATTAATAGAAAAGCATATTCTAATCGCGATCCCTCGAAAAACAAACGGTATATCAATGTATGCATAAATGTAGACAGCTTATGAAGATGCTGAAATGGGGAAAAGGAAGGATAACTCTGGCGAAAAAGAATTATTCATTATAATTATATATTATACACATCTCATTGTAGATTACATATTTTATCGTAATTTTTATGTTATTCTCGAGCTAGAACATAATTTTCGCTCTAGAAAAAATTTTTCTTCGAAAGAATAATTTCCGAGACACATATTTCCTTTTTATGCAATAAACAGTATATTTTAGTATTACAAACTAGAAAACTCAAACTACCTTATGGCCACGAAACTTTAACACAAAAGGGGCACGATTTATTACTGAGTCAAAACTGTCTGCTATATTAAGGTATTACTGGATGGATATTAAAAAATCGCCAAAATTCTTGAAAATTTGAGGAATTATAGTTCTTGATAGAATAATAATACATGAATTATTTTAGAATTTGTCACTGAATAATTTAATAGTTATAAACATATGAATTTAACACGGTCGCTTATGGGAAAACAGCTTCTGCAGACGTTAATGGTTGCAAAACGAATGGAACTAAATCGCCGTAAATTCTAAAAATATTATATCATCAAGATTTAGGATCAAGCGATTGATTATCCTAAGTTTCAAATAAATCAACTGAGTAACTGTCGAGAAATTAATTAAAGTAATGAGGATTATCGCCTTTTTTAACGATGAATTAATAGCAATCATTGGAAAACTCAATATATATTGAGTTTCTGGATAATTGTTGATAATAATACGATGATTCGAACGTATTAATAAAATTTTAAAATTGAGAAATTTGTTTGTTGTAGAGTTAAAACAGATGTACAGTTACTGACAAAACCTCCTTCAAGCACACGCCAATATCGTCAAATTTGACTTCAATTATTATTAAATGTAGAAACTTAACATTTCTAAGTATTAATTTATTATTAAATTAGCTATTTGTATGGCTGAACATGTACAACATGATCTAGATATGTAAATCCAGGATTCGCTCATTTTGGAATTGATAACTTTTTGTCCGACGGTCCATCCAGTAATACCTTAAAAAGGAGTACTTCCCTAACTTGTATAAGCTTTTCCAAGCAGCAATCGTACTCTCAGCGAGCTCCGCCGGCTGTAAGAGAAGTTTTTCTGCCACAAAGCGGATAAAGATATGGCTTAGAATCACAATGCTTCAGGAGTGATTCCCTCATACGTCACTGCTGAAAATGGAGAATGCCACTGTTAGAAAAAAATCCAGCTGAAAAAGTGTTGGGCCGATTTGCAGAAAAAAATAGAAAACCAAGGCGTTAATTGAATACCTACTGGAAGTAAAGTTTAAAGTTGATTATTTTTAAGGTATTGCAAGAGCTTGATATCAATAATAACATAAACGTCTGATTAAAAAAATATTTCATATTTCACCTGTGTTACATAATTATCAATTATTACGAAAATTTCATTTATAAAAAAGATGATTGTGAACAAAACCCAATTGTTATCAGGCCAGCCCCTGCTGGGCTGTTCCCAGAAAAAAAAATGCTATCTACGCCAATGATCGTAATCGAATTTCATTTTTGCAAATTAATATAGCAGATCTCCGAATAAGTTAAAAAAAAAAAAGGTCCGGGCATTTACGTAAGCGAAATTTTCCCGAATAAATTGAAGCAACCTTGAAATATTAAATTTCGTTGCGTTCCATGAATGTGAGCTCCAATCTCATGTTACCAATCACCATTGGATCTTCGGATTTTTCCATCGTTCAAAATTCAACTGCACTACAGGCTCCTCGTAAACGCTTTGGCCATATGCAACCCATCGATATGATCCGAGCTGCTTTTCCATCGTGTACCCCAATGCGACCGGCTGACACTGAGCGTTCGTTCTCTCATCGGTGTAATACGGAACATTTTACGGACTTATTTCAAGCGGCAAAGCGATGTGGCGAGTTACTTTCGATTTATCGTCGCGGAGGATCGGGCAAATGTTCCATTATGCATTTCGTGCGTTGGTCGGCCAGGGCTCCCAATCTATATATATATATATATATATATATATCAATATATATCTTGCATCGGTGGTGGCAATGTGCTATTTGAGTGGGAACACAGGAGCGTTGTCACGTGTACGAGAGACGCAGACGTGACTAGTACACCGGGACTATATGTTAACAAAGGACAATGGTGTACGTAGGGATTGTGGATGCGCGCGCGATGAACAGACAATGCACACAGCTGGGTAAATCGCGAAGGCAGGTTGCGGGGATGGAACGGAGGGGAAGGGGGGCAGCAGAGGTTTCCTTGAGCCCGGTAGAATTTAAATCAGCGTATGACATTGTCCCGGAATACCCAGCACAAAGCTATTCGAACACGTACGCTGTTATCTTCACCGCGTGTTACATACGAGAAGCTAAACCATGCGAATCATATACGCAACTGTATCATTACCCGTATCACAATCGGGCGCTCGCGAGCTTTTACATCCCTTCGTACATTGCCGTTATACTCTCTCCTTGACAAAGCCCTCGTTGAAGATAAACCGATTTTCGAAGATCAACATGACGCTTATCCGGTTGGAGCCGGATGCTTTGGGTCCCTAGAGAGAGAGAGAGAGAGAGAGAGAGCCGTTGTGCAACTTCCGAGATATTTCGATACTGGAAAACTCAACCATGTCTTCTTGGGAAGGATGAACACGAGAAAGAAGCTGAAAGCTTGAGAACCTCATCAATTTTGCATCCCTGAACTATGAAGACACGCCATCTATTTCGAATAAAAACGTTACGCGTCCGTTCATTTGCAGACTCTCTCCGTGGTTCATAAATATTTTGTCTTCGCGGAGTACCTCGGGAATCTCACGGTTTTCCTTATTCGGGCAGAGTTTCTAACGAGAAACACACAAATTCCTGATCCTTCGGATGAGACAAATCCCCTTGGATGAGGAAGAATAGGAAAGAACTGGATAAAGAAACATCCGTGTATCGTAGACACTCGATCATTCTTTTTCTCGCTATAGCACGTGATCCTTCGAAACTGCATGGTATTGGCGGAAGGAAGAAAGAGCCTGGACTGGATGCACTGAGAATAACGTGTATGGTATTTACAACAACAACAAAAAAACGTGCAGAGTTGTGGAGTATAGGCAGAAGATAGCTAGGTAGGTTGTAGGTTCGATTCTATGTGTTGGCGAAATATTTTCTTCGAACGAAATAATTTCAGAAAATCAGAGAACGATGAATTATGATTTTTAAAAAATCATTGAGGTAGAACTCTCAATTGAGTTTTTGTTTGATTTTGGATTTATGAAATATTCGATACATTCAGTAGACGTATAATATGATACGATATAAATCACTGCAAACATCGCTGCAAATCACAAGCAACGTTTTTATCAATGCATATATATTTTAGTCTTGTTCACTATTGAGATCTTGGGGGAGCTATTGTTTGATAGTGTAAGGAAATATCCATTTTATGAAAACCGACTATATTAGACAGGGTGTTTGGCGCATGGACCAATTTTTTTGGGAATCGTGGGGGCCATTTTCTAATTTTTTCACCCTTAGACCCTATGTTCTAAGTGTCGCGGTAATTGAAATATAATTTTTTTTTTAATTACCCGAAATTTCGTCTATAAATCATCATAACTTTGTTGTTTGTGGTTGTAATAGCACAAAATAACTTCTCTTGTATTGTGCAATGTATGTTTATTATAAATAAATAATTATTTGATACAATTGGTTTCAAGAAAATGACTTATGAGCTTCCAACGACTTAAAAATGGGTAAATGTATGAAAAAAATCAACTTCTAAATTAATTATTAAAAAAAACTAAAAGCTATTTTGAACCTAGCTTTGTTTTAAAAACTTCTCTCAATTATACCCTTTCCAATGGTATGCTACATGTCATAGAAATAATTCATTATGTGGTCAAAATAAGAGATACCAATTTGCGAGGGTCACTGTTAAGAAAATACTTTTTATGTTTCCGTTGTTTTTATTAAACTTGAGTTATAAATTTTGCTCCAATTGACCTCCATTACTCCATAGGCACGCAACAAAAGTTATGCTATTACAGCTACAAACAAAAAAGTTATGACGATTTAACTCGAAATTTTGGGTAATTAAAAAAAAAACGAAAAAAAATCACGTCTCAATTACCGTGACACTTAGGACATAGGGTCTAAGGGTGGACAAACTAGCTAATGCCCCCCCCCCCCCCCCCGCCCTCCGAATCCGTCAAAAAATTATGTCGGTACATGCGCCAAATACCCGGTATATCATTAAATAATCAACTGCTAAAATATCAATAAGCAGTACTATATCTTGAATAATAAACATGACTATAAAATATTGTAGTGCCCTAAGAGAAATATAAAATATGGTTAAAGATACCATACATTTTTCTCAGTTTACACGAGATCTCCGCAAAGAAGGTTGTACAATGGATATGTCCAGTTGGAACCGAAAAGTAGAAGATCCGAGTGGACCTTCTAGGTTACTTGATACCTTCGATAGAACTAGTCTAAGTGGACCTTCAATAGAAGTAGACTACTTACAGCCTGCCTGTATTGAAGGTCCATTATGGCGATAATGGACGATCCCTTGTGCATTTCGGATCTTTAGTACAGGTTGTCTATGTTCGGACCTCTTTGGCTTCGAACCGCTATAGAGGTAAGCTACTTAGCCTGCGTGTACCGAAGTTCCCGTAAACGGTCCATTATTAACTCCGGACCTTCAGCATAGGTTGTCTACTTTTAAATCTCCCAGATGTCGGACGAACAGCGGTAGGCTAAGTACCTGGAATGGAGGCTGAATTTCAAAGGTACACTTCGGTCACCTTCAATTTTGAATGAGCTACTTTCAGGGAAAAACCGGAGCTTCCGGAGAATAGCGCGATAGCGCCATTATTGATGGTCCCTGCGAAACAAATCCCTTCGTAACAGTGAGAACGTGGTCGGACGAGCCCGGTGTACGAACGTTAATAAATAATACATTGGTTTAAATAATGAAGCAGCCAGTTTCACTTGTGGTGGCAGATCGGCACACGTACGGATACATTTTGCATGTGTGCCAAGAGTACTGACGCAGGAAAGGGAAATAGAGAGAGAGAGAGAGAGAGACAGAGAGAGAGAGAGAGAGAGAGAGAGAGAGAGAGAGAGAGAGAGAGAGAGAAAGAGAAAGAGAGAGAGAGAGAGAGAGAGAGAGGGGAGAGGGGGGGGGGAGAGAGTAACTCAGGACGAAACGGATCGTTATAGAACGATCCCATCATCGGCAACTGGACCACCACCGGCTCAAACGGCACGTGATTAATGGACGTTTTTTCTCACTCTCTCTTCCTCTCTCTCTCTCTCTCTCTCTCTCTCTCTCTTTCACTTTCCCTCACTCTCTCTTTCTCTCTTTCACTCTATCAGCCCCGAAAAGAGTTAATGGAAGCAAAATAGCATCGGACGACCATAAATCCTCCGATACCGAAGAGGGAGAGCAGACACTATTGATAGGAATGTCGCGATATACTAAACGCTATCGCACCCTCTGCGACGCAAAACTGTATTTATCGCCGAAATGTCTTTTGCGTATTATTCGTTCGCGTACCAGGATGAATAATCGATTCTCCGATCGCTTAGCGCGCTTCCGATATGACGGCAATAAGGGAGGAGAACAAAAAAAAAATGATGGCTGCGCCAGGTTCTCCAGTGCCTTGGATGTAGCTTTCGAAGACTCGTTCATCCTGGAGCGTACCCTAATGACTCAGGACTATCTCGATGATACGCATGAACGGTGAATTTGATAACTGCTTTTATCTTTTTACAGTACTTTCGACACACTTACCTCGCCCAGTACACGATCGTCAATCTCGAGACACTGTGAGTAATTCTTTGGTCACTCGGTTTATTTGTTTGTCGAGAATTTGACAGATTTTTGTGTAGTAATAAAATAGCTACTGTTCGGTAATTAGCGAGTAGTATTGGTGAGTCTTTTTGTGGTGTGGTGGATCTCTCAAAATCAAATGAAATTCAGGAAAATATTTGCACGCGATGAATTCGCAAAATCGAAAGGATCGTGCCACTTTTAAACGAATTTTTGATTTAATATCGTTTTTTAAAGACAGTAAAAATCCATGATATTTTTCCAATCTTAAACGAGTTATGATTCTATCGAACATCGTTGGATCGGGGCAATGGAGTTTTTAATAGAATTTTCGACATCTGCTTCGAGCAATCTGTACGTTGAGATTTTGTCTGACTCATCGAGTGTGTGTGCATGCCTGCCTAAATTGACTTTATGTCAGCCTCGATGATGGGCGATGCATAGAAAGATTTTGAAAAAAAAAAGCTTGGTAAGTCATTAGTTTTGGAAGTTTGTGGGTTGAGAGGACGCCGTGTGACGCGTGAAAAATTGCACTCTCATTTTACGGTTATATGTATCCTAAAATTGCTCAACGAAATTCCTTTCACACGATTCAATACTTCCGTCGCTGGTTGGTGGTAAAAAAAAATGAAAAAAAAAACCGTCGGATCTTCTTGAAAGTTGAAAAAACGAAGGAATTTCTAATATATAATAATATAATAATTTTTAACACCTACACTGATGGATGGGTTGTCGGGGGGGTCGGCTCCGGTGGTCCTTCGAGTTAAGCAACATTGTACATGGCCGATACTCGGAGTGGTGACCGCTTAGCCGCGCACCGGCTGACGCATCAACCAGTGAGCTGAAGGCCAATAATTGTGGAACCATGGTGTTAGATACTTGAGTAATAAAGTCTGTGCACCAGAGTATCAAAAAAATATGGGGCCGTCTATACCAGTTTTCCACGGTTTCCCTATATCCTCGGCAAATTTTTTATCGTGTAGCTTAAGGAGTTGCACCACCCTGAGAGGCTAGAATAAGACTCGGTATTCATGAATATTTTGTAGCTGAACTAATGCAATTTTTTTTTATTTCTATCTTTACACGCTTTTACTACATGTTTTCAGCGTCTTAAATGTATTTTTTTAATCTAAAAATATGGATAATTGGCGGAGATACACGCCTCCGCGCACGTCAAGTTTTTTTTCCACCTTCAATCTGCGGGAATCCAAATGACCTCACGGTTCATCTGAAACACAAAAGAATGAAAATATTTTGTTGAGTGAGATTAAATACACGGCGCTACATAGGATTTTGTGGAAAAAAAATGGATTTTTGGTATCACGCAAAAATTGATGTCTGTTTTTCATATGAAATTTCTACCTAAAAACATTGATTAAACAAAAACGGTTAACATTAGAAAAAAATCCTAGGAACGGATTGAGACAATTATGTTACAAATGTGTGGTATAAATGCCAAATCAATCGGAATAGCTGTTGTTGAGTTATCTTTCCCGCAAATTCGAAAAATGTCGTTTCGAGAAAAACGCGTTTGACGTTTTGACGCGGCTTCAACAGTAAAAAACATTAAAAATGTATGACATTCCTTGTTGTATAGTTAATCGGTGATTCCTGCTCCACATTGGGGACCTTCCTCAGCAAGTTGCTGGTCCTCGAGAGATAATCTTGACCTTCTCTGAACTTGTTCTAGCCTCTTTTGTAGTTTCTTGCGCGCGTTTTTCAGCAAACGATATACGGTGTTCGTCTTCGTCATTACACATGCCATATTAATTACTTTCGATGGTTATTTGTAATACGTGTAATAATAATAAAATATTATCGTAGCCATCATCATAAATACTTGTAGCGATGTGAGTAGCTATTTCAATTACTTTCATACCACTGAAACTTATTTTCGGTACGATTTTCCATCTCATAGCGTTCATGCTTTCGTTACAGTTTTGATTATATCCTCCTAAACCTTCAATTGACAGTGAAATTGGAGCATCCGAGAAGAAATCTATGCTCGAGTACTAGTTTCATAGAAGCGAAGGTTGAATCTATCTAAGGGAGCGCTGCACAATGCGATAGAAAAAAAAGTAACTCCTTAAGGCAGTATTCTACTCCAAAAGCCTAAATTTCGGACATATTCCGGGCTTGATGAAAAAAAAAAAACAGAAAACATTTTCAGTATGCATTTTTTGCAGTCTTCATTGATGTTTCGAGAGCTCACAAAAAGAAATAAAAATTCAAAAAATTATGGGCCTCTAAATATGGTCGTGAAAAGAAGGGTCGCGGCGGTTGACATAATTCCGAAGCTCCCATTCATCTGAAATGGAAATAAAACCAATTTTCTTGATCAATGAGAATGTCTTTACAGCAGGTAATTTTTTTTATAGTTATAATAATTATTTCGCAATGCCCGAGGCAGGGGCGATAGAAGGATATACACTGAAGGTCCATGTCAAATTTCAAGTCAATCGGTTCAATGGAACTCGAAAATTTATGTCAACCAGATTGAAAAAAAAAGTTGTTTTGAGTTGAATTTCAGACAATCGCAACTATCTAAGTGGTCTAATGGCATGCTATACTTACGTTATATTAATCAGCCATTTCTCCCGCGAAGAATGACCTTCCTCGACTTCGAAATGATGATTTTCTGAAGCTCGTTGTTCCCTGCGAGTAGTTCTAGCTCCCTTAGAATCTTCTGACTGTCGATTCGCGCCGGTTCGCCCTTTCAATCCGGTCATATTCAAATCTCTATAACTTTGTAAATATTGGGCATTACGAAATTCGCTATCGACGCAACGGAAGTTAGGTCAGATTAGGGAAATTCGGATAGGCAGTGATAGAAAAGGCTTCAATTGGAAACATTAATACGTAAAAAGCCGCAAGGATATACGTTCGAGTTCAGGAAATATAATAATTTCCCGATTTAAAAGAGAAAATTGTTAACAATTCTTAATAATGAAAAAAAAACCATGCAATTAATCGCTGTGATACACGAAGAGAATTAAATGTTAAAAATTACCGTGCAGTAACGGTAACCAGATGACAACCCTGAAACTTCGCTTATTATTACTGAGTAAAACACAGATTTTCACGAAAATAAAAAAAAAATTCTTCTTCAGATAGAAAATTTTACCAGATTTTCTAGTAAATTTTGATGTGTAACGAAATACGGAAAACTTAAATTTAAAAAATATATAATATCAGCGAAATTTTACTGTGCATTTTATTATTTTATGCCTTTCAAAAATGTCTATAAAAAAGTATCTTCTTTATAACACTTATTTTAAGATTTATTATAAAATTTAATGAGTGTTATAGGAAAATGTATTGTGCTCTCGGTAAAAATTATCGTGCGCGCTACCCTTCTTGTATAGTAAAACTTTACCTACGTATTTGAAATTTTCTGTAACGTGAGTTGAAAAAAAACTTGTCGCATACGAATTATTATGCTTTTCTCACTTGTCACCACATTGAAATATATCACGGTAATTTTTACCGTGAAATTCACGACAAAAATTACTTTTTAATTCTCTCCGTGCAGAGCTACAACGATCGGAAAACTTTTTTTATCAAACTATTTCGCGTTTGTTAGGGTCAATAGTAATCAAGTTTTCTCACGATACGAAGAGAAAAAAAAGCACGAAAGCATTTTTTTTTTCTCGAATTATTCTCAACGACAAAAAAAAAGCAATTACTCATACTTAATTTGACTTTTCAATGACAAGTGCCGCGAAAATTCAATAACACACCTGTCAGTGTTCAAATGATTATTCCCCGCGATAAAAACGTGTTTAACACGTTTGACGAACTGACAAGTCTCACGGGAATTCCCAGACGCGCCGACCGCGATAATTCCACTTTTTCAAACACTCGTCCTCACGATTATTTGCATATTCAAATAGCCGCAACGATTCGCACGAGTCATTTCTTTCACCTTGTCACAGGGTTCTTATCGTAATTTAAATGCAGAGTGGCTGATAACGGTAGCGTGTACACTTTAAACAACTCGTACAATTTGTCATCGGGAGTCTTTGGCCTGGCAGGGTGTAGTAAGTAGGCGAGAAGCACCTCGATACGAGTTACAATTGACCCATTTCAACGTCATTGTGTCCAGGATGAGAAGAGATGAACCAAAGCCAAAAGCGTCGTCGTCCACGACATAACGCGGCAGCTTATCCAAGAGTTTCGGTCTATCGGAGCACCATCGTTGCAAGAGACCTGCGCGCGCGCTCGCGCGAATCGTAATTTGCACTTTATAATTCTTTAAATTACGTTGAACAAAGGGGAAAAAAAAAACATTCCAAGCTCGCACACAATGCTTTATCATCATTTTATCTCGCTTGCGAAACCTCCTTCGCGACAATGTTTTTCCTTCTATTTGCACTTCCGTTTTCGGGAAGCTTTGCTGAGCGTGAAAAAAAAAATAAATAAAAAGTAGCTAGCCGACAAATTACCAATTTGCAAGATTATTTTTTCGCGTCATCGTGTTTATATTAATTGTTCGATAAGGAGGCAAAATTTTGCAAAATCTCGATTCGTCCACGAATTTTCGTCGTATTCAATATCGACGGAGCTTTAATTAATCTCCATATCTGTAGCGAAATTTAATTGAATATCTGACGCAATCAACGGTATTTACAGTGGAAATTTCTACTTTTCGCAAATGGTATAAATCGCGAAATCCATTCGAGCGCCAAATTATTTCGCCACTGGATAAATTCAATTCCCGGATAATCCTCAAACCACAATTATAAGAAAATCAGAATAATCGAAAAACTCGCAGAGATCAGGGAATCAACAAGATATCGTTAAACGTGTCACGTACTTGCGGAGTTTTTTTTTTTCTCGAATATAATTTCTCTTTGTTTTCCAACCCTCTGAGCCCGCTTCCCTTGAAATCTCGAGGGAAAAAAAAAACATGTTTTTCCGAAAACAAAGTATCCACTGTAAAAGAGCTGTTGGTGAATAACGAAGGAATATTTATTCGAATGAAATTCTAGTCGAGCAAAAATTTATTCGCAAGGTTTCGATGCAAATTCGTTGAAAAGAAATTTTATCGGACTCGCAGCGTGTATCAAGCTTTGTTCGCACGAGCTGCCATAGCTCTGAAATTGCCACGCGTTGCACGAATACCGGTTGGGTGCATAGCCCACCTGACCAGTGTGTGACTTTACAGCCAATATTTTCCGTATGTGCCGCACACGTCAGAGTAATGCTTGAAAAATGAGCCGTTGCATTGCGCCATTTTTCATCCGTTGCTAGTATTTCGCGTCGTGAAAAAAAAAAAAAAAGAAACATTTCAAAAATATTTCACATGTGTATGTCCGTGAAGAAAAATAAATAAATAAAATGAGCGGCGGTGATTTTTAATTCGTAGACAGTTTTGACGTATCGAATTTATCGTTAATGGACACGTTTCACGTTCATAGTACATCGTTATACGATACTTTGTTTTACGTTAATTGTCGATAAATTTGGAATATTGTTTAACAGGCGAACGCTTAGATGTGAAAATTTCCGGAATTTCTTGCATTTTGCTCGAAATGTTCGTTGCAAGAGATGAATCATGTGGAAGGAATGTTCACGATAAATAAGAAGGATACGTATATACGTATGTGATCGTGTGTATTAAGAACAATAATAATGTTTATTATTATTATTATTTTAGTCGCTAAAATTTCTTTTCAGCACAATAAAAAATTAAAAAATAATGATAATTAATTTTTTATTAGCTAAAAATTAATTTCAACATAAGAAAATAATAATAATTTACTTTTTTATTAGCGAAGAATTCTTTTTAGCATAATAAAAAATTCAAACAATAATAATAATATTTGAGCTACGACATTTTACCGTTAATATTAAGCGCCACTGCTGAGACATCCAATTTCTTGACTTTCCAAGCTTGTTTGCACCTCATTGCCTATTCATCCTTGAAATATCTTATGCCTGTTCTCTATGCAACCGTCCATACAAAACTAATGGCTTTCATTATTTTCCTGTCGCGTAACACGTGCTCGTCTCGCACACGAATTCACAATATAGCCAAGAATACCTTTAAAAAAAATAACTACGTCATTTTATCACGGTACTTGTTTTTTTGGCGAGAGGCAAAGAAAAATGAATTTTTCCACTATGACAGTGTCGAGACTCCGTTGACGGTGGGAAATTCGGCGAGTCTTCAGTTAGCGACGTGGGCACCGCAAGGCACCGGTCTCGTTTACGTAAACCAGAATAATATCTATTATCGTCCCGTGCCGGAAATAAATAACGACTACCAAATCACAACGTCCGGGATTTTCGGTTCTATTTACAACGGTGTGCCCGACTGGGTTTACGAAGGTAAGCCAAAAATGTCGAAAGTGCGTGGGTTATCGCTTGGCTTATCGGCGTTTTTGTGGCGCGCGAATCCTGATCGGTAAACGAAAAGCAGTGACTGTGGGGGAAAAAAAAACCTTGGTGATAAAAAGAAAAATAATGCCCGTGCAGAAATTGTCGTAGGTGGCCAAATTGAATTATCACACTTGTTCCCACTGCCTGATAAGGATCCAATCGGTCATTGCATTGAATTCCTATACTAAAATGTCACGCTCGTACATTGGTTTCTCTTCGGGATTCCCCATTAGAATATACGAATCCAATTTAAATCCTGAAGAACTCTCCACATTATCGAACAGAATCCGATACGATTTTTTTATAGATCCCGTCGCATCTGTATGAAGGATATTTTTTGAGATCCAACAAATTCCGCTTGAGAATGTCAAATAAAAAATTCTCAAACGTCGTAAATCGGGAAATAGGGCGAATTCCACTTAGATTCCAATGTGGACTCCCTACGTGAGGCGTCCCTATGAAATCCCTATAGGGATGAGGTAGGATCTGGGAACTTCCCAATGAATGTCTGCACGGGTGTTTCCAAAAAAAAAAAAAGTAGCGGACGATCCAGAGCTCGGAAGATCGATTTTGAATCAATTAATTTCGCCCCAAGGACGCGCGTGTTGCCCGGAGAGATGTTTTGATGCGTCCACTGTATAGTCCGGTCTGTGCACCTTCAGACTATCACTTGTTCCGGCTGCTACAGAATAGTTTGAATAATGAAACCTTCAGTTCTCTGGACGTAGAAAAAAATCACGTGAATGACTTCTTTGTCCAAAGATCTGCGGACTTCTATGAAAGAGGAATAATGAAGCTCGTGGAGTGATCGCGGAATGTCATTGATCAGAACAGAATATATTCAGTTGATTAAAATCGCTTTTTTTTGGTAAATATTTTGCGTTTGAAATTTACTCGATTAGCGCTACAGAATTATGCATAGACTCAATATTTTCGATACGTCAATGCCGATCGTTCAAATGGACTGCGCGAGAAGAGAAAATCGGGAGATCGTGTAGCGTATTCGACGAAAAAAAAAAAAAACCAAACCTCACATTTTCCATTCATTTCAGAGGAGGTATTCAACTCTAACAAGGCTATGTGGTTTTCGCCGGACGGCAAAAAACTGGCATTCGCATACTTCGACGACTCGAACACTCCCATAATGAATATACCGTTTTACGGTTATCCGGGAAGTTTGTCCTTCCAGTATACCGCGGCGATACCGATTCATTATCCCAAGGTAATTAATCTTGTTCCCGTCTTGCTCGAGATCGAGACGGGGGTCGAGCTATGGTTGAGGTAAAATTTTTCGACACTCTTGCCATTCTTTTTTTTTTCTTTGCCACAGCCCGGTACCGTTAATCCTAGCGTGAAACTTTACTACGTCGATCTCGAGGCATCTGTGCGAGACAACGTGACGCTTTATGAGATCGAGCATCCCGAGGAACTCTCGCAATCGGAGAGAATTTTGGCCTCGGTTGCCTTCCCAACCGACAATACCGTCGCGTCAACCTGGATGAACAGAGTACAAAACAAGGCTTACTTCAGCCTGTTCAATTTGGAGACGTCGAGCCACAGAACGGTTAGCAGCTTTTTTTTACCTTCATTTCGTATATTACCGGCTTTTTTTTTCGATTTCCCGTCGACCCTGCGCGTTGATCCTGCGCGCTCACACGTCCGAAACGTTCTTCACGATGGTCAATGGTGAATCAAGTAGACCCTGTCGATTTTTGTATGATCGCTTTACGAAACAGTTCCCATCCCAGTAGACGCAAACCATTTTGGCAGATGTATTAGGTCTACCTGAAAGTACTGTCTGTTTTACATTAAAGGCAAATAATTCCCAGCGGAAGAGGTCATTAGCAACGATGGAAATTTCATTGTTCAGTAAATATTAATTAACGTAGAGAAAATGAATTATTATTATTCTGATAGATCTTATACTATAAACGTTATCAAATACGAAAGAATGAAATACAATTGGAAAATCGCATCATTGGATTTTCCGTTTGAAAAAAATCGTTCGAAAAACGGATTTTTGGTGTTTTAAAAAATAATTACAATGGGTAATATGGGTTTAGTACTCGCAGGATATGGTACTGAGAGAATTAAACGGTTCTGTAGTGCGATTATCAAAAGTCAGTATATTTATTATTATTGTCATTATTGGATTAATAAACTTGAGAATTGTCATTGATTGTCATTATAAATTGTCATTGACTGTGATTTTAAATTGTCATTATTAATTTTAACATAAGTAGTAATTATTATCATTGCCATTATTATTTTTATTTTCATTTTCATCTTCATCCTTGTAAATTGGCAGAATTATTTTTATTTTTATTTTCATTCTTGTAAATTGTCATTATTTTCATTTTAATTCTTTCAAATTGATATTACTGATTCCCAGTATGAATTCTCATCATTATTCTTACTATCATTGTCATAAGCATTCGTATTATTCGTCATTCCTATCATTTTTATCGACTCAATAAGTTCAATTAGTCGAAATTATGGAAAGTGAGAATATTTACTGTTGTTGCCATTATTATTCTCATTGTTGTCACGATTGTCCTCATTTCCGTCATTATCGTTGATTCTTCAGCCAAATCCGTGCGAACAATATAGAACGAACAGTAAATACTCAAGTGTACCATACGTAACGTCGAAGTTACAACACGAGTCACATCTGAGGAACACGGTGAATTACCGAAACTCATCGTTCTTGGGCTAGCCAAGACTTCGTGAGATGTATACTCTTTTGGTTTTTCGACAAAACAGGCATTGGCGTACGAAGAGTCGAACGGTTGGGTCGAGTTATTCGAGTCGCCTCACTTCAGCGAGGACGGTACAGCTTTTCTTTTGATTCTTCCTCAAGCACAATCGGACAATACGGATTGGAGACATTTGGTGATGGTCAGTAACGCGACCAGCCGAAGGCCCGTAATTACGGGTCTGACGAGTGGCAAATTTGTCGTTACGGAAATAGTGACCTGGGACCAAAAGAATTCAATAATGTGAGCGTCAATTTAAGTTTTTTTTTAAATCTTCTTCCACAATTCAAGTCGTTGCCAGCGGTTTTGGTTTTTCCTGACTGGCCTTTTTGCCCAATGCAGATATTATCTGGCAACGACGGAAAACGATGCGGCCCAACAACACTTGTATCGCTTGTCCACTGTGGACCGAAAATCGGAATGTCTGAGCTGCAGTGTTAGACGAGATATCGATGGCACTCACTGTCTATACAACACAGCCAGCTTCTCCAAGGACAACGGTCATTACGTACTCAATTGCGCTGGACCTGGAGTTCCTGTTGTTTTCATTTTCGACAGTCAAGTAAGTCAATTTCCAGTGCTGCCTCCAATCAGTCCAATCTGCTCATCCAAGCTTTGATACCCGAATACCCTGCAAGGACATTCCTCGGTTAAAGGGAATAAATAAGATTTGGTACACTTTTCTGTTCCTCGTGAATGGACCTTTGTTGGGCTATAAATATTTATCTACCCTCAAGAATAAATGCAGGACTGGATACCCGCGCTTTCCCATGGAATTTCATAATTTTATGGCTTACAGCTCCGCGAACAAAAGAAGTAGAGAGTGAACGAGATGAAAAAAAAACGAAGATGTTATGATACAGAAAGGTTAGGAGTGAAGCTCCGTGAGAAAAACTACGTTATTTCATGCCTCGATTTACGGCCGCAAAGCTTTTTACGATCGCCAAGAAATCAGCTCCGAGTGATTCTAAGTGAATCCCATTCTCGCCCCTTCCTTACGTCTTATCCATTCGCTAAATTTACAGCTCCCATAGTAATACTTACAATCTCCATATTCATTTTTACTTAGTGCTGTTTATTTAGCGTTTGTTTTTTTTTTGTTGCTTTCTGAGATAGATTTGTTTGGGTTGAAAAAAAAAATTGACGTTACCAGGCCAGAGTAATAAAAATATTTCGAACAGTCGTAAAATCATTCCGCGAGCGAAGTAGAACAAACAGGAAACGATGTGTAATTTTTTTTTTTCGTTCTTTCGCTTCAAGAGCTCGAAGAAGATTTTCACTTGGGAGAAAAACAAGGCAGTCGTGGATTTGATGGCATCGAAGTCGGTGCCTCAGATCAAGAGGGTAACGGTCCCCATACCCGGCGGATTTCAAGCTCAATCACGACTCCTCATACCAGCCGGAGCAGACCTGACAGGAAGAACGAAATATCCAATGCTGGTTTACGTGTGAGCATTGCAATTTATCAATTCAACTTTTCACCACGAACCAAAGTGTCTTCATACGTTATCGCTCATATAAAATGGCTGTGAATTGAATCTTCAGCACTTTTGTTCTTTTCGCATCTTAAACTCCGACGCGAAGTTCAAGGATGGCGATCATAAAAGAATACGGTTCATTGACCTTCCTGGAGGCGTGTTTGATTGCAGAAAACTTCTTCAATTCCTTTTTTTTTTTAATGGCAATTTTTAGCAATCAATATCACGTAAGCTATACGCGAATAAATCGTTTGTCTTCTTCATATTAATTTGTACATCAATTCAATTGGCGGGCCTTTGCTTATAATTTTTTACTTGAATTATAGCAAAGCGGTGAAAAAGGTACTTTTAGGGTTGCAAAGCTCCTGGGAACCCCTACAATTTCATCATACCCATTAGTGTTTCTTTCGCTTTAAATTTATTCGTATCGGACGTGAATAAATATCAGCTCGTTTCATACTGGTACGATGTCAGCAATAACGGAGTGTCCAATTTTGACCAGAACTGAAATTTCATGACATTTAAGGATTTTTAAGCCGAGGAATAGGGCTTCATGACTTTCTGGTATAAAAGTATAGTTGATAATTCTTTAGTGCGACTACATTTATAAATTTTTATATTCATATTCAGCTCTTTGAAACAGATGTTTGTTGTTTGCCAATGGAAAGTGTACGAAATAGTCACCAAATTGTACAATTCCCTGTGTAGTAAAAAATGTGAGACAAACACAATTTCAAGTTTGCTGTAAAGAAATATACACTACCGGCGAAAAGTTTCCGGGCAAAAATTCAAAAAAGTTCTGGATTTTTTAAATACCATTTCGCCGATATTTGACGTAAATGAATGTAATAAACGGCATTTTGAAGGAGAGGAATTCACCTTGTCGTAAGTGACCCACTTTTCATCACCGGTCACCATCCGCTTCAGAAATGGGTCGATTTTGTTGCGATTCAGCAGCGATTCGCAGATGAAAATTCGGTCCATGAGGTGTTTTTGCGTTAACTCGTGTGGCACCCATACATCGAGCCTCTTTTTGTATCCAACCTTATTCAAGTGGTTCCAAACGGTTTTTTCTGCAATGTTTAGCTCCTGGGTAATCGAAACAGTGCTTACATGACAGTCGGACTCGACGATTTCCATTATTTTATCGACATTTTCGACAATTGGCCTTCCAGAGCGTGGTGCACCTTTGACATCAAAATTACCGGAACGGAATCGACGAAACCAAAATTGCGCGTGATTGGCTGTTACAGTATCAGGATCATAAACACTATTCACATTTTCAGCCGCCTGGCTTGCGTTTTCGGCTTTATCGAAGAAAAACTGTAAAATATGGCGTATTTTCACTTTGCTGGTGGCTATCTTTGACGCGCGCTCAAAAAATATTGAGTCAAGCAATCACAAAACTGTCTGAGATGTTTATTTTAGTACGAAATCTTATTTTTCTAACGCCATCTAGCGTAATCCGATCGCACTTATACAACGCGAGATACAGATTACTAAAGGCATCTATTGCAAAAATAATGGATTTCTTTTTACTACACCTAATATGTTGAGATAACGAATCATTTTTTTTCCCACTACCTTTTTTGCTAATACCGTAGATTGTCGCAAACCTGCGAAAATTTTAAATTATTTTGGATAAATTAATACAAAAATCGGCCGTGATAATGAACGCTGGCGACATCTTAAAAAAATTTGGTAGACTGGAAATTTTTCATCGTATTTCAGGGCCGAGTTTATCAGGGTCGAGTGTAATTTTATGACATTTAAGACTTTTCATGACATTTCAGGTCGGTAGACACCCTGAATAAACTAAGATTCAGCTTCAAATTGCTCAATTTTGGCCGTTCTGAGTTACAAAAAGGTCTCAACAATTTTTTTACTTGCTCGTTCAGAGATCAGCAATCTGTATCTGCAAAAACAATATTTCGCAGAATATCATAGTGAAGGAATAAAAGTATAAAAAAAGATTCATTGCATTCCAACGATGCCAAGCTTCGACACTATTCGCTAATAACTGTCAGCGTTATTTGATTTTCAAATATTGGTAACTATCATAGCGAATCTCACGTGATTTCAATTTAATTTTACAATGACCGGGACACCCAGCAGGCCGGTCCTACTTTGATGCGCGATCAGGTACGCGCACTTGAACCGCTTTTTTTCTCAATCCAGTCAGTTTTTCGAAAGCTCGTTCCAACGATTGACCAAATGGATAAACTCCCACGAGCCCCACGGTAGATCCTTTTTCCAATATTGAGTTTAGCAATAGAAAGATCGCAAACGTTACTGCACGAGGAATCCGGTCGTTTGTGCACTAACGCGCACGAGGACTTTTGGTAATTGGACCCTTTTCCCATTAAAATGATATAGTTGCGAGCCCTAGTCTCGTGAATTATACATACGTTGAATGCTGCACCGGCCGCCTTAATGAATAGAAATTTCGGGATCCCCGAAACTTGTGTCCTCAATAACTGTTATATATGGTACAACGGCGAATATATCCTTTCAGATACGGAGGTCCGGATGGGTACCAAGTTACCGAAAAGTTCAACGTCGACTGGGGAACTTATCTGGTTACCCACAAGAACATTATTTATGCGGCGATCGACGGAAGAGGCTCCGGTTTGAAGGGTAACGCGATGCTGTTCGCAGGCTATCGAAACTTGGGTACCGTCGAGATTCTCGATCAGATCAACGTTACGAGGTAAAGAGTTCTTTTTTTTTTTATGTTCGTTTCATACAATCCGAGGTCGAAAGAACGTTTCGATCGGTTTGTATGAAGGATCTTTGGAGGGGAAAATAATCGAGAATAGGGGGGAGTAAAGGATTCGCGATCTGTGGTGTCAAGCAGCGTTGGTCTGGGCCAATACTTGGATGGTTGAGCACTCTGCATTGGCGTAGTCAGCATTTTTTTCTTAGGCAGGCCTGATAAAAACTTGTCTTGATCACAATCATCTCTTTTTTTACATAAAATTCACATAATCATTGGTAATCACGTGACACACGTGAAATATGAAAGTCGCACGTTCATAGTAACATTGATATCAAACTCTTGCAATGCTTGAGAAAAAAAATCAACAAATGTTTCAGCATTCTTTAATCCAGTTACCAGTCTTTTAACTTCACTTCCAGTAAATACTCAATTAAATAAGTCTTAGTTTTCTATTTTTTTTTCTGCAAATCGGCCCAACACTTCTTCAGCTACACGGAGAGAATTAAAAAGTAATTTTTGTCGTGAATTTCACGGTAAAAATTATCGTGATATATTTCAATGTGGTGACAAGTGAGAAAAGCATAATAATTCGTATGCGACAAGTTTTTTTTAACTCACGTTACAGAAAATTTCAAATACGTAGGTAAAATTTTACTATACAAGAAGGGTAGCGCGCACGGTAATTTTTACCGAGAGCACAATACATTTTCCTATAACACTCATTAAATTTTATAATAAATCTTAAAATAACTGTTATAAAGACGATACTTTTTTATAGACATTTTTGAAAAGCATAAAATAATAAAATGCACAGTAAAATTTCGCTGATATTATATATTTTTTAAATTTAAGTTTTGCGTATTTTGTTACACATGAAAATTTACTAGAAAATCTGGTAAAATTTTCTATCTGAAGAAGAAATTTTATTTTATTTTCGTGAAAATCTGTGTTTTACTCAGTAATAATAAGCGAAGTTTCAGAGTTGTCATCTGGTTACCGTTACTGCACGGTAATTTTTAACATTTAATTCTCTCCGTGTAAAATTTCTTTTTAACAATCGCACTCTTCATGTCCAGCAGTGGCATATTAAAGAATCGTTACTGAAGCATTGTGATTCTAAGCCATTTTTTTATCCGCTTCACGGCAGAAAAACTTCGCTCACAGCCGTCCGAGCTCATTGCGAGCACTATTGCTGCTTGGAAAAGTTTATATAAGTTAGGGCAGTACTCCTTTTTAATATGCTTTCTTAAATTATCAAAAAGCTTCTAAGGCTAACCTATCAATGATTAAGATTTCTCTATAATTATTAATGTAAACCTCGTCGTTCTTCGTATCCAAGTAAAAAAAAATGTATCAATTGCATGAGCTAACGGTAGATTTTCAAATTGGCGTTTTAGATTTACAATATTATCTATTACTTGGTAGTGAAGGTTGATCGTCCAGTATTTTTCTAGTTGTGTATCGGTCGGCAAATCTAATGCTTTGCTTTTGCCCACAGTTGGCGTAATTGCGAAAATTAAAAATCTATTTAATATACATAATGAAAGAGTTACTTTTTATACAAATTACGAAATTACGACGAAGGCAGACAGTTCAAATTTTATTAACCCTTCGTGGTCACCCTGGGTATAATCGGCCGATCGATCAATTTTCGGCGTAAATATATAATAGTTCCCGGCTTTGAATGGGACTGCATTCACCATCTTACCCGGAGTTTGAAGTATCCTCATAATACTATAATATGTACCCTCTACACATGTCGGAATAAATACCTTTTTTCGAACGCGCACTATGCTACTATTTTTTTCCCAAAAGTAGCATATCTAAGGAGTATCACGTCCAAATTTTAAGTGAAAATGTTGAAAATTCACGGAGCTATGATTTTTTTTAGCGAAAAAGTGTATTTTTTGCGTTTTTACCTTTTGATGAATTTTTTTTTAACATGTCGCCATTTTATTTCTTATAAATAAATTTTTCGTACATCATCTAGAAAGTTCAAAGCATGTTCCGTAATTTTTTGAACCACTTTGGACGGATACTTTGGTCACAATATTTTTTTTGAAAACTGACTGGGTAGAATCGACCCAAGTGTGACCACCACGATTGAATTTCGAAGTGTGACCACGAAGGGTAAAATTATTTCTTTATGCCTGCTTGGGTGAAACTTAAATAAAATTATTCGATCATTTTGGATAGACTTTTTTCTGGGGGGAGGGGGGCACCAGGCTTTTTAAGGGGACCGTGCACAGGTCAGCCCCCCCCCCCCCCCCCCCCCCGGCTACGCCAATGGCGCTCTGGCTTGTGTGCCGAATACCGAGATGGGCAGCAGTTTTACTCATTTGACGATGGTGAACACGACTGAAACTCAATGGAAAGACACTCCTATTGGTACAACTTTTCTGCGATTTCCCTGTGCCCTCTTGCTAATGCGAGGGGGAGGGGGGGGGGTGTAAGGAACTGGATCCAAAAAGTCTGGAAGGAAGGACAAAGGAAGATTAGGAATTGAAAATACCCAACTATCGAGAATTAAATTGCATTCCGATAAACGACGTTGCCCTTAAAGGTCGACGAGACATCCAGGTTGAGGATCCTGTTTTGGGTCGCGTTATCCAGCGCGATATAACCACGTATAGAACAAAGTTATATTTGTACTTGCGGTTATAGGAGAGTGCGCGTTTCGAGAATTTCGGCAACGCTGCAACGGACGGAAAACCCTCGACGATGCCGCGATCTCTTGGCCGAATTCCAATTCTTCAATACACCATTCATTTTTTTGTTTTTCTTCTTTCCTTTCCTTTCCTTTCCTTTCCGCCCTCGTTCGTTTGTTACGTTGCGCGCTCTACGCGATGAGCCAGCAAAACAGTAGTCCGCAACGCCGCTTGTTAAATCTCACCGAAAATCTCACCCCAGTTCTTTTTTTATTTGGTGGTTAGAGAAAAGAGTGAAAAATACGACAAAGAAAAAACGTATTTTTTTTTTTCTGGGTACGCTGACCACTTCGGAGAACGGATCGGAGCGTTGGAGTTTCCGTGTGTGGTTTATTTTTTTAAATGTTTGCATTTAAATGTTTAAACGTAATGATTGTTTGCAGGCATTTGCAGGAAAATTTGCCGTTCATAGATCGAGAAAGAACGGCCATTTGGGGCTGGAGTTACGGTGGATACGCGGCCGGCATGAGTCTGGCGATGGATCGGGATAGTGTCTTCAAGTGCGGGATGTCCGTCGCACCGGTCACCGACTGGGCGCTTTACGGTATACCGAAATTTTCACAAATTTATGTGCATTTAAATTCTTTTTTTTTTATTACGTTTGACTATAATTTATGGAAACTGCGAGTGTTGGAGGAAATAAATGGTGAATTCGTATTCAGAGGGTAAAAATATATCGGTATGTATTTTTTAAGGCGGGCAACCACTTTAGGAGACCGAAAATTGGAGGATTTTTTTTTATTGTGAAAAAAAAAAACGGAAATTTCAGCAACTCTGACAATAATTTATTCATATTTTCATACCTCTCTGGTAATTTTTTCAAGTTATTTCATGCGTTAATTAAGGTGTAATCCGCTGTGTCCCTTTGCGTGTCCTCATCGTCGTTGTCGATTTGCGGGAATTGTGCAGCTCGCAATTCGCATCTGAAATAGTCCAACAAATTTATATACATTCTTGAGATGTTTTTTAAGAACATGAACCTAAATTTTGAAGAAAAAAAATCGAGAATTGAATGTTGGAATGTGTTTGAAAAAAAATGATTGATTTTTAGCATTTTTTTCCCGGCATTTTGCAATAATAAATGTTTTAAACAATCTAACCATTCCAACTTTAGGTTCATGTTTTAATAAATTATATTATGTAAACGTGTTCCAAATTTGAAGATGATCCACCAATTAGTTTTTGAGTTATGATTCCCGCAAATTGAAGAAAAGTCGTGTCGAGAAAAACACGTTTAAAGTTTCACAAACGAAAAACTCAAAGTCAAATGTGTTTAATCGAATGAAAAAGTGTCTCTACCGATTAATCATCGATTCCAGCACCATACAGCAGTCCTTCCTCTTCCTCATGCAACTCAGTTGAAGCTTGCATTTCCTCTTTACGAGCTTTTCGAGCTTCTTTTGTCTCTAATAACCTTTTTCTATTTTGCCGAACCACGCGCATCTGATCCATTTGCTCGTCATATCCGTAGCTCTGCCTGCCAACTACGATTTGTAGTTCATTCATAACCATGAGTAGGGCTGAATTTCCTTCATTGAATAAAATAGCAGCAAGAAATGCCGCTACCTCGATTATTTTGTGCGAAGAATGGAGATGTTTTGGTTTCGGTTTGTTTGGGTTAAGAGAACCCAAAGAGTCTTTATCATTTATATACATACCGTTAGAAGGAATCCGAATATCGTTTGGAAATTTTCAGGGTGTATTCTTAAGATATTTTGCTAACGATTTATGAAATAAAAAAAAATTGATGTTTCAAAGCATCTAAAGTGGTTGCCCGCCTTAATGGATTTATTTTTGAAAATCGTGACCTCACCGAATTATCCGTCATTTCTTTTTTTCCTATTTCGATTTGGAATTTCGATCTACGCTCATTCTTTTCATAAACGTTTCCTCTTTGAAATACCGTTTGTTTCATGGAGTTCCGATTATTTTTCAAATTTTGACAGATTTTCAAAGTCGGACCATCGATTTTTTCGAATTTTACCCATTTGCCTTCTTTTCGGCCGTTTTTGAAGATTACTTTCCGGCAAAAATAATCCAGATATCGCGATGAATCAAGCAACATTCTCTAAGTCTACCAAAATCCTTTTCGGAAACCTCCCAATAACTCTTCGTGACTCAAATCGGAACGTCGCTACGGCTTTTTGAAATTTGAGAACTTTGGCGATTTTGAACAGTGGCCAAAAGGAACGAACAAAATTTTTTTTTTATTTTTACACTTTTTTAAGGGTTTGTCCGATAGGACATTTTCCGCCGATTACGAATATCGCTGAGTTATTCTCGAAAGCTCCAAATTACGCGGGCTAAACTCGAAAAACGTCATTTCACACACTTTCGATGATTTTTTACAAAGAATTGAGGGTTTGGGGGAAAAAATGGTGAATTCGTGTTCAGCGGATAAAAATACATCGATATAAATTTATTTGAAAAATATTAAAAATCTTATTTTTTCCCATCTCGGCCAGAAATAAATGGCTTTATTGATTCCACGATCATTTATTTTCGGTTTGGATTTCAAACTCCCCTTTGCGCGCATTCTCTTAGCATTTTCTCTTTTAAATGCCTTTTGATTCACGAGATTCCGATAATTTTTTTTACTTTTTGACAGAATTACAAAGAAGGATCATCGATTTTCGCAAAATGAATGGTGAATCCTTATTCAGAGAGTAAAAAATACAATTCTTTTCCTTTCATTGAATATAACTATAAATATACGAAATGTTGAGAAATTGCTGTTTAATTTTTTCTGATCGTTATTCAATTTAACCATAAATCCCGCAAATTTTTGTTGAAATTTTTTCCTTTCAATTGAATTCAACCGTCAATTAATTTTCGTTACGTATCAATATTCATTAGCTGAATTTGAATAAAATTCTCTCTGAAATTCGATCGATTCTACATAAATTATGTTTTTTTTTTACGCATAGGAATATTTCATCCATATCCGCGAATATCTACGATCATTTTGTACGCCGATATACATGCTCGGGAGAAAGAGTTATCGTGCGGTCGTATTTTCCGATTCCGCGAAATAATATTCCATCGGTAATGTCTCACTTAGAATGTAGTTCCAAGGAAAAATTTACATCGCGGAGTTTTCCCCTCGCGGCCCCGCTGACAAAGTTTTAGATGATTACATTGGCAAAGTTTCAAGATAGCCATCGCCGCGATTTTGTACGCGTCTTCAATTCGCGTCTTCAATTATTCGGAATAGAAAACCGAGAGTGGATGAGCCCAAAAAAAAAATATTCCTTCAAAAGAATAGGGAGGTAGTAGTAGAGTTCGATTTAAAAAGAAAAAGGAACATTTATCGGCACCGTTGTATAACGAAAATGAAATTATTTAAATATGCAGTTCATTTTGCTCGTCTTTAATATGTGGCTGAATTTTTTTCTTCGCAATTTCGTATCTCAAGTGATGCGTGGGTTTTTTTTTTCTCAATAGATTCCGTGTACACGGAACGATTCATGGGTCTGCCGACCGCCGCCGATAACCTCGTTGGTTACGGACAGGCTCGACTACTCAACAAAGTCGACAATATCAAATCCAACAGTTATTACTTGATTCATGGAACTCTCGACGACAACGTACATTATCAGCAGTCACTTATGCTCGCCAAGGTTCTCGAGCAGAAAGACATCCTCTTCAGGCAACAGGTTATTCAATTTCCAACTAATTATCCCAAACACAATTTTTTTTTTCCAACTCATTCTTGACCCCTAATGACGAAAAAACTATGTTTGAGTAGTTATTTTTATTTATAGTTCAAACACAATTAAGATTTTTAATAATAGCTGAAACGGAACTATTATATTCAATAATAATTCTCGTAAATTTTTATTCCAATACTTTCCTTTTAATTGAATTCAACAATACATTAATTTTCGCGCATTAATAGCCATCAGCTCAACTTGATTCGGAATTCCTCCGAAACTCGTTACTCAATAAGCAATATTTGTACCCCTTGGGAAATAACTATTTCCAGTTCTTATTAGTAATTTCTTAAGGTAAAGTCAAATTTCGATATACCGAATATTTGTCCATTCCTTTCCGATACACACCCGAAACCTTGATACAACGAAGAAAAACTATAGATATAACGAATTTATTTTCAGGGCCCTTAACCTCTATACAAGGAATTTTTGTGAACAAAACCTCCGTATAACGAAGCGTTCGGTAAACGAACACCCTTACTTTCGTTCCCTTCTCCTCCGCTCTGCTTCTATGGAGCCTGTCTAGACTTACAAACTTTAAAATTTCAACGAAATATTTGTTTAATTTTTAAATAATCCGCTTTTAAAAATTATATATTATATACATTATGCTCTAATTGCTAATTGCTCTTAAAAGTTGCTCTAATTGAAACCTTTCTTTTTTTATATATCCCTATATTTATAGTGCTAATATATATTTTTTTTTAAGGAAGCAAGGTTTTAATTAGAGCACACGGAGAGAATTAAAAAGTAATTTTTGTCGTGAATTTCACGGTAAAAATTACCGCCATATATTTCAATGTGGTGACAAGTGAGAAAAGCATAATAATTCGTATGCGACAAGTTTTTTTTTAACTCACGTTGCAGAAAATTTCAAATACGTAGCTAAAATTTTACTATACAAGAAGGATAGCGCGCCCGATAATTTGTACCGAGAGCACAATACATTTTCCTATAACACTCATTAAATTTTATAATAAATCTTAAAATAACTGTTATAAAGATGATACTTTTTTATAGACATTTTTCAAAGGCATAAAATAATAAAATGCACAGTAAAATTTCGCTGATATTATATATTTTTTTAATTTAAGTTTTGCGTATTTTGTTACACATCAAAATTGACTAGAAAATCTGGTAAAATTTTCTATCTGAAGAAGAAATTTTATTTTATTTTCGTGAAAATCTGTGTTTTACTCAGTAATAATAATCGAAGTTTCAGGGTTATCATCTGGTTACCGTTACTGCACGGTAATTTTTAACATTTAATTCTCTCCGTGCAATTTTTATTGGTCCTTTTTATTAAAATCTCAATATAACAAATTTTTTGGAACATGACCTCGATATAACGAAACCGCAATATAACGAAAACTCGATGTAACGAACTTTTTTATCTTCCCTAGAGATTCGTTGTATCGAGGTTCGACTGTATTACTGGATGAACATTAAAGAATAGCTAAAATTCTTGAAAATTTGAAGGATGACAGTTCTTGATAGAATAATAATACATGAATTATTTTAGAATTTTTTACTAAATTATTTAGTAGTTATAAACATATGAATTTAACACGGCCGCTTATGGGAGAACTTATTATAGAAGTTATTGCTTCTGCAAACGTTAATGTTTGCAAAACTAATGGAACTAAAACGCCATAAATTCTGAAAATATTATATCATCAAGATTAAGGATCAAGCAATTGATTATGCTAAGTTTCAAATAAATCGACTAATTGTCGAGAAATTAATTAAAGTAATGAGGAGTATCGCCTTTTTTAACGATGAATTAATAGCAATTATTGGAAAACTCAATATATATTGAGTTTTTGGGTAATTATTCATAATAAGATGATCTGAATGTATTAATAAAATTTAAAAATTGAGAAACTTTTTTGTTGAAACAGTTGAAACAGATTTACAGTCACTGGCAAAACAGTCTCAGTCAAGCACACGCCGATATCGTCGAATTCGAGTTCAATTATTATTAAAAGTGGAAAATTAACGTTTCTAAGTGTTCATTTATTACTAAATTAGCGATTTGTGAGGCTAAACATGTACGACACGATCTAGACTTTTGTAAATCCAAGATTCGCCCATTTTGGACTAACTTCTTGCCCGAATACCTTAATCCGCCTCGTTACACAATAATCATTATTTCAGACGTACACGGACGAGGATCACGGAATAGTGCAGTATCGATCGCATCTGTATCACTCGTTGGAAAATTTCCTCGACGATTGTTTCAAATGATTATTCACGAAGCGAACGTGCCTGAAGAAGAACAACCTAAAATATCTCCCACCAAACGAGTCAATCATCGCGTACTATATTAATTACAATTGTTAATATAGTGTGATGAGAATTTTCGATCGAGATCCGACTTGCAACTGAATGTAAATATCATTGAGCCTGTACATAGTCTATGTACGATATGGAATTAGATTATTTATGTATATATATATATATATATATATATATACATACATACTATGTATAAATATAATTATTGCAATCGTATCGATTTGATGGAAAAATCTCTGTTACCTTCGGATGTAGCGTAAGACTGACGACGGAAGGGCTAGATTTTTATTTGTTTCGGGACAGTAACGAAGAGAATAAACGGTCCTCACTCACCGTAGATCACAAAGAGATTGTCTCGTTAGCCGGAAAGATTTCCGTGTAACCGTGTACTCGCTGGCTCGTCACTGAAAAAAAACAGTCACTTGCAATACTCCGTGCGTTTTTCCTCTGTTTCGCGCCTATTTAACTTGTAAACACATGATTCTTCACCTACGAATCTTGCAGCATTTATATCATTGTTTATTTGTCTCATCGTCGTACGTATCAGCGGTTGAATAAAATCCTACTTTCGTACATTGACTTTTCGTCTACCGTTCTACTATTTCCTGTCGCGGAAATTTTTGTACATAAATGTAGCGTATCGATGCGTCATGTACAAATTGTAGGAAATTTCGTGATGCAGTACCGAACAGAAGGAGGGGATTATGAAATCCGGAACTCTTTAGAGGACGAGATTTTTCAAGTACTGACTATTTATTGAGAAAAAAATTAAATTCA
The DNA here is from genome assembly GCA_963932345.1 of Ophion ventricosus. Lineage (NCBI taxonomy): Eukaryota > Metazoa > Arthropoda > Insecta > Hymenoptera > Ichneumonidae > Ophion > Ophion ventricosus. Next base: position 20,741,662 of record OZ010716.1, on the reverse strand, counting down.
ATGTTTCTTGGTAACCTTGGGGCTTTGAAGACCCACGGGCTTCCGCTCCTGGACCACCTTTGTCCCTTAACTATTTCCAGTTCCTTAGAGAGGCCCAGCGTATTTTCTTCCAACCTCTACTATCATCCACCCTCACATAACTATCAATTATTTAAGGTATTTCTTTCACGAAATCGAATTTTCAACAATTAACAGAATTAAGTGAAAATACATGGAAGTATATTGGTAAAATTTCAAACCATGTTACCGAACTTTTAACAAAAAATTACGACTTTGAAAATCGACGAATTTATGCAGCACTTTATGACATGCTGCCCGCATTTCTATCTCATAATTTATATACTAAATAACTCTAGATATTTGACACAAACTGCTATGAACATGTAAAAAATTCTGAAGATTCCGTCACGACAATAAAATCAGGAGGGCACCGAATATTTAAAGAAAATATTAATAATAAAACTTAAAAAATGTGACTAGCAGAAGAATTCTTGTAACCGCAACTTCGCTGAGAACATGTAAAAATGTCTAAATCTACAAAATTTATGTGAAATTTTTCATTCCTGTTCATTGTTGGGTAGAATAATTGATTGCAACTTATTTTTATTAAGCACGACTGTAATCTACTAATAATTTGAAAGGGCCCTGACTTATGCGCCGACAAAATACAGCCTCACGCAAAAGGAATACCTTAAGCCCTTAGGCCACTCAAGAGGCCAAAAAAAGGGCATATTGTGATTTTTTTCAGCGAAACCATAAAATAAATTTGAATTACAAAATAGGGGTTTTATTAAGCACGTAATTGACTATACAAAATTATTTTTTCACAGCGGTACATGTCAAAATGGCGACTGTGCAGCATTTTTCCGATGACGCCTTTATTTCTGGAAGGTCAACGGCCGGACCAACAGCTCCTATAATTTTTGAGTTATAACGAAGACACTAAAGTTTTTTCGATTATATATAAGAATAGCTATAGAAGTACGTAGGATTTTTTTGATATGTTGTTTTTTGTCAAAATGGCGCATTTCTAAAACAAAAAGTATAAAATGCCATGAGAAAATCGTCAGAAAATTGTTTATAAAAAAGGAACTATGCAATATAATTGAAAAAGTCCTTCGTAGTGCCCCAGAAAATGTAATTCTAAATATACAGTTAAAATTTCAAGTGAATCGGTTGAAATTTGTTTGATTTATGAGTCCGGCCGACTTGAAAAATGTAGTTTTGAGATAAACGCGTTTAAAGTTAGTAAAAAGCCTCGACATGAATCAAGAGGGGTTGCGCTAGAATTCGAAAATCGAGTACTTAGAGATTTTTCACACCCATAATCTTTTGGAATATGATTTTATAGGTACTGAGATAGATTTTTGACAAAAAAATTAATCGATTTTTGGAAAATCCTATAGTGGCCTAAGGCCTTAACATGAAAAGTTTGTCAGAAACAAGGAAACTCTATCCATCTAGAAATGATTTTTGTTAATACTTTCATGCCTAAATGTTTCACAGTACCGCAACAATTTTACTCGAAAGTAACAAACGCTTTCGGAGAAATTATTACGTGTTATTCAAAAAGGAGAAGCGCCACGCTCATTGCTATTATAGTAATATATTTCAAAGTTTATTTCGCAGAGACAACAAGTGCATTGTGAGAACTATACCAATGTAGTAATTACGTAGTAGCGTGGACATGAACTGTTACGAATTTTCCGTTTCTTTGAATCTGAAAGCATAAAAATTTGTGCTCAATATCTAGCGATATTCCACAAGGAAAGTTCTATCGACGAATCATCATTCGAAGCAACTACTAGAGGTATTCGAGGAAGGCGCTTACTTGCACTTGGTACAGGTGTAAAATACAGTTTGTCCTTCATCGGCTGATCTCAATTGCAGAGTGGCGTACGACATTTTGTCATTGTTACACTGGGGACAGCGTCTTTCGACGACAGGACCTTCAGCTTCGTCATCCTTCGTGCTGGATTTTTGTTTAGCAGATGCGTACGTGTGTTTGGTATTGAAGTGAAGAGTGTAAGACATGGCCATGTCTCCGAATACTTTGTTTCGCGAATAGCGCGCGCATATAGAAGAATTTATCGAAATAACATTGGATTACTGAATTGCTCTGTCCGAAATGTTAAGGGTGCACACCCGTGTAGACAGTAGATAAAATAGGTGAATTTTAAAAATTATTATCTCAAAAACTATTTGTCCGATTTTATTCAAGTTTGTTTTATGCGTAAGTACAAATAGGTATGACAAAATCTTGTATAAATATATATTGACGGAGAGCGCTGTTATTGTGGCCAGTGTAAAACCGATTGCATACAGTCGGTTGATCTAAAACAAAAATTTTGAAAAGATTCGTAAAATTTGATGTAAGTTACGGATCACCCTTTGCATCATAGGATGGTTTTTCACTTATTTTTTTTTATCAAGCCAGACAGGTCGGAGATGTAGGTTGAAAAATGAATGTAAATTTCAATTAGGCGCTATTTTGTAAAAAAAATTTTCAAAGAATCGTACAATGCGAACCGCTTTATACTTATATTTTGAAAATCATTTCGAAATGTTCGTTTCAAATCAACTGACTGTATGCAATCATGGGGACATGTTTTACATCGGCCACAATAACAGTGCTCCTAGTCAATATATATTTGTTTGATAAATTGTCAATATACCTCAATATTTATACTTTCGAATAAAACAAACTCGAATGAAATCGTACAAATAGTTTTGGAGATAATTCCCAAAATTTACGTATTTTTTCCGCCGTCACACTCGGATGTGCCCCCTTAAGCATCTCTGATAAAAATAATGTGTCCGAAAGTTTGTGAGGTTATGTGAGATAACGCCGCGCACAATAGCGAGCACGTGGGCAATCTGTCATCGAGATTGATCGAGAGAACCGAGAGTCGGTGTCGATGACGTTGAGAGAATTCTCAAAGGAACTTACCATCAGCTCCCCATTTCCTGTCACAAGCGTAGCACGTCACACCGCCTCGATCACCGAGAAGTGGCAGGATCGATCCACAATCGGGACAAAATCCAGCAGCCGTCGTGAATGAAACTTTTCCCGCGTCGCTCTCCATTCCAATTGTATTCACGTGAAGGTTAACCGACAACTCATAACCTCGAAATTTCACGCTCCCGAAGAATACGTCGATCTTTTGGCAAGTGTAAGTACGAAAATGTAAATGATACGCGCCGTTATTAGCCTTTTAAGGTTCAAGTTTATTTGTTGTTGTCAGTAGAAAGAGAGTAAACTGCACAAAATGATACGATCAGACGCGACCACTCGGGAGCTGCTGTATTGCGCGGCTCAGCTCAACTGACGATCTCATCGCTCAGGGAACACGCCACCGGTGGCGCGGCGACGCCACCAATTAAACGCGCGAAAAAATTGAACGGCTGTCCGCCGTCTCCAAGGAGATGTATTTTCCGTTTTGCTTTCACGATATACTCAAGACTGACCAGTGCCCACTGTAGAATAGTATCAGGCAAGATTGAAACGCGAGATGACCTCGAAAAAATTGAGCAGAAGTCCCTCGGACGTAATTCGCGATAAAAAAATTCCACATCGCGATATGAATCGTCAGGCGGGTTCGCGCAGTAACTTGACTCACAGCGCTTCGACTTTCGTACCGAATTACGAAATTTTGCAAAACGATATGAAAATCCCGCGAATCGATGGTTGCGCGGATTTCTCAAGACTCGCGTTTCTTCACGACTCGAGATACGAATTACTGCAACAAACCGTGCCATTTCCGGATAAACGAATTTTGAACATACCGCGCAAAAAGTACGTAATTTGGTCTTTTGAAAAGTGCCCGAGCATTGTTCAAACTTGTTTCTCGTAGAATAAACGACTGGAACAATTATATTGTGCACGCCGTGCACTCCGATTACTTGGAGTCATGGCGCGATGACTGTAAAATTCCCGACAACTGGATCGGTCCGAAACTCAAGAGATTATCTTAAACGCCCAATGTCCGTTCACTTCCGTGAAGACGACGAGAATATTATTGAAACGAAGAATGCACGAGCGTGGGTGTATACATAAATGAAACTTTATTAAAAATCAATAAACAATAATCGATAAATAGCACGAGTTTTCTCTACGTAACACGAAACTAGCAGAGGAACGATCAACGAAATTTTTTTTTTTAAATAGGAACATACACATCGAAGTGGAAAGAAACATCACAACAACGTTGATTGCATTCGTGTCCCGTAACGTAACGGAGTATAAAGATATAAATACTGAACGGTGATTCGCAAATAATACAGGTACGGCGAGAAAAAAAAAAAGAAACACTTCGTGTGACGATTAACAATAATTGATCAAACAAATGCCCTATGCGCACTTTTTACCCGAAAAAACAACGCGGTTGCTTCTCCAAGTTTATCGTGCTAAGTACGTTCATGGCACATGTATCGCCGTACAACGACATAGGATTAAAATATTTTTAGCGCTTAGTCACGTTGCTTGAACCACTTGTGAAATACTTGGACGATTTTGATGAGAATGGACGAAACAGAAAACACGATTATACAAGTATTGCAGTGGCAGCACACATTACCGTAAAACATATACAGACTGATGAGAATTGAGCAGTGTGAGAATAGCGCATGAGAGCTAATCTGCAACTAGAGGAGGCGCGGCTCAGAGAAAATCTTCTGTAGAGGTGACGGTGGCCTCGATTAGCAAACCAAAATCGAGCTCGTTCAGACTTGCCTTGGCGGTCAACAGATCAAGGAACGTGTCCAAAGGTGACAGCCGATCGGCCGAGGGAAACGCTGCCAAGCCTACGATCAAAACACAATGCCTTAAGGTATTTCTTTCATAAACCAGAATATTTAACGATGAAATGTTTTTCGTTGACAATTAAGTGGAAAGACATCCCAATATACTGGTAAAATTTCAAGCCGAGTTACCTAACATTCAACAAAAAAAATACGAATTTAAAAATCGTCTATGTTGAAATTTGCATCGTTGGAATGAAACGAAAATTCTCTTTTATTTTTGTAATCCCTCATTTTCATTATCATCCAAAATCTTCAATCTATCATCTTTCCTATTTAAGCTGAAGATCTCGAACAGGGAACCCGGAAAAAGTTTGAGCGATTTTTGAAGGGCTAAATGTGCAAAAAAAAAATTGGCAACAAAACTTGCGTTGCGTTCGAACGATGCAAACTTCAATATCATTAAAAATGTATCAATCTACCAAATTTATGCGAAGTTTTTAATTCCAGTTCATCGTTGGGTATAAAAATTGATTATAACTTATTTTTATTGAGCGCCACTGTAATCTTTTAATGATTCGAAGTGGCCCTGGCTTATGCGCCCACAAAATACGGCTCTCCGCGAAAGGAAAACCTTAAAGATACCCGCTCCCCTAAAATATTTCCAAAAAATCGATTCTTCCCGTATCTTCCATTCTACAGCTCATTCCGCGTAACTTAAAAATCGAAATTCCGAATTTGACTGGCGGGTAGCAAGGGGACCAGTGTTATCACCGCGACTCACCATTGTGACGATTGCAATGTTGCAATGTTCTCCCACGATTTTGGCAAACTTCACCGGACAAAATATTTGTCGCGTGCTCACGCGCCCTGATCATAAAACTGACCGGATGTAGCCACTGGTTGAGCAATCTTTTTGCGCGCGATCTTGGCAAGAGCGACAACAGTTGTAGCTTTCTAATGGCGTTCTCCTTCGTGTCGCCAATGTCTACGGAATGAACAGCGCAATGTTAAGCATTTGTACGAAGTGAGTATAAATTCGTACAACGCTTAAGGATTTTTTCGAAGAGTACGCTTGCGAATAAAGAAGATTTGGGAATAACCTGCTATGATGATTTTAGTAACGTCGACCTGTAACTCGAACACTGAACGTTCGACGTACTGGAGAAACATCGGATACTTCAGGCTCCTGTAGCCGAGATACGTGAAGAAAGACGTGAATCCCTGAGGCATTGGAAACGCGCTGATCTCGATCGCGTAGCGATAACGTTCCAGCAGCATGAACAAAAGATTAAGACGTGTCTCGTCCAGTTGATCACTGAAAGAAAGACAAATATTGCTGACCATTGCGACGCCGAATATAAACCTTGCATCATAACTTCGTGTGTACAGAAGTTCGCAACTTTCAAGCGGATATTCTAGTCTACAAATTTGAAAGAATCGTTTTTTTTTTTGCATTTTCTTAAAGTATAGCCTCTTGAGAATCCCCTCATGAGGACATTTCGAAATTCTCAATATTTACAAAGTTACAGCAATTTGAATACCGATTGGCTTGACATTTAGTATGGATTTTCAGTATATATACCTCTATCGTCCCTGCCTCAGGCATGGCGAAATCATTATTATTACTATTTAAGAAAATTGAAAAATAAAAAATGGGGCGAAAAATTAACTTTTTTCCAGACAATCGTCCTTTTTTTACAAGCTCACTTGTTGTGAGATGCAAAACTGAAAATCGATATTTCACCCACTTCCCGACTACTTCGAGCGCTGAAATTTTGCAAACATGCATCTAAGAGGTGACAAAACATGATTCAACTTAAAAAAAAGAAGTAAATAAATAACAATCACGACGTTCTGTGTGATACAAAATCGAAAATTGATATTTCACAAGTACTTAGAGCTCTGAAATTTTACAAACATGCATCTAAGAGGTGACAATGCATGATTCAACTAGAATAAATAAATAAATAAAAAATAACGACTTTCTGTGAAAGGCAAAATGAAAAATCGATATTTCACAAACTTCCCGACTACTTAGAGCCCAGAAATTTTGCAAACATGCATCTTAGACGTGCATGCAAAAAAGGGTTCAATAGATAAAATAGGTTAAAAGGTAAGGTACAATAGGTGGTGAGCCAACATCTATGATAGATGCACTTATCACAGTTCTCCAGGATTTTTCCTGATAATCAACCAATAATAACACCGGTAAAATCAATTAAAGACTAAAAAGTAGAAAATAATTTATATATAAAATTTTTTTTTTTTACTACAAGCTTTTATTTAATGTACTAAAACGTAGAAAATATTGTTTTTTACCAAGTCGCCTATATGCGACTATAAAAAAAAAGCTTGGGGCGATCAAAATTTAGACATATAATTTTTCATTTACATAAATCGATTAACATATCAACTGTATTTAATTTATTGTAAAACAATCTTAGATTTCTTAAATAAAAATCGAGAAACTGAGTATCGACGTGTGATAATAATTTCTCTAATTACTATTTTGCCAAATTTAATTTCAAATTTCAAATTCAAACCAAATTTATCAAACATTTAAAAAGTTGAGGGCCCCAAGCTTTTATTGATAGTCACATATAGGTGACTTGTTGAAACAAATTATATTCTACGTTTTAGTACAATAAATAAAAGGTTGTTTAAAAAAAAAAAATTTAGATATAATTCTCTTTGGTACCTGCCATAATAATATTCTTATGGTCTTGTCCAACGAAAATTCTTTTTTTATATTTTTACTTCCTCATTTTGATTATTTTATGAAATATTTCTTTGCAGATTCAAATTGTACATCTCTAAATAAGCGATTAAAACAATTATTGATGGATTTTCGTAACGAAGATTAGCCACGAGGAATTCGAGCAATTGAAAAAGAATCATTTTCATTGCATTCCAACGATGCAAAGTTCATTCTCATACATTCTTATTGATCAAGAAAATGAGTTTCATGAATGGGAGCTTAGGAACCGTGTCAACAGGCTCAACCCTTTTTTCACGGCCATATTTAAAAGCCCATAACTTTGTCAATTTTGGTTTTTATCTTTTACACGTAATTATTTTTGTCAGTTTTTGAAGCATCAATAAAAAGTCTGTAAAAAAAATTCAATCAGGGAATGTTTTGTATAACGCACTAGTTTGGTCAATGTTTCAGAGACCTATAACTAATTGTAATGATATCAGAAGGTAAGTTAAGGGGAATCCAGTACAGCAAGAGAGTATATCTCACATGAGTATGAATCCTCGTTCCTGTTCCATTCTTGGATCGACGTTGGCGGCTTTGCAAATCATTTGACAGAGGGATCGTGAGCTCTCGAGTTGTGCAGCGACGTGCCTCGTAGCCATCGCGTGAACCTGAAGTGGCGTACACGATACGTAGGAGCTCGGTGGTGTCTGAGTACCGTGTTTCAGCAGATACATTGACAGCTCGCGAAGATTCACCGACACTATGTGCTCCTGTTTGGAGGCGGTGCAACTTTCGACCTCAACGAACGGTAGCGCCGAATCGCCAAGGATTTTGTTACTGCGATTGCTCATCAAATCACCGAACGATGCGGACGCGAGAACCAGTCTGTAGGAACGTGAGAACTCTCATTAATTACCCGTGCAAAACAACAACATGAGACTTCGTAAAGAAAGTACTCTTACCCTCCGCTCGGTGACATTGGAGTGCTCGATCTCGAGAGTGCCTCCGGTTGATAGCAGGCTAGAGAAACGAGCAATTTTTCCGCTATCTGGCTCGGTTTGAAGCGCGGCCTGTTCTCGCTTCTTTTGCCAAGATTGTCCCAGAGTCGGGTCCACAAATCGCTGCGATACGGGACGAGTCTCTGCTGCGGTGACAACAGCATCACTGACGTATTCCACAGTTTCTCATGGCTGAGCGTTATCGTCAGATCGTTGATTTTCGCGTCGTAACCAACGTACTCTTCCAGCATTGTGATCGGTAACAACGAGAGGAGCGGCACCGCGTCCGGAAGCAAATTCTTTTGCACCAAAGCGTAAGAACCGCCGATGAGAATCTCTTGCATGAAACGTACAACGTCGAGGGAACGGGGCTTCTCGGCTATGAGTGATACGAGATAGGCAACGGTTTCCAAATCGTTGCGATGACATAGAAAATAATGTATTATTCCCATGCGAACTTGTAGCGTGGTCTCTTTGCGAAATACGTCGATGAGGAAATCGTTCGTTACGAGGATCGTCACGAGATCGAGGGTCGGCAAGTCAATGCTCGGTATACTCGAGACGAGATCCTGCTGCGTCGAGCCTGTATTATTACCCTCGGTACTTAGCTCTCTCGACTTGCCGTGAATCTCGGACTTCCTTGAGTTACTCGTCGACGGTCGACGGTCCGACGAGCTAGTCGAATCCACCAGGGGTACGAGATAGGAGGATCGCGACGGCACAGTCGCCAAAGGACCGCACAACATGTGACAACAAGGATCATGATTCACGCCGATCTCCAACATGTGCGTGAACGAACCCTGAACCAGCACGACCATGTAATCACCGGATATCGCGAACGTTGGCCTCATCAGTTTCGCCTGGGACCAGGGTATACCCGGCACCACACAGTGTATTACGCAACTGTGATGCAGCAACGTGACCGAGTAAGCGAAATGCACGGTGTTCGACTCGCTCAGCGAAGCCTCCAATACGTGCTGGGGCGGTTGCACCGGACGGTAAAGATAATGATGACAGACACAAACCATTCCTTTCCAATCGGATATTACGATGAGATCCAGCGAACAATCGTGAACCCTGAGAGGTATCACGTCGTCCTCGTACGTCCCGCAATTTCCGGTGCTCGGTAGCTGAGGTAGATTCAGAGGTATGTTGAGCTGCAAATTCGAGAGACGACAAATTTTGTCATGAGTACATTGTCCTTTTACAATAGAAACGTATCAAATTATGATATAATATTGCAGTAGCTTGTCAAATTACAAAACATTTGGATTCTTTTTTATCGATGAATCCAAATGACGGAATGTAGATTGCCAATGCCTAGGGAACCCCAACATTGTTTGATAACATAAAATCCGTAACGGTATGGAAATTGACGTACAAGATGACTATCAAGGGGTTACGTGGGTTTGAAAATTTCAAAAAATCCATTTTTTTTTATTTTATTATCTAATAGTCTATAATATTCTCCCAAAGTTTTAAGTCAATCGGAGTAAAAGTCTAGGAGAGAGCGCCTTTAGGAATTCCCCCCGTTGGGAAAGATCGGCCGGGAGCGACGCAGGTATACGCATTTTTCTCAAATCATTATTTTTGAAGTCGGTGGACACGATTTCTCAAAAACTAATGCACCGATCTTATTGAAATTTTGCACACTTCTTCAAAATAGCATTGACTAGTGATTGAACAAAGGTTTTTTTTTTCGATTACAAATAATTTGACAAGACTATAAATAGTGTAAATTGTACCAATAATTGAACTATTTTGCATACAACTCTGCCAAAAATTCAAGTTTCAATTTTTTGTTTAATCCTTCGTTCAATCACGAGCTATACTTATCTACTAAAAGAAAAATTTGATTTTTTAATTTCAGATAAAGCTATCATGAGTTATCCCGACCACCACAAAGACACTTTTTTTTAGGGGTCTCCGGAAACCAGGTCCCACAGGCTGGATTTCCCAAGTGTTTGGATGAAATTTTTTAGAAATATTGTTGAAATGTTGCTCTTTTATGTGCTTGACATTTTGAATAAAATAATTTATATATTATATTTTTTAAAAATACAGAAAATATGCGTTTTTTGGCTTCGAAATCTACGTAACCCCTTGAGGTATTCTATTCGCGAAGTGCCGTCTTTTGTGGGCGCAATAGCAGGGTCCTTTTCGATCATGAGTAAATTAAAATGGCGCTTAATAAAAATAAGTTACAATGAATTATTATGTCCAACGATAAAGTGGAATAAAAAATTTCGCATCAATTTGTAGGTTTAGACATTTTTACATTTTCTCCGAAAAATTGCAGTTACGAAAATTCTGCTAGTCACATTTTTCTAAGTTTCATCATCAATATTTTCTTTAAACATTCTGTGATCCTTTGTTTTCATTGTCGTTCCGAAATCTTCAGAATGTGTAGTTCAACATGCGTAGAGCAGTTTGTATCAGACATTTAGAGTTATTAAGAATATAAATTAATCGATAGAAATGTGGCCAGCGTGTCATCTTCATAAAGAGTCGTTCAAATTTGACAATTTTGAAAGTCGTAATTTTTTGTTTCAAGTACGGTAACTTGGCTTGAAATTTTTCCTGCATGCTGGAATGTATTTTTACTTCAACATAGACGAAAATCGGGAAATTGTTAAATATTCGGGTTCTTGAAAGAAATTCATTAACGGGCCTACCGCGTAGAGTGCGAAATTGATGAGGAGACTTTGCAATTAATTTTTTTAATTAGATCAAATTTTAAAATCGAATTAACATAGTGTTGCCCCGGTCAATGTAAAAAAAAATGAGCAACATAATATTTCGATATTTACCACTGTCTCGTGGGGAAGATCATCGTGAAATTGAAGACCGCTAAGGGTCGGCGACGTGACGTTAGTCTTTGAACGACTCTCGTTGTCGTCCTCGGTTACCAGACTAGTCGGAGCTCGACGATTGTGTATGTGATAAAGAACCTGATTACTAGCGTCCCATTGAGCCCAGATGAATGTTTGCACCAATGATTCCGAATCGAAAGAGACGAGCTTCGAAGCTTCTTTGTTCTCGTCAAAAATTGCGGTGTACATCATGACACCTTTTATCAACACGATTACCAATTTGTTAGAATTGTATCAAATTTTTATTTACGAATCCATTAAAAATCGAAAGGCATTTAAGCGAGCTGGCGATGTAAATGCTCAAAGATATTCGGATCATGCAATATTCAGGTAACGATCGACTTTTTTTTAAGATGCCTAAAATGTAACTGAATATTTTTTCAAATATTACTAAAAAAAAAAAAAGTATTAAAAAACAACGATATCGTTATTCCGTTCTGTTCATTTCAATGAAAATGTTTTTTTGAATGACTGTCCAGCACGTTCACGAATTACTCATTCAGAATTTCATTTTCAACAAATATAAGGAAAAGACCCGTTTCCGTTCTAATGACCAGAACGCTGTCTTCCCAAGTTGTTGAGTTTGATTGGACAGAGTAAATATAATTTGTCACGGCTTACACTCCTGATGTATCAGCACCAAAAATCTATCTCCATTTTTCTGCTCTTTCTGCTTGTACAGAAATTGTACTCGTATTTGTTTCGTTCTCTCCGTATCCAGATTGTGAACTTTGGTTGAACGGACCTCGGCCACGTAAGTACTGTAAGCCTCTGCTCGAGAGTCCAATGTTGCTCGGCATTCACCGTTTTCCATTGAACTTTCCTCGTTCGGAATTTCACTACTTTCGTCAGAATTTTTAGACTGTGATCTATTTTCCGGCGCCTGAACTTTCTGCTTAACCACGTATCCCAAAAGAGTGTGATTTTGATTTACCGTGGCTTGAACTATGTTGAGTACTTTGTCGAATCGATGCAAGATCTGAAAATAATAATTGCGTCAGACACTCAGATTAAATAACGGGGCTAAGAGAGGATCGGTGGATTTGGCCTCGGCAGCGATGATTTGTAAATTGTCTGCTCGAACTAATTGCATTAATCATCTTACACGCGATTATTCCTGATTGAAAATGTATGAGAGATACAGTCTCAGGCAGAAGGGGCAGAAATATTTCATTCTCAGATACGGGTCCTAGATGCAAAGTGAAATCAGTTGCAAGCGGCATGTCGACTGAGCCTCAAATATCCACTCGAAAGTGTTTTCCTTTAATGAGCGTTTCACCTGTATTTTTCAATACAGTGAAACCTCGTTTATACGTTTTGCACTTATGCATCAAATTTCTCTGACCCCAGCGGATTCCTCCTATAAAGAATATTATAAGTTTCATTTCTACGTTTTTCATTTACACGTATTTCGTGCTTATACGTTAATAATTTTGTTCTCCAGCGTCCGTTTTGAGGTCCATTTTTTCTCAGTTATAAGTTAATCAGTGTTTATAATTTAATCATTGTTCTGCGACACAAAAAAAAACAGACAAGTATAAAACAATTTTTACAACCTGTATCTTAATTTTTTCCACTGTAAAACTCTGGTACTATGTATATATGTAATTACCTGTGATGACGTATCTCTTATTAATCTGAACATGTCTGTTATTCACTAATTAAAAAGCGTCAAAGCTTTAAGGCTGGAGCCTGAATTAGAAGGTCCAAAAAATCGTTTTTTTTTTAATTCCTTCAATCGATAGATAAACTTTCCAAGAATATAATTACAAAGTTACAGAGGCCAATTGCAAATATTTTTGAAGATACAAGGCCAAAAGCAGAGAAGCATTGATTGATATTTCCTGCTATTGAAAACTTTGAAGTGTGTTTTCTCCAGTTTTTATTTTCGCGATTTTTCCAAATTGGCTGGTGTAATAGCAAACAAACTAGACGACCTATTGAATCAAACCGAAGTTTATTTTCTTCAGTATGACAATCTCTTCTAAGTGAACTAAAAACGTCGTTGAAAAAGTCTTTTTAAATAATTTTTATAGCACATCAAAGAGGTTTTTTTTTAAACACATTTTCTTTTTTAACCTGAGAAAAGTTATAATTTCCCGATTTTTTCAGCTTTTTCTTAGTTCACCTAGAAGAAAAATATATGACAATTGAAAATTGTATTGGTTTTTTTTTTTCTTTCAGACAAGAATTACGAGCTGCTTCTTTCCCGCCGATTGGGGACTGCAGTGGCAAGACCCACATGGAATAGGCTGATAAATCTGCAGTCATTTATCGTTTCATGTTGAAATTTTTTTTTATAAATTTCAAATATACATGAAAAGATACCTCAATGTTTACTGGGCTCACTTGTTTGTTTCCCTTCTAAAAAAACTCCCGAGAAAACGCTTTTTTTGGACCTTCCAATTCAGGCTCCGGCCTTAATGTTACAAACTCGCGTTAAATAAAAATTCTAAACAAATACAAAAAAAAATCGACTTGGCTCATTGCTTTATTACTACCAATGAAATTTTCAATTGGGAAACCAAACATTAGCGTAATAGAGGAACCGCTGTTAAAAAATATCGCGAACTATACACGAATCGCCGTTTTCAAATGCATACTGTGTTTCAAATACATACTGTATTTCACTTCTACGTTATTCTCATTTATACGTCATACTTGCTGTACCCATTGCAGAACGTATAACTGAAGTTTCGCTGTATTTAACTTTATTAAGGCAAAACTTTTAAAAATCAATATGTCAAGCCTCACAACTGCTGTAATGTTTTTTCTGCTCAGCTAATTTAGAGAGTTGCCATACAGTTTGATAAGGATGTATAGGAGTCACCAAGAAAAGAAGCAGAGCTTCAGTACGTTACAATCAACGACACTCCAATTATGCAGCGAAGGCTAGTGAAACTTTCAAAAAAGTTTCTTTACTATATAAATTACGAACACAAAAAATCTAAAACATTCAGCCCTGTTTTTTCACTATGATTTTCCTCAGCGTATCTGTGAGTCGCGAGGTCCCATAAGAACGCGTGTGAACCAACTGCATATTGGAAGCGCTATAATTATTCAGTGTGTCATCGGATGGATAAAAAAATTTGCATACAGGCTTAAAACAAACTAAGCAATTATGCTCCCAATCGTTATGGCCATGGTACCCTTTCTGTAAGATACCTATACATCTTAATTATACCATAGAAATAACATAGTTAAAATGACCCTAATGCCAGATTACCTGCAATTTTTCTTTGGTACGATCGTAATGACCAACCACGGACTTGGAGTTTGCCTTTTCTCCTTCCGTTGCGTTCTCCTCTATCCAAGCGACCAACAAAGACCCGTCTCTCTCCTGTCCCAATAACTTCCATTGCTCCGCTGAATGCAAACATACGAATATTCTTGTTAAAAAAAAAAGCAGTTCCACTTTGTCATTAATCTTAACGGTTGCGCGCGTGATAAGGGGCTCGACGAGTCCATTCGTATAGAGGGAGCGAAGAAAAAAGGCATAAATCGTGCAAAACAAGATAAGGACTCGAGCAATTCGACACGTAAGACCTAGAAAGTATCAATGATTAAAGAGCAGTTTCGGAGATTCGGTTCAGCGAGTATCACCTTCTTATCGCGTTTTTTTTTTAACAATTTCTACCACACATGATTTTCTTCATCGTTACAATGTAAAGTTCATCGTCTATACGTGTTCCAAAGGATTTATTGCGATCGTAATGAAATTCAAAAAGAACGGAGAAATGGATACGCGGTACGTTTCGCGAAACATTGTCAGTCGATATCGCACGATACGATATTGAACAGCTGGGACGAGTAATCTTCCGTGCGGCGTCTGCTAACTGTCAAATACATCATCCGCGTACACCGATATATATATATATATATATATACATATACATACCGATCTGTACAAACTCGGCGTAAAAAAAAAAGAAAGCGTGGCAAACCGTGCACGAGTCGAAAGCCGCTCGAGCCCCCAAAAAATTCGGTCCACGTCTTATCGCAACGTAAAAAAAAAAATACACTTGCCTTTGACACTCTCGTTCTCCAACAGGAGATAAAGCTTCGCGGCGAGATTCTCTGCCATATCGTAAAGAGAAAGAGCGAAAAAAAGAGAACACTGGCTCTCACTTTTCAAGTTAAATTCACAATAGCGCTCTCGCTGGTAGCGTTCTTATCCCTCATAGCCCGAAGACGATTCGATTGACAGTGACTTCCCGATGGGTACATCATCTGTTCTCTTATCGCTCGATGAGTTACTCGTAACGCCAGTGCTTATGTTACACACGCGATAGACGACCTGCGACCTTCGAAAGTTTAAACGCGAGTCTGCTCGCAGATGCTCGTGGTAATCTTGAAAAACGCCATTTTTCTGACAGGAGGGGAGAGAACGCCGCGAAGATTGTTCGCTTTTTTAGAAAGCGCACAAACTCCCCACGTTCGCGCCACCTGACGAGGAATTTATATTTCCCGCGCACGTGGCACTGCGCAATCCTCGAAATGTTGCCATTTCACATATATATGTATTACAAACAAATTGTATTTATATCAATAACTGACGTGACAATTCGTGTGTTGCCACGAATTGTCAATTATTATTGCAAGACAATTATTTATTGATAGTAAACATTAACGTTTTACATTTCTTTAGTTACATCAACAAGATCGCCATTTCTTCGGGTTTCCATGCCTTGTCTGAAATTCGTCGCGTTGTCAATTTCTCTCAGCTCGTAATTTGCTCGATTAAAAACAAACAAAAGAAAAGCGTGAAAGGTCCGTGATTAAAACTCAAATCTCTCGAGTATAAAAATTACTATGAATTCGGGTTAATTCCGATCTTACCATATCTACGTGTAACGAGGCGACCGATTCTAACCTATAATCTCGTTCGGACACGAACACGAAGTGACTTGGTTAAACATTCCCGAATCAAAGATTCGCCCTCGCGAATGTTTTTATATTATTTTTTGTCTTGACACCAGACTGGCAGGTGCGTGGTGAGTGCGATCACCGCAACTGCAGAAATCCTCCCATGATTTACGTCAGCCTCGACCGAGGACGTAGATGATCGAGGTGCCGTTGACGCGGTGATTAAATTTCGAATAAAATAAGCCGGATTGTCGCGATGGCGATGGCCAGGGCATTGCTTCATCTCGGCGAAACTTCTGGCAAATGGTAAAACAACAGAAAAAGAAAAAGTAACGGTGATGTAAAACTGCATTTTCGTTATTGTTGGAGCGAGAAGCAGGAATGTGAGGTTAGGAAACTGTCAAATATCGTGTGGTAACTTTGACGATGTTTTTCCCCTTACTCGCAGTATCCTCACGAATGTGAATAATCACAAACCGAGGATACAGGTGCAAACCTCCTGGAGACAAGCCAGAGGATTCAAGAGGAACAGAGATACGTCCAAACAGACGCAGAGCCTCATAGGCGATGTCGTTGTGGAAACAGGCACCATGAAACCCTCGAAGTTATGGAAACCTCTCGGTTTTACCATCGCCGTGAGTCGTTTTGCCATTCAATTATTTTCCTACGACTGAATCCTGGTCTCCGAGGACTTCATCGCTGATAATAAATACCGACAAAAGTTTCATTATTCATTCTATATCTGATATCTGTGAAAATTTGGAACCGATCTTTTGATCCACTGAAGAATTGTAGTGCTTTCAATCTGTAATAGTTTTGCAAGCGATCTTATGTGATGCTGTATTACTCAGAAATGAGTGAAAGTATAGGAAAAAAATTATATTATAGGTCTCAGAATTTTTGTATAGGTGATTTATCGACAAAAGAAACTCCAGAAAATTCCACAATCGTTCACTGCATAATTAGAGTATGATCAATTGTAACATACTAAAATTCTGTTTTCCCTTGTCGGCTCTCCCATACATCCTCATTGAACTGTATTGCGACGCTGTAAACAGCTGAGCAGAACACAATTTACAGCAGCCGTAAGGGCTGGAATATTCACTTTCAAGAGGTTTGCCTCACTAGAAGTTAAATACAGTGAAACTTCAGTTATACGTTCTTCAAAGGGTACAGCAAGTATGATGTATAAATGAGAATAACATGAAGATGAAATACAGTATCTGAAACTCTTTAGCATTCGAAAAAGGCGATTGATGCATAATTCGCTATGTTTTTTAATAGCAGTAACTATATTATGCTAATGTTTGGTTTTCCAATTGAAAATTTGATTGGTAGTAATGAAGTAGTGAGCTAACTCAATTTTTTAATTTCCTTTGGAATTTTTATTCAATGCCAGTTCATAACATTAAAGCTTTGACGTTTCAAACTAGTAAATAACAGACATGTTCGTACTAATAAGAGATATGCAATCATAGCTAAGTACATGCATAAACAGTACGATTGCAGCGGTTTACAGTGACAAAAATGATGGTACAGGTTGTAAAAATTGTTTTGTTGCCGAGAAAAAGCATATTTTCTCTATTTTTTTTCAATATAATATATAAATTATTTTATTCAAAATGTTGAGCACATAAAAGAGCAACATTTCAACAATATTTTTAAAAAATTTCATCCAAAAATTTGGGAAATTCAACCGGTGAGACCTGTTTTCCAGAGCCCCCTCAAAAAAAAGTGTCCTCGTGGTGGTCAGGATAACTCATGATAGCTTTATCTGAAATTAAAAAACCAATTTTTTTCTGTTAGTAGATAAGTATAGCTCGTGATTGAACGAAGGATTTTTTTTTTAATTGAAATTTGAATTTGTGGCAGAGTTGTATGCAAAAGAGTTCAATTTTTGGTACAATTTACATTACGTATAGCCTTGTAAAATTAGTTGTAATCGAAAAAAAAACCTTCGTTCAATCACTAGTCAATGCTATTTTGAAGAAGTGTGCAAAATTTCAATAAGATCGGTGCATTAGTTTTTGAGAAATCGTGTCCACCGACTTAAAAAATAGTGTTTTGAGAAAAATCCGTATACCTGTGTCGCTCCTGGCCAGTCTTTCCCAATGGGAGGAATTCCAAAAGGCTCTCTCTCCTAGACTTTTATTCCGATTGACTTAAAACTTTGGGAGAATATTCTAAACATATTGTACTATTAGATAATAGAATTTAAAAAATGGATTTTTAAAAATTTCCAAACCCACGTAACCCCTTAATGTATAACTGAGAAAAAACGGACTTCGCAACAGACGCTGGGGAACAAAATTAATAACGTATAAGGACGAAGAACGTGTAAGTGAAAAATGCAGAAATGAAACTTTATAACAATCTTTATAGACCGAATCTGCTGGGGCCAGAGAAATTTGATGTATAAATGATAAAAACGTATAAGTGCAAAACGTATAAACGAGGTTTCAGTGTATTAGCGAATACAGGCAAAACAATCATTAAAAAAAAACACATTCACGTGGAGACTCAGACGTCAGATGATTAATACAATCAGGTCGAGCAGGAAAAACGTTACGGCATATTTATTCTAAAGAGTTTTGTTCCAATAAAGTCGAATTGATTTCATTGAGGACACTTTCACCTGTGGTTGTTAAATACAGATGGAAGTGTTATTATAGAAATCATTGGAGTATACATATTAGGACACTTTCACAACTGATTTCACTTTCCACCTAGGATGTACGTTTGATAATTTTTTCATCGCCTTCTCTCACCTGGGATTTTATCTCTTGCATATCAATCCATTTTGTACAATTTCAGTTCAGCGGCGCTTCTGTGGTGGCGGCATCGATTTGGGAGTACGAGCGAATGCGTAGATACACTCATTGGGTAATCAATCAGTATCATTCGGCTACTCAGCGAAGGTTGAGTGTATGTATTAGAATTACTGTTAGTTTTTCATCTGAGAGACTGAGAAAAAGACAGAGAGAAAGAGAGAGAGAGAGAGAGAAAGGCCATGAAGGAACTTGCCATTCGATGGATGAAAACCGAAAGGATAACGATCATTCTATATTTTCTTTTATCAGCGATCCGGATGGCGTGGCGACGCTGAACGCTGGTGGAAGGGTCTCACGGATGGACAACGCGTTTTCGCGCCCATTTGTTTTCTCAATGTCGTAGTTTTTCTCGGCTGGAGAATACCGGCTCTCAAAAGTACGATGCTTCGATACTTTTGTGCCAATCCTTCATCGAGTGAGTTCACGAAAGAAAAATCCGCTGATAGTTTAAGCGATTCGCTATCACGTACTCAAATATATAACTATTTTTCCGAAGATGCGATCTGTTGGCCAATGCTACTGTCAACGTTCTCACATTACTCCGTGCTTCATTTGGCTGCCAACATGTATGTATTGCACAGCTTCAGTACCGTGGCCGTATCGAGCCTTGGAAAGGAACAATTCGTCGCGTTCTATCTATCGGGCGGCGTCGTCTCGAGTCTGGTCAGCAATATCTACAAGACTGCGTTTTCTATGCCGGGCCTTTCTCTCGGAGCTGTAAATATTACCAATCTACAAAATTACGATACTCCGTTCATTCGGTGAACTATTTCGCTCGATTTATCTCCGACGCGTTTTGATTTTGCAATATTAAACGAAGTATTATTTCAAAAATCTGATTATGGAAGCTTCGGGGCCCCTCGGTTTTCAAATATTTTATCGCAAATCGTTGTTCGAAATTCTAATTATTCATTGGTCTTGAAAACGAAGGTTTCCAGAATCTCCGGTATTTTTGTATTTCGTAATTAATTATCTTCAGTATAACAGTAATACAAATTAACTGTGGATTGCATTGTTTTTTCGCAAGGATATCCCAATCTCGAATTTTAACAATGATATTCGGTTCTTACATTATCGAAATACCTCGACGATCTTTCTCACTCGTGAAGCAGAAAAAAGATCACGTAAATAGGCGTAGGAAGATTTTACGGAGAATCTTTTTCCTCCATTCAATAAAATAACACATATTCTTTCTTTTTATGAAAATACCTTGGGACGAAAGAATCCCGATTTTCATACTTCTCCGTAACAAAAATGATATTAACGCTTTCATTAATTGCACAGTCCGGCGCGATAATGGGTGTCATCAGTTTCGTATGTACACAATATCCTGAAACGATGCTGAGCATAGCTTTTCTACCGATGTGGACATTTTCAGCGAGCACTGTGAGTAACCTCAGCTTGCATAGACTACCGGCGGACAGCATAAGTACACTTTATGAATGTTTCTTGCGGAATATTTCAGAGAGTATTTAAAAAAACAAGCTTCATTGTTTTTTTGTACTCTATACTATTTTTTTTAATCACCGGGTTACCTTGAACACGGTTGTCTGAGATTTTCCTACTCTCACGAACCCACGTGTCATTTTTTGAGAAACGGCAATAGAAATTTCTTCTTAGCGGGACTCAAAAGAGCCGAGATTTACCTCTGTTTTGCCTATAAAAATTTCGTCGCTGATTTTTACCAGACTTATTTAACCTTTTATACAGAAGTCCATTTTTCAAATATCCAGAGGGATAAAGGTCATTAAAAATGAACAAGATTAGTTGGCAAAAAAAATCTTGGAAAGCTTGTTTTTTTATGAGGTATTCCTTTCGTAGAGGGCCAAATTTTGTAGGCGCATAAGCCAAGGCTCTTTTGAACCATTAGTAGATTACACTGGCGTTTAATCAAAATAAGTTACAACCAATTATTATACCCTACGATAAACTGGAATGAAAAATTTCCCATAAATTTTGTAGATTTATGCATTTTAACATTTTTTTCTGAAAAGTCGCGGTTACGAAAATTCTCCTGCTAGTCACATTTGTCTAATTTTTATCATTAATATTTTATTTGAACATTCGCTGACCTCCTGTTTTTATTGTCGTTTCGAAAACGTCAGATTTTTTTGCATGTTTAGAGCAATTTTTATCAGACATCTAGAGTTATTTAGTATATAAATTATTAGATAAAAAAGTGACCAGCATGTCATCTTCATAAAGTGCCGTATAAATTAGACGATTTTTAAAGACGAAATTTATGTCAAAAGTTCGGTAACTTGGCTTGAAATTTTACCAGTATACTGGAGTGTCTTTTTACGTAACTGTCGACGAAAATGAGTTAATCGTTAAATATTCGGGTTCGTGCAAGGAATACCTCATAACTGCCCTGGAAGGCTGCGAACAGTTTAGCCACACTCTGTGCAGTGTAGAGGAAGGTGGGGTACAGTTTATCACTTTTTTTTCAAACCAATTTTTACTCTAATCAAGGTAGTCCGATTAAAAAAAAAGTTTATAACCGATTTTATAGACCTTTGGGCGTACAATGATGCTCCCATATTTTTTTCCAAAAGATTCAAAATACCAAAATAATGGGATCGAAAAAAATTTGCGGCTTGGCTCATTATACCCCATGGATGGGACACAATGTATCATATAGGTGGGTACAGTGTGTTAAACTGCGAAACATAGGATATCATGAGGCGGTTGAAACTATTTTATTTTTCTAACATAGATAACAGATAAATCACGGTCCAACACAAAAAATTTCTGAATTTGCGAGCTACAAACCTCCGAGGAATCGCACGTCGTTGACAGCAGCCCGTGACACATTGCGCATCTTCGGAGCGTCGTCATTTCTTTGTTTTCTCATTGGGAGTCGGGACATTGTGCTCCACATCTCGGTGATACATTGTACCCCACTAGTTAAATATTTTATTATTGATGAAAATAACTATTAATTAAACTACGAATGGAAAAACACAAGTCACTGAGCTCATCATGAATAATAAAACTATCGATTAGGACCGAAAACCCGAGCCGCTACAGAAAGTTACGTAATATTTTACGTTCTTCCGGCAGGCGAAATATTTTTTTTCCAAGCCGCAAATCAATTTTTGGGTTTCAATAATTCTTAGTGAGCTGCTATCGACTTTGTTTTAGACCTGACGAAACCAAATATAAATCGCGGTCGAACACAAAAAAAATTGGAATTTACTAGCTACAAACCTCCGAGAAATCACATCTAGCTCACAGTGCCCCATGATACATTGTACCCCACTCTACACAAAAAAAAATACGTACGCAGGGACGTGATTTTCCCAATCTCGAAGAAATACTCTAAAGACTTAAATCACGAATGTCAAATTATCCACAGGCGATAAAGGGCCTCATGGCGATGGATACAACGGGTTGTATCCTCGGCTGGAGATTCATGGATCACGCTGCTCACTTGGGCGGTGCACTTTTTGGAATGTAAGATTGCCACAAAATTGTTCCTTATTTTTTTTAAATTTTATTTGCTCCCGGAAAATTCCCGCTTACTTACATGCTCGAATGTTCACAGATTTTGGCAAGCCTGGGGAAGCTCCAATATATGGCAAAAACGCGAGCCGATAGTGAAATATTGGCACAGCCTACGCGAACCACCACGATCGAATTAGGATAAATACCTTTGTCTTTGCAGCTTTAATTTTTTTTTTTTTTTTTTTGACTGTATCTTGGATAACACTTTGTTTTATTTGTTCCGTGCCAAGTGCCGGGATCACAATAAAATTGTAACAAAAATACAATCCGTCGGAGATAACGTCGAATGGATTATTTTTTCGATTTTCAATCATACCGCGCGCTCTCATATCTTGAGATACTTGACGTGATGCTTTATGTGATCCTCGATAAACGTAGAGATAAAGAAGTGGCTGTGGTCGTAGCCCTCTTGTCGTCGGAACGTCAAAGTCAGATCGGCGTCCTGAGTGGCGAGCACCAAATTCTCTGGCATCAATTGGTGCAAAAACTTGTCGTCCGTGCCCTGCAAACGAAACGCATTTCATTTTCTCAACACGTACAAAAACGCCGTTTCAGTTTTATTGAGCTATAATATATTATTTTTCTTCTTATACCTGATCGATTAAAATTGCGAGAATCGGTCCGTCATATTTTTTAGCGAGAATCGTCGCGTCCCAGTCGGCCCAATTCTGTTCCTTATCTCCCAGATATCCCGCGAACGCTTTTTTGCCCCAGGGAGATTGACTCGGATTACAGATGGGCGCGAAAGCCGATACCGATTT
The DNA here is from genome assembly GCA_963932345.1 of Ophion ventricosus. Classification (NCBI taxonomy): domain Eukaryota; kingdom Metazoa; phylum Arthropoda; class Insecta; order Hymenoptera; family Ichneumonidae; genus Ophion; species Ophion ventricosus. The sequence continues at coordinate 20,718,382 of OZ010716.1, read as the reverse complement.
GTAGAGATAGGGATTTTTCATCGCGCAGATCAGAGCGCCGTGGCCTCCCATGCTGGAAAATAAGCGTTGATACGTTGAATATAAAATTCATATTCGAAGTTTCGCCAACACTCCCTACATCATATTCGAGAAAAAAAAAAAACATTTAAACCTAAGCAATTTAGCGAAGTTCTTTATAAAAAATCAGGAATTGAATTTACGTTAATATCTCTTGCTCACATATCCACGACGCTTATTATCAAAATTCAACTCAATTCGCGATTCCTACCAGTAAATTGCGTTCAAATGTCCCGACTTTAAGACAGTAGTCTCGCCAAGGCGTTTTTCTATAGATTTTTATTTTATTTTGCGGACCCATTCAGGACACTATTGAGTGATTACATGCAAAATTTCAAAAGGATTCACCATTTTGTATTCGAGATATTGGCAATCAAAGACTGCACGGTTTTACACACATTCTTATGGGGAGCAGTGGAACATTTCACATTTCACCCAATAACTTAGAAACTTTTACAGATTAAAAAAAAAATCTCAATTACAGAGGAACATATGACGAAGTGGGTGAAAAAAAATCATGAATTTTAACCATCTACTTTCAGAGATATAGCGATTTAAATTAAGCAATGTCTAGCGACGCTAGCGCCAAATATCACGACAAAAACTCGCTGGGCTTTCGTCGTTGTCACGATCTCCGCGCTCGCTAGACTACAGTAGTGTGTGCATATCCGTGTACGTACAGTATTTACGGATTAGTAGCCGGAATGGATACTCTGATACAAAAGTGAGGCTTAGGTGATGGAGGCAACATTGTTATTTTTGAAACTTTAGAGCTTTGAAAACTTATAAAGTAATTGAAAACTTATAAAGTAATGTGTAAACATTATATTAGGCGTTTTCATCATTGCTTTATAAGTTTTTATATCCCGATCAGATTTACAACCTACATAATAAGGATATTACGCAATGATTCGAAGCTTTCATCGATTAAGCGGAGAATAAACTTTTCAATGTGACTGTGGCGAGGCTGCTACCTTGATAACTTTTTCCTCTAGGAAACGATGCAGCAGGAATCGCGAATTTTAAAGTTAAACTTCTATTGGAATTTAAAAAACGTGTATTAAATATAAAAATGGTAATAATTATTATTATCTATAAATCTATAAGCTATAAATCGATCGTAATGAGTATGGGTTGCTTCTCTTAAAATTACTCTTAGCCAATTACTCTATCGTTAAAACAATCTATTGCCTCATCTGTGCAGCACCTGATTCGAGTCAATAATCTATACATATAAAACAATTCCGTGACTGACATATAGAGAACGCACAGCCTAATCCACTGAAGACAGAAACATGAATTTCGGAAGATATGTTCGTTAGAAGGTATAGAGGAGCATGAATAAAGGATTTTTCGAAAATCAACCCCTAAAAAGATGAAATGGTATGTTAAAGTTTGTATGGATAATTGTAATCCTTGCGTGTATCAACTTAAAACTCGGTATAAATATTCTTCAAAATCCTAACTAATATTATAAATCTGACTTTTTGTCTGTCTGTCTGTTACTCAATCACGCCAAAACGGCTTGATCGATTTCAATGAAATTTAACATGTAGATAGCTTATGACCTGAGTTAAGAAATAGGATACTTTCTATTCTAATATCTAATATTTTTCTAATTATAATATTAGATACTCAAATCTAATCTAATTATAAAATTCAAATTATTATATAATCAATGAAATTTTAAATGTAGATAGCTTATGACACATAGGATACTTTTCATTCTAATTTTAATATCTAATATTTTTCTAATCTGTATGCCTGATGTTTGTTTCAATATCACGCCTAAACGGCTAAACCGATTTTAATGAAATTTGGTACACATGTAGAGAGTTACTTGGAAGAACGCATAGGCTATGAAAAATACATCTAATATTTTTCAAATTCTTATATTCAACTCGAATCTAATTCAATTATGAAATTATCAGTCTTATATCATTCTTATTATAGGATACAAAGAAATCAAATCAAATTAAAATAGATGATAATATAATATCAAATCTAATATGCATATATATCTAATATTTTTCGAATTATAACATTCGTGTCAAATATAATGTAAATATCAAATTCAAAGTCTTATAGAATACAACGAATCAAATATAATGTAAACTTGATAAAATCTAATGTCGAATATTTTTCTAATTATAATATTTAAAAAATCTAATGATAAAATTTTAATTCTCATGAAATACGAACGACTAAAATATAATCAAAATCGTATAGAACCTAATACAATATCACATATTTTACTGAATTCTGAATGATGTTTGACAGCCTTTAAGAAACAATACATTAAAGGGTATTTTAACACAAATTGCGAGATCCACGCAAATGAAGGCATGGGTAGAAGCTAGTAAATAATAAAACATATTTTATGATTTTTTAAAACAACCCCTAATAAAGGGTGCAACTGCTAATGACATTTCTATGGGCCAAATTCGGAAAACTAGTGACGAATAAGTCAAATAAATGGCTCCGCACACATAGAGATGATCCCGAACTCGACGCAATCGAAATCGACTTGCCTATGTCCCATAATTGACTGCTGTCCTGGCGTAACTGGAAATTTTCCGTTAACGAGCTCTGGCAACTCTTTGGTGATGTAACTGTACATCCTGTAATTGTTCTTCCACGGGTCCTCAGTAGCGTCGATGTAGAAACCAGCTCCGGTCCCAAAATCCCAACTGTCATCCTCTCCTGGAATATTCAAGCCTCTTGGACTGGTGTCAGGCGTGACTATTATCACTCCCTGCTCGGCCGCGTATCTCTGAGCTCCGGCCTTCTGCGGGAAATTCGATTCCGTGCATTCCAGCCCTGAGAGCCAGTAAATTACCGGCAGGGTACTCTCCTCCGTCTGAGGTGGCAAGAAAATGCTAAATTTCATGTTGCATTTGAGCTCTTTGCTGCAAAAACCGCAACAAAAATGAAAGATATTTGTAAAATTTATTTTAAATATCCAAAGATAGTTGTGAGAATAGAACAAATTGATAATTTTATTTATTCTGGAGTACCTCTCGTGCGAATAAACCTTTTGCCATCCCCCGAACACTTTGTTGCTCGATACAAGCGTAATCTCTGACATCTGCAGTGGAAAAAATAAGACACAATTTACAATAACGAAGATAAAGTATAGGGATACCGAACGAAATGGAGGTTATGTGTTAAAATTTTCCACTCTGAAAATTCAAAAGACTAATCGACTAAACTTCGATTTTATATTCGCATATTATTATCTTAATTTTTTGCAACGGGAATGATTATTGTTTACGGAAAATCATTGAGACAGAGCTTTACGTACTTTATCCAAGAGTTCAAAGAATCGACGATAAAATAATTGCTCGTTCTGCCGCGATCTATGCGCGCGCAGCCTTGTTTTGACTCGTCAACTTTGACTTTTGGCGCACAGTGGATCGACAAACATTGCGCAGAGCGAGCCATAACGCCAACACATACAACACTTCGCAAACGATATGTAACAATAATAATCATTCTCGAAGCGATATGAGCTCCGAAGTTAAAAGACCTCTGCGTACTCTTCACAGTAATAATAGTAATAATAGCGAAGGAAATTTTCTACGACAAATATGTACATTAAGGTCAAGTGTCACACCGACCGAGCGGCCATGAGTGCGAGAGAGATAACTGATTTGCAGATTCCCAATGATTTCTGAAACGGTTGATTTTTGGGAAAAAATAAAAGAAACACGTTCCGCTCTGTTGAACGACGAACAACCGCTTTCTCTTCTTTTGCTCGAAATATGAGGCGTCTAGAAGAAAACTTGGCAGTAGGATTTTTACCGACTGGACGTGTGACACATGGCCTTAAGGCCGGAGCCTGAATTAGAAGGTCCAAAAAATCGTTTTTTTTTTAACTGCTTAAATCGATAGATAAACTATCCAAGAATATATTTATAAAGTTACAGAGGCCAATTGTAAATATTTTCGAAGATACAAGGCCAAAAGCAGAGAAGCGTCGAGCAGGTGTGTGAGTGCTCCGATCCTCGATCGTCTAAATCCGAATTTTATACCTGGGAAAGGTTCAATAGCACGGACGTATATAAGGGGGGGGGTTAGGGGTCCGCCCCCCCCCCCCCCCTCCTTAGCCAAACGCAGCGCAGCAATGTACCAGGAGAAACTGCCGAAATATATTACCATCGAAATGTATTTTACCCTTTTATTGAACATGTGATTACAGAACTCGATGCTCGCTTTAAACCACATAAACAAACGATTGAAGTGATGCAAATGCTTCTGCCTGAGAAAACCAGTGATGACTCCAGGACGAAGGAAAGTCTTACAATAAAAAGATAGTACAAACATTTCTGGGTCAAAATGAAGACACGATTTTTCCGAGTGAGTATGAGATATGGCACAATCACTGCAAATCTGTAGTGGAAAAACCTGCCACTGCAATAGAAGCTACTGAATAGTGCGATGAAGAGTTTTTGTCCATCTTGTTTTTCACCGTTGTAGCGTTTTTAGTTCGTGTTAAAACTTTCATTCGCCTTAGAAAAACTTGAAACATTTCACTACCGGCAGGTATGTGTATTTAGAAGTACATTATTTGTCATCTATTTGGAGTGTTATTTATACCTTTAAGTCTGTTATTTAATTTTATAACTCGAAAGTTTTAAATTTTCAGCACTGAGTGGGGTAACATTAGGACTATCCCAAAGTGATTTGGAAGAACAGCCTACTCCATCAGCACCGACCCCACAATCGTCAAGTTTCTACCAGAACCTCATGGCGGGCGACTATATGTTCTGGTGAGAAACAAAGGTGAGCTTAACCGGGACGGACCATTCAGATAAAAATGACGAAGAAGTACTTATCTCTGCGATTAAGAAGTCTGCCCTAAACCGGAAATGAACCGGAGAAGTCTGCCCTAAACCGGAAATGGAGCTAAGGAAATCAACTAAGCCTGGCGACATTTTTTATTCGAAGAATGAAATAGTCCATTAAATCGACCAGCCTACTCGAATTGGTCGACGGGAAATTTTCAAAGTTCAAGAACTAATACTGTTTACGAACAAGTTTTAAATTTATTTGAGTAATTAATTTATGTTAAGATGTTTCTTACCTTCCTATCAAAATTTGTCTATCCTTCCCAATCAATTATGTTATCTTAAATCCTAATATTTTAAAACTTTCACTGTAATTTGTGTAATTTTGATACAAGTTTGAAATGAAACCTTCCGTAAATGTTTCAAAAGCTGTCTTAAGTCTCTATCAAAATACTTCTATGTAACATTCGGACATATTGATTTTTCTCTAGTGTTTCTAAGCAAAAACAGTACTGTCCCAAAGTTACCCCAATTCACGGGGTAAGATTGGGACAAAGATGAAAGATTTTTATGAGAGTGTCGTTCGTTGTAGAGTAAAATTATGCCCATATTTTGAAAGAAGAAGGTTAACTTCATATAACACCATAGTCTCGGTTACCTAGCTTAATATATATTGACAGTAGTAATAAAAAACCTGAAAAAGTGTCCCAAAGTTACTCCGGTTTACGGTAACTTAAGTTACAGCTAGACGCCATAGCGTCGCAAACAGAATAATCCTTAGTTAAAATATAAGCAAAAAATAATATAATATTTTATAAAAATATAAGCAAAGAATAATATAATGTTGTATTATGTATAATTTAATATTTTATAATTATTTACAGTTTAAGCTTTGTTACTTTTGACATAAATAAATACCTTAATATCTACATTACATATATTTTATTTAAAGGTACTTAGCACGTTAAAGGGTTTTTTTAACACATTTTTTTATTTCAAACCCGAGAAAAGTTATAATTTCACGGTTTTTTCAGCTTTTTCTTAGTTCACCCAGAAGAAATGTACATAACAATTGAAAATTTGATTGGGTTTTTTGTTTAAATAAAAAATTGCGAGCTGCATCTTTCCCGCCGATTGGGGACTACAGTGGCAAGATGCACATGGACTGATAAATCTGCAGTCATTTATTGTTTCACGTTGATATTTTTTTTTTATACATTTCAAATATACATGAATAGATACCTCAATATTTACTGGGCTCACTTGTTTTTCCCTACTAAATTTTTTTTCGAAAAAATGTTTTTTTGGACCTTCTAATTCAGGCTCCGGCCTTAATACAAATGTTTTTAATAGGTTGGATTTTTAAATTCGTTCATTCTTATAACCGAGAAAAAAAGTAATGAAATTTATTGTGCGATATCCATGGGTCGCATTTACCGGAGTTAATAGCGGAGTAGCGTCCTCCGGCACGTGTTTCTCTTTTTGGCTTCTAAGTTTTTTCGCCGATGTGCTGCCGAAAGATGCATCGTCGATTTTTGCAGTTTTAGGATTAAATACTCGTTTCCTTTTTCTTGGTCTATCTTTTCTTTGTTTTCCCATTGCTCGATCCACTCTACTAACTTTATGCCGCAGCATTTTGCAAAAAAATGAGTGAAAATCTCGGTAAAAATTCACAACGCACACGTATAACCTCAAAGAAACCTCACGGCTCAACAAGCAATATGAAACTAAGATATAATACGTGACCCTCAAAAAGTGAGAGAAACGAGCGAGAGAGAGACAGACAAATAATAGCTAAGCAGTTGCCTCGATATACCTGCGTCGCTCCCGGCCAGTCTTTCCCAACGGGGGGAATTCCCAAAGGCTCCTAGACTCTCCTAGACTTTTACTCCGGTTGACTTAAAACTTTGGGAGAATATTCTAGACATATTGTACTATTAGATAATAAAATATTTAAAAAAATGGATTTTGTTTGAAATTTTCAAACCCACGTAACCCCTTAAATTTCTCCGCATAAGCGCTCGTACAAGCCATTCCGCGCTTTAATTCGTGACGATTTGGAGGCTTCTGTCTCTTTCTGCTTCTACACGGTCGTCCAACCCTGGCTCGTGAACCTTTCTTATCATGAGTTACTTTTTTCATAATGTCACTTTTGTAAATAGTTTTTTATATAACACCAAGAGATGTATACTATAGCAATAAATAGTACGTATTTTGAAGTATAGAAAACAAAATATTTAAAGTTACTTTTCGACACGTATAAAAAAAATTGTCTTTTACGAAAACGACTGGTTTTTTTTTGTAAGGGATAATATTCTAAATATTTGTCACAATTATAATATTTATGAAAATAATAACAATCATAATGATAAATTAATAATAGTAAATATATAATAGTACACAATAACAATAATAATAGATGCAATGTATATTTTGCCAATGCCGCAATTTTTTTGTTCGACTTTATTGATGGGTAGCGATTGCTGAGACTATAATATTAAAAAAAAAAAATCCTTCTCATTTATTTCTGCATGAAAAGTGTTTGGCGATAATTCTTTGACTTTCCTGGCTTCTCGAGGTCGATCTCAAGGATTGTTGAGCCGGACTGACGTATTTGCGTGTCGACGAGCGAGAAGCTTCGTCCGGCGAGAATTGCGCCTCGATATTGTGCACACGTCCGACACTCTCGCGCGACGTTGAAAGAAGACTGGCGCGACTTCTGGCGCGTTCGGTTGTTATCTCGCTGGTAGTGTCACATCTGCTGGGCGACGGTGTGGGCTTGAGATGTTGAGCACAGGGCAAAATAATGTTTTTCGAAGCGAGCAAATTCTTTAAATAAGCCTCGATCTCGACGTGACGAATCGTGAGCTCGGTGATACGTTGGAGCGCGGCTAGATTTTGTTCGTGCAGTTCGCGAGTCGCGATGTCCTTCTGAAAATTGAAGAATGATCACGCGTGAGACAGGTGAGTGTCATCAACTGTGGAGACGATTTTCTTGAGGTAACGTAAAAAAAAAAGAATAGTTTTGCGATCGAGGGCTCACGGATACCTCTTGGAGGAGTATTTTCTCGTCATCCGTGCACTCGCACATGCGTTGTATGTCCTTGAACAATTTTCTCAGACTCTTGTCGGCTCGGAGAATTCTTTCATTTTGCTCGGTCATCTGACGTTCGAGATTCGCGACGGTCCACAACTTGTTGTCCTTCTCCTCCTTGGCACGTTGTACGTCCTCCAACGAGCTACGATAGTTCGCCCGCATTTTTTCAATATCTTCTCTCGTCTGTTCCAGTTGTTCCCTTCGCTGTCTCATCGTCTCAATTGCTTTGTACATCTCGTCCTCGATCTTTCTTCTCACGGCCTGTTCCGTGCTGTCATCCTCGATCGGTCCGAGACTCATTTTATACTTGTCGTTACAAGCGTTGACGAGCCTCAAGGTATTCTCCATGCAGCGTATCTCTTGCTCGGTTGTTCTTATCGTTGCGTCCAACTTGTCGCCTTGCTCCTGCAACATGTACTTCTCCTGGGCTCTCTGAGTTATCAGATACGTCGTCGTCAATGGAGTCCCATCGGTGCCCTCACTGCTGCTTCCTATCGATGCTAAACTAATGTCGTAACGAATCTGCAAATTCTGCACGCGAGTCTTTCTCTCGAGTATCGCGGCACGCAATTCTGCACAGTCGTTCGAACCCAAACGTTTCTCGAGGATCAGAGCCTCCCGGTGGACTCTTATCTCTGCTCTTCGTTCTTTCATTGCCTGGGACGAGAAACACGTGGAAGTATTTACAAATTGCAGTTTTATTTGTAAGCTCACGGTACAAGTTTTCAAGTTCATTAAAATTCAATCAGGCAGTATTCTAGTCTAGAAATTTGAATAAAAATCAATTCTTTTTGGCCTGTTCTCAAAGTATAGTCTCTGAAGAATATGTCTTCAAAAGGAAACTTCAGAATGCCCAACATTTACAAAGTTATAGCGATTTAAATACAGCCGAAATAAGAGGCCGCACTGGTGTGAATCGGACAATCAGAAGATTCTAAGGAAGCGAGAACTGCTCGCAGGGAAGAAAGAGTTTTAGAAAATCATCTTATCGAAGTCGACGAAGGCACACTTTGCGAGGCAGGAATGGCCGATTAATATAACGTAAGTATAAAGTGCCATTATACGACTTAGATAGTTGCGATTTCAAATTTGGTATGGACCTTCAGTATATACCCCTCTATCGTCCCTACCTCGGGTATGACGAAATTATTATTGAAAAAGTGTAACACTTTGAAAAAATAGCACGAAAAAGTAACTGTTTTTTCAGTCATTATTAAAAAAAAATTCTCTTTGTTACCTGCCACAATGACATTCTTATTGCTCAAGAAAATTAATTTTATTGCTCTTTCAGATGAATGGAAGCTTTGGAACCATGTCAACCGCCTCCACCCTTTTTTTTGCGGCCATATTTAAAGGTCCATAGCTTAACATTTTGTTGCAGTAATTTTTTTCTGTAAGTTCCTGAAACATCAATTAAAAAACTGTAAAAAATGGATGCTAAACATATATATTTTTTATCGTGCCTGAAAAAACGCGCGAAATTCCGGCCTCCAGACTAGAATACTGCCTCCAAATTCATTCAATGTTGTCATGTCAAAAGTAGCATTCAACTCGGTCGATCTACTTACAGCTTCAATCTGCAATCTATATTTGTCGAGATTGTAAAGTTTATCGCCAATACTAGCGAGGAGACGTTCCGCTTGCGAGACCCGCAAACTTAAAATACTCTCCTCCACTTGTTTCTCCTCGTTCTGCGAGACCATGGATTTGAGCTTTTTCTCGCCGCCCTCTGTCAAAAGGCACAAATCTTGTTTCTTGTTTCGCAAACGTTGAAGCTCGTCTTTGTCACTTGCCAGGCTGTTCGATACTTTTCTCATGTCATGCTAACGGAACAAACAATGGAACATTAATCCGTGGTAGTTGATCAATTTCACGTTTGAAATTTAAAAAAACTACATAAACACAAAAAAACGAATGAATTACTTCCAAACTGGCGATTTGTCCCTGCAACAATTTGTTGACTTGGATCTTGTCGTTGAGAACTTTTTCGAGATCGACAATGGTTTGTTGTTTCTTTTCTATTTCCGCTTTGTCAAGACCACCAGTTCCCGCAGCGCGTTCCAAACGCATCTCACATTTCTCTATATCGAGATCCAGATTGTATAAAATTCTTTTCTTCTCTTCGCGATTCTTATCGTCTCGAATTACGCAAGCCGCGAAAACCTCGGCTTTTTTCAATTCTCCCTGCTTTTGAAGTTCCAGTATTTTCTTCGCGCTCTCGAGATCACTTATTTGAGTCGCTGTACGAAGAATGAGAGCTTGAAATCGACTCGTCTCTTTCGCTATGCGAATTCTGTGTTTTTCTTCTTTCTACAGTTTGTAAAATGGGATATTATTTTTTTTTCATTCTGTATCCTTTACCGATGAAAAAGCGATTATTATATTTGAAGTGTAGAATAATAAGGTATAAATGTCATCATTCTTGATATACAACGCTTCAACCGCACATAAAAGTCTACGATATATATGTATATATCGTACCTCTATCATTTCCTCCAATTGTTTAAAGCCAGTGTCCGCATTCAGACTCTGATTTCCAATATCTTTCAGAGTGCTTTGTACTTCCTCAATTTGTTGCTTCATCTCTTCCACTTTTTTACGCGTCTTTCCTATCGCCGCTTTTTTTCTCTTCGTTTCCGTGCGCACCTGTCTTGTTCGCCTCGCGAGATCTTCCAGCGTTTTCTTCTGGGTCTTTAACTCCAATTGATAGTTCTCGAACTCTTGGCTCATTCTCGAACGTTGCTCCTTCGTAACGGCGAGCTTTCTCTCCAGCTTTCTTATCGAATCTTCCAGCTCTTTGTTACTGTTTACCTGATTGTCTAGAAACTGCTCAGCCTCGCGATGGACCTCCATCCGGTCGCAGCCTAATTCGCGAAGAGCGTCGATTTCCTGCTCAAAAAAGTGGAAATTGTTTTGAGCGCGGAGGAAATCTTCGTTCGGATCTTTTGTAAATATTTGTCGACTAGTTTGCTATTTTGGGGGATTGCGCGGCAATTTGGACACTTTCAATGATGAATTTTGGATAAGTTGAACAATTCGAGATGCAAATGTAGCGTCGAATGCTGATTTTTTTACCCTAAGCGTGTCCTGAATTCCATTGTCCCTCTGTTTCAGTACGAATACGCTTTGTTTCCAGCAATTTATCAATTGAAATTGTTCCTTTAACGTTTGGACGTAGAGCTTTGCGGTTCTGTCGAGCATTATTTCCATCTCGGTGACATCGTCGACCGCCCTAATCAAAGAACGTTTGTAAGATTCCAAATCCATCGCTAATCTCTCTCGTTCCAGTTGCAGTTTCTATAAACAAAATTTTAAAAAAAGCTACACATCAAACACGCAGCTATGACTTCACTAAAAACTAAAAACTAAAAAATAAAGACGATTTCCACCCAATCGTTTTTTTAAGACTTGCCTTGAAGTGTTTAGCATCAATTTTTATGAACGATTCGATCTTTTGACTCTTCTCTCCCTCGTGATTCAAGTATTCCTGCAGTCTGCCGAGTTTCTCTTTATCGAACTCAAGTGTTCTCTTGGATCGCTCGATCTTACTGGCAATTTTTGCCAATTCCATCCTAAGTAGAGCATTCTTATTCTGGGTATCTTTCTTCTCTTTTTCGAGATTCCGTATCTCTTGGACGATCGCCGCTTCGCTGCTACAACTGAGTTTCGCCAGATGATCTTCGGCCTCGAGTTGGGCCGCGTGCGCTGTAATGATCTTCTGTTTATAATTGTGCTCAGTTTCGAGGCTTGCCGCATGCTTGTCGATCGCTTTTATCCGCTCTTCGCTTCTCTCTAACTCGGACAGGAGACGCGCCTTCCTTTTGCTCTTCCGTTCTATCTGCGATCGAAAAGTAATTGAATAAACATGTCGTTCGAAAAAGTATTCTATTTATTTTTGCTTCAGGAGAGTTCAAGCAGGGTGACCTCTCATACTGAAAAATAAACATTTATTTATTGTGCTGAGTTTTCCGTTTCACCGACGAATGTCAACAGACTGATTTTCTTTAGGGGCTGTCCATTAATTACGTGAGGAGTCTTTCCTTTAATTTGGACCCCTCTCTCCCCCCTGGTGAGATTTGGTGAGATGTGGATGCACCCCCCCCCTCTCCTGCGCATGAGATTTTCCCCATAATTTTTAAATGATTACATTTGTTCGATATGTTCATGTATTTTACTTCATACCACTAATAAAGACTCACTGATAAAGTATTCTATCAAATACATTTTCTTCTGTGAAAGATGAAGAGGAGAAAAATGTTATTACGTTTAAGGTGCGCTATCACAGCTTTAATTTAGTGTTATTTAGTTTTAAAAAAATAGGCTAGGGTAGTGTCCGACACCACCTCGCCCACTTGATCCATGGGCAACTTGACTCCATATTTTCAAGCCAGTCTGGAAATATCGACATTTCACGGATTAAAAAAAAATATTTATTACAAAGAATATATATACTTAAGGTATTACTGGATGAATATTGAAAAATCGCAAAAATTCTTGAAAATTTGAGGAATGATAGTTCTTCATAGAATAATAATACATTATTTTCGAATTTTACACTGAATAATTTAGTAGGTATAAACATATGAATTTAACACAGTCGCTTATGGGAAAATGGCTTTTGCAGACGTTAATGGTTGCAAAACGAATGGGACTAAATTACCATAAATTCTGAAAATATTATATATCATCAAGATTTAGGATGGAGCGATTGATTATCCTAAGTTTAAAATAAATCGACCGTGTAATTGTCGAGAAATTAATTAAAGTAATGAGACGTATCGCCTTTTTTAACGATGCAACACACCAATATCGTCTTGGTCATTGTCTCGCCAATCGAAATTAGCTATTTGTAAGGCTAAACATGTACGACATGATCTAGAATTGTAAATGCATGATTCGCCCATTTTCGACTAACTTTTTGCCCAACAGTCCATCCAGTAATACCTGAATAAGTCTAATTGTTATCAGATATAATCAAGCAATTAGAATGATGTTATTATTCTTGTTGTCTTAAAAAATTTTCCCTTCTAGAATGATACAAAATGTTATTATATTTTCTGAATTACAACGTTGACGTGAAATTTTCATAGAGCCTCCCTTCCCCCTAAATGAGATTTGGTAAGATTTTGCCAGACCGCTCCCCCCTTACTTCGAGCTCACGTAATTAATGGACATTCAACATTCAAGTTCAATAAGGAAGCTTCAATAATTTAACGTCTATTGTTTTCAAGAAAAAAATTATCGAAATCCAAGCGATTGAGCACAGTTTCTCACGAAAAAATGTGAATGTCAATGCAGTTGAGATCACTTGCTGAAATAATATTTGTTGTGCTCATTGACCGTAAATTCTACCTTATGTCGCAACTCTGCATAAAGAAAGTGTTGAATTCTCTAGTTTTTATTAATTTTTTCTCATAAACGACAGAAGAACGAAAAGCTTTAAGTTGAACTATTATCAAATGTATCTATGTTGAAAAAAAACATCTATTAACATTTATCGGTGAAACGCTCGACCCCCCTTAATGGCACATACCGTGACTGGATGTTGAGAGACTTGAAAAAGTACCTCATTACCCTCTATTCGTGAAAACTCGCAAAAAACCAATATTTTTGACACTGGTCAGCAATTCAATTAAAAACTAATATTGAAATTGATATAATTTATGAATATTTTTAAAAAGTATTCGCGTATCTTCGTCAGTATCTATTTTGAGCACGAGATGTCGCTTTTTTCTGCCAAGTATGACGTAATTTGCGGTCATTGCTCTCCGTCGCTAATTTTGAATTCAACTTTTTCATGTATTCGAAAAAAACACTGAGCTTGTTTTTTTTTCTTCATTTAACTATATATGGATTTTCCGGGTAATTTCGATTTATTAAGACGCGTTTGACCTTGTGATTGATCAAGCCTATGGAATCTCACTTCAATCTCCAATCGTTTGTTCTCCTCGTTTGCGACTGGAATACGAAAGCCGTCCTTCCAGCCCAGTTCGTCGAGTACCTCCTCGAAAGAAACGACCATATTGCCGAAGACGCTTTTTCACACGCTGTCGTAATGAAAAAGTTAACAAACGTCGCGTATCGCAAATGCGACACGATCGCTCGCGAAAAATCTTTCGGGAACGTCGTCGACGAGTAATTTCAATGAAACAATAATTTCTCGGTTGCGATTCCATGGCAACAGTTTGTGTAACCTCGGAGGAAACGTCAAAGAGCTAAAATAGAACCAGCGGGCGACTGTGGGCGACACTTTGTTTTCTTTCAAATACTATACCATAAATGTGAGAAAACATGTGATAGAACAAAAATAGGGAAGATAGAACGTCAGCCACCTGGCGGCGTGGAATTGCGGCACTAATTAACCAACCGGACGCGAGCTCACTATCAATTGTTTTTTCGTTGCCGTAAGCACTAGTGCATATATATATATATATATATATATCAAAAGTACCTACGAGGCATATAGAGTAGAAAATACCAAAAGGTATTTTCCCCATAGGTCATAATCAAGGTTAACCTCGTTCTACGAGGTGTTTTAGTGACAGCTGTCAGATAATACAATTATGATCGACTGAATATTATACCTTTTTCTTATCGTTATTCTCTATTTATCGCCGTTCCCGTCGCGCTTTTTTAATCAATGAGCTATTCGTCCGTAAATTTCGTCGATCGTTCCTCGATAGTAAAAGTTTCGCGTCGACGGAGACGCGTACCGTACATTGGTGTAATAATAGCCTCGACGAATTCACGATAAATATCAAACAACCCGTCTGAAGGATGACAATGGGAGATGAGACTCCAGTTACATCACTCGTGCTGCCTGTAATATTACGACCTATCTTGGCCAAGGTGAGAAAAACAAGAGGGAACCCTCGACGTGTCGCGATAACGAAGTTCGTCATCTATTTTTCACGATCACTATCTCCCTACCTTGGCAATTTCGTCCGTTTGGCTTTTTTTTTCAAAATGAACTCTTCTATCGAACGATTTTTCCTTGTTATTCACTCATTCTCCTCTTACGTTCGTCTACTTCGACCTTCGTACCTGGCTTTATCAGGAAACTGCTCAACCTAACCGAGATAGCAAAGACCGGCCGTTGCCTTGTTGCCGAAAACAATACCGATACAGAATCTTAATTCCATTCTTGCGCTCTGTATCGCGAACACTGTTGTACGCTTGTTGCCGTTGGTTTCCATAGCTTGAGACGCAAAATGTTGTCGCCGCTCAGACTTTGCGAACGGCTCTGTCCAAAGCTGAGAGCAGCTATCCTGGAATCACGCACGATCTTGTGCTGGGTATCGTCCGGAGAGGAGAGTTGAGCTTGGACATGAATGCGAGTGTTTTACGCTTGCAGGGAACAGCATCCGACTGTGACGGTTAGTGCCAACAAAAACAATCTTTTATCGATTTACAAGCGATACTTCCGATCGTTGCATTTTCATTCCTCAGAGTTTTATAGTTTTACTGAAAAACTAAAAGATTCTGGATAAACATGTGGAATCGGCGTTCCAGACCAAGCCAGTCAGAATTTTCAACATTTCTCGTTACTTAAGGTATTCCTTTCCGGAAGGGTATATTTTGTAGGCGCTTAAGACAGGGCCCTATTAATCATTAATAGATTACAGTAGCGCTTAATAAAAATAAGTTATGGACATTGTTTATACCTGATGAAAATTCTGCTACTCTTATTCTTCTAAGTTTTATCATTAATACTTTCTTTAAAAATTCTGTGACCTCCTGCTTTTATTGTTACAGAATCTGCAGAATCTTTTACATGCTTAGCACGGTTTATATCAGACATTTAGAGTTATTTACTAGATAAATTATTAGACAGAAATATGGCTGGCGTGTCATCTCCATAAGGCACTGCATAAAATAAACGATTTTTAATATCGTAATTTTTTGTTAAAAGTTCGGCAACTTCGCCCGAAATTTCACCAGCATGTATTTTTTACTTAATTGTAGACGAAAATCAGTTATTTGTTAAATATTTGGATTCGTGAAAGGAATACGTTAACTGATGAGGGTCGTTAAAAAAACATGTTCCTAATGATTTTGGGGCGGAGAGCCGGTTCTACCCATTCATCAGATTTTCCAAAATTCAAACTAGACGAATCTTTTGAGACGTTCAAACAATCATTTTATTCTCTGAGCGATCGATCGTTCATTTCATTGACCACGGTTTTTTCGCCTCTTCACAGTTGTGGAGTATCGTTCTGCGCGCTCGGAAGACGCATTTCAGGAACTCAACCGAAAATCGACAGCGCTGAAAAGAATACTGAGCAGGATTCCAGACGAAATAACTGACCGTAAAACGTTTCTGGAAACTATCAAGTCAGTTACAAATATCCGCGTAATTCTCAACAATTCACGGCCGTTGTTCAACGCTTGACCGTCCGTATGTTTTTCTCACGTCGTTTCAGAGAAATTGCAAGCGCAATAAAGAAGCTGTTGGATGCGGTGAACGAGGTGACCGGATTTATACCAGGTTCCGCGGGCAAACAGGCGTTGGATCAACGCAAGCGAGAGTTCGTCAAGTACAGCAAGAGATTCAGTAATACGCTCAAAGAGTATTTCAAGGAGGGACAGTGAGTCAAATGAGACACAGGAATTGACGCGAATTGACATTTCGGGGCTTGCATTTTAACCATTATCCACTTGGTTTATTTTTTGTTTTTTGTTCCAGGGCAAAAGCAGTATTCGTGAGTGCGCTATTTTTGATTCGCCAGACCAACATGATAATGGTTACTGTGAAAAACAAGTGTGAATAATTAAGCGAGAAAAACCGTTTGTTGGTGTAAACTGGAAAAAGACAATAGGGTATAAGGGAATGGCGCCACTTGTTTAAAGTTATTATCACCGGTAATAAATATTTAAGAGTTATCCAATAGTTTCGATTACGGTCATAGCCGCCAGTATCGAACACAAATTGTTATAGTTTTCATTATCGAGAGCATCGATACTTCTTTTTTCTTTTATATATATAATATATATATAAAGAAAAAATGTTAGCGTGACTATCGTGGAGTAATCCTCTACTAACAATGACAAATCACGTAGTGGTGTATAAAATGGGTCAACAGTCTCTTTTTTTTATTGATGGAGTAACAAGTAATGAATTATTGCTAAGATTGTGCTCTCTCGTTGAGAGGCGCGTCGCGACGTTCGATGCGAGTCGTCATCGAGCGAGCGCGAAGCATTCGTTTTTTTTTTCTTATACTTTTTCTATACATTATGAATGATGAGCGTCGTCATTGTCGTCGTTGTTGTTAATCGTGGAAGTTTAATCATAACTATCTAATCATATCGCAATATAGAAGAAATAAAAATCATTTTATTGAAAACAGTTTCTGAACATATACCTGTAGCTCTTGTTTTTTGTCTTTTCTTTTTTTCACCGCGGAAACATCTCACTTAGCTATCTACTCTCTTTGAATTGTTCAGTGTGAAACAGAGATCCGTGCACTCCCGCAAAAACTTTTTTTACTGTCAGTATTCACCGACAAACATTCGGTAATAACTGTGGACACCGATTAATGTTTATACAGGAGCACTCGTGCGAATAGATCCATCAAAGAGATCAAATGCGAACGTTTACGGATACAACTAGAAACAACAGCGGCGAGTTGGAGAGAAATAGAGGAGAGGGGAGGGAAAAGAAGGTTACGATTAGGCTCAGGCTCTTTTACTGTCCGCTAAAACTCTCATGATGCTCCCGATTCCGTGGATGTTGACAACCTTCTCGTGCCAGACCAACAGATGGGCGCTGCTGTCTTTGGTAGGTATTTCAAAGCCTCTGTAAATGTACTTCATCAGTACGTCCACTTGATCCTGATCCAATTGCGCCAGACAATCCTCTATTTGATTAAACTTTATGCTCAGCAGCACTTTCTGCGTCAAATTCCTCGCATTGTCCTGCGTCCAACAAAAATGAGTGAAAACAGATGAAAACGCCAGTCGTACGCAAAAAACTTTGTCTCGGGATAAAATTGTTTTTGGATTCTTGTAGGAGCAACGCAGCGCACTTTTCATCTGTAAGAATGGTTCTTCGAGTTTGTGCCTGCTCTCTTGCAAGGTCATCAAAGGTCTTCAATAATTATTTCGGATATTCTTTCCTGTGCTGTCAAATATGAGTTTGCAGGATTTTTGAGAAAAATCTGACACAGTATTTTCAAAACGATATCAATGATTAAAAAACGAAAGCAACGGTTGACTCAAACAATTTTTATGATTAATTTATTATATGTATTATTGAATTGACGGGTAGCAGACCCACAGGATATGTATAGTTTTTAGTCTTCCATGTCAAGCAGTGTCGACCCAAGCCGATACACGCATAGGTGACCATTCGGCTTACATTTCAGGATGTACTTACATTTTGAACCAAACTTTGTAAATAAACGTTCATTACAAATAGAATCGCAAGGAGAAAAGATTCACGGATAAAAAGGGAACGAACGTATCGATCGGAATATGATTTTCGATAAACAAAAGAATAATATTTGTAGGTTACCTTAATTTGTTGATTCTTGGAGCCCAAGGGTGCGCACTTGAGTACATACATCAGGGCGTCCGTATTCTTTCCTTTGAATATACGTTAAGGAACAAACTTACTGAATTTCGTTGCAAAATTATGAGAAAAGTTGTATATTGTATACGAGCCGTGTGAAAAAAAAAGAAAAAATGAGTCATGTAAAGGATATTGGGTAAGCAGTTGAAGGATTTCATTTTCATCGGGTCCACGTCCGACAGGCACGACGTCGATCTCCTCGTCTTGAAAACCATTCTCGCTGTATTCGTCAATGTCGATTTTACGAAAACCCGTACCCGTCACGTCCTTGCCATCGTCGAATCTCGACATTTTTTTTAACGTTAAATTATGTATACTTATATTCTAGTTGGACTTGACGTCTAACGCGACGAACGCGACACATACACGATCACGCCCGGTTGGGGTTAAAAACGTTCGTAAAGCAACGTCAGATAGGTCGGTATTATCTATTTAACGATATATGACGTATGCGTAGTCTTGCGTAGTCATTCTTACCGCGTTCACAAATTGATGTGTTACGGTACGGTTACATGACCGAGAATATAACCGCTCGAGGAGTTACGTCCGAAAGTTCTCGCTTGAAATCTAAATTTTGTAGTCTTTCAATTTTTTCGTTGAAAAATTGACTGATCAGCGATAACCACGGTCACGGTCTTATATACAGGTCTGGAAACGAAGACGAATTTCAGTGGTGAGGAATTCGTACCCTTATTGAGCAAGTTTTTCATTCGCCTCAACGACACTGCGCGTCGCTGCTACAGATCGGTACGATGAGGCCCGGTGCGTGACATAACCTCAGTACTACATCGAAAAAATATTTACATGCTTGTTCGTAGTTTTCCCCTACACTTTTAATAATCTTTTTTATGCATTTTATTCATTATGCGAATAAAAGGCGTTAAAAATTATTTTTGTCCCATTTTAATCATAGATTATCGTCAACATGGGTAGTTTTTGCGGTACCAAAATGCAAAACAGGATATAAATCGATGAAAGTGCTCGCTTTTCACAGTGTCAAAAACATTGAACAATATTGAACAATGCAAACGACGATTAGGGAATTGAACTCAAAATACTATGGTGTAAGCGCGAAACGAATCCACTTGGCCAAATAAACTTTGTGACAGCGATAACGACATGTTCATTCATTCTCATCAGAATCACCTAAATTTTGCAAGTGTTCAGTTTACTTTTTCACCTAAATCCGATGAAGCGTTAATTAATTATCTTTGATCGTGTACAACGTGTAATTGTACTTTCTTCGTCCGTGAATAAAATATTGTTTACGAAACACGGAATAAATGAGAGTAATGAAGCTACGTTTTACAGCGCATGCATTCCATGTGGTAGAAAAAGAGACAGAATGTTACTCTGTCCGTGCTCTGTCTTCGTTGCACATTGTATCGATCTATCTTCGCGCACCTGGTGGCCGTAGATCGAAACGAAAAAATCACGTTAAGAGAAAGTACCCCCACCACTGGCGTTCCGAACCTGTACGTAAAGACCGTGGTGGAAACACGAGGGCAAATAAATTTCTGTTTGCAATTGTACTGAAATTGTCCACAACTGAGTCGGTAAGTAGGAGGCGTAAATTAGCGAGAAATTTGGATCAATAATGAGCGTAAGCCCTAAAGATGGCAGCAGCGTCGCCAGCTTGCGGCGCCACTACCGGCGTGTCATCAAAGCAACGTCAACAGGTGGCCTTATTTTCAATTGTCAAATTTATGCGTTCACCGGCGCCCGGTGCTTTTCGAACAAGAACAACTATATTATATATCTATGTACATATGTGCATATATATAGTACTACCACCACGTGGGAAAAGCAAAAGAATTTAAATTTCCTCTCTGTTCTATAATAAATCGTAGCTTTATCGAGAGAAAAGTCACAATTATGAATCCTCCGGCCTTGACGTCGAGTTTTCCCACTCCCAAAGTATTATGGTATCAGACAGATGCGAATGTCACATTGCGAATAATGCTGGCGGACGTTGACGACTATTTCCTTCTCGTCGACGAGGATCACTTGAGATTCAGGCAAGTTAATGCAATTTTTCATCTCGCCGATAAACTATTCCGAGCTTACTACATTTTCTGCACTTGGAATGAAAGAGCACAATAGGATGAAAAAAAAAATTGAACGATCAATACTTTGATAAACTCTTTGAATATCATGTATGCTGAGCCCTCATGATTCTTTCTGCAGCACTACGATAAAGGGACGACCCTACTATCTCTGTATCTACCTATTCGGAGCCGTCATACCCGAGAAATCCTTCCACCGCAACGTCCACACAGAGATCCGTGTAACTTTGTCCAAAGCTCAAAAGTGTAAGTACGAAAATGACTTGGATCTGAAGCAGTCAGCTCACGATCGAACATCCACTTATTTCAGACGTTGGCTGGCTGAGACTGTGCCTGGGGAAAGAGCACAATCCGCACGTCGTGCAAGATCCGGACAAGCTGGAGAAAGATACGATAGTATTCAAAACATTTGTACGCAGAGGTTGGTACACTCTACGCAGTGCATTTCCTTAAGGAGAGAAAACCCTTTAGAATTTTGAAAAAATCGATTTTTTTACATATTTCAAAACTATAATATATTAAGGAGATACTGTTAAAAGGAAAATCCGAAATATGAAGTATTTACGGAGTTATAGCTCATAGTGGTGAGCGCCGAGACCGCATACCGCGAACTAGCGAGCCAGGTACCTGAAACTCTAGGGGGCTGAGCAATTTTTTCTTCACAGTACGTTTGTATATACCTGCTGTATCGCTTGTTTTGGTACAGCAGATGTTCATGAGAATATTTCAAGCGAAAATACCATGACATTTTATTTGAAGGACGTTATACATATCTATATAGCGTGTAACGGTAGTTCTGCAAAACGGAGTATTCGCAGAAACATAAATAGTGTTGAAAATATGAAAAAAGTAATTATGGCTACTTATTACCATATTTTTTAACAAAGGAAGAGCCGAATCACGGAAACTGCCCGACTGGAACCGATAGCTGGTGCAAGTGGCAGAAAGCTATGGCTCTAGAAAAAAATCCAGAACTTGAAGATGTTACTGTGTTACTTGGTGAAGAGATGAAGCAGCATTCCTTACCAATTTACAAAGATTTGTCGAGGGAAGATTTACTCGAAAGATGCTTGGACGGCCATGCCCAAAATGCGAACAATAGTTTCAACGCAACAGTTTGGCGATTAGCTCCAAAACACCTCCATTCTGGACTCAAAATCGTTGAAATCGCAGCCTATATTGCTGCTGGGGTGTTTAATGAAGGCTATTCCTCCGATCTAATTATGGATTATAAATGCGTTGGACATAATTGTTGGGATGTACGCCAGAGTTTTCACCGAAAACTCCGACGAGGCACGGATAGAGAGGCAGAACCGGATGAGCCTTTCCTCAACAAAAGCAGCTCATACAGCCCGAAAACAGCCGCAAATGGAAGAAAATCAGCTTTTCGAGGAAGTTGAAGGGTTAGTGAATGGGCCTGGAATCGCTGATTGATCGGTAAGTCACTAAAATTTTTAGTTTTATCGTATTGAAACTTTATCGCAATTATCTCGAAACTACATTTTTAAAAACTGCTCACACTGTAGCTCAAAAAGTTATTGATCGATTTCACTGAAATTTTAAGAGGTTTCTGTCTATGATACGGAAGGATAAATCTAAAGTCTGAAGTGATAAATAATTTGATAATTATTAAATAATTTGATCTGATAAATAATTTTTTTGCGGTAAAAACTGTCGAAAAAATGGTCGAAAATTTGAACTTTTGGTTAAAAAGCCTGCGTAATTTTCAAATTTATACTTTTTTATAATTTTATAGGTTTATCCTTCCCCTACATATGTCAGTAATCGGAAAATATTTTTGTTTTCTGTTTCAGATGAACAGTAAAAATGTGAAAAATGGAGCATTTTTTGATGGCACAGGAAAGACGCCTGGGGGAAAAGGCTATAACGTCGCCACTTTCTTTTGTAAAAAAAAAATATGTTTTTGAGCTCTTTAAACCTATAATAAAATCACATTAAAATTAAAAAATGATGCGATTATTTCATCACCCTCAAAAAAATCACAAAAAGGCTCATTTTCGGGCGTCTAAAGGGTTTTCTCCCCTTAAAGAACTATTTTTTAAAATGGTATTCCTATCACGAACCCAAATATTTAACAATCAACTGATTTTCGTCTACAATTGAGTAAAAATACATCCTGGTACACTAGTGAAATTTCAAGCCAAGTTATCAAACTGTTAACCAAAAATTATGATTTCAAAAGTCGTTTAATTTATGCAGCACTTTATGGAGATGACATACTGGGCACATTTCTCTCTGATAATTTATATACCAAATAACTCTAGATGTCTGATACAAACTGCTCCAAGCATACAAAAATTCTGAAGATTCCGTAACAACAATGAAAACAAAACACCGAATGTTTAAAGAAAATATTAATGATAAAACGAAAGAATGCGACCAGCAGACGAATTTTCGTAACCGCGTCGGCTCAGAAACATGTAAAACAGACTAAATCTACCAAAATTTACGCGAAATTTTTCATTCCAGTTCATCATTGGGTATAAAGATTGTAATTTTTTAAATTAAGTGTCACTGTAATATACTAATGATTCAAAAGAGCCCTGGCTTACGTGCCCACAAAATACGGCCCTCCGCAAAAAAGCAGACCTTAACAGTCGCAGATCAATTGTGAAACGGTCTAAAAGGGTGTACAAAGAATTATTGGAGAATAGTGCGTGCTATCAAACTCGGATATTGTAATCACGTATTGCTTTGTTATTGTATTTTTGCAGAATATTGTGCGAAAAAAATTTCCGAGTGCGGAAAAAAATTTGAACAAAACTGCCATTGTAAAATCATTATCCTGCCACTCTTACTGAAGGTTTGTTTCAACAAGGAGGGAATTTCGATTTTCAGATTGGGACGACTGGGAGGAATACAAAAGACGAAACGGCATTGTCAACGTTCTGCCGGCCTCGCACTCGACGGACGGGAGCGAATCGGACGACGAGATGATGGATGCCTTGATAGATGACCCTAACATATTCTGATAGAGAGTTTACGCCGTAATCTGTTCGTCTGTTAAATTTTTATCGTTCGTAGTTCAATATTGGCTTAGGTAAAAAATTATGTGCACCCGAAACTGCGTATACTATACTTTACATCTAAAGACGCTGAGTTTTGGAAATAAGTAAAATCTTTTTTTTTCGTGAAGTTTGATATTTTAATTTTCAATGAGAACCAGAACTGATTCATATAAGCTTTATTATAGATAGTAATTACTATATTTTATTTCGCAATATACCGGGTGGATCAATAACTATTAGCACCTTGGATATCTTCGAAACTATAAGGTTCACAGAAATATTTGCTGAAATGAAATTGCACAGTACGAAAGGGGCCATCCGACAGCGATAATAGTTTTTTTGCAGGTGAAGGTACTTCGGACATTTGAAGGTCAACTCCATTTTTTTTAATGGATCGGTATGTTTTTTTTCTCTATTATGAAAGAGGAGCTTAAAACGAGTTCAACGACCTATAACATAAGGTCATTGAAGGTCATAGAAAGTACAGAAAGGCGATAATACTTACAGTTTCGGTAGTAAATAAAATTACTACAATTAAATCAATCGAAAAAAGAATCCAATGTTGCATTGATACTGATGGTCGTCATTTTGAACACTTACTATAAACGTAGTAATTTTATTTACTACCGAAACTGTAAGTATTATCGCCTTTCTGTACTTTCTATGACCTTCAATGACCTTATGTTATAGGTCGTTGAACTCGTTTTAAGCTACTCTCTCATGATACAGAAAAAAAACATACCGATCCATTAAAAAAAATGGAGTTGACCTTCAAATGTCCGAAGTACCTCCACCTGCAAAAAAACTATTATCGCTATCGGATGGCTCTTTTCGTACCGTGCAATTTCATTTCAGCAAATATTTCTGTGAACCTTATAGTTTCGAAGATATCCAAGGTGCTAATAGTTATTGATCCACCCTGTATATATATATATATATATATATGAAGAGAGAGGAAAATGTGTATGTATTCCGCAATCGATTTCCGGGATCCAAGATCCGATCCAACTCAAATATCAATAAATTTGTTCCTTGAAAAATTTGGTGTAGTCTCTCCCACAGTCATGTGGTTTCCACGTACATTTGAGAACGGTAAAACAAAGGATACCGGAAAAATGAGCATTGGTGTACTTGAAACATACACATCAACCATTCGTATTTTTTGAACGGCACATACAAAGTCAACATGACCTCACAAATGTTTTAACGGAGTTTTCTCATAGATGGTTGAGTTTTCCTAATAAAAACAAGGAGTCAGACTCCGTAGAATTTACTAACGCAGAGCTTGAACATTTTCTTTTGCCCTAAATATTATTCATCTCTGAGAAATCTCTATTCAAACATTTCAGCTACCTCTCTTGCACTCATATGTCACGTGGTACAGTTTCCACGTTCCCTTAATAAATGGAAATAATATGTCTTGCGCCCACAGGGTTCAATCCGTGCAAGGTCTTAATTGTAAAAAAAAAAACAGTGAAAATATCGAAATAAAAACGTACAGAATGAGAAACGATTGTAAAGCGTTGGAGACACAGGAGATAGAACGAATAAAGTATTTTTATATATATATATATTTAAAAATCATAGATACATGCACCGATCCAGTTATCAGCGATGCATACAGGATCATTGTTCTTATCTCTTTGACTATTGATTTCCTGAGGCAATGAGGAGTTTTTCACAATTCGATAAATCGCCTTTCCTATTTATTCTCGAAGCGTTTGAGTTAGCGACCGCAATGAACCGCATTTTCCCCATAAAATCAGACGGACGAAAGAGAAGAGGAAATATATCAACGCGGTTTTAGTACCATATCGGATTTTGCGGCAGTGCGTCGCTTCTACAAGCCTTTTACATCACGGGTTTCATAATCGTTGTCAGACCGTTACGAAAGAACTCCAAAGTTTTCCAGAACTTTATTTGCGGTCAGGATCGCGGGACGAACCGATCGTGGCCGGGGAAAAAAGAATTGCGAAATCTCGAGGTAACGAGGACTCTCATATAAGATTCGTTAGAGTGACTGTGCGTTATCGTATCGAAGCGAGAAACAATTTGTTAAATGCATACACGTGTACGATATAACTTTTTGTCAATGACACGGAATGTTTCGTGAGATCTACGTGCAAATATATATACACATATATATGTATTTATGTGAGTGTATATATATATTGACCTTCCCCAGGGCAATTCGTAAAACGTGCGAACTGAATGAAACAATAATGAACAAACTCGAATACTCGAAGCTCTCGAATTATTCGCACGTTCGAATTGCGAATTAAATACGACGATCAAATTCGATTCTATTCCAATTGCACATTCGTCATTTTGATACGGGTTTTTTTCATCATTCAATTGTCAGTGGCAGTGTACTTGAACGTCTAAAAGTAAAATAAAGTTGGCAAACTAATAGTCTTTGTACAATTGAGGAAAAAGTGAAAAAGTGAAAAAAAATAGCGAGAATACATGAGTTCTCACATGTTATTCGGTACGATCTAGGTGGAGAAGGATAGTCACATTTACTGTACAACGAGACACTATATATTTACACACACACACACACACATGCACACACGTATTCAATATGAAAATGAGATTGAACTAGCCTTTTGGATAACGGCACTGTCGTAGCCTAATCGCCTATGAGGATTTTTCAAATCCTGATAGCCAAACTTTGATTTTGACCACCGTGCTCTCTGAGCAGAAAAATTATGAATCAATACGAAAAGAATGCATCACCTGCACTTGAGATTACAACTAAATGTACATATCCTGTGTACACTACGTACGTGTGTATATAAATATATATATATATACACGTCCATGGATCCTATTTATAAAATACATTCCCTGAAGGCCCTCCCGAAAGATGCTTAGCTTTAAAAAAAATCCGTCCTCGCCTTAATCCGAATACTGGAGGGGCACATATTAGGAGAAAGACTAGAAGTGTGCATTGGACTACGTATTCCGCGACTGGAATGGAACATTCTCGTGCGATCAAAGAGCGATTCTTCTTCGCGAGAATAAATGTTTTTTCAAAAATGCTGTTATTAGGCTACTAATGTTTCACGACGATATAAATGCTCCCCATCGATCGTACGCTAACAATCCTCGAGGGCCAATCGCTGATTTATATTCCCCACTCTTATACGCATCTCGTTGAGTATGTCCTCGGCCAAATTGTCCACGTTCGTGTATCGAACTTTGAAGAAATTAAAGATATCGATGAGAAACTCGATGACTTGCTCGCGAAAGTAGTTACAGGTAAAGTTGAGGCTACCCTCGGGTCCGAGAAAGCCCCACACGAGGACCGGCGATATTTGCTCGGATATCGAGTAAAAATGCGCGAGGAAGCCTTTGTCGTACTTGAGCATCTGCCGCTTTCCCATCAGCACCGACCATACAGCTGTCCCGATAGCCTTCAACAAATTAAATGACAATTCATTTTTGTGTTTGTTTTTTTTTCTTTTCGTTAACGTGACAGTAGTGTTTAGGGAATATTTTCTACTACATAAATAATTTTCTTAAAAATCTGGATATATAGTATTAATTCGATTGCCCAGGTAATTTATAATATTACGTACATTATTATCCAATTTATTGTGTATGATATTATCTATATATATTTATCTAGATTTATCTAGACCAATTATCTTGATTATTATCGAGATTTTTTATCTAGATAACCTACACAATTTAGATACTCATTATTATTATTTCGATAATGTAAGATTGCATGTAGATAATATATAGCATTCCGAATATCTAGATAATCAGAATAATAGACCATATTATCTATTATCCACATCGTTTTTCGACTCTTCGGCATATTCTAAACATGTTTCCAAACGTAAATCCGAACGATAAACTACTTTAAATGTCTTTTTTCATAAATCCGATTACTTAATTATTTTTCTAAATTAAACTGCAATTAATTCCGTATAGCGTCGTATTTGGGCGATTAAGAATATATTATCATTACGATATTCCATGATTTCGGCGTACGAAAGAGTTCTATACCGTTTCTCGAAAACTCGCGGAGATCCAACGATTTTGTAATATTGCCTTGATGGAGGAGGGGGGTTTTTGTACTTCCTCGAACGCGTCCAACAGTATAAAGTCTATGAGGACATCGTAAAAATTTATACACTGAACACCTCGGGCAGTCAATTCCTCGTGCATTATTGCGTAATTGCTCGGATCAGCGAGAAAATCCATCATGCGGTCGTAGTGCGTCAGATATTCCTTAGGATCCTGAAGGTGAAAAAAAGTGGAAAATAGGAATACAGATTTGAAGAATGGAAAAATTAAATATCTTTAATTTTACAGATCTTTAAGTAAACGTTGCAGAAACGACGTACCCTGTCGGCAAATAGTATGAGATCGCTTATTACTTGACGACCCATATCGGCGATCCACGCCGCGGCGGCAGGCGAACTGAACAATCTCGTGTAAGCCTGACGCAAACATTGTACCTTGGCGACGTATTCGACGTCAGAACCGCACTTAACGAGATCCGTGTGCAAACGTCTACAAGGAATTCCTCTGTCCTCGTATTCCTTCATCGCTGCATGATACAACTTTTGCTTCTCGAATTGTGGAAACAACTCGGCAAACTCTTCGAACTCTCGCAGATCTGCAACCTGAAAAATAATATTGAAATAGCAGCGTTGAAAAAGAAAACATTGAGAAATTATATTTGTGAGGTAGCATTTAAAAAATAAGTTTTTGGAAATAAATATATAATAAAGAACGTTGAAAAATAGCGTTGAGAAGCAACGTTGAAAAATGGCATGAGAAACAACGTTGAAAAATAATATTTCCATTGTCCCAAAGATGACAAGTAAAATAAGGAAAAATTCTCTGTACTGAATTTTTACCTGATGCAATTAAAATATATGTAAAGATTTCTGTACTAAAATGTTCGTTCTTTGAATATTTATGTAACCACGATATTCATACAATTGGAAATGATCGTATGAAACGGCAAGCTTAGAAATGTGGTCGAGTCAACGAAAAGACGTTTTAAAAATCGTTAACCGTTGAAAAAGAACACGCGAAACTGTGATTAAAAGATGGGCACAATCATAATCGGCGAACACTTTGATTCGATTATTATTCCTCCGATCGCTTTCATTAATAGTACGAGCGTTAAAGAAACTTTAGAAAAAGTTAAAATTCTAAAATATCCAGATAAATCCAAAAAGCTTTGTATCTACACCAAAAAATACACATAGCCATTTTGAACGACAAAGAAAAAAAGTTTCAAAAATATTCAGTGAACAATTATTTCCGAAGTTTTCTGATAACCTACCTAAATTATTATCTAAAATATTATTATTATTATTTAATATTTATAATAAATAATTTATATCATTTAAAATAAATGTGCTTTGCATCTTCCAAATAGTCCATGCGTTCTCCATTTTTTCTCATTGCAAAGTACTTAAGAGGGAAAAATACATGTGGCCGAATATGAATCGATTTTTTTTTCTGGATCGCTGATTAGTCGGTAAATCGCTGAAATCGATGAGTCTTCATAGTTCGAAACTTTGAACACGTTTTTCTCAAAACTACATTTTTTATGTTTTTGGGAAACATAACTTTGGAACAAGTTGGCCCATCGTGCTAAAATTGTACACACAACTTAATAATAAGATTACCTTGAACTTATATGTATTTGTTTATGAAAATTGTTTTCAAAAAGTACTTTTTATTGCACAAAAGAACGAAACTTTCGTGTAAAATTTCAATTTTTAAAATTTTCAACTTTGTAAATGTTTCTTAGGTATAAGTTCAGCATTTGAATGTTAAAATACTAAAAAATTCTTGGCTCAGATTTTTCAGATGAATATTGAAGTCGTTGGATTTTCCACAAACGGACAACTGCCGTCAAAACGTTCCTAGAAGACCACACGATAACGTCGCCATTTGGCAATATTTTTTAATAAAAAAAAAAAATTTTAACAGTTTGATTATGTAACGAATTGTACCTAAAGTTTCATAAATTCAAAACATTTCGTTCCATTCCAAAATGAAATTATCAAAATTGGTTATTTTTTCGTCGTATACATGTATTTCCCCCCTTAATATTCTCTTCCGAGCTCTCGTTATGCTACGATCGTCGTAGCAAAAATTCTCGAGTATGACTACTTTTTTGTTCTCTACCGATTTTCGGTACCAACGAAAAAACGCCACGAACTAACTGACCCCATCTTTTGCAGATGCGAACGACTCCGGTGACGATGCGGCGTCTCCTTTATCCCTGGTGAATCTCGATCCTACCGTTGATGCTTTTCGACTGGGTCCACTGCCGTCGCTCTCGTTGCAGAACAATACCGAATGCTATAAGCGGAACAAATTGCAATCAACGATACATCGTTCGTCGCCAATTCTCCGGTTAATTTGCATCGATCAACGTATCATCAATTCTCCTTCACGACTCATTGACGAGTTAATTGGCGATTGATTGAGTCACCTGATCGATGAAGAGAAGCTCGGCGGTGCTCTGTATTTGATAGCCCAAGTCGAGAAGTTCCTGCACATCGTGAGTGAACGCAGCGTCGGCTTTCGATGGCAGTGCCAGCACGTCGTTGTTCGCAAGGCTCGAGCTGAACGCTGTCAGTGCGTCTTCCCAACAATACAGAGCTTTCTCGAGTGCCTCCAGTCCTGTAGCCCAAAAAAAAATTATATTAATTTTATTTTTCAATTTCCTGAGTTATTTTGACGTAACGGGGCACACTATTTTTGACAAATGGCATACAATATTGAGGGGTCAATTCCGTACATCTCCGTACAAAAATCATCGTCTCCGAAAGACAAATATGAGTATTCGACAGCACTGCTGATCTCTGCTCTCAATAGCAAAAAGTCCACAATTCAGTGAAACGTCATTAAATTTCTACGTGTGCGGAACGTTCGCGAGATTGCTCTCGATTTAATCCGCGAAAGTGTCTCGAGTACTGTAATCTTTCAATTCTACGAGGCCATGCATCCGTTTCTACTTTGGTCGAACCTCGAGGACTCATTTCTCGTGAAGCTAGTCTACCAAAAGCCACAATTATATAGCTCTCTTTCTCTCTCTCTCTCTATCTCTCTCTCTCTCTCTCTCTCTCTCTCTCTCTCTCTCTTTCCCTTTCTCTCATCCGCTCTTTCACTGTATCCTAACGGTATTAATTATCGAAAATCATTACAGGAAACTTGTTCTTGGAATGAAGCAAAGAGAACATTACGAAACACATAGAAGCTTGAAATATGGAGGCACACGTTGTTGTTCTTCTCGTTGCTCAATACCGGAGTGTGCACAGGTGTTCGGGAACTACTTGAGTGCATCAGAGACGAAAAATCATACATCGAAGGCGAGAGAAACCTCCAGGCTCTTTCTCCCGCTCGTTCCTAGTCAGATGAGATTCTGGCTGATTTCGCAAGCTTGTTCCTCCTCTCTTGAACGAAGCCCTCGTACACACACGTTTATTATTTTCCTCGTGTCCTTGTCTTATATTTCCGATCTACCTTGGGGGCTATGGGGCACGTACTCGGTGTATATTTTGAACGGAGTAACAATTGATCTAAATAAATAGCTATTATAGATGAACTACATATGAATAAATAAATAATTAGAGTTCCTTGTATATCTTTTTTTTATTTTCGTGCTTCCTAATTTTATTTTTAACTTTATACTATGCATGTAAAATTATTATAATATAACTATAAATGAATTATAATATAATTATTATTATATTACAATAGTTATTATTTTACATGTGTAACATGTAATTATCTTAAAAATCAGAAAGCACGTCCCCTCGATGTCAGAATAATACGGGTTTGTTCGAAAGAAAAAACATCGGTATCCTTTAAAACTCATCTGTGAAATGCTCGACCCTCCTTAGTGTAAAAAAAAAGACAGCAAAAAGAACAAATCGGAGAACTGATGTACAGTTGTGAGAAGAAAAAGGGCAAAGGGAGTGCACGTGAATGCAAAGAAAAAAGTGTCACTTGTAAGAATGCGCGCCAAAAGTCGTGATAGATGGCTGGTATGTCTGAGACAGTATTTTTTTTATTCGCGTACTACTTTTGCGTGCCCTCGAGCAAATTCTCTTTCTCTTTCTCTCTCTCGCTCCGTCTCTCTCTCGCCTTCTGTTTCTCCCGATATCGCAAGAACGATGATTCATGCCCGGTATGAGTTTCTCGGGGTACGTTATAGTAAAAAGGCTAAATACGTGAGAAGCAAAGAAAGACGAGACGTTGGTTCGCTAATGCTGAGAAGATGAAAGAGGAGAAGCAGCAGAAGACGAAGGGGAAACGTGGCGCTGGAATAAGTATGAAGGAGCGTAAAAAATGAGAGGTGGCAAGAGGAACCGAGACAAAGCGAGTACGGCACAACTGGATTTTTCGCAATTTTCACTAAATCATTATTTCCTCACCGACAATGATTTTTTACTCCGAAGGTACACTCGCAGCCTTTCGATAATTGCAGAGCTTAAAAAAAACCTCAATGCAGAGCAAGTTAAAGAAGAAAAAAGTACATCATTAAAATACCTCAAAATTAAAAATGGTATAGAACTTTCCAATTTAAACGACAATTGAAAATTCGCGAATTTCTCGGTTCGTTAATAGCCTCGCAGAGAAATTTGCTGTTGGCATACATAGCAAAATTATTAAGTAATTTTCACAAATTGTTCGATCTCATAATCGTGATTCGAAACCCGATACCCAAAAGATTATATACATATATATTTTTTTATATATTTATTTATATATATACACTACCGGCGAAAAGTTTCCGGACAAAAATTTAAAAACGTAACGGAACGATTTTTCATGTCATTTCGCCGATAGTTGACATAAATGAATTTAATAAATAGCATTTTGAAGGGGAGGAATTCACCTTACGTTTTTTTTGAATATTGTTTACTATTTTTTTTTACGACTAGTGCCCTTTTTAAAAAACGACCAGTTTTTATCTTTTTTTTGTTCCTTTTCTGGTAGACCCCGTTTACAGACAAAAAGTTTTGAATGTATTTCTTTGACCGGAATCATAAAAGGGGAAGCTCAAACTTCAATTTCCTTTTTTTAAAGTTACGTACGAATTTTTTTTCTAAAGATATTTTCATTTTTTTTTTGAAAAAATAGACAATTTGAAAAATAACGTGTAACGCGAAAACCACAAGGATTCAAGAGAAACCTCAAGATAGTAAAAAGTTTAATCGGTTTTCGTTGAATTCGGGAGAATTTTTTCAGATTTTTTTTTCGAAATTTCTTTTTTCATCTATTTTCGGTAAAAAATTGGATGATTTAATGACCGTAATTCGAGAAAAAAATGTCGAAAAAAAATGTGAAATAATTATTTTGCGTTGGAAATAGAAAAATAAAAAAAAATTCTCTCTTGAAATTTTACCACAAACCCCTTAGTTCTTTAGTTACAGTTAATTAAATCATCTGATTTGTTACCGAAAATAGGTGAAAAAAAATTCGAAAAACAAATTTGAAAAAATTCTCGCGAACTCAACGAAAACCTACTCAACTTTGTACTATCTTGAGGTTTTCTTTGAATCCTTGTCGTTTTCGCGTTACACGTTATTTTTCAAATTGTCTCGTTTTTTTT
Source organism: Ophion ventricosus (assembly GCA_963932345.1). Lineage (NCBI taxonomy): Eukaryota > Metazoa > Arthropoda > Insecta > Hymenoptera > Ichneumonidae > Ophion > Ophion ventricosus. The sequence goes on along the minus strand of OZ010716.1, from coordinate 20,685,166 downwards.
AAATCAAAATATCTTTAGAAAAAAAATCGTATGAAGCTTAAAAAAAAAACAAAACCGAAGCTGCAGCTTCCCCCTTTATGATTCCGGTCAAAGAAATGCATAAAAATTTTGTCTGTAAACGGGTTCCACCAGAAAAGGCACAAAAAAAATGCGAAAAATGGTCGTTTTCGAAAAAGGGTACTAGTCGTAAAAAAAATAGTAAAAAAAGTTAAAAAAAATATGGAACGAAGGTGAATGCCTGCCCTTCAAAATGCCGTTTATTAAATTCATTTGTGTCAACTATCGGCGAAATGGCATAAAAAGTCGTTTCGGAACTTTTTGGAATTTTTGTCCGAAAACTTTTCGCCGGTAGTGTTTATATAAATATATACAGAACAAATATAAATATAAGTGTTCAGAAAGCTCATGTAAAGAATCGTAAAAAAAGAAATGTTTAGTTAAAAAAAAACACTTCCAAATGGATGCAGAGTAATACGAGAAACTGTAGCGCAGTGGGAGTTTACTCGAAGAGGCTAAACTCGAAGGTACTTGACACCAGTTAAAGAACACGTAGTAACGAAAGGTATACGTATACACCAGTACCTACTACTATAGTATCGAAGTGATTGTTGGCATGAATGGATGACAAGTCACCGACGACGTTATCAATTGGCTGACGCTACGAGGAGTCTCGACGATCCGTTAACTTGTTCCCCACCTAAGAGCGAGAAAAAGAGAAAGAGGAGACTCCACTCTTAACTCTCATAAGGAGCGAGAGAGGGGAGGGGAGGAGACTCCACTCTCTCAATTCTCGATAGGAGGGAGAGAAAGAGAGAGAAGGAAGAGTCTCTTCCCCCTTTTTTCTTTCTCTCTTACAACTTACTCTTGTGCTTGATAGTGCCAATGCCTCTCTCTACTCCTATGGATTCTGTGATCCCTGACAATTTCACTTCGCCTCTTTCTCTCTTTCTTCACGTCGCTTATCCATTCGTCTCTCTCTCTCTCTCTCTCTCTCTCTCTCTCTCTCTCTCTCTCTCTCTCTCTCTCCCCTGGTTGTTCGCCCTTCTCTCCTGATGTGCTTCGCGAACGAAAGGGCTCGTACATCGAACACAAGAGGAGGAGCGAGAGAGAGATAGAGAGAGAGAGAGCAGAGAAGAGTGAAAGAGAGAGAGAGAGAGAGCCTGGAGGATTCTTCTCGGAGCGTGCAGGCGTTTAATTTTCACGATGACGTATATCTCTCCATAATGCAATTCGTCATAACGTCACTGACCAACGAGTAAACGACGAGGTTCGTAACTCAAGGATGCATCCTCGTCTTACTGCCTCGAGATCTTCGGAGTCGTGACCTTTTGGCAATTAACGCCCTCGGAGAGCATACATTAAGGCAGGTTCACGGGTCGCGTACCAGTAAAAAATAAAAACTTTGCTGTCACTCCAGAGGGACACTTGATTCGATGATGATTTCGTTCTTCTCTCTCTGGGTATTTCTTTCCCTATCTTCCTCTCACACATTCCCTAGTTATATATCTTTCTCTCTTTCTCTTTCTCTCTTTGCTGCCTATACCTCGACCCAGAAAGGTTGTCAGGGTCTCGGGAATCAGTTGAGGTAGTCTGACCATGATACACAAGAGAATTCACCTCGTTCCTTCTATTACTGAGCCGGCAAAAAAAAAACAAAATTCCAGATGAATGAGCTATAGGGAAGGTGCGGGCAGGATAAGGATAATTTATCCTACGATTTAACTTAACTTTTTTCTTTATTTCTTAATTTTTTGTCTCTTTGTTTATCTGTTCTCTGGATCAAATCAATAATAATCGCACTCAACCTGAAATTCTTTATTATTATTTATTAATATTATTAAATAACGCAAATGGTAATTATGCATAAGTGGGGCACCACACCCCAATTTCGATGTTAACATTTTTTTTTAGCATAAACTGCTTTAATTGGTCACCACTAATGATATTCCGGCGGGGGAGGCTGACATTTTTCATTAATTCCATAAGTTATGGGGTTTTGAAGTTTTCAGAAACACGTGATAAAATAGGGCATTTTCGAAAATTTCGACGCTTATATTGTGGGTGGGGGGTAGGGGGATTAATGGGGGGATTCAATAATGAAAAAAATTATAGTGGTCACTTCTCCCACTCCCCCTGCTCCAGTTGAAAATTCATAAAAATACACGATTTCAAAGACGAAACTGAAAATCGATCAAAATTCGTCTACATTTTTTTCTAGCTATTGTTATGAATAAAAGTGCGTGCGTTTGTGTGTGTGTGTGCGTGTGTGTATGCATATATATGACAAAAAGATTCATACTGAGATATTCATATTCTCACAAGATCACTTGTAATACAAAACGTGAACACAACAATGCTTGTGTTTACGTGCTGTATAATAGTACCAATGTACTTTTGTTTTGAATTTGAGATAAAAATCGAAACTGTTGGTTGGTTTTATCATTTACAAAGTCATGCGAATCTTTTCTACGGTTTAAGGTAAATACTTAAATCAGTAGTAAAGCGAGCATGGCTTTTTTTGTATAAATACTTTTTTTTGTATAAAGTGATTTTGCACACCATAAATTTTTATTTTCACTTCATATGGTAACACATTTTTTTATTTATTGAAATGCCGTATTTTATCACGTATTTTCGGGAACTTCAAAAGCCCATAACTTTTTATGGGGGGACGACCGGCGCGATGTCTCTTCGGCATTGTATTCGGGAAGGCTTTTTCTATGAATTTATCCAAACAAAACCCCCACCCCCAACATAGGCGTTAAAATGTTGAAAAATGCCCTATCTTATCACGTGTTTGCGGGAATTTCAAAACCCCATAACTTATGGAATTAATAGAAAATTTCAGCCTTCCCCGACGTAATATCACTTACTATAATGGAATCAACAAGTTCATTGGAAGAAAAAAAATGTTGCCATCGAAATTGGGGTGGTGCTCCACTTATGCATAATTACCACACAAATGACACAATCAAATTTTGTAATTGCTCGATTCAACTCATATCAGTAAAAAATAATCTATTTTGTCCAAAGTTATTATTGCCATTCGTTCCTTGTTTTTTTTTTTTTGCATACTTCGATAGTATATCGCAAGATGCATTGACGCAATTATATATTTGAAGATGTTACCGATGCACAAGAAGGATCATCAAGAAATACTTAAGCGTGTGGATTTTCCCGAATGATTGCCGAGTCACTAAGTCACCTTGAGAGCATGGGGCTCTGAGTCATCGTTGGACGTCACACCGAGGACGAGAAGACGTGTAGACATTGAACTTTATGGCACGATATATATTCATTGATCTGTGTCGTCACGCGGTAACAATTGCGAGCGGTGACCGGACGATTTCGTGGTAATCTTAACCTATTGGTAGCACGAGCCTTCCTGCTGATAGAATAATATGCGACAGTAAAAAAAAAAAGGTTCGCCAAAAGTGCTGACAACGACGATGCCGCAGGGCGCCGAAAGTGACGTGCGAGGGGGCAGAGATTCGTATTTGGCCGGGTACCCCGTCTTGCCCGCAACCCCATCTTGCCCCCCATCTTTATTACTTGTAAAGCAATGTTACAGTTATACTTTGGCAAGCCAAATTTCACAATTTCATCAAAAGACAACAAATTGTCACATTTTGAAGTAAAAACAATTTTTTTGCTGTCAGATTTCGCGCTTTTTGGGTTTATAAAAAAAAATTCCGAATTGAAAACAAAAAATTGCAATCCTCCAGAAAAACTTTTTATAGCCATTGGCACCCGAGCCAATTCCTTCGCGCACGCGGCCACACTTACTTTCACAACTCCGTCCCTCATTGAGATATCGGAATAATTTCCTTCTTATTGTAGCGGTCAAACTACAGCGAGTAATAATAACAATCAAAAGATCAGTTTTCGGAATGTCATTCAGATCTCCCTTATCAAAGGTACGAGTCACGAGGTCCACCGGTCCATTGTTCGTACACACATCGAGGAAAGTTTGCCAATTGTCCCATGCGACAAGTCTCGCGGGAATTGCGATGTGTCCGGATCGATGCGAGAATGCCTCGTGTTACAGGGGCCATTGAGAGTGAACGCGAATCTGCTGTATACGTATGTCAAGCTATAGGCTCTTTTTCCGCAAGTGTGGCAAAGTAGGTCTCTAAGAGGGGGACCCTTCTCTTTCTTTCGCGCTAGAGTAGCAGCCGAAACAAAGGCTGACTTCTCAAAAATAATATCGTTGGCTCTCTTCACACCTGACCCCTCTTCACAAATATTCGCAAAGGCCGGGAATAGAGCAATTTCCGCCGAAGTTCCGAAAATCCAGTTTTTCTCGTATATACTCGTGACAAAGAAGTGCCACCCGTTCTCACCAAGTGGACTTTGACGTTTTTCTTTTCCTCTTTTCGTCGGAAATTCGTCCGAGAATCCAGTGTGCTCCGGGGGAGTGAGAGTTTGCAGTGCAATTCAGGTGGATCGGATCGAAGCCCGGTTGTGGAGGTTGGTAGGAAAGAAGTGGCGGCAAAGCCCGCAGTTGATCGATATACGAGGAAGAGGTGGGGCGAAGAAAGCGAGAGGAGAATATGTGTGTGTGTGTATATATATTGATATGTACGTATGTATGTATTTATACATATACAAAATCGACGAATGCCACGAGCTCGGCACCCTTGCCCTTGCAACCCCCAATGACCTGGGTGCTTGGTGCCATGGAACCTTGATTTCTGGGGCATCGTGTTTGTGCCTCTCCATCGTCATTATCATCTACATCATCATCATCATCAACGTTACTATCATCATCATCATCATCAACAACATATCATCACCACCAAACACATAATGCGAAAAGCAGATTTGAAGACATTCGACCTCGCCGAACGTCCTCAAAACAGCCAGATGTGCTGGTAGCTAACATCACATATAACGAATTGAAAATGACCTTTGCGCGTATATATATGTATATTATCCCACCCACGTTCTACGTGAATATACACACCTCCCTATACCCATAACTTAAGGGTTACGACAGTGCCGCAGTAGTCTCGTATACGTCACAGGAGGAAGCAGCACCGCAACGTATACGGAGGAAGAAGCTTTGCGGTGATAAGCACGCGATGCAGTGATCAACATCTTCGCGATAGCTGGAAATTCTTCGGAATAAAGAGCGACCCCGTCGCACGGCCCAAGTGAGCGGGCGATGTAGCAGTGATTGGCATATTTGGCATAGAAAGGCATTCTTGGGCAACGTAAGTTAGAGCCAGAGCCATTGGTATGCTAATGGCTGTACATTTTTTCTGCGCTACGTTTGGCAGCCAGGCGAACACGGGGGAGGAAATGGAAGGAGACGAAGCGGAATGGAAGGAGATGAAGCGGAGCCGACAAGGAAGAAGACGAAGTGGAGTGGAAATGGAAGGAGACATGAGGCAATGGAAGAAGACGAGGCAATGGAAGAAGATGAAGCGAAATGAAAGAAGATTAAGCGAAATGGAAATGAAGGACGACAAAGCGAGATGGAAATGAAGGACGAACAGGGCGAAATAGAAATAAAGGGAGACGAACCGAAATGGACGTGGAAGAAGACGAAGCGAAATGGACGTGGAAGAAGACGAAGCGAAATGGACATGGAAGAAGACGAAGCAAAATCGAAGAAGACGAAGCAGAATAAGACAAGGCGAAATGGAAAAAGACGTGCCAAAATGGAAGAAGACGAAGCGAAATGGACATGGAAGAAGATGAAGCGAAATGGACATGGAAGAAGACGAAGCAAAATTGAAGAAGACGAAGAAAATGAAAGAAAACGAAGCAAAATGGAAGAAGACGAAGCAAAATGGAAGAAGACGAAGCAAAATCGAAGAAGACAAAGCAGAATAAGACGAGGCGAAATAGAAAAAGACGAGGTAAAATGGAAGAAGACGAAGCGAAATGGTTGGAGACGAAGCATATAGTCCAATAAGGAGAAGATCGAGAGGGAAACCGTGTCGTGTGTGTGTGCGCGTGCGTGCAAGGAGTCGTGAAAGATCGCCCGAGTTTATTTAGGGGTGAAGCGAGCGATACGTGGGAGGGGGACAAGGATATGGATACGGAGAGAGGAGGGAATAAGAGTTCGAGAGGAGAAAAGAGACGCGGTTGCTCCTGCCGGCTGGTCCGAGAGCAGGCTCGCGTCAATAATATACCCAACGTGACGTAATCCTTTTGGAGGTTCGCATTGGAGGATGTGTCATCCCGGCTGGGAGGGGTCGATAGACCACGGGAGTGCGAGCAATAAGGAGAGAGAAAGAGCAAGAGAGAGAGAGAGAGATAGAGAAAGGAAAAGGGAGGGGAGAAACAGCAGGAACGCCGCGTTTCACCGCGCGCACCCTGCGCCACCGTGCGCGAACCTACCGGGCAGCTGGGCAACCGGCGGCGGGTTCGCGAAACGTGCTCTCCAACGAAGAAGAACGTTATTGCCGAGACAGAGCAAGGCGAAGTCTTTCCTCGTCCTGGAAATGCGCCAGGGCGCGCGTGTGCGCTTTCGACACTCGTCCTGGGGGGCGGGAGTGCGATACGTTCACTGCGCTATTCGAATCCTAGAAGAGGGCACAGTCATTGGCCACCCAGCCGTTGACGATGGTCGGAAACAGCTTAGAAATCCAGGAATCCACGAGGTGAATAAATTACCGGCTAGAGAAATATGGAGAGGATACGCCTGAGTCAATTTGGGGAATTTAGGGAATCGGGCGAAATTGGGGCGGAATGAAAAACAACTGGGGAAATTTGCTGCATCGGTATCACGTAAAGGAATAATTGTAACGCGATTCGTAAAAATTGGGAGATCGGAAAGAAAACAATTACTGATGAGGACAACTTGAGATGCAAGGAAAATAGACCGTCTAGGGGAAAATCGAGAAATCAACGAAATGAAAGAATAACGGAATAGGAAATTCTCGAGAAATTGTGTAAGTTGGCACAAAAGGAAATTGACCGGCTCCGGGACTTGAGAGAAACGGTCCAAAAGAAGAAAATGGCCGACTAAGAAAAAAATCGGAGAATTTAACGACCGCGAAATTCGATGTGAATCAAAAGACAAGTAGTCCAATAAAGTAAAGATAATAAAAAGAATTGATAATAAAAAAAAATGTTCCAAAAAGCTCACGCATGAATTTCCATAAAAAATAATTTCCCCGCATCGACTAATTAACGTATCAATTGTCCCCGATTCAGCCGATCCGACTTACTCCGAGACCAAAATCATCAGCAGAGTTTCACTCGCCCTCCAAATAATTTACAACCCGAGCAATGTTTCTTTGACGCTCCGGCATTTCTTTACCAAATTCGAAAGAAAAAAAAAGGATATTGTAGGTTAGGTTGGTACATTAGACGGCCACCAGTCGCGTGAATGGCAGCACCGTCACGCGCTGATTCACAGAGAAAGAGAGAGAGAGACAGAGAGAGAGAGAGCAGGTAGCCAACCAGAGTTTTTCGACCGCCTCGCTATAGTTGTGCCAATCACTGTACCCAGTAATGCGATACGAAAGACCCGAGCACGGTAGAGGGACGGTGAGAGCGAGAAAGAAAGAGACGAGAAAAAAGAGGGGAAACAAGGGTGAAAGAGCAAGACGAGGCGTAGTGTTGGTGGTGGGGAGGGCGCCACGGCTGACATTACAGACTGAAGTGAGCGACGGTGTGAGGGGGCCGCGAAGAGAAGGGGAGAAAGGGGAAACGGATAACGGTCGGGACCTAGAGCCTAGGAGGCGCGCACCGTGTGGCGTCAGTTATTCGGCTTTGCGCGCTTGTCGCCCCGTTCAGTGTTGATCCTTCTCTCCTGCGTGCGGGTGAATACTTTCTTCCGATCTGTCGGCACACGGCTTCACACAACTCTCTAATTATTCTCTTTCAACATCTCAACATTTTCGCGCGCAAAGAAGACAAGGAAAACGAAACCGTTTATTTCTGTGACTCGTCTTTTTTGTTTTTCGAAGCTCTTCCGGTACAAAACGGTATTAGTTTTTCCGCATTTGATCGTTGTGTCTCGCATAACACACGGGGTTAATTCGATGCACGAAGAATCACGGGCCGGCTAGTTTCTTTAATATGACATTCGCCGATTCGACAACGTTGTAAAACAACGAAAAAAAAAAAAAAAAAAAAACAAAGCAACGAAAATATATCAGCGAGGTACTCGCGAAGATTAACGTGTATTGTTTTGGATTAAATTGAGAGAACGAGAATTTGAACGACGTGAGTATTGCATCGAATAACGTTTTTTTTTTTAATTTCCTGCAGTTTATGGTCTTTGTTAATTATTCGAATCCTGTCGATGCTTTGAGATTTTTATTGAAACACGATCGAATCCACCGAGTCGGCTGCCAAGGGCTTTTTAAGGGCGGGGGGGGGGGGGAATCTCAGTTTTTACATTGGATACGGGGCGAGAACGTGTCGGGTCAATTTTGCGCGACTCGAGGAGGAGGGGAAGCTTCGGTGGTGAGGGGAATGGGCTAAATTTTGCGCACGGAAATATTTTCGTTACCATGGGACCAAGTGGAAAATTCAATTTCACGAAATCATTGATCGGCGAAACACGTCGACTCGAATATCAGCAATTTTACGTACTCTACCTTTTTTTTTTTTTTTTCCTCTAACTCATCGAGCAATTTAAATCGAATTCATCGGATCTCTGCAGTAATTCTTTTTTTCTTTTTTTGTCGAAGAAAGGAAAAATTTACGATTTACATAATCGAATCTTTGACAGATGATACAATTGAGAAAAAATAACGGCAGTGGAATTTTTGAATTAGCGTCGAGGAAGATTCATTGAATTAACGAGAAAAAAAAAACGAAAAATGGAGGAAGATAATTCAATTTGGTCGATTCCCCATGAAGTAATCGAGTGAGGAAATTTTCCTCGATTTTTCGTCTTTTCTGGCTCGACAAACTCAAGTAAAATAATTAAAATCAGATTGAAATATTGATTGCGCGATTCGCTGACTCCGCGGATCACGTGATTATCTTTATTAAAATAATTAAGTGCGTATTTTAACTATCTTGATAATCAAGTACCTTTGTTCAATAGATACTTGACAATTAATTAAGGGACTTAATAATTAAGCATCTTTAGTATTTAATTAGGTACGAAACAGTGGGGAGTTGGGCTGATTCGATGAACATGAGGAAGTGTGAGTTTTTAATTGGCCGGATGGATGAGACAATGTGTGTGACGCGTCACATTTATTTTTCCCCCAATTTATACTCGAGCCGAAGATTTTTACGTTTGAGAACACGGTAATGCAGGACGAGGAGGGTCCTGCACGGAAATAACGAATGTGTAATACCGTTACAGAATTTTAATATCCCTCGGTGTTCTTGGCTTGTCCAGATACCAGGACAACTGAGCCAGATTGCCGGGAATTTGTCATTTCCGTTCTCCACTCTCGCTCTCTTTCCTTCTCTCTCTCTCTCTCTCTGTCTCTCTCTCTCTCTTTCTCTCTGTCGTTCTCCCCTGTTTCTCAAGCGAATCTTAACCCAAGAAGAAAATAAGTAGAGAGAGAGAGAGAGAGAGAAGGGTGCCTCGTTCTCCGAGAGCCAGAGGGGAGAAGAACATTACGAGAAGTGTTTGGTCGGTCACTCTCGAGAATTTTATTATCCAAAGAGTTTGTACGAGACACGAGAGAAGAAGCGAAAGAAAGGTAAAATTCCATTGTAGAATTGTACTAATTGAGTGAAATTAGACGAAAAGATTAGGCAGTCCCTCGAAGTAAGCCGCCCTTCCCTCGCTCGCCTCTCAGAAAAATCAACGGTTATGCACGATATCGTGACTCATCTCGAAGATCACAGTCGACCAATCGTCACCAATCCACTTAATGACATTTTTATTTTACATTCTAGTTGTTACGATTTATTGCCAAAATTTAACGATGCTTGTCGTTATTGTACCGTTTTTCTATTTCATAATTTTAATTTTTCACACGATATTCAATATATAAAAATATAATTTTATTAATTTTATTATTCTACTTGACTTTAGAATTATCGATAATTAATATAATTTGCGATGTTTAATTTACGGTTATAAATTATCAATTATTAAAAAATTGCTATTCATTTTATCATATTATATATTAACCCAAACAAACTTACAGACGATATATATATATATATATATTTGTGCACATCAAATGTTTCAAATTCATTTAAATTAAATAATTATTCATCGTTTTAAAATAATGTAAAATAATAATGAAATTCTTCATATTGTTTCATAATTTATTATTATTTTCATAACTGTATAAAAAATCACATTCAGTATTCTTCTTGAAAAAATACCCTTCAGTACTCAATGTTCATTAAATTATAATTGAAAATTAAATTTAAAATAAATTAAAATAAAAAATTCACCTTTATTCACATTTATTCACGGCGAAATAAAACGAGTATTATTTTGTTCAATAAGAACATATTGGATCAAGGAAAAATTGCCTACTGGGGAAAAAAGGGCAATGTTTGCCAAAAAGAACTTGCGAGGATTTGCAAGCTTCAATGACAATTTGGACGTTTCTCAATGCTTCGTGAATGTTACAGACCGTCATTTCCAGGATTAATGATTTATTTCGAAATAATTTTCTGGTGGGCCCCTGTCTTCGTGAAAATTTGCGAGCTACCCTTGGCCGCAAATTGCGCAAAATTAAATCGATGACTATACGAAAGAGAGAGAGGGAATGAGAGATATAAACAACAACGAAGGTCGACAAGAATGGGCCGTGTAAACGACGCACACAGCCCAATGAATTTGATCCCTCCCTCACCGACGTGTTATATATCAAACGTAGTTGTGTGTCTGTCGTCGCATATCGATTCCCATGACCCACTTCTATTCTCTTCCTTCCACAGACACCAAACTTGAACCACGAAAAGCAACGAAACCACCAAATTCCTTACTGATTGTAATTCCCCCAATCCTCCACGGTTTATCCTTTGATGAGTCATTAAAAAATATGTTTAATCAAAGTAAGAAGAAATCTACCTGACCTGCCGTTGTTTGCGATAATGTAAAAAAAAAAAATTCGTCAAAAATCAATCCAAAACCGATTGAAATGAAACAACACCGAAAACAAGTTTATTGGAATTATTTTGAAAAATGTTAAAGTCGGAGTTTGCCGCATTTCGAATAATCTGCGAACATATCGCGTTTTCTGAAAATAGCCATAATTGCTAATAAACAAAATGCTTTATTTATATTTTCCTTCATTCGGACGTTTGAATAATATATTTTAATTATTTATTCATCTGAACGTGATCAACAATATCAAGGACGAGTCACGTCATTAAAAAGTCTTGAAATTTGAATCGTTGCAATGCAACGAAATGAATTTTTTTTCCCCTCATTTCTAGTATTTTACAAAATATTTGTATTTCGATTCAAATTTAAAGTTTTGACTTTAATCTGACTATGATTCAAACAGCTTACACAATTGTTGAAAAGATAACTTGTAAATTTGCGTCATTTTTTCAATTTATTATCAATTTAGATATTTTTAATTTGTTTATTTGGGCCAACTTCGTCTCTTGCTCTCAAAAAATTCATCACCGTCGAATGAAAAAAGTTTTCAAGCCCACAAAGAAGAGAAAAAAAAATGAATCTCATTTACAAGTTCAAAGGCCCACGGCGCCTCGGTCGATCTCCTCGAACTGCGGCCATATCTGTATTTACATTTATCAATTATGTACACTTCATCGTTGTACAAAGCCAGATTATTTGATCGGAGGTCTTTCAAACTTCTCGTTACCCATCCCATTCCTCGCCCTTTCCAACCGTCCGTCTACAGACGAATCAATGGATCCCTCCATCGTCTCGTATTGCAAAACTAATGAATAAGAAAACGGACGATAAGATGAAAAAAAAGTTTCTCGAGAACTTGCGAGAGTTTTGTACGGTTCTAGTCCTTCTTCGGGGAAGAAATATTTCCCAATTGTCAAGATGAGTTTCGAGTTAAAGTTCAACTCTTTTATGTACATAATCGTCGTCGTGATATTAAAAAATGTAATGTTGGAAAAACAACGAAAATCACGAAGAGAAATTTTTTATTGCAAATAAAAATGTCTCTTAATCCGATAGTTCTTCAATTAAATTTAAGTTCAATTTAATCGTAAATATATCGTATTGATATTTATTTTAATCTGCAAAAAAAAACTCGGCAAGATTTTACCATAATAGGAACAACAATAAAAAGAAAAATCCGTACAACAATAATAATAATAACAACACTATAATAATAAAGTAAAAAAGTAAAAAAAAATAATTAAATAAAAATACTTATTATATTAAACTAATAATTTATATGATAGTTACTATTAGCTTAATAATAGTTATGACAATAATAATAACAATATTGTTTTGCAGTAAAAAAATATTCAAATTAGATGAAATAAAAGAGACAATGATTTTATTGGCGCAATTGGGAAAGGTCAGCAATGCTCATGCTAATTTGAATAGCAATTTTTTACTTCGCATGACTCGTTTACGATCTTACTGCAGTATGGTTAAAAAAAAAATAGACACCTCGATATATTATCTGACAAAGCCGAATGAACGAAGACGATCGACCGTAAAACTGCATACAATTCGCTGTGTTTGCATTTTTTGTTCTCGCGATGTAGCAATAATGTCTTCGTTGCTTCCTGCATTCCAGTCTTCTTCTCTCAAAGTTGCCGATTGATCGGCATCGTATACTGAACCGTTGTAGAAAACTATATGCTCGTTGCAGTTACAGTTTGTTCGTTCCGACTGTTCGGCGCCGGAACGTCCTCGAGCGTCAGGGCAGACTTTATTCCAATACACACAAACGTTGTTTCACCCCTCTGGCTTTTTTTCTTCACTTGTACGTGTGTGCGCGTACGAGTGCGGGCACACGTTTATTCTTGCGATAATACGAAACTGCGGGTCAACGACGAATAACGCGATCCAGACAGGCAAATGACAAAAAAAAAAGATTACAAAGCTTGGATAAATTTCGCCTTGGAGGCAATTTTTTTCATGGTTGCTTGCGGTGGACACAAAAATGGGCTTGATGATCTTTCTTCTCGGTTTTATCATATGCATATGAAATAAAGGAACTCGGAAAAAAATGAAGTCTTGTCACAAATATCCAAGCCTAAATTGAGATCAAGAAATTCTTCCTATAAAATCGTGATTGATGTAAAAACTTTTTTTTATTGGTAGTTGAATGAAGTTTCTTCCCAATTCGAGAGCTTGGAAAGTCCTTGAATTTTCGACGGTACTCGATTCCCAAGGATTGAGGAATTTTTCCGCAATTTAGGCTTTCATTTGCGCAACATTGCTTTTTTGTGCGACAAAAAAAAATGACGTTTTGCAGAGGATACGGGCGCGTCTATTTTCGCGAGCCGAGAGCGTCGACCTGCACCTCGTGTCGTACTACTTGCTCGCATCCTTTCACTCGCTCTATCGGGCGTTGTGTGCCTTGCAAAAACAATAATAGATGACGAGACAAAGACAACAGAGACTCGTTCATCATCCTCAGGTTTTTATTTTCCCGTGCTCGCTTATCTTTGTTTTTCACGACTGAGAAGTACAAGCGAGAGGAGGATCAAAGAATGGACAACACGCAGTTTCCGGAAGTTTCTTGCCGTCTCGTGAAAAAAAAAAAAAACGTTTTTGTCCGGAAATTTCCGAGTTCCATTGTTTTTTTTCTTTTTCTATGACGTCGCGCACCTCTGTTAAATACGAATTGCTATTTGAACGTGAGTAACTCTCTCTCTCTCTCTGTCTCTCTCCTTCTCTCTGTCTGTTGCTTTTCGTGCCGAATCGAAAATTTCGCGCCAGTCTCGTCGCCCCAGACACCTTTGTCCCGGCACCGGAAGTCGACGGCTCATAACAACGATTATTTATTTTCCGCTCATTGTCTTTTCGCGCTGACGAAAAAACTAAGCTGACTTATTATTGCTGAGAAAAAAAAATGAACATACTCGCAGGGCTGCCCATTTTTTTGAGTCGCGTTGAAAAAGAATTTTACGCGGCCAAGCGCAAAATAGGCAGCACGGGAGCTGACGGTCTATTGGGACGACGAGACATTTCGCGATTGTCGGAAATTATTGTTGTCGAACAGACACAGATCCGTAACGGTGGAGCTTTTTGGTGAATTGAAAACATTCGAATGCGCAGCCTCGAGTCAAAAGTATTTTGGTAAAAAAACAAAAAGAGTCAATATTCGAAATGAACGCGATTATGATGGGTATGCTATAAAAAGGAACTTTTCCACATTATATAGATTTCAATAAACTATTATGCAATAATGTACATAATCGCTGAATATAAATTAAACCATGTAAATTTATACAAATCGAACAATTAACATAGCAAGTTGTTTGAATAAGTTGCTAGATGAAAATCATTTTTACGTGCTTAACTAAATAATACAGTTGACTAAAATTATTTGTTTGACAGTTTATTATTAACTAACCGGATTGACGCAACGATTATTCTATACGGACAAATTTACATGACGTTGAAGTTTGCCGCGAAGGACTGCAACAATTTTTATTGTTATTTCTTCATTTTTATTATTATCAGGAACCTTTTTTTTGCAACTTGTCGTCTTAAATCTATAATAAAAATACGTAAAAACGTTTAAATGATTTTCATAGCCTAAATCGAACACAAAGAAATATTATCAATAGAAAGAAATAACTTTCGTTGCGTTCCAACGATGCCAACTTCGAGATCATAAACTTACTTCTTTGTTATCGTTACGAATTATTTAGAAAATTACTGAAAAAATTATAATCAATAAAATATTCGTTTTATCCTGATGATCCGAATTTTCTTACCGCGCAAATCTTCAATTGATTCGATCTGTAACACGGAAAAGTTCGCAAGCCCATTATATTCCGACAATTTCCGCATCATTTTCGGTACAAAATGAATATTTTTCAAAAAATTTGTTTCTCTAAAAATGCACCACAAATCCACCCACATTATTTTTTTTTTCTACTCCCCCCGCGCATACCCCTTTCTCATTTTTATTCAAACAACGATCAGATTCCAATTTTGAACGAAACAACATGAAAAATTCAGTCTCGTCATGGACTAGAGAACGCGATTTTTCTCATTTGTAAATCACTTCGTAGAGTACCTGAATGCAACAGCGACAACTCGCGCCGAGAGGATTACCTTTAAATAAATTGCTGCAGCGCACTTTTATAGGTATACCGACTCGTGCATTCATCTATTATCCGGGTTAATGGCAAAACTAAGAAACCATGCGTTACGAACAGTCGAGACAGAAACAGGCGGTTGGAAAGCGCGGGGGTGGAAGAGAGAGGGGGGGTGTTGGTGAAGAAAGATAAATGAGCGCGGTCGAGGGCAAAGAATATGTTAAATTCATTTAGATTCAAAGTCGCGATAAAGGATTGAGCGAATCCGCGTGAGGCTCTCGTAAGTGTGCTGATAGATTAAATGGTAATGGAAAAAGAAGCCGCGGATTAATTAAACTGCAGGTGATAAAAATGTGAAAAAAAAAAGAAAGCAACATATTACACCTAATGTCCATTATATGTAAGAATTTATATCGTGAACTCGATTAAATATAAATATTCTCGATCGTATTAGTTACTGATTGACATTGCGTGAGGGAACGAATTACCAGAGCTCACAATCTTGTACACCGTTCCAGTATCTAATGTTTCATATCTATATTTCATCAATCTATATATAACAGTACCGTGCACGGAGAGAATTAAATGTTAAAAATTACCGTGCAGTAACAGTAACCAGATGACAACCCTGAAACTTCGCTTATTATTAATGAAGTAAAACACAGATTTTCACGAAAATAAAATTTCTTCTTCAGATAAAAAATTTTACCAGATTTTCTAGTAAATTTTGATGTGTAACAAAATACGCAAAATTTAAATTAAAAAAATATATAATATCAGCGAAATTTTACTGTGCATTTTATTATTTTATTCCTTTCAAAAATGTCTATAAAAGAATATCGTCTTTATAACAGTTATTTTAAGATTTATTATAAAATTTAATGAGTGTTATAGGAAAATGTATTGTGCTCTCGGTAAAAATTATCGTGCGCGCTACCCTTCTTGTATAGTAAAATTTTAGCTACGTATTTGAAATTTTCTGTAACGTGAGTTAAAAAAAAAACTTGTCGCATACGAATTATTATGCTTTTCTCACTTGTCACCACATTGAAATGTATCACGGTAATTTTTACCGTGAAATTCACGACAAAAATTACTTTTTAATTCTCTCCGTGTGACTAACGGACTGACATATGGACAACGCACAGCACGAGCCGCTGGAGATATAAACATGGAATTTGGACGATATGTTTCTTGGAAGGTGTAGAGATGCACTAAAAAGGATTTTTCGAAAATCAACTCCTAAGGAGGTAAAATGTGGTGTAAAAGTTTGTATGGAAAATTGTATTCCTTGCGTGCATCAACGTGAAACTTGGTATTAATATTCTTCAAAACAAAAAATAAAACGCATAAATTAGGATTTTTTTTTAGGAAAATCGATATCCCTGCTCTTATCTCAATGAAATTCGGAAGATATGTGCCTTAACCGTCCGCGGTCACCCGGGGTAAAAATGACCCTAACCGCGACTCTAAATCAAAATTACTATAAGTTGTTGGAGGCCACTTTTTAAAATAATAAATCGCTCATTTTTCATGATTATCGTTCTTTGTTTCGCTCCGAAATGGCTCTTCAGATATAAGAATAAATACGTTTTATGAACCACCCGCTATGGAGCTATTTTTTCCCTTAAACTATCATATCTCATGAGTATCACCACAAAATTTTATGAAAGAAAAAAAAATCAAAATTGCAAGAGTTATGATTTTTTTTACATTAAAAAAGGACTTGTTTACGCATTGCCCCCTTGCTGATTTTTTCCGCCATTTAAAAATTCGATAAAAATACAATACCGAGAATTTCACATTTCAGAATGTTCTAACCAATATCCTGAATTTTTATGAGTCATTCGGAGCGATATGGTTAACGCGGCAATCGTTTAAACATAGCTGAGGTCATTGCGACCCTCGTGTGACCAGCGTGTTATAGCCAGGACGTGTGACCGCAAAGGGTTAAAGGGCGTAGTGGTGCACTAAGAAAAGGATTAGCTTCTCGCATGATCAACTATTTGTTCTGAGGTATCGAGTATCCAAAACTTGAATGTCCTTGCCGAAGACCATAAATTATAGAGTGTTGTCTACATAACTATATTGCAAAGCCATATATAGTTCTGTAGACAACAATGAAATTGTATGATACTGGAGTTGAAGATTGGCACTTTTATACGATTGTTTCATTAATTACCAATCCTTACCTCAGTCAGTCAGTCTACCACCGTGCCTGAAAAATACGACACTACCTTCTTTTTTTATTTCTCATTTTTTTCTCTTCTCGTTGGATCAAATCCTAAAGTCCACGCGGACGAAATCGCGCATCAACCAGTGAGCGGAAGGCCAATAAGTCTGATACCTTGGTGTAGATACTTGAGTGAAACGGCTGTACACCAGAGAATCACCGTCTATACGGATACCGGTTTTCCACAGTTTCCCTGTACCCTCGGCAAATTCGGCATAGTGTAGAAACTTGCATCCACAGCCGTCTTAAGCTATATTAAATGCTGTTGACGTTTGCATCGTTGGAACACAACGAAAGTTCTTTTTTTACTTTTTTTTTGCACATTTTTGTTATTACAGATCTTTTTTTCATAGATTTATATTGTAGAGCGTTAAATAAGTATGTTAAAAAAATAGTTGAGCCTTTTTTTGTAGGCAAAATCTGCCAAAAGAAGTTGAAGGAATTAAAATTCCTTCAACTTCTTTTGGCAGATAATATAATATAACAAAATATTGATTTTCATTGCATTCCAACGATGCAAACTTCAGCATCGTTAGCTTAAGGAGGCGCCGTTATAAACTCTCACCTCCAGAAGAAAAAAAAATTTTTGGGGATGTCATAGATAAAGTACCCATGTTCACGTATGCAAAGTTTCAGATAAGGTCAACGACTAAATAAGATAGATACAAATTGTTGAAGTTAGGATTTTTACAATAACACAGGGCTTATGGAAGAGTCACCCTCAAAACGCTTATAACATGTGATGTTTTTACACTCACGAAACAGATATTGACAAAAAACTACAGTAACGTTGATTAGTTCATGAGAATTCCAAATACAATAAAGAAGTTTTAGGTTAACGACTTATGTAAAAAGATATTTGATGTTAAAATGTCGGAATACTTGAAGTTCCGAGAGGTTTCCGCGATCGTGTAAAGATTCGGCAGCGTAGCGGAAATCAGATGTTTTGTATACCCTAGGTGCGCATGCGCGCGAATTAAATCACCAGTTACCTAACCTTAGATTTGTTTGTGATTGACGTGAACATTGGATTCATCGTAATAAAATATCAAATTTGATCGATCAATGAAACTTTTCATGTATTTCTCAATAATAATAGAAAATAAAGTTGTATTTCAGAGTAAACAGGCATCTTTCAAATATTATGTCAACTCTTTGAAAAAACGAAAATTTCGTTTACAATAACAAGTTCAAATCACGCGACGACCCGCGGTCAGCTCGGTGTCATGAGTACGACAGAGAAATCGAAGGAGAGCGTGAGATGGAGAATTGCAACGTTGTCGTACTTCTCTATGCAGTAGCGTAACGTAAAATCGTGTCAATTTTACGGTATTTATTGATCGATGTACAGCTAATAAGTTTTGTATAAAATTACCAATAATACGTTTATATCCAACTGTATTATGACAAACATGCGTATTACTAAAAAAAAGGGGGGGGGGCTGCTTATGCGTCCACGCAACCTGGCCCTTCTTGACGGAGCTTCCTTAAGACGGCTGTGAATGCAACGGAAGTTAGGTAAGATCAGTGAAGTGTGAGTAAGGATTGATAGGAAAGGGTTCAATTTGAAAGGGTAATGCGTAAAGACCCGCAAGGATATACGTTGGAACTCAGGAAACAATACATAATATGTATAATCTTATGTCCATCCCATTAGATAATTAACGGTAACGGGTACGCGGCTGTCCGGTGACCTTGTACGTTGTCGAGGAAGTCGGATCACCTATTTCACCGTGGCGGAAGTTAGTTCCGAGGCGAGAATACGAATAGAAGAGAATAACTCTTTGAAATCGATGCTAACCGACTCTAGGCGACGCACGTGCATCGCGGCTTTGACTTTGATGTCGAACGACGCAAAGCTCCGTCCAAATACGAAGCTCACGAAATTTATTATACTGAACAACGTGTGCCATTAGTTCTAACGTTGACATTTTTGTTCGCGAAGGAAAAGTAAGAGAGGTTCGAAGAGAGAACAGCAATAGTAGCTCTCTCTTTTATCGCCTTGTCCTGTAATCGGATGAAACACAGTCGGCACCAGTAATTTATCGTAGTGTGTGTGTATATATATATATATGATTTGATTGTCATTTCAATGTGATTTTCAAGATATTCGACTTTGAGGAACGTCCTGAAAAAATAACCTGGTGTGCTGTTAGTCAGCAGTACACGTACACAAATAGAATAGATTCCAATTATTCTTTCTATATACATAATAATAATAATACAAAAACTCGTTGAAAAAACTACATAGTTTGGAGTGAGTATTATATATGAATATTTAATACAGTTTGTTTCATATATATCTATACACAGCATACACACTTACAATAAAATAAAAATCTATTAAATGTAAGCCGTGTACGTTTGTAAACCGTAAAAAACGATTTTGCGATCATCCCGATCTGTTTCATGAAAAGGCCCTGTCAGGTGAATCAGACGAGGCAAGCCTGTTCAAGGCCCGACACAAAGTCGGAAATTCCAGGTCACACTTCTGCACGGTTACCCGAACTTCGCTAATCTGACTTCCGTTACGTGTAGCCGTTTTAATCTACACTACACTGCATTTGCCGAGGGCACGGGGAAACTGTGGAAAACCCGTACCGATATAGACGGCCCCATATTTTTCTGATTCTCGGATGCGCAGACGTTTCATTAAAGTATCTACACCAAGGTCTCAAAAAGTATTGACCTTCCGCTGACTCGTTCATGCGCCAGCCAGTGCGCGGCTAAGCGGTCACCGCTCCGAGTATCGACCGTGCATGACGCTGCTTAACTCGAAGGAAAGCCAACGCTGGAGCCCATCCACCAGTGTCGGTTTCTATTGAATATCATATACAACAAATTCAGTTGTACGATAAATTCTTTGAAAAAATGATCAGAGCATATATATATAGACATATACGTAATCGTACAATATAAATTCGTCACAGGTTCATATTATGCAATAAGTGTGTCAGAGAGTATTCGTAGGTAGGATGGATTGATCGACCCCGATGGGTCTAATAAAAGTGACATCATTATCGCTCGAGTTAATGGGGACTCTTCAACGAACCAGGTCTCGTAGGATGTATCAGTGCCAACGTCAGAGGAGCACACACACCCATATATATATATATATATATATATATATATATATAAGGTGTAATTTGCATATACAACCTGGTTCGCACGTGACGGCATAACCGGGCGGTATAAATATACACATATATGTATATCGAACGAGATACGATCCGCTTATCATTCGCCTCCCAGTCAATGTCAATTAACCATCGTTTAGGTGCACCCCGAGCATTCCCCCGATTCCCAGTCTCTCGGCAATTATTATCATGATTCTAATCACCGTCACATTTTATCCGCACTTTTATTATTATTTCTTCATCGTTACGGGCACTGCTTTAGCAGACTCTTCCTCTTCACACTTTGAGAAGCGCTTCAAGCGCGCATTTAGCGCCGCATTGGACAAACTGGATAAAACACGCGCGAGAAAAGTAGTAATTCTTTCTATCTACAGGATAAGGGGCCGTGTCACCGTGTTTCGCGTGTGCTAAGGGCATGTACAAGATCAACATAACCTCACAAATTTTCCAACCTAGTTTTCTCATAGATGGTTAAGTTTTTTTAAGACAAAAACAAAGCATAAGACTCTGGAGAATTTCGTTACGCATAGCTTGGCGATTCTAGTTTGTTCTAAATATTAATCATCTTAAGAAATCTTTGTTCGAAAATTTTAGCTATCTCGCTTGCACTCATGTGTGACGTGATACATCTTCTATTTCGCCTTGAGACTGTATTGACACCCGTGGGATAGAGTTTGCATTCAGTGAGAATGTGAGTGATGCTGATAGACAGTGTGATAACGACAGAAGAGAATCCGGTGAAAACTAACGGTATCGAAGATGTTGATAATATCGATTTTTAATAATTATAGCGTTTGTCGTGGATTTTTCAGTGACAACTAGTTGGTGACGAAATATATGGCAATGAGTAGTTGGAGGATTTTATTTTTTGACAGACGAATTGAATTTGTAAACTTTTTTTCGAATAAATATGTGTTTTTTTTTTCCTTTTTTGATGGTTTTTCGGAAAATTACAAAATATTTGAGAATTTGAAAAAAAATTGATGAAATTCTAGATAAGATCGTACGTATTCGGAAAAATGAATGCGTTTTGTGTGGAGACGGGTAATGGCGTTGAAGTTTGCCTCGTTGTAATGCAATGAAAATTCTTATATTTTTCTTTTCCTATTTTCATTAACATCCGAAATCATGTATTGCAGATTTAGATTGTAGATCCCTCACTAATTGTAAGAATTCTAAAGAATTTTTCAATGATTTTCGAGATCCAAATCCGCCAAAATTTGAACAATGAAGAAAAAAAAAGTAATTTTCATTGCACTACAACGATGCAAACTTCAACCTCACGAAGAAGAAAGCTTTCCGGAAATTTGTTAAACTTAAAATAAATACAATTTTGCATCGATCAAATAAAAATCTGAATAAATTTGTATCCGTTCAGAAATATGAATTCGTTTCGTGTGAGGAAAAAAAAAACAGAGCTTTTTGAAAATCTGTCGAACTTTCGTGAAAGTTTGTCGATAAATACATTCTTACTATTTTGCAAAATTAACGCAAAAAAAAAAATTGCAAAATTAAGCTTTTTGTCGACTTTCGTACTTTTGATGCATGTTTTTGATTTTGTTTTTTTTTTCACATTGCGGTATTATTTCACGAAGCCATACTCGCGACAATTTTTTGATAACTTCATCCACGTTATACTTGAAAATAAACGTGTCGATTAGCATCTTTCGTACGGTCGATACACGCTAACCTTTTTTCTTCTTTTTTTCCTATAGCGAAGTACTCGAAGTTCTCATGATATATCACATTTTTTTTTTTTTTCCCTTAAAAACCAGTTTCACCGCGATATTACGCGCGTTACGCTCCGCGAGACTTTCGATCCGTGCGTACGGGCGCGTTGCGCGCACACGGAAATTATTATACCCGCGTATTTTCTACTCCCATATTTCTCTAATTCTACGCTCGCGTTGAACTTTCCCGCGTGAGATTCGCCGTTCGCGAGCAGCGAGAATATTCGTTTCAAGGATTTTCGAGCGTTGTCTCTCCTAAACGCTCCTCCATTCCCGACAATAAATTGCCCGCGGATCAATAAGTAGTACGTATCTACGATGAAATTTCGAACGAACCGTTCGCTAGATACGTGCATTATTATTATTATTCGATGCCTAATGGATCCTTCCACTTCCCGTAGGAATAAAATGCGAAAGGCAAATGTGTGTGGCACTGTTATCGCCGTGCAGCCGAGTACTATCACCGCCTCGATACCCTGCACCGCAAAGATCACGTTCGAACTTTTTTTTTTCTTCCTTTTCTTTGTGACTTGTTCTTTCGAGAAAAGCAACTGTTTTTTTGTTTTTCAAAGCCTAGAAGAAAAGGGAGGAAGATCACGTGTTGAGTATTGCGACGTTAGAGATCATAATATTTCGCGAATATAATATTTATTTAGTTATTTATTGATTGACTTTTTATTCATTTGTATACACAATATTATCAAAAGTCTCACGGTTTTCGAGATATATGCGATTTTCATTTTTTTAAATAGGTTTTTGCACCAAATAACACACGATCTTGATTGCCAATTCACATCGCCGCGACGCGAGATAACACGACCACGAAACTTCGTCTGCAATAACTGTATTGTTTGTTTGGGTTTGTTTGGGTTGCTCGATCGTGACGAAACCTCAATACTTCCTGCTACCAATTGTCGAAGATTAGTACTCTATTCTCGCCACAAAAAAAAATGACGCGCAATTAAAAATGTCAGGTCATTTCGAGACACCCTTTATCTACGTATTCTTGACTATCAAGAGGTCCTTAACGTTTAAGACTTCAAAAACCCTTTTTCCGACATATATGCAGTAAAACCTCGCTTGTGCGTTTCGCACTTATAAGTTTTAATCATTTATACGTCATATTTCTCTGACCCCGGCAAATTCCGCCTATAAACAATGTAATAAAGTTTCATTTCTACGTTTTCCATTTATACGTTTTTTTTTGCGCTTATACGTTATTAATTTTCTTCCCCAGCGTCCGTCTCGGGCTCTGTTTTTTTCTCAGTTGTACGTAAATCAGTGTTCGGTGAAAAAAAAAGAAAACGGACAAGAATTTAAAAAAAAATTCACAACCCGTAGTTTATGTTTTTCCAGTGTAAAATTCTAGGATCGTACTATTTAGGCATGTAAAGAGTGTCTAAAAATAACCTGACATTTTAAATTGCGCGCCATTTTTTTTTTGTGACGAACATAGAGTACTAATCTTTGGCAGCTGGCGTCAGGAAGTATTGAGGTTTAATCATGGAGAATTACACGAACGAGCAACGCATAGAAATTGTGAAAATGCAATGTGAAACAATGCACTTATTGCAGACGAAGTTTCATGGTCGTGTTATCTCGTGCCGCGGCGATGTGAATTGGCCACCAAGATTGTGCGATTTAACGCCATTGGACTTCTTTCTTTGGGGTTTTCTGGAAGGAAAAGTGTATGCCAATGATCCACAGACAGTTCTGGAGCTCAAGGAAGCAATTGGACGCACCTTTAAGGCCTTAGGCCACTCTAGGATTTTCCAAAAATCAATTTTTTTATGTTAAAAATGTTCCTTAGAACCTATACAATTATATTCCAAAAGATTATGGATTTGAAAAATCTCTAAGTATTCGATTTTCGAATTCTAGCGCAACCCCTCTTGATTCATATCGTGACTTTCTACTAGGTTTAAACGCGTTTATCTCAAAACTACATTTTTCAAGACGGCCAGACTCATAACTCAAACACATTTCAACCGATTCACTTGAAATTTTAACTGTATATCTAGAATTACATTATCTGAGGTACTACGTAGGATTTTTTTTATTATATTGCATAGTTCCTTTTTTGTAAACAATTGTCTGACGATTTTCTCATGGCATTTTATACTTTTTGTTTTAGAAATGCGCCATTTTGGCAAAAAAAACAATATATCAAAAAAATCCTGCGTACTTCTATAGCTATTCTTATATATAATCGAAAAAACTTTAGACTCTCATCATAACTGAAAAATTATAGGCGCTGTTGGTCCGGCCGTTGACCTTCCAGAAATAAAGGCGTAATCGGAAAAATGCTGCACAATCGCCATTTTGACATGTATGGCTGTGAAAAAATAATTTTGTATAGTCAATTACGTGTGTAATAAAACCCCTATTTTGTAATACCGATTTTTTTATGGTTTCGCTGAAAAAAAAATCACAAAATATGCCCTTTTTTGGCCCCTAGAGTGGCCTAAGGCCTTAATGAAATAAGTCCGCAATTATGCCAAAATGTTATTGAAAATTTCGTCAAAAGATTGAACATCTGTAAACACGGACGAGGCGGCCATTTATCGGATATTGTGTTCCACCCATAACCTCCATAATTGCACCTTATATTAAAATAAAAATATTCATACTTTTCAAATAAATAATACGTTTTATTACTAAATAAAAATGTCAGGTCATTTTGAGACACCCTTTACTTAACTGTGATTACCTATTTCTTATTTATACAAAAATGTTTTTTTATTTTTAGTGTCAAACGTCAAAGCTTTGATGTTACAAGCTCGCATCAAATAAAAATTTTGGACGAAAATTAAAAAAAAAAGGATTCAGTTGGCTCATTACTTCTTTACTACCAATCAAATTTCCAATTAGAAAACCAAATATTAGCATAATAGAGGTACTGCTATTTTAAAAAACATCGTGAATTGTGCACCGATCGCCATTTTCAAATGCTAAAGACTTTCCGATACATAATGCATTTTACTTCTACGTCATTCTCATTTATACGTCATACTTGCTGTACCCCTTGAAAAACGTATAACTGAAGTTTCACTGTGTGTATATATATCGTACAACGACCGAGGGAGATATCGTAAAACAGGGCAAAACTCGCTAAGACAATAAGGAAGGACGGAGAAAGAGCGAGACAAGGATGGAGAGAGAGAGAGACAGAGAGAAGAGAGAGAGAGAGACAGAGAGAAGAGAGAGAGAAAGAGAGAGAGAAGAGAGAGAGAAAGAGAGAGAGAGAGAGAGAGAGAGAGAGAGAGAGAGAGAGAGAGAGAGAGAGAGAAAGAGAGAGACAGAATAAGAGAGAAAGAGAGAGACAGAATAAGAGAGAAAGAGTGAAGGCGGGGCGGGAGAGAATGCATGAGGAAACGGTTTGTATAACGTTCAAAGCGTGACGTTTCAGTCGCGCACAAGGTTCAAAGAGAAAAAAAATAAATAAAAAAATAAACAAAACCATAAAAATTACGACGCAATATTAGTCACATTTGCGAGAGGCTGAGACTCGAATATATTTACTTGCGGTCGACAAAACGAAGAAAAAGTAAGAAGTGCTTGGCAAAAGCGGAGTTTAAACATTGAGGAGATAAAAAAAAAAAAGAAAAAACACCGTCCCGCACATACAAAAGAAAAAAAAAAAACACCCAGAACAATAGAGTGTCTTTGTTGCAGCGGTTTTCACAAACCGAACACCTCTCGTCGTCGTAATCTCTGCGTTTATTTGACATTTGACCGATCCGGACGAAGGCTCCGTGGGTTGACTCGTGAGAAAAAGTAACACACCCACACACACGTGCGCGTTGTGACTCAACGAAGTTACCGATAACGGAATAAAGCTGATCCACGTGTTTGTTTATTTTTGTTTACCCCTCCGACGATTTTTTTTTTTTTACTTTCGATACCGGAAGTTTCGTAACGCGACTTATTCGCGTATGAATTTCGTTGCGCGAGTTATCTTCGTTTCATTCACGCGCGCTTCGAGCATCTGCTGACCCTGAGGATTATGCTCTTTCGTGTATGTGTGTGTGTGTGTGTGTGTGTGTGTGTGTGTGTGTGTGTGTGTGTGTGTGTGTGTGTGTGTGTGTGTGTGTGTGTGTGTGTGTGTGTGTGTGTGCACCACCGGTTTGTATACCTTACGAAGCGATTTCGTACGACGTAGAAATCGATTATACAATAGAGAGAGCCCGAGGCGGTAGACTCCCTTCTTTGCCGCTCCGCTTCCTCTCCTATTTTCACCACGAGTTTCGAGGATGCTGCTGGGATGCCTCGCCCCAGCCCTATCCTCTCATGTAAGACCAACCAGATTTTTCCGACATTTTTTTTCCCATCCACAAATATTTCGTGTCACGCTTCTTACACTCGTGTATATGTGTGTCTTTATATGGGGCGTTCCAGCTCAATTCAGACAACTATTTCCTTTACTCCTGCTAGTAAAAAAAAACCATTTTTTTTTTCAAAATTGTTCACTCAGCTCTTGCCCCTTTGGCGGCTGCAAAAAATTGAAAAGTCCCCTCGGGCTGTTTAAAAAAGTCTGTCATAATTTAGTTACATTTTAGACCTTTTTTTGTGTATTTTTCATCAGTGCTCAATTTGTGCTTCCGAAATTTACTTTGTTCTTTTGTGAAATTTCCATTTTGGCGATGATTGTTCGACAGTTTGGAAGTCAGAAGAGTACTTTTTCGGTCTTGCAAGTAAACAAAAAAAAAACTTTAAAAATATGGTTTCTACGATGATATTGAATTCGGGTGAGATGTATATGTACAACGAAAAAATAATCCTTTGTACTTCTAGTCCGTTGTTTTCCATATATATATATATATAAACTACAAGTGCGAACTTGAAACATGTCTAAGCTTTATTCTGGTTTAGCAGAGCCATCAAAACATTCTTAAGCTCGAGAACATTGTATGTGTAGAAAGAGAAAGAGACAGATGAAGGCGGAGAGAGAGAGAGAGAGAGAGAGGGGCAGGAAGGTGCTCGCGGCCTCGTCTCTTTGTTCGATAATCTCATCCGTTCACGTTTCTTTTCCCCACGATCTCTTTCCCGCACTACCAATATTTATCTCTCGAACGTATCATCCCCGAGCTGCTTTTATCATCCTCCATTCGCAGCGACGCGAACACGTTTGAGTGTGTGAAAAAAAAGAAAACATAAAAACAAACAAAAAAGTTGACGAAATTAATTGCGCACTTTTAAGGAGGCTCCGTCACAAACGTCTTAACGCCAGAAAAAAAATAATTTTTGGGGATATAGATAAAGTACCCATGTTCACGTGTGCAAAGTTTCAGATAAGGTCAACGACTAAATAAGAGAGATACAAATTGTTGAAGTTAGAATATTTAACACAGGGCTTATGGAAGAGTCACCCTCAAAACGCTTGTATCATGTGATGTCTTTACACTCACGCAACAGATATTGACAAAAAAAAAAAACTACAGTAACGTTGATTAGGTCATGAGGATTCCAAATAAAATAAAAAAAAGTTTTGGGTTAACGACTTATGTAAAAAGATATTTGATGTTAAAATGTCGGAATACTTGAAGTTCCGAGAGGTTTCCGCGATCGTGTAAAGATTCGACAGCGTAGCGGAAATCAGATGTTTTGTATGCCTTCGGTGCGCATGCGCGCGAATTAAATCACCAGTTACCTAACCTTAGATTTGTTTGTGATTGACGTGTAGATAGAACAATTGGATTCATCGTAATAAAATATCAAATTTTATCGATCAATGAAACCTATCATGTATTTCTCAATAATAATAGAAAGTAAAGTTGTATTTCAAAGTAAATAGGCATCTTTTAAATATTGTGTCAACTCTTTGAAAAAAACGAAAATTTCGTTTACAATAACAAGTTCAAATCGCGCGACGAACCGCGTTCAACTCGGTGTCATGAGTATGACAGAGAAATCGAAGGAGAGAATGAGATGGAGAATTGCAACGTTGTCGTACTTCTCTATGCAGTACCGTAACGTAAAATCGTGCCAATTTTACGGTATTTATTGATCGATGTACAGCTAATAAGTTTTGTATAAAATGACCAATAATATGTTCATATTCAACTGTACTATGACAAACAAGCGTATTACTGAAAAAAGGGGGGGGGGCTGCTTATGCGCCCACGCAACTCGGCCCTTTGTGACGGAGCTTCCGTAAGAATTGTATTTGAGATGCAGGGAATCAGGATGATTGTCGAGCAGACTTATATAGATTTATATTCCAACGAGGCGAAAAGTTCACGAGGCTGTATTTTCATGAATTTCGCACGACGCTGAAATTAAATGACGTTGAAATTTGCATCGTTCAAACACAACCAAAATTCATTTTTTCGGATTACGAGAACGTTTTTTTTTTTTGCGGATTCGGGTAACAAAAATTACTCCGACGTTTTTCAGGATCCTCGTTAAAAATCTAAAACACGAATTGGCAAGGAAATATTTTCGTTGATAATGAAAATAAAGGAATAAAGGAAGAAAGAAGATTTTTCGTTGCATTCGAATGATGGAAACTTCAACACCGTGAAATTGACGGTGATGCAAAGTCTACTGATACATTTGACGTATCAGAGAATAAATTTGGCAAGGAAAATAAAAGTTTGTTTAATTGCGCGGTGCAATACTCGCCGCAACACGGCGAGTATTCGACAGAGGACGAACGCACAATTTTACAATGACCAAGTACGTGTTTTTTTTTTCTGGCTCTCCCGATTGATCTCGGAGCCCGAGTTAATGTTTATTCGTGATGCGCGATACGTCGCGAAAAGAGACCGCATTATTAATGCACGCACGTACTGTGTATGAAACGAGTATTTTGTCCGATACATCATCGGCGTCACGCAATGTGCAAATAATCATTGGAACTCTTTCAATACTCTTAAAATTTGCAGCGTTGCAACCTAACGATGTTTCTTTTTCATATTTTTATTTCCTCATTTTTTTCACATTTAAATTCTTGATCTCGAAGTAAGCAACTTCAAAAATAATTGAGGGATTTTCGTAACGAACATATGACACAAGAAATTCGAGAAATTGAAAGAAAAAAAATAATTTTCAATGGATTCTAAGAAGAGTAAAGCCATATTTTGTCGTAGACATCGAAAAATGATCATTTTTATCGATATCTACGACAAAATGTCTGCAAGAAATGAAATATAATTTTAAACAAAGTGATATATAAATTATCACGAGAAAGTATTCCACATCATAATTCTTAAAAAGTGATGCATAATTTTCTAAGCCTTGAGTCGAACACTGTCGGTTGTTTCATTGCGCCAAGACGTTGCTGGAAAATTGTTGAGCATGCATTGACGATTCGAAGCATCGTTAGTAACATTAATATCACGATGATCGGGCAAGCGTTCGAAAAGCGGCGCAGAGAAATGAAACAGAGCATCACAGATGATAATCGATTGCTAGTGGTTGAAAAATGTTGCTACATCCTCTTGAACTCACTCGAGACGCCTGACTACGGACTTGGCTCCGAGTTCCAGACTCTCTCGACCATCATTTGGCTCCCCTTTCCCCCCTCGATAAAACTTTAACTGCATTTATAGGTACTGTTATATATCGGTGAACTTGGGAGAAGAGAACCGGAAACTCTCGGGATGATGTGACGCGCTCACAGTGACGCAATGAATACGATGAGTTTTGTCTCGAGCAAGAATGTCCGCAGAGCAATGTTGAACATTCGACTTGGCATTTAAAGAGCATTGCGGGCCAAAGTCTATTCGCCCCTGGGTTTTGGTCACGAACTCTTGAAACGGCTTTTTATGTAATCTTCCTAGATGTAGGTACGTTTTGTTAAGAAGCCTGAGATAATTGTTAAAAATTTCGCTGGCTCGCAAGATTTCTGGAAAAAGAAATGTTTGCTAGTGCCATTTTTTTTTTAGCGTTTCCTTTTGATTTCCGTGGATTAAAAAATCGGCAGTTTGAAATAAGGTAGTTACGATCATTTGTGAGACAGGAATAAATGAACAATACAATTTTCGCCAAATTTGGGGTCATTTGAAAGTTTCAAGGTAAATTTTTCGGCAAAAAAATTGACTGCGAATTCGTGAAGCTTTTAGGTTTGTTTGCGTCAGGTCAAACTCTGTTGTATTTATTGTCAAAACATTTGCAAGTACCCCAAACAAACCCAAACAAGATTAACTTATTTTCTTCCAGCTTGTTTGGGTTTGCTTTGGGTTTCGTTTATTACACTGTTGCGTGTTTGATTTTTCGAAGCCCTATTTTATTTGTGATCACGAAATTTGAGATCGAAACTTTGGATTTCGATAATTGCACTCCTGCCTTCATTTTCATCGAAGCTCCATTTAATGATTATCCGGAAATTACGAAATACCCCAAACCAAGGTCGAGTTCTATCGTCCAGTATGTTTGGGTTTGCCTCGTGATCTTGAATTTTGCATCGTTGGAACGCAACGTAAATTCTGTTCAATTGATAAAATTTCTTTTTGGCCGCTTCAGGCTGTGAACGTCACCGGTATATTTTCACGTATTACCATTCGCAATTTACGACTAGAATTTGCAAAAAAAAAAAACGGACATTTTTTTATAAGAATAAAAATAAAGAACAAAATAGTTGCATTCCAACGATGCAAATTTCACCGTCATTTTGTTTCTCCGACTTCGGTCATTGCGGTCTTGCCATTCATTTTCTCCCAAACTCTTTTACTAATTGTTTGAGAATGACAAAAGTACCGCAAAAAGCCCCCAGTACGATTGATTTATTATCGTCCTTTTTTTTTTCAAGTCTCGAGCCAGAATATTTCTCTAGCTAGCTGAAATAGGAAAGGCTCTCGCTGAGCCGATTTGAGAATGAGAAGTACACTCGATGGTTCTCGAGACGAATGCAGAGCTTCTGGTACTATTGCAAAAGTACTGCAGCGGAGTGAATGCTGCTACTGCTGCTGCGGGGGAGAGGGTGTTATCATGGTAACGCTGTTCCGGGTCTAACAATGCAATACCACTGAAAATCGATATTCTCCTTCCTCTCCTCTTGTCCGGTGCACCGAGAGAATGCCCTATCTCCTCGAATGAATTTTCTCTCGTAGACTTACCGAAAGAGAGGGAGAGAGAAAGAGAGAGAGAGAGAGGCAAGTCATCGCGATCCTGTTGCAACACACCCTCGTTTCAACCCCTTCGTCTCTTTCTTGAATTCGCTGATAGTTGGGGATGTGAGAAAAAAAAACACGATCTTTTCCGGTCAATGTTTTCAGAAATTTCAGTACGTCTGGTGATCCTTTTATGTGGACAAAGAGCATTGACCCAATAACTACAGAATGTTTCTCCTTTTTTTCGTCCTCTTCCTCTTGGCAGGATTTATATACACTCGACGAATTTTGGCTCGCGTTTTGCCTGCCTCGTCAGCCAGGTCTGTGACCTCCTCCATTCATACAGCAAGACAGCTGCATTTTCCGCCTATTCAATTTTTCGTTCCTCCGAATACGCTCACTGACACTGATTTTCTTTCTCCTTACTCCGCCGAAAAAAAAAACAACAACGTAATTCTCACGAGTTTTTTTTTTCGCTGGCAATGCGATCGGTAAATCTTTCAGGGAATTGTTCGTTCAAAGATATTGAGGCGAATCTGTTGAATTTTTTTTTTCTCGGTACACTCGATCTTTACGCGTTTAGGATATTTCGGCTATTGAAAAAAAAGAATACTTTATGTGAGAATTCTTTTGAGAAATGGGAACGGGAATTTTAAAAGAATTCAGAATCATGCAACGGAAAAAAAGAATTTCGCTCTTTCGTACGTGTGAGAAAAATTGTATGCAATAAATATTCAATAAATATAATGAATTTATATTATGATAAATGTATAATATTATAAATGTAATTAAAAATATTGAATATATATATTTACTTATAAGTAAATACATAAATACAGTATCGGTCAAAAGTTTCGGATCACTTTGGATGATAGAAAAATTACATTAGAACAATATAATTCATTTTATTTCTGATTTTACGAAGAGACTATATAGCTCTGGAAAAAGAAATATATTATTCTAATATCATTTTGCAATTATCTAATAAATTTTTTTGCAATTATTAAAAATGATCGAAAACTTTTGACCGGTACTGTATATTCATTAAATTATAAATATATTTAATATGTTGGGTGGGAAAATACAAAAGGGATATGTGAATATTTTAGGGAATTAGAGGAAGCGTGCAAAAAAATGAGTGAGGAGAAAGGGGGAGGAAAAAGAGACGGAGTAGAGGAATAAATTAAGAAAAAGAGAGAAACGTTAGAGAATACGAAGTCCAAGAATGCTGAGTGTAGTAATTAAGTGGATGAATATTTTAGACGAAAGTTACGATTAAAAAAGAAAACTTTGTACAAAGTTGTGCAAATAAAACTCGCTTGATTGATATATTTAATAAATTACAAATTGAATAAGAATATTTAACAAATATTCGATGAATATTATAAAATCAAGGGATTTTGAATGCAGACATAGATGTTTTTTTCCCTGACGACACGAAACAGAATCCCCAATTTTTCCTTTCGTCTCTCGCTCGGAAGAGTTAATTTTTCTTCTCTCTGCACGGAGAGAATTAAAAAGTAATTTTTGTCGTGAATTTCACGGTAAAAATTACCGTGATATATTTCAATGTGGTGACAAGTAAGAAAAGCATAATAATTCGTATGCGACAAGTTTTTTTTTAACTCACGTTACAGAAAATTTCAAATACGTAGCTAAAATTTTACTATACAAGAAGGGTAGCGCGCACGATAATTTTTACATAGAGCACAATACATTTTCCTATAACACTCATTAAATTTTATAATAAATCTTAAAATAACTGTTATAAAGACGATATCCTTTTACAGACATTTTTGAAAGGCATAAAATAATAAAATGCACAGTAAAATTTCGCTGATATTATATATTTTTTAAATTTAAGTTTTGCGTATTTTGTTACACATCAAAATTTACTAGAAAATCTGGTAAAATTTTCTATCTGAAGAAGAAATTTTATTTTATTTTCGTGAAAATCTGTGTTTTACTCAGTAATAATAAGCGAACTTTCAGGGTTGTCATCTGGTTACCGTTACTGCACGGTAATTTTTAACATTCAATTCTCTCCGTGTGCTTTTCCATTTATCGTAAAATTGAAGTTCGCCCTGAATTTATGGGCAATCGAATGGAACATCCAGCGTTCAACTATAGGAAGGCATATCACCATATATTAGGAAAAAAAAAAGTTGAAATAAAAATTTGATCCATATATTACTCAATGTTTACTCAGTTGTACGAGCTCCGACGTATTCCTACGAAAAATAGAAGAGAGATTGACTCTCCTATCAGTAAAAAAAACACGTGTCGTTATAAGCCCTCCCCCGCTACCGTTCTACATTCCACGCGAAAATATGATTCACGCTCATGTATCACCATCGATTTTATCACGCTCGCTGCGAGCGTACACGATCAGGAAATAAACGACTCATTCATGCACTCGAGCTGGACCATATCGAGCCGTAATGCACCTTCGCTTAATCGAGAAGTAGCAATCAAAGCTCGATTGAATCGCGCTTCGGTACAAAAAAATAAATCCGCGAACCATCATCCGATCTTCAAATCGAAAAGTAGAGCTGCAGATTCACGTTTTTCCGCAAAATAGTAAACTATTTAATCGCATTTTTAGCAAAAAGGGACCAGATACTTTTATGGCAGTGTTTTTATTTATAATGAATTGAGTAAGGCGATGTTGGAATTTTCATAATTGGGACGAAATGTGAAATTAATTTGTTTCAATTGCTCAATGTTTTTTTTGCAAATTTACAGTACCAAAATTGTTCATTCTTTTTTTTAGGATTCTTATCGAAGATTTAGGACGTAAATCTGTGGAGAATATTTTGGTCAATGGTAAAAAATGAATCATAAAAAAGAATTCTTTGTTCCCGAATTCATGTAGAAATTTTTCGACAAGCTTCAACACTGAAATAAAATGGAATGGAAATGGCGATTTGAACAAATCTAATTAAATGTGACGTTGCAGTTTGTATCGTTGGGACGAATAAAATGGAATTAATGGAAATGGCGATTTCAACAAATCTAATTAAATATGACGTTGCAGTTTGTATCGTTGGCAATGAATGTTTTTTTTTTTTCATTTGCATTTCTTTATTTTTATCATTATCCTAAGACATTTTTTTTTCAAATTAGGATCGTAAATTTCTAACGAAAATATTTTAAAACGTTTGAGCGATTTTCACAGCCTAAGTCGGTCAGAAAAAATCGAGTAAAGATAATAATTAATTTTCGGTGCGTTTCAATCCGAACTTCAACGTCACAATGAAATTCATAACTCCATTTTCTTTTTTGACGCAAGATCTGCCTTTCCATTAGATTTGTTTGACTTAAAAATAACGAAAGAAAAGTGAAATGTACATGAGA
The DNA here is from genome assembly GCA_963932345.1 of Ophion ventricosus. NCBI lineage: Eukaryota > Metazoa > Arthropoda > Insecta > Hymenoptera > Ichneumonidae > Ophion > Ophion ventricosus. The sequence continues at coordinate 20,650,542 of OZ010716.1, read as the reverse complement.
ATCGATTAGTTTGATATTTTTTTTTCTGAAAAACATTAATTTTAATGTAATGTAATTAATTGTAATGAATTTAATAAGATTTGTCGAAAAAAAAACAACATTTAATTTGAATAAAAAGTCAATTCCAATTTGAATAAAAAAAGTCAAGTTCAATTTGAATAAAAAAGAAAAAAAAAAGAAAGTGAAAGAAACAAAGCAATTATTTTTTTTTACTCAAAAGGAATAAAGGGAAAATCCTTGTCGACCATAGCACAGAAAAATTGCGCGACATTTCGCTCCTTCAAGATTCCTAGTCAATTGGTTCTTTTTTTTTTATTCCATCAAGATTTCGTACGCAATTGCGTTCTTAGAATATTATCTCACAAATATATCATCCGCGCGGATTTTTTCTTGCGTTTATCTCGCGTACGTGCCTCGGTCAATTGGTCAGTACTCGGGCCGAGTCGAGAGCGGAGAAATTTTGCACGTTATCGTGTCACGTACGAAAGTCGGAAACTCCAGGCACAATTGTTGACGAAACGTGTATTCGTTATCTCGAAGGATACGTTTTTATTTCTAGGATTATTCTTACTGAACGTGGGTTTATCGAATTTTCAACGTACCTCGTCAAGCAAACCCAAATCAAATTGAATTAATAAAGCGACTGAGCTCTGTTAACACCGGAAAAATGAATTTCTTTTTTATGTTTCGTACGCGGAGGTCATAATTCATTTCAAGTAAGAAACCGATGACAGCTTTTTTTCGAAGCTCTGAACAGGGGCGGATTAACCATGATTTATTCCACGCCCTCTTTTTTTTCTCTCTCCCTCTCTCTCTCTCTTCGATCGTACGTGACTTCGGCACGACCTGGTGCGAAAAGTGAGGAAGGATTTTGTGTTCTTTCTTTCGGCTCTTTTTATGGCCAACACACACAACGTAGCCACGAGTACAATCCCTTCCTACGAATAATTCCACCTTATTAATGGTACGAAAGCTCCTGTAGATCTTGCAACGCGCATACAGGAGTCCTCGCCTATCCACGGAATACTTCCGGAAGTCTTTCTCTCTCTCTCTCTCTCGCTCTCTCTCTCTCTCTCTCTCTCTCTCTCTCTCTCTCTCTCTCTCTCTCTCTCTCTCTCTCTCTCTCTCTCTCTCTCTCTCTCTCTCCCTCTCTCTCTCTCTCTCTCTCTCTGCGTGTCGAAGTACGTTCGTGCTCTGCGAACGCCACGATCGCGTGTACGAAATTGTGTTCAATGTGTGTCCGAGAGTCGGTTCGAGAGGGCGAAGAGAGAACGAGAGAGAGAGAAAAAAAAAAAGCGAAAAATATTAGGCCTCAATAGGTATCAGTTAACCGTGGCTGGGTCTAGTTCAATGGGTAATAAAGTTGCTTCGTGGTTGCCTGCCAAAATTGTATAATCGTTCGCGTGCTTGACACCTCCTACCAACCGCGATCTAACATTGCGAATTCAACCCGATAAACGCTCCGATGAATTTTTCATTCAATTCTCACTTACGCAAACGTAATCAGAATTAACAGCAGGACCTAACTCGCTTAATTCGTTTCATCTATGAAGTTTGCATTGTTGGAATGCAACGAATATTCTTTTTAATTTTTTTTTCTTTATTTTCATTGTTATTTGAAATCTTTTTTTTTGCTGCTTTCGGCTATAAATTTTTTAATAAGGATTCTCTAAAATGTTTTTCTTACCTTTGTACTCTAAATGTGCGAAAAAGAATTTTGGAATAAGAGAAAAAAAAATCTTCGTTGCATTCGAACGACGCAAACTTCAAGACCATTTTCATCTTTCAGATCTAACTCACGAGTAAAAAAAAAATACAAATAATAATGTTTTCAATCTTGGCAAAAGTCGTCCCGAACCAATTCAAGTGACATCACTTTTGTAGACGTTGAAGCCTTGCATCGTTGGCATGCAAGGACAATTGTTTTTTTGACTTTTACAAATTCCCTTCCAGCAGATTTAAACTACGAAAATCACGCAAACATTATTTGAGGATCCTTAGCAATGTACAATTTTTGTCTGCCAAATAAGATTTTGGATAACAATAAAAATGAGGAACGAAAAAAAATGTTCGTTGCGTTCCAATGATGCAAACTTTAACCCCATCACTTTTGTCACTCCCCCCCACTGGACTAAATTTGCAAAACGGCAGACTCTTTTTTATTCTCCTTATTTTCGTCGCCATTACGGGAAGAATAAATGAACAGGAAGTAACGGGAGCGTTTCTAAGTAATGAAAAATAAAATAACTAAAACGAAAAGTAAATAGAACTAGAAAGCTGAAAAAAAAAGTGTACAGAATATTCCTTCTCGCGTGTCAACTTCACGATTTTCCCTGGGCAAAAAAAAACTCTGGGATCTCCGTTTTTTTTCTTCCTCTAATGGGTAAAATGTGACGCGTTTCGAGCAAAGTTACACGGTTTAATTGAAGAGGACACAAGCAAGGTCTGCAATTTGTCTCTATATATACAACGTGCGATTATATACATATATTTTTATATACATGTCAACTTGAGGCCTTGGTTGCTTCATGTCAATTAAATAAAATTCACGAGCATTGCCAGTCTGTCACAGTAAAAGCTTTTGCAGGTCGTACATACCGACGAGGTCATTGGGTCACGAGAGATACGGGCAATCAGATATATAAAGAGCAATTTGAAACATCGCGCAGAAACCTTCAAGTTCAAATATATATATAGTGTGATAGCTTGAGTTTTAGTAGCGATGTTTCGAGGCGAGAAAACAAGCTGGATAATGGGAACGTTTCTGGGTGGAAAATTGAATGACACGGCGAGAGACGCGTGTCCTTGCGCAACGGAACGCACGAAACAATTCCTTTTTTCTGTCTCCGCGTTACAGTCTCCACACGTTCATTACTACGATTCCGATCTCCGCGACTACACGACGACAACGACGACGTCGACGAGATTATAAATACAGCTCCGTATCATTTACACTCATCCCACTACTGTTCACCATTGCCTTGTATACACACACACCTAAATACAGAGAGCCACAGAGAGCATTTCGGAAAATAGTGCGAAACCTTTCACGGAATCGTGGGAATAATCGTTCACCAGGGGCAAACTTCTAGAATTCTCGAGGCTAGAACTTTGCGACTTGATGTTGGTGTTATCGGGTCTCGAGAATCGATGATTTATCGTTTACGTGAACGAGGTTTATTCCTTTTTTTTGTCTTCTACTTTGAAATCGAAGATGCACTCGATTTTATCATTACAGGAAAATAGTATTTTTCGCAGTGTTCAATCATACGATGTTGAAGTTTGCAACGAAAATGTTTTTAAACTTTTTTTTTTTTTTCATCATCCAAAATCGTATTCTGCAAATTTGGGCTATAGATTTCTGATAAGGATCCTAAACAATGTTTCAGTCTTTTTCGTAGATTCGCCAAGAAAAAAAAAACGGGTTACTGAACTTTCGTTATCCTCCAACGATGCAAACTTCAATATCATAAAATCATTCGGAATAACAGTGGCAGATTCAAGTCTTCTTCGGCAAATAATTCTCCCTAATATGTTGTTCGCTCGTTTTTTTTTTCGCTGCAAGACGTTGAAGTTTTCATTTTTGGAACGCAACGATTTTTTTGTTCATTTTTCGTTCTCTTTTTTTAATGCTTATCTCAAGCTTTTTTTTGCAAATTGATATCTATTAAGAAATATCTATTAAGAAATATCTATTATACGAAAAAACATTGGAGTGATCTACGCAGCCAAATAAGATTCGAACAATTAAAAATAATTGATTTTCGTTGCGTTCCAACGATGCAAAATTCAACATCACGCTGCTGACGATATCCGATCCGCTACTTTTCTAAATCGCGTCAAGAACTTTTTCTGAAATTTTGCTCCTCGCTTGTAAATATTTCGAGCGATAACGTTTTAATCGTTTTTTTTTTTTTCTATCGTACGAATCGAACCGGCTTCGATCATGTGACGTGTACGTACATCACCGCATATGTATACATATATACATACCTATGTATGTTCACTCATGTACACGTATATATATATATATATATATATATATATATATATATATATATATATATATATATGCAATTAACCGCACCCACCTCGCGCAATTAGCAGCTTGCGTAAATATTACGAGAGTAATGCACGTCGAAGAGGCAAAAGCTTAATTGCGCAATACCCGAGACACTTTGTTCGTCCCCACAAATATATAAATACACCCACACCCACGTTAAAACGAGAGTTCGTTTAATAAAAAGTGAGCCGTGTGTAAACATTTTTTTTTTTTATATTCCACCTGTCGTTTCAGGAAAATTAGGGCATATCGTATAGACGCACAATAAAAGTCGATTCGTCAGATCGAAAAACGTTCGACGTTTCAGGTTGGCGAAAATTAATATCGTATTATCGTACGTGTGTGCATACGTGAATGAAAAAAAAATGTTTGCGGAAGCCAAGCAAAATTTATATCGCTTCTGAGAAAAAAAAACGTGGCATTGGATAGACGAAGCGAGCAAACTTGTTTTTTTTTTTCCAGTCCTCTGAATTTTATTTCGAATGGGATGTTATTGGACCAAGGATAGATAATATGTCAGGGTTTGATTTATTTCTATGCTAATGCGTACTAATTGAGCGGAATAAATTACTTTTCTTTTTCGCTCGACCGTGAAAAAATTTGGGAATTAAGGGGGACGAGGAAATTTGAGGTTGAACAACGAGAACGGCCACACGGGATTGAACGATAGACGAGGCAGAGAGAGAGAGAGAGTGAGAGAGAGAGAGAGAAAGAGAAAGATAAGCGCAGAAGACCGGTTCCAACGTTTCGCTCTTTTCTACACCACGTGACGATCTCTCGAATAATCGTACGGATCGAAGATCAAAGACAAAAAATTCACCCGTCATATTTCGACAGGCGCAACCTTCCTTCAAAAAATCGAAAGTTGCGTCCCTTTTTTTCTCAAGGAATTAAACTCTGGAATAAAGTTAAAATAAAGAATGTGATAGAAAAAAAATGGCGTGCGAAGGTGGGAGACAAAAGTTGTTTTTTTTTTCCTCAAGGTCATCTTATCGAAACTCACGCAAAAATCCAACTCTGAAAAATAATGATATTCAGAAAAGAATTTGAAAAAAAAAAGCACGAGGTGTAAAAAAGTCAAATTGATCGATCAAAGAAGGAAGTGAACCGGTAGAGAATCGTTAGAAAGTGAAACGTATATCCGATCACGATGAATAGACACCGTGGCAGAGAACAATGGAGGATACACTCGCGCTTCCGGATGTAGACAGAATGGATAACGAGCGGAAATTGCACGCTCGAAACGCTCGAATCCGATCGCGCGCGCGCCGCTCTGACGCGAGTTACAAAACTCGCTCTCTGTCCTGTGCAATCGCGAAATTTATCGCAAATCTGCAAAAAACGAACACACTTTCTCGTTCTTAATTTTTTAAATTTTTTGACGGAATATAATTTTTTTTCACATTTTTCAGGTTGCGTCCTTTGGAACTTTGTGGTATTTTTCAGCATATCGTTTTTATTTTATTTTCACGAGATTATCGAAGAACCAGTATACTGATTTGTAACCGCTTATTTTTGTTGTTAATGAGTTTTTGGACCTTCAACATTATCGTTTCGCTTTTTTACACGGCACCAGAGATTTTTTACTGCTTCAATTTAACGTCAATTTAAATTCTACTTTTATCATTGCAAATTTATTTTTTGTCAAATTTTTTTATCCTGGAATTATTCAATTTTGTTCCTTAATTAAATTTTCTTAAATTTATTGATAGTTGCTCAGATGAAATGAATTTTTCGGTCTTCACATATTGTACATATCTTCGGTTTATGACATTTTGTTGGTACGATCATATTAACTTTTTTCTCAACGTGCATTTCTTGTGTCGATTAAATGTAATTTCTTCAATTAAATTAAATTTTACCTTCATTGTTGAACTTCTATTATTTTTCTTTCAATGTTATCGTAGCATTTTGCCATTTTTCCCACGTCATTTTGTTACTCGACACACTAACGCCGATTAATTGCAAACTCGATGTTCGGATCGCTTCCGTGACACGAGGCGTGGCAGCGCCTTGACGTCAAGTAATTAAAAATAATTATTTGCTGCATCGTAATAAGGAATTTTCATTTTTCAAATATTTATCTATGTACCCACAACGCAGGCGATTTAATTTATTTTTTAAAATATTTTTATAAAGTAAAAACCTTTTTTCTTCAATAATTTAATAAATTTCCAATTTCAAAGTCTTAATAGTTTAATAAATTAAAAATTTGTAATTAATTTTTTTTCCAAATTCAAATAGAAAAAAAAAAATAGTTTCAAGAAAAAGGCGCTTAGAGTTTGCTGCATCTTGACCGCGCTTCCCGAGCGTATTCCTCATAATTTCTATAACTCGGCCAATGTTATTAGTACCATTAAACGGTTTCCATATACGTATTCAGAAAGGTCTGTAGAATAATAAAATAAAATAAAACACGATTTTTTCAAACTTCTATACAACAATGTTTCTTCTATACCTTATGTTAAAATACTTCTATACCTTATGTTAAAAGAATACCGAAAAAAACGTCGGTTTTTCCGCTTCGACTGCAACTGCACGAGAAATTAATTCTCGCCACTGTCGCGACAATAAAAAAAAAAAAAACTACCGTTCAGTTGCGCGATCGATTTATTGGCGAAGCACCAAAAAAATCGTACAAAAAAACTATGGATATTAAATAGAAGCGGTAAATTTTAATTTGCCCGAGTTAATATGGCGGGTTAATTGAATGTTCATTTCGCTGATCTCGATGTTCCCCCGGACAACCGTTATGGCGATGTACAAACTCTCGGGTCGATTAATCGGCCTTTGATCACATTTATAAGTATACGAGACTGTGTACAAAGAAAGAGAGGTAGCGAGAGAGAAAGAGATAGAGACAGAGAGAGCGCGCTCGAAAGACAGAGCAAGAGAGACGTATAAATATTCGTACCAACAGTGGCGGTGAACTCCGAGCTCTGAATCGTGACGGCCTTGCGGTAAAATTGTTCCGGATCAGAAACTCACTTTTCCACCTTACACGTTGGAGAAAAAAAAAAAAGAAATTTCACCACGCCAACATGCAGTCAACGTAATATTTGAAAAAATGGAATCTAAGATAAAAAGGCCTTGAAAAAAGCCTTATACCAGAATCTTGCGTGTCCAGGTTGTGTTCGGGGTGCAGCGAACTTGTACCCCCATTATAGTAATAATAGTAATAACTATATGGCAATCTAGTGGTACTCGCGTAAGTAGAACGAGGATGGGAGTATATACACCGGCATTATAAACGTACTATATTTGAATTGCATTACGTTCTGGTTATAAAACGAGCTCGTTGAACTCTCTCACTCACTCACTCACTCACTCTCTCTCTCTCTCTCTCTCTCTCTCTCTCTCTCTCTCTCTCTCTCTCTCTCTCCCTCCCTCTCTCCCTCTCTCTCCCTCCCTCCCTCTCTCCCTCTCTCTCTCTCTCTCTCTCTCTCTCTCTCTCTCTCTCTCTCTCTCTCTCTCTCTCTCTCTCTCTCTCAGATTTTTTATTAGGAGTAGTTATTTTATTTCTTAAGTATACCCTTTTGGGTTTTTACACATTACCCCCTTAGATTTATTATTATTATTTATAATAATCGTTCATAATTTCTAAGCGAATAAATACGAGTATTTCCGTTGGATCATTCCGGTCTATTTTTTATTCTGCGCAATTTGTTCATTATTCCGTGTAATTTTCGTATGATTTTTTTCGAAATTCAACCATTAGGGAATGAAAGGCCAAAAAGAAACAAAAATTCAAAGTGAAACCAATTCAAAGTATGTATCGATATACATACACTTTTTATATTTTTTTTTACGATGTTGAAGTTTGCATCGTTGAAGTGCAACGAAAATTCTTTTTTATTTTTTTAGTTCCTCATTTTCATTATCATGCAAAATCTTTTCGTACACATTTAGGCTGAAGATTTCTAATGTGGATACTGAAAAAGAAGTTTAAGGGATTTTGGAGGGCTAAATGTGTAAAAAAAATGTTCATCGAAACTTTTGTTGCGTTCCAACGATGCAAACTTCAATATGATTATTTTCTTTTATTACAATCTATATGATTATATATTTTTAAATATTGGCAAATTATTTCGGCGTTCCGGCGTATCGATCGATGCTCGTGACAAAGACATCCGGAAATTTTCCGATTTTGTAACAAATTTCGAGGGTTTCTTTTTTCCCTCTGTGCGGAGTTTTCCACCGCTGCGTCTCAAAGTCGACTCAAAAGCATCGGGAGGGTCTCGAGGGGGGCAATAGACCGTGAAGTAAGCAAAGATCATTGAACTTCGGGTTTCTCGTCCGTTATAGAATCTCCCAACTACAAATACCAAGCACTATTTACCGGATACGCATAAAAATGATTAGCAATACTTGTGAAAATAATACTAAAATGATTATTAGAAAACAAAATATTTCCCTACCAATACGCCTTCATCCAACCGTACGATAAAAATAAAAGTTGACGAGCAAAAAAAAAAAGAAAGGCAGAAATCAAAATTCTCACCAACGAGAATGAAAAAATTATGAGTCGAGCGAGTCGAGCCCCGCCGAAATTTGTCCACGATGCGATCGACGTTGAAAGAGTTACGAGGAAAAAAAAAGGATAGAAAAGAGAAACAAAGAATTCTAAGAGGTTGAAAATTGAGCCGCGCGGGCCTGTCGTTCCAAGTGTTGGTACGGTTGAAAAATCCAAGAGAAAGGATGAGCGTAAACAAGTCTACCTCTATACATTATCTCAGCGTTTCGTTTCCCCGTGATAATGCAGCACTCCGGGAACCGGAGATGAAAACTTTGCGCGTCCAAAGCGAAAACCGAGTCTTGGCTTTTGCCTACGTGTGTCCTCATCTCCGGTTTCAACGAGGCCAGCTTTAATCGCGAAACGCCTCTCAAACTTCTTCATAGTCAATGTCGAAACATTTGTATATACATATAAATACATACATATATAATACAATGGTATTGAAATTTGCATCGTTGAATTGGGTCATTAAACGATTTTTTTTTCGTTGTAAAGATCATGTGCGGTTTTTAAAGCAAAGTATTTTGCTTTTTTTTTCAACAATTAACAATGATATAGCACTTTGAAATTCTTGTTCTGTTCGGCTCGGCAAAAACGCGCCGAGAGCATCCGAAGTTACCCGAGCGCTCTGTGACGTCATCGCTCGAACGCCAGAATACGAACTACTCGTGTGATACGAGTATTCTGTCAACGATGGCAACGACAAAATCGTATAAGCCTTGTTTCGTGCCTCTTTGTCTTTTTCAAAATGCTTATGATACGTAGCGGCAATAACTGACACAATTTATCAAGCCTCTCTCACGACCTAAAAATGTTCAGTTATCCACGGTCGGTAAATTACTCGAATTTGCTTTTACGAATCCACTTTCACACATCATTGCACGAAAATTAAACTATATTTCGACGTTTTTCAGAATGCTCGAGATTTTTAGATGTAAAATGACACAAAATTTTACTTTTGTATACACGCGCGCGTAAGCCTATTCGATCGCGTTCGAGTGGTGACGTCACAAGCGCCAACGCCGATAGCGTGACATTTCGCGCCAACATCTACAATTTAAATTATCGTGATATAAAAACAATTAATAATTATCTTTAAAATTATTTCAAAGAAAAACCCTTTCGGCATCCGGTTTTAATACCACAAAAGATCAATTCTAAAAAAAAAAACATTTTTTTTTAACAACTCAATTCCAATGAAAATATATTTTCTTCGTATTGCTGAATTTTTTGTTCACATATTCAGCCTACAAAAAAATAGCTGAAACATTTTCGACAATCGTTATTAAAAATTTATAATCAAAAACTGAAAAAAATATTTTAGATAATAATAAAAACAAGGAAATAAAAAACTACTTTATTTACATGCATACTATGTCGAATTTTTATACATTATCTTCGTTATTTACTTTGATTATCATTATTATTATTATTATTACTGTAATTGTTATTGATACTCGTATCGTTTTAACAATTATTATTTCTGTTATTATTGGAACAATACCAATAGCAGTAAAAACCATGTCGGAAATAAATGATTAATATTAAATGATAAGAAAAATAATAATTATTAGTAGTGTTATAATTATCATCATCATCATCTTCATTTGCATAGAGCAATCATGATTCTGTAAGCAAAAACATTAATGCTCGCAAACACGCCAAGTCATAATCGAATAAAACTGACGATTACGATCTCTTGTTTCGCGTCATTCCGGACGTGTATTTTTTGCCCCTGATAAAAACGGAAAAAGAAAAGGGGGGTTCAGATACCGAGGGATCACACTGTGATGAATTGCGTGATAGTTGACCAATGAATTCGATAAACGAGTTCGGTATTACGCAATGACAAGTTTATTGAATATTTTAAGTTTATTTGTGACATTTGTATATTGGTTTTTTTTCGGTAAAATCGTCTCCGATTCGGCCCTGGTTGGAAACGAAGTTCCTCCGTCCTTTATTTCTTCAATGAAATTCTTAATTTCTTCCCCATTAGCGTTGTCAAAGGAAATTTTTATTTGCCCATTTTTAATGAAAATTCTAAGGTATAGGATTTTTAGCAATTAGATCGAATTAATTCGAATGATCGTATTGATTTTCGCTTTCAGATGGATCGCGCCACGAGACTCGTGGCTGCCCTCGGTCTCACCGTACTTCTCGGGATCCTTCAGATCTCGTTGGTCAACGCGGACAACAGTGTTTACATTTTGTCCAACTATCGTCAGCGTGTAACGTCGAGTACCCTCAACTGGTTGCCCATTGCCCACTACGAGGCTTCCAAGGAGATCGTCATCGGTGGATTCGAGAGCCAGCGCGAAGTTGATGGTTCGTTGCACCAATCGTCGTTTTCTTTATTCACCGTGCTTGAATTTTCTCACATACCTATCACTCGACAAAAGCAAAATGGAATATTCTGAGACGATTGGTAGCCAAGTGATCAGCATGACGTTATTTTTTGCACGCAGTAAGAAAATACGTCTCGACGAGGCAGTTTTTTCACCTTCTCACCCGGACGAAACATGTCGTTGATCCTCTTCTCATCCTTTTTTTCTGGGGCAGCTAACGTTTTTTTTTCTTTTTTTTTTTTTTTCACAGACAATCAGGCCGAGTCTCCGGTCGTTAAGGAACACTCACTCTATGTTTGCCGTGTGTTCCACAACGGAGTTTGGGTCGCGGGCAAACAGATCGAGGGTGAGAAAAAGTGTACGGTCACGTATCTTGGCAACGTCGCCTCTTACGAGCGTTACGATCTTCTTGAGAATGTCGATAACGCGGCTCGTCTTAGCTGGGTTGCCTGGGACAAATTTCATCAGACCCCGGTGGGCGCAGTTGCGACCGAATCGATGTACATCGCTAGGCACGTCGTAAGCGAGACCGAGAACGATCACAACGACAAGAATCTCGGCTACACTCACTACATCGGTACATACGACACTTCCGAGAGACTAGGACGAATCACCTACGTCAAAGACGTGAGTATCGTCCTTCTGAATCGTATTAATTTTTATCAACACCTTTTTCATCCTCAACAAGAATGAACAAAATGATTGTTCGATTTTAAGTTTTTTTTTTTTTTTTTTCAATTTCCGCACATTTATTTTGGGGTTTGGGTTTTGCGAAAGAAACGTCCGGATCTATTCGTGAGCAGCGAGATATTTTGTTGCCTGAAGATTCTCGAGAACGTACTGAAATGGCACATCCATTTTTAAATGTTTTTCGTTTATTCCACTTTTTAAAATATTTTTTCCCTTTTATTCCCTTTGTTTCCGCCCACTTCTTTTTTTTCTTTCCTTATTTTTCGCCAATTTGCGTCTTTTTTCTTCTTTTTTTTCACTCCCTTTCCTGCGTAAATATTTTATTGCTGGATCCAAGACGGATAATTAATGAGTAAATAATTAAAGCGTGTTAATTAAGAATTCTCGAGGGGTGAGAAAAATTTAATACCACCGAATAATGCATCCACCGCATCCGAAATTCATCGGCATCAAGAAAGTTTTTTTTTTTCCGGAAAGTTCTGGTACTATAGGACGATTTATTTTTGGTGAAGCCGCTGATCACGAATCTACGAATAATTTCGATAAATATTAACAAATGAGATTCTTGTGAATATTTACCATACTTATGACATTTTTCAAAGGTCCAGAAAAGAAGAGAAAAAATTCAAAAAGCTTTTGGAGTTTTAAAAAATAAGCTCACATTCTTCGAGACTTTTTTAAAGATGGAAGATTTTCTCTGATGAAAAATTACGCCGCTCATTGCAGATATTAATACCTCTGAAGTCTTCTCAATATGCCACAAAAAGAAAAGCCATATAGTTTTTTATAAAAGACTATTTCCAAAATATTCGTGACAATTTTCATCAACGAAAATTGTTACAAAAAATAAGAAGGTAGGTATCGAGATTGACCTTTTTGTCTTGATTTTCTGTTTGGGCAAAAAGGACGGCGAGGAGGGTACAGCGGAATCGGGGGAGGTATTGGTAGAGACGGAGCCAAGATTTTACGAGCTGAACGCCGTTAAATTGAACTACAACAGAAAGCGCGTACTGAAACGTGTACCTCGGGTACTGCGAGAAACAACGATATCCAACGTTGGCACAGTGCCTGCAGTACTCGCCGAGGCACTCGGTTACACGTTTAATCACTCGATATACTGGGGCCAGGGCCACGCCATGATAAAAGCCCTCAATACGTCGATCACACTGGCTAAAGGACCGAAATTGGGCTACATATCGTGGGGAATCGAGGACAAGTCGGTGCGATCAAATGCAACTACGTGAGTTCATTCTCGAAACTATATATGAGTTGAATTTAAAAAATAATCAAACTATGACTATTTTTTTACTATTAAATATGACTATTTTTGACTATGATGTCTATTTTTTATTATTAAATTACTATTTTTTACTATTGACTATTTTTTTACTATTAAATAATCAAGCTATGACTATTTTTTACTTCACTCTGTTGCATACGAAGGAACAAAGTACTATAATAAATAGACGGTTTATAATTTTTTTTCAATAAGGTAGATTTCTGCTTTATCGATATTGTGACAAATTTCAATTATCCCAATGGGACATTACTTGAGAATTTATTTTCATCTTTTTTTTTTGCCTGACTATTTTTTCAGCGTTGAGGTACGGCTCGATCCGGAGACCGCGGTGAACGTGACCCTACGCGCGAATTACACGGACATGGAGGTTCAGTACACTGGTGAATTGGTCTCGGTATACGAGGACGGTGAGAGGAGATCACGAATGATCGGTGGTATATGCCGCGAAGAGACCATGTTGGATCTCAAGTACGAATTCGGTCCGATATATTATTTGACAAATATGAGTATCGTGCCAACGACGATTCCACCCCCGAGCACAGCTTCGATGCAGCCGTCGACCACAAATTCCAAGAAAACAACGAAACTGACCGACTACAATACCCGACTGTTGGAAGAGCCTTATCGCGAGAGCGATCAAACGGGTGAGATCGATGAAAATCTAATAGTGCCACCGCGAAAATCGGACACCTCAAGTATGCAGAACGACGACGGTGGACCATTGTCGTTGAAGAACAAAGACGACGACAAGACCTCGCCGGATTCCGCGTCAACGTCTCTCACGTCTTGCAAATCAAGCCTCGCGATAATCACATTATCTGTTGTTGCCTTCTACCGAATTACGTGAATTTTTCCCGTCGCACCTTCACGGCAGGGGGCGTTTGTTTCTCCCCCTTCCCACAACCCTCTCCCCCGGCAACCGAGCTCTTTTCGCGTCGCCTAGATTCTCCAAATTGCAACAGTAATTAACGCTACGAACAAACGAAAAAAAAAAAAAAAAAACACACACACACATAAACGAAAAGAAAATCTAAGCCAAGCGATAATATAAATGTAGAATATTCCCGTTGGGTCGGCGATCAGGACGGAGGCGAGAAAGCGAAAGAGGTGAGAAGAAAAATGAAGAACGAAAATTCATTATTGTCGTTGCGGAAACACGTGTATAGCTCTATATTTATGTATAGTAATATCGCCCGAGAGACCGAATCTCTCTAATTTTTTTTTTTTTCTTCCGGCTACGTATGACGCGGCCGTTGACGAATGTTCGCCGCAATTTTCCAATCGTCGTCCTGGAGACATGCTTGCCTTTCAGAAACAACCTTCATATTTAATATATTATATAAATATATATATGTGTGTGTGCGCGCCCGCGTGTGTATATATCGGACTGTGCTGAGTAAAAAAAAAACTATTACGTTTAGCCCTTCAAACAATATTCTTCAGGGAAAAGCAAAAGGATGCCGCATTTCGAGCTCCCTGACTGCCGTCTGAGTTGTAGCGCTTGATCAATTTCGGCATGATTTCTTTATACCTGACAATACTGTTCTAACGAGCAGGGGTGGAACATTTGGTTTTCTTTTTCTCTGCACACCATAATATGTAAAATATATGTAAACATATAATATATACACACACCCACGCACACACTATATTTAGGTACTGTAAGGGGAATTCTATAAATTCGAGCTAGTCTTACTCAACGTCAAGTACAAGCAGAGCCGAAAGATAAATGTCCGAAAAAAAGGTAGAAAATATGGAGAAAAAAAAAAGAATTACGACCACCGTTTTAGACGAAAGTTTGGAGGAACAATGTTACATTCCGTCTGTAGATGAGGATTCGCCGGAAATGCGCTCGTCCATACTTGTATGCTACAAATCCTATCCAATCCTATCCGTGCTCTCGTTTGCAACTTTCAGGCCGCAAAATTATTCGACGCGGTTCCTCGCCCCGATCGAGGCCCCGACTAGAGAGAAAAAAAACCTTGTAATTCCCGTGTAATCTCGATCGTTATTCACGAGTAAGAAATGGGCGAAAAAAACGTGGTTAAAAAAAAACGTAGGCATTGGACAATGAGGGAGGAAGGAAGGAAGTCGAAGAAAATAAAGAGGGAGAAAGAGATGTAGTTATTGCGAACTGAAGCGGCTACGCGGCTATATTTTTGGAGAACGCAGTATAATTTTTAAAAGTTTGATAAGGTTTGTAAGAGTAGCGTGTAAGAGTACTCGATAGGGTCGATAAAGATGGAGAGGCAAAGAGAGAGAAAAAGAGAGAGAGAGACAGAACCGTTTTTAGGATTTCCATTTCGGAGTGAAAGAAACGTCGTAGACGACAAGATCTCGTAACACGAAAAAGAAGAAACGAAAAGACAAAAAAGAAAAGAAGAAAACGCTCTTCTCTTGGTTGATATGTATATATACGATGCAGTTAACAAATCGTGATAGATATTTACTTGTTATTATTCTTATGATTATCGATTATTTTTTACTATCATACTTATTTAATGATGTTTTTTTTTCTTCGACGTTAATCATCGCAGTACAATTTCTATGTTGTTTTATCGTAGCGTTACGGAGTAGCCTAAACTTGCGAGAAATTTATTCCGGAAGCCAAAGCTCCATGAGCTTTCGTTTAACATTTAAAAAGAAGACTTTTGTGCTATGTTCGTAAAGCAATCGACACACCTTATTTTTCTTGTATCCTTTGCTTTATTATTTTGTTTTTCCCAACGAGATCCGTTTGCGCCAATTTGAGTTTATCGTACGAATTGTGTCGCACGAGAGATTCACTTGTAGTAATAAGGTAGAGGTGACAGACGAATCAGGCAATATTAGAGAGCGAAAGACACGGGAGGCAGAGACAGCGAGTAAAAGCAAGATCGAAAAAAATGTCATCTGCACGATGGTCCGCGCCGAATATCTGTACCGCGTGTAACACACAGACGAGACATAATAATAATAATATTAATAACGATAATAAATTACGAACGCTACGCCTATCCGCTTCCCTAAGAGAAAGAAAATAAAAATATGTCCCGAATTACTCCGTCACGGAGTTGTTGAAAGAAATTGTAACGCGTAAGTCGAAAAATCTGTATCCCGCGCTTCGTTACGACGCTGTAACTCGTTGGAACAAGGAGAAAATAAATGATAAAAACGATCTTCGTGCGTCTGCAAATTCTCGCCAACATTTCGTCCCGAGACGTCTCGAAACATCGGCTCGACTGTACATTCTCATGTAAATATACGTAATGTACCATACAAACGTTGTTCATTCCAACCCGAGCTTCAGAATCTTTACTCCATTATGCAATGGCCTGCCGTATCCTCAGCCAGCCCGTCTCTCTCTCTCTCTCGCTCCCGATCTTTCGTTCTGTACTCAGGGAGGATAATTGAAGAACTCACCCAGCATGCCGTACTGCTGTGGAGTGAGTCTGACATCGCCGTCCAACCCGCCAGGCACCGAGGAAATGAGGGAAGCTCGGTCGCTCATGTGACTGCGTGTACTGGCCTCGCTCCTCCTCGCCCAAGAAGCCTGCGACGCATTGTCTACAAAGACAGCAACATTGAGCGTAAAAAATCTCAGAGAATTCGAAGAATACGACGAAACTGCGGGTTACCAAAATTCGACGCTTTGGCATTGAGAAGTCTCTGTCTCGCTTCCCTGAATTGCCTTCGGGAGTAGGGATAAGGCGGACGCCGTTTGCGCTTGAGAAGTTGCGCCAAACCTCCGAGCAATAAAGTACCGCTCGTCAGACAGATAATTAAAATCTGCGAAATAATTATTTTCGTGAGAATTACAACAATTCCGTATCGGAAAACAACGTGAAAAAAAAACATAAAGTACGGACAAGCGAGTAGGGTACTTTTAAAATGGAAAAAAAAAAGAAAAATACAATTACATAAGGTCACGGATAAAACAAAACTCATCGTAACCAACGATCGTGGCACGAACGAAAGAAAAAAAATGAGAAAAATACTTGCCTTTTGGGATCTCGAGAGCTGTACGGATGGTATTTTGATAACGCATCGCGAGTACAAATCACTAAAAAACTTTGGAGCATGAATGTGAAACATTGTGTACAGTGTCGCGTGACTTATTGTTTACTATTAATATTGCCGTGATTCGAGGTTAGGAAAACGCACGATAGACTCAAAAATCGTTTGTGTCGCTTGATATCTACAAGAGAGAAACGCGTTTGAGGAACAACAATAACAAGAAAAACGTGGTACACACGCGTTATAACACACTCGCGGGTCGGAACGCTAATTCGCGAGCAGAGCTTATTTCAAATATTATCGAGCGAGAATACGCGCAGTGCCCGGAGCAGCGAGGCTATCCGCGCGAACTTGAGACCGGAAATGCAGAAGTTCGCAGAAGACCGGCGACCCCCCTTATTTCCGGGATCACATCTTGGCGAGCGTCCTTTTTATTTTTAAAAGATCTTTTAAGAATTTCTAAAAGATCTCTTTATAACGTAGAGAAGAGCTTATCTTCGAAAATATACTCCATAAGGAAGCTGAGGGGCTACTTTATGGCCCCAGACTCGCAGATTAATTGGTAGTTCATATAGTCACAAAATTGTTGAGTCTTGAAATTTCAACCGCGTTTTCCTGAAATTCACTCTTTCATTAACCTTGTCCAAGATAGCTTAAAAACTATATGAACGATAAATTTGAAATTTTGCTCGCTTTCAGATAACGTAATTACCATCTATGTGAACCTAAACGTGCTTGAAAATTATAGAGAAAAAAACTAATTTTGTAGTACCAAATACTATAGAGAAAATTTCACGAAAAATAGAACATTCTTTCAAACACGTACTATTTTTTTAATTTTCCCTTTTCTTTTAACTTTTTAGGTTTACATAGAGCGCGTCGATATTGGAAATCCAAAACTTCTTGACTCTGATGTTTCAAATTAATGTACCGGAGGCTAGGTTGTACGCCGTGTAACAACTCAGGGAACAGGGGTCTTTGAACCAAGTCGTACAACCGCCACTTTCAATTTGATTTTCTCCGAATTTGATAACATTATCCGAACCGTTTGACCGATTCTCTCCAAATTTTATACCAACTTTACTTTTATAATAATCTATGTAAAAAGCAAAAATTAGCACGATATCTTGAAATTTGCAAAAATTCGAGCGATTCGACGATGTTTCGAAACATTTGAAAATTCATAAAATCTGAACCGTTTGACTGATGCTTCTAAAATTCAATACAAACCTTCCTTTTATGGTACTCTATTTATATAAAAAAAAATTAGCTGTAAAGTTAAAGAAGTTTGCGAAAATCGGAGTAACCACAGATATTTTTTTGAAAATTTCAAAATGCAGTAAAATTTCTAATTTTTGCGTAATTTCCACAAAATTTGCAGTGAATAAAGAGATTGTATAGATTAACATCGGTGCAAAACGAGAGCGCTGTAGCTCAAACCAGTCTCGAGGTATAGACATTTTAACTTTACAGTGCCAGAACTCACACACACACACACACACAAACATTTTTTCGAAATATGATTTTTTGGAGTTTTGGGACATTTTGAACACGTTGACACTGAAAACTGGCAAAAAATGTTTTCACCGTCTCAAACTTTCCTCTACGAGGAAGCAAAATTAGCAATATTTCAAGATATTCAAAACAAAATTCCTCGTAGTGTTTAAATTCAATAATAAATTTCAAACATTCTACATTTTTGAAAACTTCGTTTATAAAGAGTATGAAATATGTCGAAAACTTTGATGATGAATTTATATTAATTTGTCAATGACGAATTTCCAAATTATAGACTAGCAAAAATGTTCACCCAATTTAGATCTAGTTAGTTGGAATCTTTGATAACCAATTATGAGGATTTCGGAATCGTAGTAAATTATTCTTGTTTTTATTTATAATCCAGTAATTTTATTTCGCATCACATCATTGTTAATATTACAATATGTAATGTGATGAAATGCAACCTTAAAGGTTCCCTACAGATGATGTTCTGTTTCATCATTTGACTTGTTATTATTGCCGTAACCGACTGATCCATCGTTTTCGACTTCTAAGCTCATTGATTTGTTTAAAACCACCGCGTCCTACGTAGTACCGAGGCTGACTGCCAGGCGTCGCATTCGTTTCTATTGGGTAAATCAATATGGCGGAGAACTCGTATCCAGTTAGTACGTATATCAGTGCGCATGGTACTGCCGTCAATCTATTTTATAATCTCGCTTTGCTCAACTGTACGCGCAAGAGGCTCATTTTATAATACAATTCTCAAAGACCACCAGATTGAAGAATCTTTTGATTGTAGAGAAAGCCGATACCTCACCGCTCACTCGAGCAGTTTAACGTAATTAAGCGCAAATGGATGCGGCGTAACGATGCTAAAGTATGGTTAAGATAGGTTAGGTTAGATCAGCTGATGAGCTTGTAACGCCGGTATAAACATAAAATACCTGTCACGTGATTATTAACTCCGTTTCAGGACAAAGAGAACTGCAGCCACGACGATCTCGGTTCTTTTGGAATGTCCATACACGAACATTTTGTACTGTAATTATTGGGACGTCATCTAGGATGGCTAGAATCCAAACATTTGAATTTCTCCAAATTTGAGAAATATATTTAATGAAACTCTCTATTCCATGCAACTAGCCGTAGATACTTCGGGGAACAATGGGTAAGAAAATCTTACTTTTAACTTGGCAAAATCTTTCGTGTCTTTAACGGGCCTGCATAAGCTTCGTGTCCAAAAAAACAGGTCGATTCTGAATATTTTTTTCCAATGAGAGTATTTTGATGACACGGTCGGGATTTTACACCATTGATATATAGCCTTATCAAGTTTGACTTTTTTTCAATGAAACATATCAATAAACAATGAAGTTATTATTAATTAAACAATGTGGCACTGTATCTGCAGGAGCATTCGGTGCAGGTGGTTCTGGCAACTAGGGTGATCTGAATTGAAAAATAAAAAATGGTTTTTTAGTATAACAATAAAACTTTTGTATGATCGAATACTTTTTTATTTATTTTGAAAATTACAGAAATGGCAAGCGGTGAAAAAAAAAGATCAATTTTCCACAAAAAAAACAATTAAAATCATTTGTTATTAACAAATGGACAAAAGTATGAAAAAATAATCCGATCGTACGATAGAACATTTTATAAACTGTGCTCTGTCTCAGGGGTGGCCAAATTTTTTAAGTGTGCGGTCGACACTACGATTCAAAATATCCCTGACAGTCTACTACAGGCAACAAACAAAGAAACAAAAGTAGGTTTGCTTAAGGGGTTACGTGGGTTTCGAAGCCAAAAAAAAAAGCATATTTTCTCTATTTTTTTAAAAATATAACATATAAATTATTTTATTCAAAATGTTAAGCACATAAAAGAGCAACATTTCAACAATATTTAAAAAAAGTTTCAACCAAAAATTTGGGAAATTCAGCCTGTGGAACCTGGTTTCCGGAGACCCCTAAAAAAAAAGTGTCCTCGTGGTGGTCAGGATAACTCATGATAGCTTTATCTGAAATTAAAAAACCAAATTTTTTTTGTTAGTAGATAAGTATAGCTCATGGTTGAACAAAGGATTTAAAAAAAAATTTACATTTGAATTTTTGGCAGAGTTGTATGCAAAATAGTTCAATTTTTGGTACAATTTACACTACGTATAGCCTTGTAAAATTAGTTGTAATCGAAAAAAAAACCTTCAGTCAATCACCAGTCAATGCTATTTTGAAGAAGTGTGCAAAATTTCAATAAGATCAGTGCATTAGTTTTTGAGAAATCGTCTCCACCAACTTCAAAAATAGTGTTTTGAGAAAAATGCCTATACCTGCGTCGCTCCCAGCCAGTATTCCCAATGGGGGGAATTCCCAAAGCCTCTCTCTCCTAGACTTTTACTCCGATTGACTTAAAACTTTGGGAGAATATTCTAGACATATTTTACTATTATATTAGGTGTAGTAAAAAGAAATCCATTATTTTTGCATGAAATTGAAGGCAAAAATAATGGATTTCTTTTTACTACACCTAATATAATAAAATATTTAAAAAATGGATTTTTTGAAATTTTCATACCCACGTAACCCCTTAAACCCAAACAAACCGAAACATATTCAATGAAAAATTTCTAAACTAGTTTTACAGACCATTTTACAGAGTCTAGGCAGTCGACCGTACGACCATGGTTGACGCTATGGCCACCTCTGCTCTGTCTGGATTTGAAGTCAATTGGACGAACAGATCTTGAGATGCGACTTGATCTGTTTCACAGTTTCGAGAAAAAACGTAAAAGTACAAAGGGTAGCAAAGGAGTACAAAATCTTTGCTGCGAATTAAAGTTAAGACCCTAGGCTATATAATACAATTAAAAAATCATATTTTTTTAATTTCAAACTTTTGCAGTCCTTTTAAGAGATGTAATTGCGTTTTAAGGCGTTAATATTGGGTAATATCAATTTAAAAGTAACTTGTCTATATTGTGTTATTATTTGTATACGGAATGCCACTATCCGGAGATTACCGCATTTACCAGTAGTATCTTTACGAATATAATTTCAAAAAGTGTTGAGATACATAACTTTTCGGCTCGGTAGGTTCTATCAGAGAATTACCGGCATCTGCCGTAGCAATAAAAGTGACCAACGTGTCCAATCCGAGTTGTATGAAAATCTACCACGATGAAGAGTACACGGACCGTTTGGACGCGATAAACGTCAAATTGAGATTGCAGATGAAGAACAAAAAAAGAAGGCGATGCAGCACCAAAACGCAGGCGCAGACAGGAGATGTATAACTTTTTCTGACAAATCTATAACTTCAAACTTAACTAGACGTTCTTCCGTTTCTCCAAAAATCCGTTCCGATGAGTAGCCATTTGGATTGTTCTGCATCGAAGGTAGTGATAATGAACACCACACTGGATACGGAGTTGGACTGGCCGGCGTGGTGGGTAAGAGGAGTACTCGGACGAGAGAGCATCGAGTCGACGCAATTTAACGTTTTTCTCGTCGACCTTGGCTATGCGGTTGAGGCAACTGGCGAAGACTTCACGATTATTCCAAAAAACCTGATAAACGACGAACATCTGACATTTTCCGTCGGCATTTACAACTTGATACCCGTGTCACGTGTTAGCGACAGATCCAATATCGAAGTTGATTGCAGGTGAGTAACGTTTCTCATTTCCCTTGGACTTGCAGTTAATTTTTCACATCACAGAGCACAATGCACTTTCGGGTTTCCACAGAGCGGTAACAGAATGGAGTGATCTCGCTGTGCGCATCACGAGAGACCTTGTCGCCGCATCGAGCAAAATCTACTTCGACTACTTGGCGCAGGACGCTAATGGAAAGAAGTATGGCGAATTGTATCTCGTTCTCGATGAGGAAATCGTCAGTCTCAGCGAGATTTTGATTCGTCAGGAACAAGCGATTTTCCTGAGCAACGGTAAATTATTTTTTCGCGCACTCCGTTCGAACAGGACATTCCAGTAGAGAGACGATATTAAACTTAAATTACACTAAAAAAAAAAGAAGCCAACACCCATTGCAATATTTATATAATTCCACGGTTTTTTTTTCACAGATTTGTTGACAGTGATGAGCGGGAGAAACGGCGATTCGGAGAACACGATAGCATCGGTCGACGGAGGCGCCGTCGTTCAGCTCGACAAGAGCGTTCTCGACGCGCCCCGTAAGCACCGAATTCCCATCGAGAATACCGGGATCGAGGATGATCGCAAGCTCCAAAAACGTTTTTTCAAGGGCAGAAAGAAAATTCGTTATTTCGGCGAGGAATGCGAACAAATTTTGGTTCACTCGAAGGTTTATTCTTGCGATCCCGTGCTGAGCGTCGAAGACGCCCGATTTCCCGCAAGAATTCACGAGGCCCTCAGAAAATTAGAAATAATTGCGTTACGAAAAATGCAATCGTACGTCTGGCCGGCTATCAGCAAAGGACTCAACGTTCTCGCAGTTGGACCGCCCAAGTGTGGCAAAACAACCGGATACGTTTTACCTATCGTCAGTTTTATTGCATCGCAGAAAACGGTAATATATCTATTTTTTTTCATTACGCCAAAGTTAGTCTGAAAATATATCAAAGTTTATAATCATAATGCTCATCAGGTGATAAAAGGCAACAATCCGGCAATTTTGATTTTATGCTCCTCGACATCGGACGTTATCAGCACGAATTGCCTTTGCAACGAATTACTGGAGGCCTACACCGACATAAGATGCGTCGCCGGTTGGAACGGGCGACCTGACAAATCTCTCGTAGTAAGTCGTAAATTGCATTATTCGCCTCACGGATATATGCTCTCTTATCATTAACCCTAGAAGTCTTGTATCATTTTTTCTACCTATTAACTCATGACTGGGGCAGATACATGAATCGCATACATGAATCTCTTCGTTTTTCGATGAGGAAGAGAATGTTGTAACGCAAACACGATTTGATTCTGATTACGTTTTTTTTTTTCTTGACAGGCCGACATATACAACGGATGTCAGATACTGATCGCAACGCCCTCATTCCTCGTGCGTTTTTTGAACCAAGACGACGGACACAGAAGGCTCATTAACTTCGGGAATCTCACGCACCTGGTTATCGACGGATTGGACGTTATTTTGCATAAATATTACGAACCGGTAAACTATTTCGTGATCAATCATTGCCAGATGTGTACTCAGGTTTTCAAATTTCGAGTGTGCATCGAAATACGTCGGGAAATAAGTGACGAATGTCGTTTCTTGTTGAACAGCTGAAGCAACTGTTGAGGAAAAACGTTAAAATTGGGCACAAAAATGGTCAAACGTTCGCCGTAAGAGAGACGCAAATAGTGGCGGTTGCTCGTCATTGGTCGTCCGTCGTCAGAACATTCGCTAAACAATGTATGACCGATCCTTACGTCTGCGTCGGTTCGTTCATGGAAGCTGCTATATTCGGCCGTGTCAGGCCACACTTGTATTTTATGCCGAGAGATAAAAAAATCGAAAAAATAACAGGTTGGTAATGACGGCGAGGAAGCAAAAAAGTTCGCGATACTCTCGTAACACGATTTTCATTACCGCAGAACTTCTGGGCAATGACTTTGCGATTATGAAGACGATGATAATATGCGGCAATAGCGAGGAAGCCCGCGCACTTGGCGATTATCTCTCGAAGACGAAAAAAGTCCTGGTTGTCTGTGAGAATATGCTTTTCACCGAGATCCACGGAGTACGGGAATGTTGGAAAGTCAGCGTAGCGGGCATATATCCGGTACTCATTTGCACCGACGACATTCTCATTGACTTGAACGTCACCGATATCGACTGGCTCATCCATTACTCTGTCACGTTACCCTCGAAAACGCAATTCTACTTCAGATTCTCGACCCTTATGGACAACTTGAGAAAGGTAACTCGTGCCTGAACCCCGTGGACGAAATGATAATTGAACACTTCTGAAACTTCGAAAATAATACGGCATTTTGGAAATAATTACCGCTATTCTTTTCATTTCCTCATTTCGGGCTCGCTCAAGGGAGAGGAAAAATGCAAAGTAACGATAATCGTCGACGAGACGAACGATTTGCAACTCTACGGTATCGTATCGGTCGTGAAAAATTGCGGCACGAAAATTCCCTCCAAACTCATGGACAGCGTTATGGTAACGAAAAGAAATTAACGCCCTGTCGAGATAGGAAAATTTATCCAAATGAAATTAACGATCCGTTTCTCGTTTCTGCCCAATAAGCAAATCGCCGCGAGTCTCGATCGTGAGAAAAAAATGTATCCTATCTGCGACGCCGTTAAAGCGTTCGGTTCTTGTCCGAAGAAGCATTCCTGTCCTTATCGCCATTGTGTTCTCGCCGAAGTCGATACGCCCGTAACGCCGATAAAAATGTAACCTGAATCTTCAGAATTCTTTACTTTACATCTTCAATCCTGGACCTTCAATCCTATTTCACCGAATTTTTTGCCTCAGCGGGGACAAGGTTAAATTAACGGTGACCTATGTGCACAACGCAACACACTTTACGGCGAGAATAATGGAGTACATTAGTCCAAGCCAAGAAGTCACGAAATACTCCGCCAAGGAATACACAACGATTACATCCATCGTGCAATCTCATTACGCCGATAAACGTAACAGGCGAGTTGACGTTTCCCATAACGATTTCGTTATTGCTATTGACAAAATGTGGCAACGCAGATCTTTGAAATTTTACCATATTATCGCAGACGCTGGCACAGGAAGATAAAAGTCGGCGATGTATGTGCGGTCGAGGAGTCTTTGGACAATTTCCAGAGAGTCAAAGTCCTGAATATAGTCAAGCAGGATTCCGAAGGCATTCCGATTGCCGTAGAGTTGCAGTGCATCGACACCGGGGCGATTCTACCGACGATAAGCGTGAGTTCTACAATCTTCGCATGATATTAATTCTTATCTTAACGATCTATCGGTGAACCGAGCAGTTCACCGATTTCAGCGAAACAGAAAAGAAAATTCTTCTAATGCAAAACGATCAGTAATCCACTATGGGATGGTGTTGAAGTTCGCATCGTTGGAATGAAACGCATATTCTTCTTGATTTTTTCCATCTTTTATTTTTATTATTACCTGAAAGTGTTTTTCCAGCTTTCAGCAACTTAGAAAAGAAAAAAAAAACATTTAATGGCGACTGTGAAAAAAAAGTTACTTTTCCGCCACATTTATTCAAAGCTTTTCTTTTTTTAATAGTTATAATAATAATTTCCCAATGCCTGAAGTAAGGACGATAGAGGGATATATACTGAAGGTCCATACGAAATTTGAAGTCAATCGGTTGACTAGAACTCGAAATTTTATGTCAACGAGGTTGAAAAAAGTAGTATGGAGAAACACGCGTTCGAAGTTTTGAGTACAATTTCAGACAACCGCAACTATCTAAGTGATATAATGGCATGTTATACTTACGTTATATAAATCGGCTATTCATGCCGCGTGAAGTGTGCCTTTAACGACTTCGAAATGATGATTTTCTTAAGCTCGTTCTTCCCTGCGATCAATTCCAGCTTCCTTAGAATTTACATAATCGTTGTAACTTTATAAATAATCGGAATTTTCTGTTGAGGACATATTCTTAAAAATCTATACTTTAAGAAAACGCAATAAAAATCTAGTTTATAAAATGTCTCGCCTAGAATACTGCCTTAAGCCATAACCCACTCCTTTATTTTTTTTTCTCTCACCCCGCATTCAAAAGGGGTGCATTGAATTGCATGAAAGAGGTAACGCTTTGAAGGGTGGATAAAATTAAAGTTTACGTATTTTTGCATAGTTTTTCGGATAGTAAGCTTAAGGGTGTAAACTACTTTCCATACATTTTCAACGAGTTCCAATGAAAATTAAAGGTTGTGGAAGTAGTAAATGTTGAAGTCGTATTCAGGAAGTGAAAATTAATCGATTTGGCCTTATGAAAAAAAATATTTAAAATCCATTTTTTTTGGATTTTAGCCAAAGATAAGTCTTCACTCAATATCCGTTCATATTTTTTCAATCATCGAAATGATTTGCAGGTCACTCGGCTAATGGAAATGCCGAAAGATCTCGCGAACCGCGACACCCACATAGTCGAAGTATTTTTGGCAGGCCTTGTGCCGTATGACGACGAATACGAGTGGAACATCCGAGCCATCGACGACGCTCTCAATTGGTTTCCCGACAAAACTAAACGGAACTCATTCGTACTTGGCACCGTTCGTACAACAATAAATTTCCTATTGAATTTGCTCGAGTCAAATTTCACAACCATCTCTCTGATATACTTAACGTAAATGTTTTTTTTTTTTGCGGCAGGTACGTTTGCACTTAGGGTCCACTCTGTGGGTCGATCCTCTGGAAATTCACACACCGATAATCGGCTATCCGAACCTGATAAACTCGTCTTTAAAGCCGCACATGTTGCAGCTAAAGCACGGCGAGCCGAATGACGATCATTTACCGAAGTTGTATGAGCTTTGTCGTTTCGGAGGGCTGATGAACGACGACGAACCGGCAATCGCATCGGCGATGACGGACATCAGCGAAGATGAGGCTGACTAGCTGAACGATGTGCTGGACAGAAACTTGTAAATTTATCGGTATATTGAGACAATATGAGACAGGTTCGGTGGGCAAAAATTCTTCAACCAAGTTATGCACTCCCAGAGGGAAAAGATTTTGTCTTAAGGGCATGTACAGTGAACTCTCCCTAACTCAACGCTCTCGGGACTGAATTTCCGTGATACTAGAGAGAGTGGTCTGCTAAAGAGCGTCCCCCACCCTGAGCTACTGAGCGACCTAGTGTGGCGGGACATAGTCAAGTTAGGATAAATGTTCAAATGTCACATGTTATTTTTACTAGGTTATTGCAGATTAGAATACTTTATTATTGTTCGAGGGTGAATCATTTTTCGATCAAATCATAATTAAAGAAAATTATTTTTTAATTTTTTTTTTTTTTAATGGTTTAATAAACTCTTTGCGCTTTTCTTATTTCATTCATGTTCTTTATGACTTTTGGAATTACGAAGTGGAAAGTTTAATATTGAAAACGAGGTTATGATTGCACCTCTCGCGCCTTTCCATAAATAAAGGAAAGTGGGGAGAATTGAGTGGGTATGGCCTACTACAGAGCGTTAAGTTAGGAAGAGTTTACTGTACAAGATCAACATAACCTCACACATTTTCGAACAGAGTTTTATCATACACGGTCAAGTTTTTTATTAAAGGAAAAACAGAGTATCATGCTCTGGAAAATTCCGTGTCGCAGAACTTGACGATTTTCTTTTGCCTTAAATGTTATTTATCTCCGAGAAATTTCTGTTCGAAAATTTCAGCTATCGCTCTCGCTCATGTGTCACGTGGCAAATTTTCTACTTCGTCTTAAGGCCGTGTGTCACACGTCCAGTCGGTAAAAATCCTACTGCCAAGTTTTCTCCTAGACGGATCATATTTCGGGCAAAAGAAGAGAAAGCGGTTGTTCGTCGTTCAACAGAGCGGAACGTGTTTCTTTTCTTTTTTCCCAAAAATCAACCGTTTCAGAAATCAGTGGGAATCTGCAAATCAGCTATCTCTCTCGCACTCATGGCCGCTCGGTCGGTGTGACACTTGACATTAAGGCCATGTGTCACACGTCCAGTCGGTAAAAATCCTACTGCCAAGCTTTCTCCTAGACGTATCATATTTCGGTCAAAAGAAGAGAAAGCCGTTATTCGTAGTTGAACAGAGCAGAACGTATTTCTTTTATTTTTTTACCAAAAATCAACCGTTTCAGAAATCATCACGTTCTGCTCTGTTCAACTACGAATAACGGCTTTCTCTTCTTTTGACCGAAATATGATCCGTCTAGGAGAAAACTTGGCAGTAGGATTTTTACCGACTGGACGTGTTACACATGGCCTTAAGGTCAAGTGTCACACCGACCGAGCGGCCATGAGTGCGAGAGAGATAACTGATTTGCAGATTCCCAATGTTTTCTGAAACGGTTGATTTTTGGGAAAAAAGAAACACGTTCTGCTCTGTTGAACGACGAACAACGGCTTTCTCTTCTTTTGACCGAAATATGATCCGTCTAGGAGAAAACTTGGCAGTAGGATTTTTACCGACTGGACGTGTTACACATGGCCTTAAGGCGCGCAATGTCACACCGACTGAGTGGCCATGACTGCAAGAGAGGTAGCTGATTTGCAGATGCCCAGTGTTCTCATAGACGGCTAATAATTCGGGGAAAAAAAACAAAACACCTTCCGCCCTGTGAAAAGATGAACAACGTCTATCTCTTTGTTTGCCGGAAAAGTGATCCGACTGGGAGAAAACTGGGCCCTAGGATTTTTACCGACCGGACGTGTGACACATGTCCCTTCAGGACGTGTGACATGTGATCCCTTCAGTCCTCTCTGGACGAGTAGTAGTGTACAAAGAAACGAGTGCCATAATTAAAATAAAATCTTTTATTTTCAAATAATTAACGAGACGTTCGAATTTCGATGCTTTTCGCCCGGTCAATATACTATACTTTGACGCATATTTACAATCGATTGCGGCTAAAGACTGAATTATTATCAGTTTTCGATGTTCAGAGGACACATGCAGTTTATATCACAATACGAGCGAGAATCAGGGGTTCGAAGTATTCTTTTCTTTTTGGCTTCTCGGTCGAGCAAACAAGCCCGTCAGAGTGTCACTTGATAGCGCGGTTTTGGCAGCAACAAGCAACAACCGTAAGGATCGGTCGATCCGCAACACGACCAGTGATTGACACGCGGATGCCCCGAATGCCCGTGTCCGCAGCCCCTGTAGCCACCGGGCATAGTTCCGCGACAGGCGCAAGTCGCTTCCTTCTTGCCGCCGCTCGAACAAAACGTGCAACAGTGAAAAACTCCCGTGTGCTTTGATCTCGATTGGAATTTGTCGGAATCTTCTTGGCTTTCTGTTAAAGAAAATAACAATATTTTACACTCCAATGCTTACGATACGATACTTAAATTTCTTTTACGTTATTCGATGGATTTTTTTTTTCATCGCGTTGATACCATTCTCCACAATTATTCGTTACGTGACAATATGAATTCCATAACTCGAGTACGCACCATTCGTGAAATTCGATCCCAACATCTGTAATCGCTTGAGTATAATTCTACTAAGACTGAGAATCTCAACGTCCGAGCCTTCGGACAAAAGTTCCTCCCCCAGCGCGATTGCGTCGAGCAAATATCGAGCTCTCTGGAGTCGGGCAAACTCGTGAATTCTCTCGCGCGCCTCGCGAGCATACGAGGTAGGATTTCTTCTCGCGCGAGAATCCAACGGAGAGCCGTGTGCTTGAAACTCATCGGAATATCTGACGGAAGAATCGAGATTGAGTTGGACAGACAATGAGAAATATACGAGGATGACGGAAATATTTTTGGCGCGTTTCGTCTGAAGGTCGAAGTTTCCTTTGACTCTTTAAGTCCGAAACCAAGATCCCGGTGATTCAGCGCCTTTTCGGAATTAACTTAGTGCTCTCTAACGCTAACTTGAAAAAATGTTTTAAGGTTCAAACAATTCAGGGAAAGTAGGATTATCTGAATAGCCCACGTTGTGTCCGGGCCCTATCTTCAATATTGCAAAATTTTTCTAAATCACTTTTGAGAAACCTTTTTTTTCAACGAATTTCACACTGACGTACATCATTGACGAAAACATTTGAGATGCAGCCTTAATTGAATGTGTCAAATATGGCACTAAAAGCTTAGAGGGAATCCCTTAGAAGGGACTTGTCAAAATTGAAACGCCCGGCTCGATTCTTCGGCCTAATTTCTTTTTTTACTTTTTTTTTCTTCGGAGTATGCTTACTTTTCCGTACCTGTTGTTCCTCGAGTAGGTACCGGTCGATCTATCGGACCAATCGTCGTTCGCGAACGAGCCGTTGTTGTACTCGATCAGCAAAGAATTCAGGAGATTTCTGGCGCGTTGGAGAGCGGCTACGAGGGCGGTCGTGGCTCTTCTACCGGCGCCCGTTGCTCCCTCGCTCGCGTGACCTCTGTGAGAACCGCGCCACATGCACTCGCGACATGTCACTCGTCGACACGCGATGCAGTGAAAACGGAGCGAGTGCGTCGGATGCTCCAGGCACAACGCCGTTCGGCGGAATCTCTTCGCCTCCCATAGCGGGCGAACCTCGTGACGCGATATCGTGACGATACCATTCTCGTTTTGTGAAATCTCGTGTTTGTCACCGCAGGACGTGCAAAAATTTCCCAGACAGGTTGGACAGTGTACCGAGGCCTGGCAGAGACCGAGAACAGAAAAAATAAACCTATTCACTTTTTTCCATAAGAAATTAATCGTTTCGTCAAGATCCTTCGGCTCGATTTCAAAAGTAAATTTACACCTAAACAACTGTTGCGCGTTCAATAGTACAGGACGGATAAAAATTATGATTTTCAGTATACCCATTAAGATTAGTCGAAAAAAACATTATATTTTATCCGTATAAAGAGTATTATTGGGTATAAACAAAAATTATTTTAATCACCTTTCCTCATTTAATTTACATGGAAAATTCGCTCTTCAAGTTCAACCTCGGATAATTCAACAACTAATTAGTACTTGACAATTCCGCCTGAAGATTCTTGAAGTTCACCCGTGCAGCGCCAAAAAGTTTTTTCCGTCAATCTCGATGTCATTATATTCACGCGAATTGAAGCTGTTTGGAAAATTGACTTTCCACAGAATAATATACATTTTTCAAAAACCTGTAATTTCTATAAAAATAATAATATAGAGATTTTTCAAAAGACATTTAAAACTCTCTGGAATCAGCTTGAAGAATCTTTATCCAGGTTTGGCGATTATCCATTAGTTGTGGATTTGTTTAAGTTTGAATGTAAAAAACGAACGCTATGTATAAATCAAATGAGGAAAATTACCGAGGGCTATGCCACTTGGACTTGAGCTAGTTGTCTCAAATTTGACATCAATGTTCGTTTTACCTATTACTAGTGTTTGGGCAGAGAAAGTGTGTATGGTCATGGGAATCAGTCCAAGCGCACTAAACTATATTTGAAGAACGGAATCGAGGTGCAGAGGGGTGGATATAGAGATCTGGAAAAGAGCAGCAAAATATCTGGTGGATATGACAAAGATTGAAAGAAGAAGGTGGTCGAAGATGTGCCTAAAAGAAGAGGTGAGAGTAATCATCAACGGAAACCCGTCAAAGTGCGGCGACGACCTCGTCAAAGTCATGCAAGGAATGGGAGAAGGAGAAATGTCAGACAAGAAGAAGCGAGCATGTGGGAGGAATACAGGAAAAAGTAGAAAGGGGTATCAAAATCAAAACGGAGCAGGAAATCCAGAACGACTGGTGCAGGGTTGACGAATCAACGTACTGCAAAGAGTATAAGAACATAAAAGAGAACGCAGAAGTGGAAAAACATTGAGAAGCCAAGGAACTCGGAGGGAAAACGAAGGAATTATGGGCAAGGATAAGGTGCGTGAATATAGGGCGGGGGGGGGGATAAGGGATATAGAGACAATAGCTGCCGAATATACAGGGAGGAGAGGAGAGTTTGGAACACATTTGTGGCTGTGAAGCGGGGAAGGCGTAAGAGCGGAAGTTGTGGAAAAACTAGAAGTACTCGAATACAAGGTTGGGGAGAAAACTACAGCAAAAAATAGAGGAACCGGTGAGGAATAATCCAGTCAAAGTGTTTATGTAAAAGAATTCGGGGCATTGACAAAACAAGTAGCGCGAAGAGAAGGAAATTTCGATGTATAAGATGTTGTAAAAATGGAGGCTCGTGTAGATAAAGTGTAAGAACAAATGTAAAGAGGAATAGTATGTGAGGGGGAACTATGTGTAAACCTCCCTAAAGGGAATACATTGAAAAATGAAAACTACTACT
Source organism: Ophion ventricosus (assembly GCA_963932345.1). NCBI lineage: Eukaryota > Metazoa > Arthropoda > Insecta > Hymenoptera > Ichneumonidae > Ophion > Ophion ventricosus. The sequence goes on along the minus strand of OZ010716.1, from coordinate 20,618,234 downwards.
ACTACTACTATTGTTAGGAGCTTTGAGAGTTATTCTTTTCGACACACTAATACACACGAAGCTCATTGAACTCAATGAAAGCAGGCGGCGGAGGGTCACCTGCACTTCTTCAGGACAAACGTCACAGCACAAGACTCGATGTGACAAACGACGACGAACTGCGTCCATGACGAGGCGATGCTGGAGCGGATAATGGGGCGGTGGTGCCGTCGAGCCAGGATGAGGAAGCGGATAATCGCAGACGGGACATCCTTCCCCATGCGCGTAGCTAGATGGTCCATCGCGCTGCGAGAATTCCCATCGCTGATCGACGTTGTCGCAATACTTGGACGAACAAGCTGGAGAACAAAGAAGAACATGAAGATAAGAAGAAAAAAACCAGTCGACCAAATATTTACAATTGAGTACAGACTGACACGTGTAGAAAATGGTACAGCGCGCGGCCTTGTAATACGGCAATTTCGTGGAAGAGATAAATACACAGATGGTTTTTAAGCTCTCGAAGGGGAGAGCGCCGCTTTTTGCTCCAGTGACTTTTCTCGTGGGTGCGCTCGCGAGCTTATTCCGTAAGAAATGAAAATTTATCCAACACGAGCATGTGTGTAGCGTGTGCTCGACGATTCTCCAAACATCCTGTTTCGCTCGGAGCCATACGGAACAGCTGCCTTCCCACACAACGGCTCTAGCTTATGTCCGGAAATATATTTACAAGTAAAATATACATCGTACGATGATTTATGTGTGCTTCTTTGATGTGATATATGTACAAAACGTTTCATTGTTGCGTGCTCCGTACTCGTGCTCTACCATTTCATTATTTTTACTACGTAAGCCGTATTCTCATAACATCCTGCGCAGTATTTGAAATTTCTCATTTTTTAATAAACTATTTTTCCTATAAATGTCCCATTAAGATAGCCAATAAATTTTCAAGAATTTGTGTTTCTTTATAAATTCCTTCTCGTTTCGACAATATGCCAAATCACTCAGAGCAATTCTTATGGTTTAGTTGCGTCTTGTGAACGAATTATTTCAAATAATTTATCTTGTTTAAAAACTTTAACATTATTTGCTAGACGCACAAAGAAGTTAAGGTATTAACTGGATGGATATTAAAAAAAACACCGAAATTCTTGAAAATTTGAGGAATGACCGTTCTTGATAGAATACATGAATTATTTTAGAATTTTCCACTACATAATTTAGTAGTTATAAACATGTGAATTTAACACGATTGCTTATGGGAAAACAGCTTCTGCAAACGTTAATGTTTGCAAAACGAATGGAACTAAATCGCCGTAAATTCGAAAAATATTCGAAAAATATTTTATCATCAAGATTTAGGATCAAACGATTGATTCTGCTAAGTTTCAAATAAAACGACTCAGTAATTGTTGAGAAATTAATTAAAGTGATGAGGAGTATCGCCTTCTTTAACGATGAATTAACAACAATCATTGGAAAACTCAGTATATATTGAGTTTTTGGGTAATTATTGATAATAATAATATGATCTGAATGGATTAATTAAATCTGAAAATTAAGAATTTTTTTTGTTCGACACTTGAAACAGATGTACAGTCACTGACAAAATCTCAGTCAAGCACAAGCCAATATCGTCGAATTTGACATCAATTATTATTAAAAGTGGAAAATTAACATTTTTAAGTGTTAATTTATTATTAAATTAGCTATTTGCGAGGCTAAACATGTACAACATGATCTAGACTTGTAAATCCAGTATTCGCCCATTTTGCACTAACTTTCCGCCCGACGGTCCATCCAGTAATACCTTAAGGAGGGCCATGGGTCTTACCAGAGGGTGTTAAAAGATTCTAATTATTTACTCGATGTTCGATACTCTAATGGAAGTTCATCTTTGAAGTTTCCATAAATTCCACTACCATTGTCTTCGAGAAAAAACAATATCAAGCAATTTAACGCAGTGTCTTATGATAAATCACGAATCGAGCTGGAATTTTATTGCCATTGAGCAAGTCAAATACGTCAACACAAGATATCAACTGCAGTCGAATTCAAGTCTGCTCCTAGGAAACTGCGTTAAATTGCTTCAATTTTAGTTTTCTCACAAAACCGAAGTAACACAACTTATCCAAGTTGAACTTTTATTGGACATATCCACCTCTCAGAACAAATTAGTGTTCTCTAACATCCATCTGTGAAACGATCAACCCTCCTTAGCAAACGGTGGTTGTCCAAACAATTAGAAAGAGTTGATTGAAAAGTACCTATGTGTTTGAAAACAAAATACCTAAAATTCGACTAGCTGTACAAGAATACGAGTCGGTCGCTGACTGCTCAACTTTCATGCAAACTTCGTGACACTGTGTACAACACGAAAACGGCAATCCACGGCAAAAAATAACTCAGAAACAATGGAATCCATGCCACATTTTTGGCAATCGTTGCATAAATACGTATGTCCAGGCATCTCGAAAACAATTCTTCCAGCTTTTTCTCCAATTCGTTATCTACAATAATAATCCAGAAGCGAGTACCGGACATGAAAAATATGAGTGATCGAGAGGAAGGTACCTCTGTCGAGGAGTTCATCCATGCAAGGCGTGCATACGGGATGTAAGCACTCTAGGATCCTCGGCTCGGTCATCCTGTCGCCGCATCGTGGACACCAAAAGTCATCCTCCTCGAGGATTTCGGATTCCGAGGGTGGTATGGCCGAGTCCCGTGTCGTTATCGGATCGACGACGCTGCGTGTCTCGGTGTCATCGCAGAACGACGATGACTCGTATGATGCCGGACGATAGGTCGAGCTTCGCTGACTCTCCGGTATCGTCTCATCTCTTTTATTACTGTACCTATCTTTTCCTCGGCTCCCATTGCTACCAGCGCGACAAGACATTTTTCTTTCATTAAGAAACCGGTATGATGAGAAAAAACAAAATGTAAAATAAAAGAGAGGAGAGAGGTTACGCGACGCAAGTTTGGTGAGAAGAGAGCGCAAATGTTACGTCTAAATTTAGAAATTCTCGCCCTCTCGTCTCTCGCTCTCTCGCGCTTTCTCCCTTTTTCCCGCCCAGCGAATATGAGACGTGCAACATTGCGGGTAACGCAAAGGCTGTGCTACAACGACCACTGTGCTACGATTCACTGTGATTCGTGATCATGTGCATCGTCATATATATATATATATATATATACTTTTCATTCTCTCCGGATTCGATCGATCGCTTATTATTTTACGCTGTGATGTTTTATACATTGATTTACAAAAACGGATAGGTTTTGAATTATATTTTTTTTTCGATCGATTATTATTATCATTATGATTAGCAAATTAATCGATACTTATTATAATAATAATTCATGACGGATGCGCTTTTAAGTGTATAAAAAAAACGAAACTTTCAGAGCACATGGAAATAATTGTATTTTAGAAATGTCATGTTTATTTTTATTGTAATTTATTTATGCCGCGATATGTGTATACCGTAAACCCAAACAAACTCTCCCTAACTAAATGCTCTGTAGTAGGCCATTTTGCCTCAATTCTCTCTGGTGGTAACACAACGAGCGGAGAAGCGTTACTCCCACTTTCCCTTATTTATGAAAAGGCACGAGGGGTACAATCATAACCTCAATTTTAGTATTAAACTTTCCACTTCATAATTCTAAAAGTCATAAAAAACATGAACGAAAAAAGAAAAGCGAAGATAGTTTATTATACTATGAAAAACATAAAATTTAAAAATAAAACGTAATTTTCTTTCATTATGATTTCGTCGAAAAATGATTCACCCTCAAACGGACTAAAGGTGAATTCCTCCCCTTCAAAATGCCGTTTATCAAATTCATTGATGTCAACTATCGGCGAAATGGCATTAAAAATAGTTCCGGAATTTTTTAAATTTTTTGTCCGAAAACTTTTCGCCGGTAGTATATACAGGGTGGACCACGCAACGTGTGCACCTCTTTTACGACCAAAATATGCGTTGCACAAAAAAATGTTTTATACAAAAGTTACATGGTTTATAAGGCTACACTATGTGGTGTATTTATTTTTTTTATAGATGGAGGCACTTCGAAGATTTGAAGGTCAACTTAATTTTTTCAAATGGCATGCTATATTTTTTATAGCGTAATATGATAGAGTATCGAATTCTGAGTAAAAAAGTATAGACCTTTATTAGCCCTAGAGTTAATAGCTAACGAGTAATTTCACTTTATTACTTTAAAATTTTCTTCACGTAATATCAAGTTGGAGATTCAAATCTACTACAAATTTCTGAATGGCAGTGTTTACATCACAGTGTTTATCAATATGAACACATTTACCACATCGGACACACTTATCATGATTCACAATCTTCTCAATGATTGTAATCCAGTATTAAAGTATCCTTCGGTGATTGTGCGTGATTATTATCAGAAAGATAAAAGTGAAACACTGCCATTCAGAAATTTGTAGTAGATTTGAATCTCCAACTTGATATTACGTGAAGAAAATTTTAAAGTAATAAAGTGAAATTACTCGTTAGCTATTAACTCTAGGGCTAATAAAGGTCTATACTTTTTTACTCAGAATTCGATACTCTATCATATTACGCTATAAAAAATATAGCATTCCATTTGAAAAAATAAAGTTGACCTTCAAATCTTCGAAGCGCCTCCACCTATAAAAAAAATAAATGCACCATATAGTGTAGCCTTATAAACCATGTAACTTTTGTATAAAACATTTTTTTGTGCAACGCATATTTTGGTCGTAAAAGAGGTGCACACGTTGCGTGGTCCACCCTGTATATGATTTTTCATTTATCCATTCGGAATAAAAAAAAACTGTATTCCGTTGGAAAATTTGGATTATTTATATATAATTAGAATTTTTGGATAATACATTATGTACAATAATTCATGATGGATGTTCTTTTATATATATTTTTTTTAAACCGACATCGATGGATAGGGGGTTGGGGTTCGGCTCCGTCCGGTTCGGTAAAACGTCTGTGCACGAGACAATCAGAAGAATACGGGGCCGTCTATACCGATATGAGTTTTCCACAGTTTCCCCGTACCCTCGGAAGTTAGGTTAGATTAGCGAATTGCGGAAACCGGGAAAGGGTTCAATTGGAAAATGCGATACGTAAAGATCCGCAAGAGTATACATTAGAACTCAGGGAAAAAAAATCAAAATCTATTTTTATAAAACAAATATTTCACAGCACGTGGAAAAAATGGTAAACTGTCATTTATTCGCGCATGCGTGCACGAATCTAGAAATTGTCATTTATCTAAACAAACAATGAAATTGAAACAGAATTAGATTGAAAAATTCGTATTTTGTGTGTTCGGAAAAGCGCCTACTTATTCATCCGAGACGAGAGTTCGCACGAACTAGCCAAAGGATTCGTTTCTCTTTATGCGCCAAAAGCGAATGCTTAAGTTTACGAAGAATTGGAGAGTTTGAAGCGCAAACGGTCGGAATACCTCATTTGCGCATGCGTCCGCATATACACGTGCATGTGCGTGTATATATATATATATATATAGCTTTCGAATAAAGGGTTTCTATATACATACGTATGGACTTTGAATAATGACACCGTGGTGTGCATGACACTGGCAAGTATTTACTTATACGCGGAATTCGCGCGAAATAAGCGCGCGCGCACGCTCGCGCTCGCCCTGCCGCTGTCCAGTTATTTCGCGAGGGTGAGCAGCGGCAAGGAGACGCGAGGAATCTTTCTTCGCCCAGTCCGACATCTAATCGCGCTGCTACGTATACCCCAAGCGCACACGTACGCACATTATATTACGCTTCAGGAATAGAATCTCTTCTCGCGTGTTATGTACTCTCGACGCGACGATGCTAACGTCTCCTTTACCCTCGCTGCCCGTGTACCGCGCGTCACGCCCTTTATATTACGAGAAAAATCGTATATACGCCCGAACGAAATTCCCAGTCGAGGGACGTGTATCGAACGCGAGTTCCCATTGCATTAAAATTCGTATATGGCCTATCGAATTAAGAAATTCATGAAAATTTACCATTTCTTCTCACGCGAGTTCTTTTGATCGTTAGATTATCATAATTCACAAAACATTGAGACGATCGCGATTTGTGCAGTAATGATTTATCGTTACGATTGTCGAGTGTCGTATCGATGAATATTGAAGTTGACTGACTTTTTTTTTCTTAGGTACGTTTGATAGTAGTCAACTTTAGAGTTTCTTATGCAGAATCGTAAATTTTATTGCCAATGGGCGGAATGATGTCGACAAAGGGAAATGTCGACTACGGCTAAATTCACGGCTTTTCGTAAGAAACCGAACGGAATTCTTTGGGTTGAAACTTCGTTGAACTTCTATCGGATGTATCTACGAAAATTCAAATTTCAATTAAGGATTAAAAAATCCTTCGTTCAATCACGAGCTATACTTATCTACTAACAGAAAAAATGTGGGTTTTTAATTTCAGATGAAGCTATCATGAGTTATCCTGACCACCACGAGGACACTTTTTTTTTTAGGGGTCTCCGGAAACTAGGTCCCACCGGCTGAATTTCCCAAATTTTTGGTAGAATTTTTTTTTAAATATTGTTGAAATGTTGCTCTTTTATGTGCTTAACATTTTGAATACAATAATTTATATAATATATAATAAAAAAATAGATAAAATATGCTTTTTTTTTGCTTCGAAACCCACGTGACCCTTTAAGGGCCCGTGCAGGTGCAACATAACCTCACAAACTTTCGGAGAACAGTTACCTCATGAATGATTAAGTTTATAAGGAAAAACGAAGCATCAGGCTCTGAAATTCACTGACGCAGAGCTTGACGGTTTTCTTCTGTCCTAAATATCTGTGAGAAATCTCTGTTCGGAAATTTCATCTCACACTCATATGCCACGTGGTTATTCTACTACGTCTTAAGGTCTTACTTTCACGAACCCGAATACTTAACAATTAACTGATTTTCGTCTACAATTGAGGAAAAGACATCCTAGTAGACTGGTTAAATTTTCAGCTGTAAGCGTGGTTTTTTTTTTCATAGCCAATATTTTTCCTTTTCCACGCAAAACTATTACATTTAAGAACATTGTTGACCAAACTCAAATATATTTTATCATATTCTATCGAAAAATAATTGAAAACTTAGAGATGCTGATGTAACACAGCCTTAAGTTTAACATATATTGGGTGAAGTAAAAAGTTCTGATCGTTTTCCGCTAGTTGTCTTTAGTGAGCCATATCTCACGATGTATACATCGCATCGGGTCATACTATACGGCGATTTAAAGGTGACATTACGCTTCAAAATAGTTCTTTGACAGTATTGTGTTTGGTGAAGCCAGTTGTGTATTACAGCGTTCCGAAAAGGAGGTAAAAAAAGAGAAAATTCGATACTTTCTTCAGTACCACTACGACCAAGGTGAAAAGGCGGAGCAGGCGACCAAAAAAATGTGTGCTGTTTATGGACCCAATATAGTATCGAATGCAACAGCAAAGCGGTGGTTTCAACGATTCCGTTCTGGTAATATGGACGTCGAAGATGAGGCACGCTCTGGTAGGCCAATCGTCGAAAATGTCGATAAAATCATGGAAATCGTCTAGTCGGACCGGCATGTGAGCACTTATTCCATTGCCCAGGAACTGAAGATTAGCCATTAAACCGTTTGGAACCATTTGCATAAGGCTGGTCTCAAGAAGAAGCTCGATGTATGAGTGCCACACGAATTGACGCAAAAGAACCTTTTGGACCGAATTGATGCCTGCGATTCTTTGCTGAAACGTAACGAAATCGACCCATTTTTGAAGCGGATGGTGACTGGCGATGAAAAATGGATCACATACGAGAACAACAGCCGAAAAAGATCGTGGTCCAATCGCGGTGAGCCGGCCCAAACGATCGCCAAGTCCGGATTAACGGCCAAGAAGGTTTTACTGTGTGCTCGGTGGGATTGAAAGGGAATCATCCACTGTGAGCTGCTCCCATCGGACCAAACACTCAATTCGGACCTCTACTGTCAACAACTGACCAGAATGAAGCAGGCGATCGACCAGAAGCAGCCAGAATTGGCCAATAGGAAGGGTGTTGTGTTCCATCAAGACAACGCCAGGCCTCACGCATCCTTAACGACGCGCCAGAAGCTCCGAGAGCTTGGATGGGAGGTTCTATCGCAACCGCCCTATAGTCCAGACCTGGCACCAAGCGATTATCACCTCTTCAAGCATTTGCAAAATTTTCTTGATGGTACAAAACTGGCCTCAAGAGAGACTTGTGAAAATGAACTGGTCAAGTTTTTTACCAATAGGGATGAGGACTTCTCCAATCGCGGAATAATGAAATTGCCTTCTAAATGGACAAAAGTTATCGAACAAAACGGCGCATATTTGATCTCAATCGGATAATCCTATGTTAATTTCATCGTCAAAATAAAGCGAAAAAACGCTCAGAAACTTTTTACTTCATCTAATATATACAAATAAGATGCGTTTAGTTTGTAAAGTTTATCTGTACGCAAGAAACCAAAGACTGTATGGCAATTTATAAATCTAATAAAAACTGTATTAAAAAAAAAGTAAAATTTCCAGCTAAATTACCGAACTTTAAAAAAAAAATTACAACTTCAATAATCGTCTAATTTATGCAGCACTTTATCGCAATGATATGCTGGCCACATTTCTGTCTAATAATTGATATACTAAATAACTCTAGTGGTCTGATATAAAGTGCGCTGAGCTTGTAAAAAATTCCGAAGATTCGGTAACGACAATAAAAACAGAGTTCACCGAATGTTGAAAGAAAAAGAAAAGAAAAGTTGATAAAGTAGAAAAATGTGACTAGCAAAAGAATTTTCGTAAACGCGACTTTTCGGAGAAAATGTAAAAATGTCTAAATCTTCATCATAATGTTCGTCGCTAGGTATAATAATTGATTGTAGCTTATTTTTATTAAACGCCACTGTAATCTACTAACGATTCAAAAGGGCCCTACTTGGGCGCCCGAAAAATACGGCCCTTCGCGAAAAGAATACCTTAAGGGCTATTAAACATTTATCAGCGAAACGCTCGACGCTCAATTTTCACCTCTGTGTTAGTAGACATTAATTTCCAATTACGAGTTTTCCGATCATTCGGAAATAAACTATTTCAATATTATCATTATTTCGGTATAGATTTTGTTATAAACGATATATTGACATTGTTAATTGCATGTGATCGCTAACGCTGAACTTACCTGTCGCTGGCGCTGCTGATTGAAATAACGTTGACCGCTCCACCAGTCACTACGGGAATTCTTCTTCGACTCTTTCTCTTCCAACTTCCGAAAATGAAGGTGTCCTTAGGTCCGCCGTCATGGGACGATCGGTCGTTCATTTCGAATTGCTCGCTCTCCATCGACGGCTGCACAGCTCTGCCGCCGCAACACTTTGCCAACGACTCAATTCTGCCAGAATTTATTTTCAGAAGGTCGATCAGTTCGTTAGTCCGTTTTTTCGGATACATATATATGCACTGTCGCGTCCCACTTTATATTACAGCGATTCCATTGTTCGATCACCGGGTGCCACTTTGTGGCACTTTTGACGTTAGCTTCACCTCAGTGATGCTTGTAAGGCATTTTTTTTTTTATACTTTAAAAATCCCGATCACACTTTCGAAAATGTATATTACGTTTTGTTTAAATTGCTCGACAATTGCGCGGGCGATCGCACGATACCCGTCAGAGATCGTTCGTTTTCGACAGTTCAAAGTTATACGGAATTAAAAAAGAACAACGCAGGAGCGAGTACGCGCGTGCTGCTGCTCCCTTGTCAGATTATTCTCTGCCGTCCTTGCCCGCTCTCGAGAACCACGAAACGCCGAAATATCTCATTCTCACTCCGCAGCTCGCCCCCGCACCTCGATTGTGTGCGTTGGTCGATCCAAATTTAGAATAAAACTACCAAACATCATGCTAGTACGGAATCCTCGGAAATGATTGAAACTCTAGGGCTAGAGGTTGTGTACGGGTCGTACGAGAACGGTTCTTTTTTTTTTTTGGCTCGGAAAGATTATTGGCAAGTAGTAGCCCAGCAAGTAGTAGCCCACAATGAAAGAATTCGAGGAAAGTCTGACATCGAGATATAGCGTTTTGACTTATTTATCAAATTTAAAAAAATTGAACTTCTGTTTTTTTTTACGTTAATAATCTGGTAGGAAAATATACTATTATTTTTTATAATTAAAGGCTCACAACTGTTAAGATTTTTTTTATCGATTTTTTGTTTTTACCGGATTCTCGAAATATAACATTTTAAAAATATTCTACGAAAATTTCAAGTCGATCCGTTCAACATTAAGGGAGCTATCGGCATTTTTAGGTAAGTTCCGCGAACTGGCGAACTTAAACAGGTTTTTTTTTTGACTTTTTCAAAATTGGTGACCACGATATCTAAAAAATCACTACACTGATCGACTTCAAATATTACAAGCTTCTTTTACATATGCAAAAGCACACGGAGAGAATTAAATGTTAAAAATTACCGTGCAGTAACGGTAACCAGATGACAACCCTGAAACTTCGCTTATTATTACTGAGTAAAACACAGATTTTCACGAAAATAAAATAAAATTTCTTCTTCAGATAGAAAATTTTACCATATTTTCTAGTAAATTTTCATGTGTAACAAAATACGCAAAACTTAAATTTAAAAAATATATAATATCAGCGAAGTTTTACTGTGCATTTTATTATTTTATGCCTTTCAAAAATGTCTGTAAAAAGGTATCGTCTTTATAACATTTATTTTAAGATTTATTATAAAATTTAATGAGTGTTATAGGAAAATGTATTGTGCTCTCGGTTAAAAATTATCGTGCGCGCTACCCTTCTTGTATAGTAAAATTTTAGCTACGTATTTGAAATTTTCTGTAACGTGAGTTAAAACAAACTTGTCACATACGAATTATTATGCTTTTCTCACTTGTCACCACATTGAAGTATATCACGGTAATTTTTACCGTGAAATTCACGACAAAAATGACCTTTTAATTCTCTCCGTGCAGTACTTGAACGAAGGAATTTGTTTTTTCGATGCATAGTTTATTTTTTAGCATTGAAAATGCTTTTAACGATGTATATAGGCGATCTGATTTAGCGAGATGTCACACGAAACTAACACTAGACCCACTCCACTGCCGCTGTGTTCTAGCTCGGTGGGGGGAGCTGCGACATGCTTAAATGCCTGTGATTTGTTGAAAAATGCTACATTACATATAGAGTGTAATGCTACATTACATATAGAGTGTAATGCTACATTACATTTGTGATTACACGTTTTTAGTTTCAATTTTGGTGTTCACATTACAAAACCCCGACAAACCCTGACCAACCCCAATAAACCCCGATAAACCCAAATCCACCAACAAGTGGGTTTGTCGGGGTTTGGGTGGTTGGATGGACGATGGACGGACGGACGGACGGACGGATGGATGGATGGATGGATGGATAGTGGGAAAGTGAGAGAGTGAGTTTGTGAGAATGTGAATGAGAGAGTGAGAATGTGAATGAGGGAGTGAGAATGTAAGAAGAGAGTGAGAGAGAGCGAGAGAGAGCAACTCAATTGCGTGTACCTTTTTTTATCACCCGAAAAGTCTGATTACATTTTCAATGCCATCAAATAGTTGCACTTTGTGTGATAATATCTGTAAATTTTTATTAACGAAAATACAAAGTTTTTTCAGTGTAAGTTTTAAGAATAGTGCAAGTGAAGAAAGGTGAAGACTGTACGGAAAATGTAAAAGCCCGCAAGGGTACACAAGTGGAATAAATACTTATAGAACGTTTTTTCACGGATAATTTCACTTTGAACATCGGACCATTTTTTCAAAAATCTATGTTTTATTAAATCTTTCGTCCAAACGGCAGATGGTTTTATGCAAAAACTGAGTGCATTTGTTTTTTTTTTTAATTTCGGATGATTTGTTTCCAGCAGCAGTCGGTTACCGCAAAGGACGTTTTTCAAACAGCGGTCTACACAACCATTGTGTATCTGCCGCATTTATAAATATTTTTCGATACAAAAATTGTAAAATGCAATTAAAACCGCAAACTCTTCATTGAAAAAAAATGATCTGGGAAAAAAATCACGAAAATTCCTCTTGCTTCCGGCCACGAGCCTAGGCGTAACCCGTTAATTCGTGTTTGATTGTGTCAAATCATAAACCGAGGACAAAAATAACCGATTTTTATTTTACAGAGCTCTAAAACGAGCGATGCCACGAACACTCGAATAATTTCGAATGATCAACTAAACGCGATGTTGTGATTGCAACCGAGTTACTATTTATTAAGATTTTTATTTTTGGAGTTTGTTTATGACCCACTTGCTCAGTAGGCCGAGAAAAATTTGTATATAGGCTCATGATATGTTCCCCTCCACGGAAATCTTTAGTAAAAGGCGAAAGATTTATGCGTATATTGAAGGGAAACTAGAGTACACGATTGCGAGTTTCGTCGACAGTTTTATGTTGTCTCCCAGGCAGGAATGCGTGTGAGAAATAATTAGGGGGACGCCATCTGGCGATGGAGCGGTGAATCAGAGTTAGCTTGATTGTTTTTTTTTTTGCGCACCGGGTACAAAAATTCCTCTTCAAAATTCCCGTCGTCGCATGTACTGTGTCATATATGCGAGAAGGTTGCGAAGAAATGCCTGCGAATAAATAAAATTGAATAATATTCTCATTTTATTCAAATTTTCATGCGAATTGAAATGATAAAAATTACAAAATGCCCTCAAAATGTGTGGGCTAATCGGGTAACAAAAAAAATTCAATTGTTTAATTGCTTTATTAAAAACTTTTGTTTATTTAAAAACTTATTGATCTTTATTTTTCGATGATTAAAAATACGAGAAATGAAATACGCAAGGAGAAGCGCACTACTACATTCGAGCGCTCACACCGATAGTGCCTTCTCCATCGCACCATACGCGAGTGCACGTATAAACAGAGAGGCACTACACACTCAAGCGCTCACACCGATGACGGGCGCAGAGCCTACCCATAAACCACGAAAGCACGTACAGCGAGGCACCCACTGCCGCATGCAAGCGCTCACACCACACCGACGAGCGCGAGTGTACGCACGGTAGGAGGCACCGCTCCGCCAGGCACCAATACACGCGCGTATCGCTCACCGACGTAGCCCGCTCATCGGGCGCGCCTGATTGGCCCGTCTTTTTTTAAAGACGGAATAATAATTCAGGGGTTGATCTGGGAACCATCATACATGCTTATATCAATCGACTCAGAATTTCACCCCCAACCCCCATTTCAGGGATGACATTTCACCCTGGGACACCCTGTATATGAACGAAACCAAAAAATGTTTCAAATATACATATCTACTGAAGGTAAATTCGAACAATCAGCGATGACAAATTGCAACCGAAAAGCTGCTTAAGTAGAAATTTACTTTTGGAATTCATTTATGACCCACTTGTTCAGCAGGCCGAAAAAAATTAGTATATAGGCTCATATTGTTCCCCTCCACGGAAATCTTTAGTAAAAGGCGAAAGATTTATGCGTATATTGAAGGGAAACTTGAGTACAATTTTGTTGACGTTCGTCGACCATTTTATCTTGTCTTCGAGGCAGAAAAGCGTGTGAGATATAAATTTGGGGGACGCCATCTGGCGGCGGAACGATGAATCAGAGTTTGCTTGATTCTTTTGCACACCGGGTACAAAAAATTCGTCTTGAAATCTTGGATTGCCTTGGTAGCTACGATGTTTCCTCTTTGGATTATTATTATTATGGCATCAGAGAGTGTACATTCTTATTATTTTTTGCGGCATTTTGTTGAATTTCTTATATCTATTATTTATAATTCGCCGCACTGTATTTGCAACAGGCTCTTTTAAAATTACACATATGAGTCGTATTCATTTTCCTCTATGGAAAATTGTCATCAGAAAATTGGACAAATGTACAATTTTGGTAAAAGCTGTGCGCGTGTCTTATCGCTTATCTCTACGTTATATAAAAATGCATTATCAAAGATCGTTTTCTGTTCCGGGTCTCTTGTTTGTTCTTCAGCCGCCATTTACATGAGCAAAATTCAATGATACGATAAAAGAATTGATGAGATAGCGATGTCCCACGATCTCGATTTTGCATGCCTCTGTAAAGTACGACGACGTAATATATGTATTAATATTGTAAGCATGGGAATCGTAAACGCAGCCATTTTTATTTTGTACCTACAGAATTATATAGGAAGGAAACAAAAAAACGTTTCGAATGCTGAAACATCTGTTTAAATTAATTTCGAATAATTGAGTTGCTAAAAAAACAAAAATGTACGATTTTTTTTAGAATTGATCTTTTGTGATATTAAAAACGAATGTCAAAAGGGTTTTTCTTTGAAAAAAATTCTAAAGATAATTATTAATTGTTTTTGTATCACGATAATTCAAATTGTAGATGTTGGCGCGAAATGTCACGTTATCGGCGCTGGCGCTTGCGACGTCACCACGCGACGCGAGCGAGTTGCTATGTGTAGGGCTTACACGCGAGTGTATAAAAAAGTAAAATTTTGTGTCATTTTACATCTAAAAATCTCGAGCATTCTGAAAATGTCGAAATATAGTTTAATTCTCGTGCAACGATGTGTGAAAGTGGTGTCATGAATGCAAATCCTAGTAATTTACCGACCGTGGATAACTAAACATTTTTAGGTTAGGAGAGACTTGATAAATTGTCAGTTATTGCCGCTACGTATCATAAGCATTTTGAAAAAGACGTATTTAAAAAAAAATTTAATACTGTTTATGTTATAACACGTTTACACTGACATCGAAGTGGTATTCACAGCAAAAATAAGTGGACGATGATTTCGGGTTGACACGTCGTGCTGCAGCGAACCACAGATTTCGACGTTTTATGTCTTCTGGCACATTCAGAAATACCTATTAGGGGCACTTTTCGTCGTATTTAGACAAAGAGGAACGAAACAAGGCTTATACGATTTTGTTGTGGCCATCGTTGACAGAATACTCGTATCACACGAGTAGTTCGTATACTGGCGTTCGAGCGGTGACGTCACAGAGCGCTCGGGTAACTTCGGATGCTCTCGGCGCGTTTTTGCCGAGCCGAACAGAACAACAATTTCAAAGTGCTATATCATTGTTAATTGTTGGAAAAAAAAAGAAAAATCCTTTGCTTTAAAAACCGCACATGATCTTACAATGAAAAAAAAATCGTTTAATGACCCAATTAGCGATGTCCATTGCAACCGAACAGTTGTTTATTGAGATGTTTATTAGGGATGGACAAAAAATATCGATATATCAAAATATCGATATTTTTTCAGAAAAATATCAATATTTATCGTCGATATTTTAAACGTCAATATATCGAATATCGATATTTAATTTTGTGTATGAAAAGCGATATTTTTAATTTAAAACACATTCCCGTATCCACTGTCACATACACATCACGTTGAAAAAGTTTTTTTTTATCGATGGCTCGATTTAATGTGTCTGATGCTGTATTGCCTGCTTAGTGGTTGTATCACAAAACCTAGTGTACACTTCCCTGTAAGCCGGTGAATATGGCGTCTGATGGTCGCTGGTTTTTTCGTGGCGAATAATTCGTCTGAAGAGGACGATTATATGTTGATTTTTTAATTAAGTTATTTTGTATTTTTGTTGATATTACTACCCATTATTAAAAGTGAAGAAATAATAAATACTATTATCCTTATTAGTTTAAACCAAAGTATATGATGTGCTAGGCAACTTCTGTATCTTCCAAAAAAGGAGCTTCCACAATCAACTTACAGGTACCGAATAACCGAAGCAGGCTGGCAGGGGATCATGTGAAGCAAAGAGTTTTCTTAATGTCTATTTCTGACGAATATTGGACTGAATAATTTCGTACTTTGACTTTCACTATTTCAAAAAAATGTCATTTTTATAAGTTGTGTGTCTTTTATTGACTTTTGCTTGTAATTATAACTTAATTTTAAATATTAGTTGATATTTTTTGTATTTTTTATCATTTTTGTAATAACTACCGATATTGGAAATATCGCCCGATGTATCAATATATCGACCGATATATATCGATATTTTCGTCGTGATAATATCGGTACGATATATATCGATACTTTTTAAGGCATTGCCCCATCTCTAATGTTTATTTTTGTAACTCGTTTATGACCCACTTATTCAGTATATAGACTCATAATGTTTCCCTCCACGAAAATCTTTAGTAAACGGCGAAAGATTTACGCGTATATTGAAGGGAAACTTGAATTCGAATCTGTTTCGTTCGTGTTTCGTCGACAATTTTATGTTGTTTCCGAGGCAGAAACGCGTGTGAGAAATAATTTGGCGGATACCATCTTGCGGTGGAATGTTGAATGAGAGTTAGCTTGATTATTTTGCGCACCGGATACAAAAATTCGTCTCGAAATTCCTGTCGTCTCATTTACTGTGTCAAATATTGAAATACCTTGGTAGCTACGATGTCTCCTCTTTAGATTATAATTATTACGACATAAGAGAGTGTACATTCTTATTATTTTTGCGGCATTTCTGTAGAATTTCTTTTTTCTATTATTTATATTTCGCCACACTGTATTTGTAACAGGCCCTTTAATAATCATACATATGAGTCATATTAATTTTCCTCAATGGAAAATTATCATCGGAAAATTGGACTATTGTACAATTTTATAAAAAGCAGTCCACGTCTCTGATCCCTTATCTATACGTTATATAAAAATGCATTATCAAAGATCGCTTTCTGTTCCGGGTCTCTTATTTGTTCTTCAGCCGCCATTTACATGAGGAAAATTCAA
Organism: Ophion ventricosus; assembly: GCA_963932345.1. Lineage (NCBI taxonomy): Eukaryota > Metazoa > Arthropoda > Insecta > Hymenoptera > Ichneumonidae > Ophion > Ophion ventricosus. Next base: position 20,601,398 of record OZ010716.1, on the reverse strand, counting down.
TGATACGATGAAAGAATTGATGAGATAGCGATGTCGCGCGATCTTGATTTTACATGTCCCTCTACGAGTGAAGTACGACGACGTAATAAATGACACTGTGCATACAACAGCCTCTGAATCGTACATTTATAAGCACAACGCAACTGAATTTTTTTAACTACAGCATTATATCGAAAAGGAACAAAAAAAAGTTTCGAATGCGTGAACACATGTTGAAAATTGGACCGTCAGCAATAGATGTGATATGTACGGAGACGAAACGCACACAAACGTAATGCTGGAAGTGCTCGCCACGAGTGTTGGAGCGCTGCAGGACACGTGCGCCGGTGTGCATTATCGTATAACCTGTCCGGCGAAAACTCCGTACGAAGAACAACTTCTACTTCGATACCGCACAATAGAAATACCGCCGAACCTCCGCTACATGAATTGCAAATCGAAAGACAAGAAAGACCGTCATCGCGTGAGTTTTACAATAAAAAAAATAAACAATTATAATCTTCGTCAACCGGGTTCCTATCGTGTATCACTGTAATCTCGAAGTTTTTTTTTCCTTCTGTTTTTCAGCGTCTGTACAACAAAACAACGCGACTATGAACGTTCTAGATAAGCTGTAGATAAGGAAAAAAGTCGCGAGGTGTTCTTATCTGTATATTTGCTTTTTTGAAGCCAAACGTTACTTAAAGTTCACTAGGCATCCATCGCTCCTGACCGTCAGTGTGCTCCGAGATGCTTCTCCGGGCAATACGACGCAAGCTCAAACTACCTGCAATTTCGACCAATCTCCAGCCTACCAATGCCTATGGAACGAAGGTACGTTGATTATTTTTCCTTTTGACCTTTTGACCTCGATTCCATTGATAAATATGTAAAAAGTCGGTGCTGGAATTTTTTTTCACCTCCTTGCGATAGAACGACGATCAGAAAGCCAAAGACAAGCGGTGGGTCGAGCAGGAAGTTATTGACGAACATCCATTTACAAGAGCCGTAAGGGTCATAAGAGACGACTGCAAAAGGGTCAAGAGGAATGTGCTTTTCTGGAAGGATCACAGCAAGCTTCCGAACGAAGACGAATGGACGGTGGATCAGGAAGTTTTTCCAGAGCATGTGGATATTTTGGTGATAGGTGGCGGCGCCGTTGGCAGTTCGGTAGCTTTTTGGATTAAACAACGGGCCTCCGAGGGACTCAGAGTTGCGGTTGTTGAGAAAGATCCGACGGTATAAATATTGAAAACATTTTTAACTAGAAATTGCCTTATAAAAATATTCGTTAAGGGGAAAAAACTGAAAATAAGCCATTTTTTGTGAATTTTTTTGAGGGTGATGAAATAATCGCATCATTTTTAAATTTTAATGTGATATTATTATAGGTTTAAAGAGGTCATAAACATTTTTTTTTACGAATGAAAATGGCGACGTTATAGCCTTTTCCCCCAGGCGTCTTTCTTGTGCCATCAAAAAATGTTTCATTTTTCACATTTTTACTATTCATCTGAAACAGAAAACAAAAAAATTTTTCGATTACTAACACATGTAGGGGAAGGATAAACTTATAAAATTATAAAAAAGTATAAAATTGAAAATTACGCAGGCTTTCTAACCAAAAGTTCAAATTTTCGACAGTTTTTACCCGAAAAAAAATTATTTATCTGCGCGATATCCTTCAAACTTTAGGTTTATCCTTCAGGTAATATCATAAACAGAAACCTTTCAAAATTTCAGCGAGATCGATCAATAACTTTTTGAGCTACAGCTTGAGCAGTTTTTGAAGATGTAATTTCGAGATAATCGCGTTTAAAGTTTCAATACGATAAAACTATAAATTTTAGTGACTTACCGATCAATCAGCGATTCCAGGCCCATTCACTAACCCTTCAACTTCCTCGAAAAGCTGATTTTCTTCCATTTGCTGCTGCTTTCGGGCTGTATGGGCTGCTTTTGTCGAGGCAAGGCTCATCCGGTTCTGCCTCTCTATCCGTGCCTCTTCGGAGTTTTCGGCGAAAACTCTGGCGTACGTCCCAACAATTATGTCCAACGCATTCATAATCCATAATTAGAATGGAGGAATAGCCTTCATTAAACACCCCAGCAGCAATATAGGCTGCGATTTCAACGATTTTGAGCCCCGAATGGAGGTGTTTTGGAGCCAAACTGTTGCGTTGCGCCAAAATGTGATGGTATTTTCGGTTAAAATATTTTCACGAACATCTGCTGTACGAAAACAAGCGGTACAGCAGGTAGCGGTGTGAAGAAAAAATTGCTCCGCCCCTAGAGTTCCAGGTACCTGGCTCGCTAGTTCACGGTATGCTGTCCCGGCGCTCTCCACTATGAGCTATAACTCCGTAAATATTTTATATTTCGATTTTTCCTTTTAACAGTATCTTCTTAATATATTATAGTTTCGAAATATGTAAAAAAAATCGATTTTTTTTTCATTCTAAAGGGTTTTCTCCCCTTAATTACCACCAGCTCAAGACAAACATCATAATTGACGCTATTTTTAGTATTACTTGCTCAAATTCCAAAAAAAGTAGAGGGGCAGAGTGAATATAGGTATAAAAGTTATACAGGCTGTGTCGAGAAAAGCAATAATTCAGCTCTTACCCTGCCAAACAATGAGGTGTGAAAAGTATTAATGGAAAATCCGGTCGAAGATTCTTAAGATCTATGGAGCTTTGAAAAGCATCGTAAAATCTCGTTATCATTATTTCTCATTAAATTATAGCTATATGAAAAATGCATGTAATTTTGTCGATAATAAAAAAGTTATTTTTCGAATAGCTGTAATTTGTGTAAAAATAATAATATCGAGATATTTATGAAAGGTTTTAACAGCTGTGAGAATCAGCTTGCAGGATCTTCCACTTGATTAAAGAAAATATTAATCAGTTGTTGATTTATTAAAGTTTGAACGCAACGAACGGATTTTCCGTGTAAATAAAAGGTAGAAAAGAATTATCATGTGTTACCGCTTGAGTTGGAGAGCTTTAAATTGTTATTCATTTAGGCGGAGTAAGAGTTTATTTATTTTTTGACATATCCTAGTATACGTAAAAAATTAACGTAAAATTAACTAGAAGAGACCATCGGATTTTCTTTTCCTTCAGCTTCGGAAACAATGTACCTGCGTAATTTTTACTTGCCTTTCAGTACAGAACAGCTTCGTCCGTATTGTCAGCCGGTGGATTACGTCAACAATTCTCTCTCGACGAGAACATCGAGATGTCCCTGTTCGGGGCGGATTTTATACGAAACATCGAGGGGCATTTAGGAATTCCCAATCATGATCCGATAGACGTACAATTTCATCCTCACGGTTATTTGTTTCTCGCTACTGAGGCTGGAGTCGAGACTTTGTGCAACAATTCGAAGCTACAAAATCACATCGGAGCGAAGAATGTTATTTTAAGCAGCGAACAGTTGAAAAGGCGATTTCCATGGTTGAACACGGAAGGTATCGCGGCTGGTTGCCTGGGGCTTGAGAAGGAAGGTTGGTTCGATCCTTGGGCTCTGCTCTGCGGACTCAAGAAAAAAGCCATGTCGATGGGTGCCGAATACGTCGACGGTGAAGTTATGGGATTTACGTACAGAAACGCTTCCGACATGTTGATTGGCGAAACGAATAAATCCGTTCACCAAAAACTCACCAGTGCCATTGTGAGTTTGTTTGAAATCGGCGAAGCTTATGTGCGAAAAAAATACTTGGAGAACAGTGAGCCAGCTATGAAGCCTGGCACATTATAAAAATCGTTCATTTTCATATGTATAGTCAGAATTCATGAAATCCAGTAAGTCCTTTGTCTTGGGGACTTCGTCAAGTGGACGAAACTGATCTAGATCAAGCGCTTGAAAGTCAACAGCATTTGTCCACACCGGTTTTATTTACCGATCGTCTCGTTTCGTAAACTTGTTACAGGTAAAAACGGCTGCTGGCGAGAAGAAGTTTATTAATTTCGCCATGGTAGTTGTAGCGGCCGGCGCTAACAGTGCGGACGTTGCCGAAATGGCGAATATCGGAACCGGTGAAGGTGTATTATCCGTACCACTGCCCGTTGAGCCAAGAAAACGTTTCGTCTATTGTTTCCATGCACCCAACGGACCTGGCCTCAATACACCGATGACGATCGATCCGTCCGGAGCTTATTTCAGGTTCGCGATAGAATCGAAAAGATACGAACGGAATCTCGTTTTTTACATGCCTTTTTTATTCTCTTTTTCTAAGTATTAAAATTATCCGCGAGTCTTTTTTCGATATACGAAGAGGAAGATTGCGTTCCTTATTGCGTTCCTCTCTCGCAGGCGGGAAGGTTTGGGTGGTCACTACATAGCCGGAAGGTCGCCGGATTTCGAGGACGAGCCCAATGTAGATAACCTCGACGTGGACGAAAAGTTTTTCGATGAAAAAGTTTGGCCGGTGATCGCTCATCGAGTCAAAAGCTTCGAAAATCTTAAGGTATCGGCGCAATCGACAAAGTTTGTTCCATCGGTCACCTAATCATCTCGTTTACTTTGCAGATTACCAACAATTTGGAAGAATTATAAATGAATATTCCAAACGTTTTGTTTCAGGTGAAATCATCGTGGGCCGGATTCTACGAATACAACAGATTCGACGAGAACGGAATAATAGGCCAGCATCCGTACCACTCGAATCTTTATTTCGCAACGGGCTTCAGCGGTCACGGTATTCAGCAAGCACCCGCGGCCGGTCGAGCGATAGCCGAATTGATTATCGACTCGGAATTCACGTCGATCGATCTTACGAGACTTGGCTTCGACAGATTCATAACACTCGAACCGATGAAAGAAATCAACATAGTATAGTAGAAATATGTCTTATATTTCGGAATTTGTATCGCGTTTTTTTTTTTTTTGATCGACGAACGATAAACGCGACCTTAGGTATAATTCAATGAGCGTAATTCGTGGTTGTAGAGCCGTGAATCAAGCGGTCTTTGTACAAAATTGCTCCTCTCCGCTGTGTATATATATGTATAACATATAACGTAGATGCAATTAGCGAAGATGTTAATTTCGTGATGATCAATCTTTTACGTATGCACAAATGAATGGAATTTGTTCGAGTTGCCATCAGTTTGTTTTTTTTTTTTTTCGTCTCCTTTTGGCACACCGATACCTCCGGATACCCACAAAAGTACGTCAGTTTTTTGCAGAGGCGAAGGGAAATTGTCGAACTATTGCCATTTCGCTTCGTTACTTGAATTGCTGGGGCGGCGGACCGAATATACTGCCGCTCTGTTTACTCGCTGTTCTCGATGGCGCGAAGCCCAGCATCTTTTGAATGTTCTGCAAAGCAAAATTTTCCTTGTAAAGCCGCTTTCTTCGAGAAGAGTGCAGTGTCTTAAGGCAGTATTCTAGTCTAGAAATAATTTTTTATTTTTTTGGGGCTTTTCCTTAAGGACGTGGCTCAAACGTCCAGTCGGTAAAAATCCTACGGCCAAGTTTTCTCCTAGGCGGCTCACATTTAGGGCAAACGAATAGAAAGACACCGTTCGTCGTTCAACGGAGCGGAAGGTGTTTCTTTTCTTTTTTCCGAAATATCAACCGTCTTGAAGAACATTGAGAATCTTCAAATCAACTATCTCTCTCGCACACATGGCCTTAAAGTATGACTTAAGAATACGTGCTCAAAAGGGAATTTCGAAATTCTCCATATTTACAAAGTTATAGCGATTTGAATACGACAGGATTGAGAAGCCACACAGGCGCGAATCGGACAATGAGAAGATTGTTAGGAAGCTAGAATTGCTCGCAGGGAAGAACGAGCCTCAGAAAATTATTTCGAAGTCGAGGAGGGCACACTTTACAAGGTAGGAATGGCTGATTAATATGACGTAAGTGTAACATGCCATTGTACCATTTAGATAGTTGCAGTTGCTGGAAATTGAACTCAAAACTTTAAACTCGTTTTTCTCGAAAAAAAAATGTTCAACCTGGTTGACATAAAATTTCGAGTTTTATTCTATCGATTGACTTCAAATTTGTTATGGAACTTCAGTATATATCCCTCTATCAAGCAAAGCAAGAGGTTGGCGAAGGGAGAATACTAAATATGATATGAAAAAGAGGAAGATGGGAGAACATAAAAAAAATTGTGCTGGAAGAGGTAAATAAAAAGAGGGACCAAGATATCCGAGGGGATCGGACAAAAATTGACAAATTTACTTGCTGCGACATATACAAAGAAGTGAAGACAAATCTAGAAAGAGGAAAGTACTGGGAAGAAAAGGAGACTAGGGGAGATATAAAAGAGGAATGGGCAAAACGCAGGGAAGAAAGTGTATAGCTACTGATTATGCAAAGTCTGCAATAAAGAAGAAGAGAGTGCGGAACATATATGGAGCTGCGTGAAAGCCAGGAAAAACATTAAAAAGGAATGGGTGGATGGATTGGACCGATGAAGAGGTGATAGAACTGGCGAAAGATTAAGAGAGTGATTCACAACACTTTAAAGGATAGTGTGGAAAGATCGTTATACGAATACATGCGAGCATTTAAGAAACTGAAAATGATACAAAGAATACTTACAAGGGGACCTTGCCAGGCACGCAATCAATTTCGAGGCATTCTTTCAGGGTAGTGTAGGGTTCGGTCCCAAGTGTCACCCCCTGCCACCGTTCACCCTGGTGGGCCGTCGTTTTCGCGAAATCGACCAAACAAAATGTGTGTGACGATTTTAGAACCTCGAAAATAACAAGAATTTTCGAAGCGGCGCTATAGCCTAGCGGTTAAGGTCTTCGGCTAGTACGTTGCTGGTTTTGGGTTCGAGTCCGGTTACCGCTATATATATATTTTTTTAATCGAAACGCTTTTAAACGTTATTTTTATTTATTTACCTTAATTTTAATCCAACTTTTTTATATTGCATTTACAATTCTTGCCCGCGTGATTGTAATCATCGTTTAAAAAATTTTGTATATCCAATTTTTTTTCTTATATTCTTCATCTAGTTTGAAATTATTGCTCGTTTTTTTATTGTTCTTATATTTTTTCTTTGTTTAAATTAATTTTCTTCTATAGTTTGATATTTTCATCTGTATTAATACAATTATTATTTTATTTACGCTTTTCATTTTAATTTTAGTTTTCTACGATTCCTTCTTTCGTTTACACCGTGTTTAAACTCTGTTTCGACAAAGCGGAGCTCAACCGAGCACTTTTCCTTTAATTTGAATTTTACTTCATTGCAATCACCTTTAACGTTAATGTAAATTTAATTTCCCTTTTCCATAAACCTTTCCTTGAAATCTCCATCCACGTCATTGTAATCGTAATGAAAGTTGTCGTTGAAATACTTTGGGTCCTTTTCGTGAAACGTACAATTTTTGAAACACTGATTACAATCACACGGGCAAGAATTCTGAACGTGATATAAAAAAGTTGGATGTAAATTAAAGTAAATAAATAAAAATAACGTTTACAAGCGTTTCTATTGAAAAAGAAAAGCGGTAGTAGGACTCGAACTCAAAATCAGCAGCGTACTGGCCGAAGACCTTAACCGCTAGGCTATCGCACTGCTTCGAAAATTCTTGTTATTTTCGAGGTTCAAAAATCGACACACAAATTTTGTTTGGTCGATTTCGCGAAAACAAGAGCCCACAAGGGTGAATGGTAGCAGGGGGTGACACTTGGGACCGAACCCTACACTACCCTGAAAGGACGTTCCAAAATCGATTGTGTGCCTAGCAAGGTCCCCTTGTTAATTAAACACTATTGAACGTACACGGACCTAAGAAGGATTCTGTACAAGAGGCACGAATGCTGTGTATTGCCAAATTATTGCCAAATTATTGCCAAATATTGGAAATTGCCAAATTATTATTTAAAAAAAATTGTTACCTGAAAAAACAGGCCAATAAATAAAATTTTTTCCAGTCGCTATTTTTTTTTTTCTTTGATACCTGCCTTGATGACATTTTTATCCATCAAGAAAATTGATTTTATTTCTGTTTTACATGAATGAGAGCTTTGAAATCATGTCAAGCATGTCTATTTTTTTACTGCCCATAACGTTTTAAGTTTGTATTTTTTTGCACAATATTTTTTTTGTAAATTCTTGAAACATCGACCAAAAGACAGCAAAAAAATAATACTAAAAATATTTTTTATTTTTCCTTTATCAAGCCCGAAAAAACGTCCAAAATTTAGGTCTCTAGACTAGAATTCTGCCCCAAGGGTGTACGGAAGATACAATCCGAGGCAACAGTAGGACTTCTCGACTATTCGTACCTGTCTGATACTCATGGTGCAAAGAATATAGAGGAATATAAAGGAGCATTCCGTGTAATCGTCGCCGGGTAGATTTCTGTGCGACAAGCCTTGGATCCAGCTGATGGGTACGAACGGTAGCCTCGCGACGATTCTTCCGTCGAAAATACTATTGAACATGCTGAGAAGGGCGGTAAATGCGAAGCCTATCGCGAACATCGATTTCATCTTGACGAGCGACAGATCTCGATTGTTGTTCTTCAGCCTTTCCTCCTCTCTCTCGATCTTCTTCTTCTGCTGTTTGTCCAGCGAATCTCCGTGTGCCTCTTTGCGTTTTTCCACTTTTCACCGTGCAAAAAAACGATAGAAACGTCATTATCGTCCTTTCGACGTGCGGAAAGTGAGGTTAAGTAAATTTTCGTAACGATACTCCGAAATTTCGGAGACTTACATTTTTTGCTCTGTCGCTCTACCTCGGCCTTGAGCTTTTGATATTTCTCAGTTCTGTAAACCATGAGCCACGTCAAGCCTTGAAAAATGAGAAAAATCAATGAGCGCAAAGTTGATGAAATATTAATGAGCCACACGCGCACTGATCCAATTATATTCGTATCGACGTGTCCAGAATTTATTTTTTGTTCTCGTATGTTTTATTTCATTGAAACGGTATTTTTGTAACTCACCCTCGCCTAGCAAAGCTGTACAAACACTTATAAATACTATTAACACTGTGTCCGCCCACATATTTACAATTTTATTTATTTTATAAATATATATATTAAGACGATAATTATGAGGAGGGTCTGGACGAATACATGCGAGGACCGACGACGTCGTCACTTTTCGCTGAGTCCGGGCAAAAACCGTGTACTGCTGTGAATTATTATCATCCCACGACACTTGTCCCCCAAGCGGCTACATCGCAAACTTTGCACCTTCGGCGCAATCTTCTACGCAGGAATATATTTTTGGACGACACGTACTTCCGACCATCCCTTCCGAATTATTGAAATTTGGATTCATCGATAAAAAGCACTTTCCGCCAATCTGATGCTGTCCAATGCTGATATTTTTTGGCAAAATTCAATCTGGCCTATTGTTTCTTTTTACTGATAAATGGTTTTTTTTACACCAATCCGTCCCAACAGTCCTACAACCTTTAGACGTCGGGATACTGCATTCCGACTAATGTCGGCACGATTTTCGCTACGTAATTCTTACGAAACGCTTGCTACAGTTTTTCGTGGATCTATAAAGCACTTCGTTTTTATTATTTTGTCAACGCATTCCGTAGTTTTCCGCGGTCTACCCCTTCGACTTTTGTCACACAACGAATTTTGTTAATTTGTATTTACGAATAATGCGATTGATCGCACTTTTTCCAATGGATCAAGTAGTCGCGATATTGCGAGAACTCTTTCGCCGTGCAAAAAAATAATATATCACTTTATTATTCATATCATAGCTCTATTAAAAATTCGAAATGATTAATGAGTTCAGCAATTAAATATTTTATCAGTTTACTAAAAAATAGGGTGGCTCGGAACTTTTGCACGCCACTGTATGTCGTATTCACAATAGCTCGGTCGGTACAGCAGAGCGTTTTGAGAAACGTTGATAGGGATAACAGTGACACGAAAAAAAGATCACCGGAATTTTTGCAATTATATATTTCAAAAGAGGTCTCAAGACTTTTTTTTTTACAGCAAACGCAACAATAGATTATTATTACAACGCGTTATTAAATTTTTCATCGAAAACGTCTTTAAAAGCCATCTGGGCATTTATTTCACAATCAAAGGTATCGATATTGATATAAAAAAATATATTCGCATCGAAGTCTCGGTCAATGTCAGAGGAGGTAAAAAGAAAAATCGCGCACACTCGCCGAGACCCGAAATACAAAACTTGCTTTCTTCGTTATAATTCATTCTCTAACGTTTACTGGAATGTTAATGTACAATTGAAAGGAAGAAAGCCATTAACGTGTGCCCTCTATAAATAGTAAGTAACAATACGAATAACGCGCGTTCTGAGCTGGCTCCTCGGAAGAACCTAAGACGAAGAAAAGAGAGAAAAAAAACGGACAATAACCAATTATTTTTATTGTAACGGAGTATCTCAATCCTCGTTTTAGTCCGTCATCGTAACCGAATGTCCATGGATTCTGTTTTTAGGGAGCTACTACCAGCCGCGGGCTCGACGACTGAAGATTCCGGAAGTACTTCGATCTTTGGCTTTTGCGAATCAACGTCGCTTTCTTTCGCGATAAGAACTTTTCTGATTTCACGGCCAAGGGCAGCGCCGAGAGGCGGTGGCACGGCGTTTCCGACCTGGCGATGCTTGTCCAGTACTGTACCGTAGAAACGATAGGAGTCCGGAAATCCTTGAGATCTCGCGCATTCCCTGACACTCACAAGACGAGTTTGCTCCGGGTGTAAAACACGACCCTGAAATAAAAAAAAAAGGAACAATAACAATCGCGGTCCTCGTAGTTATGATTTTCTATGAAAAAGTTTAGCAATAAATTTGGCTCATCTTTTGTGTGTTTATGTTAAATGATAGCGATCAGCTATCTCTCACTCATCAGTATTCATATTTTTATGACGTAACGCCTTTCATTTCATTGCCGTTTTAGTCCAGTAAAAGAGACGAAAACCCAGCACTTTTTCGCGTAGAATTAGAATTTTTGACTGCAGCTAGATGGTTGCATACTGAAAGTAACCCCAATGAAATTTTGCGCCTCAACTCGCTCCAACCCTAGGAAATCGGGGTTGAAAACTTAAAAATCGCTGTATCTCGATCATTAATGGCCCGATCAAAAAAGGTTTCAAGCAAAAGTTGTTGGGAATAATAAAATACGTATAAAGTTTTCTGACGTCTAATCCTCTATCTTTGAAAATAGCGACACAAGAACGGTTTTAAAATTCGGGTTTGCTTGTCCGCGAGAACACCACTAACCCAGACAAGGAGATACATGCGCTGAGTGTGGCGGAAGCGTGGCTGCCAGTACGAGCGGTACGGGGACACATAGGATGTCTCTTTTTTCCAGTGGTGCGCATCCAGTAAATTCGCTAACTTTATGACGTTAAAACGGACATTAAAAAAGGCTTAAAATATTTTTTTCTCGCTAGAACTATGGAGGAACTTATTCTGATTCAATATATATCGAAAAAAAATGTTTAAGGTGTATAAATATTTTTTACGATTCTAAAGATGTATGTTGTTGATGTTTTCGCATCAACCCCGAATTTTCTAAACGTTTTTGTGTCGCTATTTTCAAAATAGGGGGTTAGATGTCAGATAACGTTGTACGTATTTTATCATTCGAAACAATTTTTGTTTGAAACATTTTTTGATCGGGCTATTTATTATCTAAATAAGGCAATTTTTAAGTTTTCTACCCCTATTTCTTAGGGTTAGGGCGAGTTAAAGGGCAAAATTTCATTGGGGTTACTTTCAGTATGCAACCATCTAGCTTCAGTCAAAAATTCTAATTCTACGCTAAAAAGTGCTGGGTTTTCGTTTCTTTTACTGGACTATTCGTATATCTCGGAGCAATGCTACGTACTGAACAAGCAGCAAATCCGGTAACCAGCAGGAGGCCATGTATTTATTTAGAGTAGTGTAGATTTATGGCTTCACCGTTTATTTAATTATATATTTTAATAAAACTAATAATAAAAAACTTGCATAATAGGTGAATTAACGCTTCCAAAATATACGTTCATGTTTTTTATTTTGTGAAAATCGATGGTCTTTATTTGAAATTCTGCCAAAAATCGAAAAATAATCCTAGCTCGACGAATTGAGCGACAGTTTTTAGAGTAAACGATTGCGAAGAGAATGCGAGCGGAGCGGAGTTCCAAGTCGAAACAGAAAAGAAAGAATCGATGATTCCATGAAGCCAGTTATTTTTGGCAGCGATAAAATTTTTTTAATTTATAAGTGGATATCGACACATTTTTAATCCCTGAATACGAATTCGCCGCTCACTTGTCCCAAAACTTCGTCATATCGTTACTCGCATGTAATCGGCGGGAAATTTTTTAATGGTTGAATCCTTAAAATGGTGTAAAGGTATAAAAATTTGCACAAACTTTTATTTTTTAGTTTATACCCCCCCCCCCCCCCCCGCTAAACCTTTACTCGTTTCAATTAATTGAATGCCCCGTTTTTAAATGCAGCGTGAAAGAAAGAAAAATAAAGGGGTGGTTTATCTCGTAATTTTTGTTTTTTCCCTCTACGAATTTTTTTCTGATTTTTTTCCGCAAGGTCATTCAGCTTTATCTAAATTTGTGCAAACTTCAAAAATGCGCTGCAACTCGAAAACGATGGGGTTTGAAACGAAATATTCGGACGAACAAAAGACAGGTCAAAACAAGCACAATGTTTTAGAAATGTGTTTTTATGATCCCCTTCTGACCGAAAAACGCCAGAAACGGTGTCCACACACGTAGCCGGTAGTCCACGTTATGAGCGTATACCAATTTCAATAGCAATTTGGGAGCGACGAAGAGAATTAGTTCACCGCCAAATTTACCTGTTTGCCCATGGGCTCGGGATTCGTAATGGTGGTACCGAAGAATCCATCCCACTCCAATCTCCCGTACAAACCGGCCCAATGATTGTGACGATTGCCCGTGTGCGGGAGACACCAAGGTATCAAGGTGTTGAACTGTCGATCGATCGGATCGCAAGTTTTTCCAGCGCAACAGGAGCACACTCCTCGATACGCGCCGGTACTGCTCCGTCCAGCTTTCTTGTCGTCGTGGGTATATTCCAATTTTTTCGAAAACGTGCCGTCGCTCAATCTCACCACGACGTTCGGTAAATCGCGCCAATCCGAGCCGGTCGCCGTTGGTATGTGAGCCATTCGTGCTTCGACCAACGGAGCCATTTCCTTGCATATGTGATCGCTCAATCTCGTCTGATTTTGGTTTCCACGAATCTTTGAACCAACGAATAGCTCAATTTATTCAAAAGTATTCAAACAAATTAAATTATACTTTCTACGCGATGTTCCGAAGAGAGAATTCCTCACCTTCCTCTGGAAATGCGAGACCGCCTCACCGCCGTACGACATTTCGTCGATGCTACAGCCATTCTTGATGCTTGGCAGATCGGACATGGCGTCTCTGACGTTTATAGTTCTGTAAGGCGCCGATTCCTGCCACTCGCAATTCGACTGATACTTCTTGTCATCGACGAGAACGCTCAATTGACAAGCTCGCTTGCTGAATACGTGAGTGGGCTCCGGATATTTGGCTAAGACTTGACCAGGAGCTGCGGCCAGTATTATCATTCTATGAATGATAAAATAAAAAAAAAACATCGCAATTTTTCGAATTTCAGTCATTTTGAAGGATTTTGAAATCGCGAATCGTTTTTTGTTTACCTCCTGCGAGTCTGGGGCACTCCGTAATTGCCCGCCTGAAGAATTCCAAATGTACACTGGTAGCCCATTCTCACCAAACACCTAAGCGTCAATTTCAGAACCATGGAGCGCTTGAAAGACACGAAATTTCTCACGTTCTCCATTATAAAGAGTCTCGGTCGATAGTAATCGCAGTAAGACAGATACGACACGACCAAAGAATTTTTGAACAACGAGTATTGTCGCGAGTTGAAGCGATTCATGCCGCTGAAGCCTTGACAGGGTGGGCCACCGCACATCAACTCGACCTCGCCCTTTTGCGGCAATCGTTGACCAGTATCGTCCGTCGATTCGCCCTGAAATTTTACGAGTTATATATATACTCCCAACGATTGTAATTATATGTAGTCTGTATGAACAGTAGTCGACGCGCGACCGAGGTGCGGCTGCGATTTGCCGTCTTAAGCAACGTCGGCTGTACCAATACTTGAATAGGTGACCATTTGGCTGTCAAACTTACGTCCATAACTTTTCTCAGCAGGACATTACAGTCCTCTGTGAATACGGTGGCTTTCGGATAGTTCAGTCTGTACGCCCAAGCAGCAGGTTCTTCCTTTTCAATAGCCCATCGACTTTCCGTGATGCCAGCCTCGTGCAAACCCTCCGACAGGCCTTGAAAGTCATAAAATTCGAATGAACTTCAATCATTCGGCAAAAACGAGGTTGGCTCTTTTACCTCTGCAAAAAAAACTTACCACCGCAGCCGGCGAATACGTCGAGAGTCTGCAGTTTATTGACGACGGGTGCATGGTCTATCGGTTTGTTGATGAGCTTTCTCATTTCGCTCTCTTCGGTCGTCTTGCTTTTTATTTTTGCTTTGCCCTTCGCTTTGGTCTTTCCCTTGCCGAAGCGTCCGATCTCCATTGCCTTCAACGGCGGCTCCTCGAAGCTCTTCTCCGCAACGTTGTAAGTTTGCGTGAAATAGAAACGATGCGGACCGCTCGTGGTCCAATCCTCGACCGATGTGTCCAAATTCTCGGAGTACATGAGATAACATTTACCGGCTACGTCGAGAAAGCTAACGTTGCAGACTGAAAAAAAAGTAGATTGAATATTATATCGTTAAGGCGATATTCGTTGTTGCACTTTACAGATATTATTAAAAAAAAAAAAACACTCCATCGTATCTTACCCTCGTCGCTCCAATAGAGTAAATTCAAATCGGCCTGTTCCACCAACGACACACCCTTATGCGTGTTTTCGGGTCTGTACATTTTCGTGACTCTCATCCAAATGTCGTTCGGCGATACGAGCTTGTCGGTCGTCGTTGCGTAAATGGCTTTTATGTAACCGACGTTGAAGGGCTCGGGCGTATCGTAATTCGAGCCTTTAACGTGATCCGAAGATTTGCGATAAAATTCTGGATACATATCCTCGTCAATTTGATCCCTTCTGGATCTCGGAGGATCCGAAATTGTCGAAGTGTATCTGAACTTGAAGGATCGGGGAAAGAGATAAACTGCATTGCCAACGCGAAAATCGTTCCCTTTGTACTGTACGAGACCGTACTCGACCTCGCGACTGTTCTTCTCCTCGCCCCGTTCGAATACCTAAGATAAAATTTATTTACCAAGGTGTATGCAGAACGCAAAAACATCGAAAAAATGTCTACGAACTTTGGGTGTGTATTGTTGCTGCAAAGCTCCGAAGCGCGAACACGCCGGGCAATATCTATGACTAATTTCAGCTCGAGTACACTCGGGATCCGGGAGAGGATCCTCGAATCTCGCGTTCTCGGCTGTATAACGCTTTTGGTAGAAAAACGTTTTTCCATCCTGATTCTTAATCTCGTCCTCCATACTGAGGTCGGTATTGCCTAAAACGATATGAAACAAAGATACGTTGAGAAGGTATGGGCGATAAATTCTCATATAATGTCTTGAAACAAACGAAGTAATAATGCATCAAACTTTTATCGCTATGGTATTCTTTTTTAATGATTCCCATACATCATTAAAAAAATTAATGAAAAAACGTTTTTCGCGAAGCTCACCTATCTCGGCCCAATTCGCAGGAATATTGTGCCTGATGACAGTGCATTTTGAGGAAATAGAGATGAGTGGTACGTCGTCGCATTCGTCGATCAGAAATAGTTCCATCGGATCGGAAGTTTCGCCCAGAATCGTGTCGCTTCCGCGACGAAACCAATTCGCGTGAAAAAGTCTCAAGCCGAGCTTGTTCTGCCACATATAAAGAACTTTGGCGATTTGGAGGGGAATCGTTGGATCGCTCGATTCAATCATGACGCAATCGTTCGTCGATATAATCTCGGTTCCCACGATTGCCGAGGAGTAAAATTTTCTACGACCGTCGTCAAAGATTTCATCGCCTTGCCACTCGACCTGTTTTTTCAGGCACTTGAGCGATTTTATTATTTTTTCATGAGTATTCTCGCACACGTTTTTCTCGATTGTATCGAACTCTTCCTCGTCCTCCGCGTCGGAATCGTCCGCCTCCTGCAGCGCCATGTTCGGACATCGTCGTTTCACGCAAGCCTGCTTGCTCCTTCCCGTACCACCGAATTTCGTCATGTCCTTGCAGGCCGAACAGGCACCGCAGTCGGACTGCTGACAAGCCTCGCACACTCCGCATCTTCGTCTCTTCGGACCCTGGAATGAAAATAAACCGCTGCGATAACCGAACGTCCCTTTATGTATAAAAAATAAAAAAGGAACGGAAGAAATAACTTTATTGCAACCCTTCTTTCCGCAAATACTTCTCTACGCGTCTTTTTTAAAGCATAAGATGATTATTATGAAGAATTGAGACGGTGCGCTAACTACAAAACTTAAGGTATTCCTTTCACGGACCCGAATATTTAACAACCGATTTTCGCTTACAATTAAATAAAAATATATGCCAGTATACTGGTGAAATTTCGAGCCAAGTTACCGAACTTTCAACAAAAAATAACCACTTTAAAAATCGTATCATTTATGCAGCACCTTATGGAGATGGCATGCTGGCCACATTTCTATCTGATGATTTATATACTAAATAACTCGAAATGTCTGATAGAAACTGCTCTCAACATGTAAAAATTCTGAACATTCCGTCATGACAATGAAAACAGGGAGTTACCGAATGTTTAAAGAAAATAATGATAGAACGTAGAAAAATGGGACGAACAGAAGAATTTTCATTTCAGTACAGCTTTGGGTATAATAATATTGGGTATAATAAAACGTCATTGTAATCTACTAATTCAAAAGGGCCCTGGCTCAAGCGCCCACAAGATACGACCCTCCGCGAAAGGAATATCTTAAGCTTGGAACAAAGCTTAAGATATTCCTTTTGGATATACCTTTCACAAAGGGACTATCTGTTTCACCTTCTCAAAAGCGCAGCTCGAGGCTGTATGTCGTGTGAAATGAGAAGCAAGCCATATTAACAACGACCGAAGAGTGCTAGCGAAATTGGTTGATGAGTTGACATATTTTTTGATGTTTTTTAATAATCAAGATCGATACTATACTTTAAAAATGATGCCATGAGCAGTTTTATGCATAAACCTTTTTTAATTGCTAGTTACACCCACCGATGATTCCTTGGCGTTGTCTTCGGCCAATTGCTCGGTGAAGAAAGTCTCGAACATGTTGTTGACCAGTTGAGTCGTCGTGGCTTTCGTCCATGCCGGTTTTTTCGTCTTTCGTTGAAGACGTTCGGTTCGGCGGCTGGCCAATCTCTTTCCGAGCGTAACACCGGCGAGATTTACGAGAGCTCGCATACAAGGGCTCGTAATTAGTAGTGGATCCTCGGGATTGGCTGATGTGTCGAACGAGAGTACTTGATCGCAAATGAATTGCGCGTGTCTGAGCAAGGAATCTTCCGTGAATAGCACTGAACCTTTCAGCGGTGGTACCGTCTTGAATTTACGAATTTTTTCGTTTAGTTAGTTTCTCCGTCATCACAACCGGTTGTAAATTATGAATTTTGTTGTCAATGCAGGGGGTAAAAGTACCTGTAACTTATTGATGAGGTCCTCGTAAGTAGGGTCTATCTCGTCCAGCAGGAATTCAATGACCATTTTGCTCATGTGAATTTTCTCTCTGACAGTGATCATAAAAGGCTCGTATGCCTCGGACGGCTCCATGAGAATGTACTCGCCGAATGGCGTGTTGAATCCGATGAGAGCCAATTCCCCGCCGTCGAAACCAGATACCCACCACTCGTTTATCGGACCCATGTCTTTTGTTGGTACGCCACCCTCCGGACTTGGATCTTCCTCGTAAATCGCCTTCATGTAGCCGGAGAAATAAAGAAGTACATTCTTCTCTATCAGGCCAGTGTCGAACGGACACAAGTGGCCATTTTTGTCGTATACACTGTCGAATAAATCATACATATTTAGAGTAACTTGACGTTGCGCAGTACCCATCAATTGATTTGCCAGGAAATAATCTATTTTCCATCAAACATAAAATTAGATACTCCTCAGTTGTATTATGTATTTTTTTTTTCTTGAAGCCAATAAAATTGAATTTTCATCAAGTATCAGCAACAGCAATGACAACAATAATAATAATCTAAAATATAATAATTAACTAAAAGTGTAAAAACTGGAAAGAGTGTACCTGGGCAATAAAACTACTACTACTACTACTACTAGTAATAATAAACTAAAATATAAGCTTAAAGTAAAATAATAATAACAGAATTCGAATAATAAACATATTCTATTGCATTCATACACTAGGCACAAAAATTAAAGGATACTAAAAAATCTCTAAATTTTTAGGTGATTTTCAGAAGGCTATAACTTGGCGAAAATTGGTCGTAGAGCAATAAGAAAAGCAAAAGCAAATTCACGTTTGAAGTCTCTAGTTTTGAGACCCAGAGGTCAAATATTTTTAACATTGACCGTTTCTGAGCAAGCTTAAAGAGAACGGAGAAAAAAATTTCAAAATTTTTGTCTGTCTTTCAAGAGGTTCACGGGCTTGAATAATTTTTTTTCAGCAATGTCACCTTAAAGCTCGCTTAGCTTGATTCTTCCCCTTCAATTTGAGCGGTTCATGAGCTTTGTACGATGATTTCTCGCTAAGTTATGGTCGTTCAAAGCAAAAAAAACCTTTTTGGCTTTGATAATTCATAAGTCGGGAACTAATGATTGCACAGAAAATAAAAGGAGGATTTTGAAAACTTTGAAGTATCCTCTATACGGTGTAATTATTGTTTTTTGTTAAACAATTTTTTTTTTATGCAAAATGCGTTTTCACGGATTTTTTATAAACTTGAGATAACTCAACAAATAACGGATACACTAAGGATAGTTTCGGTTTTTTTCTAACCTCAAAGTATCCCAAAAAAGCCCTCAAGAATTCAAACCGCTGCGATTTTTCTTTTATTGTGATCGAAACGATTGAATTCATTACTTTTGCTAAAAGTCAATTAACTGATACATTTGGCATCTTTTACTCATTTCTTTAAATTGAAAATGTTTTGTTTTTGCAAAAAATCAATATTTTTTTCATAAAAAATGTTAGATATTGAAAAAAATGAAAGAATTATTTGAAAATTTTAGTTCCCGACTTATGAATTATCAAAGCCAAAAAAATCATTTTTGCTTTGAACGACGATAACTCAGTGAAAAATCAGTGTACAAAACTCATGAACCGCTCAAATTAAAGAAGAAGAATCAAGCTAAACGACCTTTAAGGTGACATTGCTGAAGAATATTTATTCAAGCCTGTGGACCTCTTGGAAGACAGGCAAAAATGTTGAAATTTGTTTTCTGCTGATCTCTTTAAGCTTACTCAGAAACAGTTAGTGATAAAAATTGATCACTGGATCTCAAAACTACAGACTTCAAGCTTGAATTTGCTTTTTTTCTTATTGCTCTACGACAATTTAACGCCAAGCCTTCTGAAAATCTTCTAAAAATTCAGAGATTTTTTCGTATCCTTCAATTTTTGTGCATAGTGTATGTTAGAAATCAGCTGAAAATTCTGAAGCTTCCAGACTACTTTGAAATTGATCCGAGCTATTTCGATATTCCAAAAGAGTATAAAACTACGGAGCTGGATATACCTGAAATATGTCAATTTATTTTGCGGTCTTTCATCGCTCTCAAAAATAGCCTCTTCATCACCCGTGAACAACGACAATCTGGGATCGGTGAGCGAGACAAATTCTTCCATAGCGCCGTTCGGATGACCAGGATACAATTTTATCTCATTCTCCGATAATTTTTGCCTGCATATCTGACAACGCGGCTGTATCTCGGATACTTTTTTAACCGGATTCTTTATCGCTCTCGCGTTCTTCGTATCTCTTTCAGTTTTTATCTTTTTTTCAGCAGGCGACAGAATGGCGCCGTCGTCTACCTCAGCCGCGGCACTAGGATTGTCATCTTCCTCCTCTTGCTTGATGTCGGGCGATTCTTTGAAATTTGACGACGTCATCAACTTCTTTTCAGACTGTACTTCCGGCTCGCCGTTTTTTCTCTTGGCTTCCAGCGTCGCAAACATACCGACTATCGAATGGTTCTCCTGAGAGGACGACTGCTTGAATCTGGTGTGCCGTCGGCCACCCTCGCCGCCAAATTCCCTCCTGCCATGAGGTCGCGAAGCATTTTTCTCTCGCGACGATGAGTTTACGGAGCCACGCGCGCCCTCGACACCTTCGGACACGCTCGATTGATCTTTATCGTAATCGCTGGCGCTCAACGTCGCAGCGGACTCGGAATTTATCTCGACCCATGCATTATTATCGTTTTTCTTCTTACCGTTCAACAGAGCTTGCTTTCGCATCTTCGTACCCAGAACGTTGTCGGCCTCATCGTAATTCTCCTTCTCGTGACTGTCATCCGGTGAAATAACCGCCGACGGCATTTTGCCCGCCGAACATTTATCAATTTTCGCCCAAATACGCGCGACAATTCGTTATTTGAGTATTCTCCGTCACAATCGTTCTCGATTGTTGCCAAGTAAAACGTACGTATTCGCGAGTGGACGATCGCGTGAAAACAATATTGCAAATTTCTTTGTCCGTGTCTGCACGCTCTCGTCGAGATTGCCGCCAACCTTGCTTTTGTTGTTCAAGCAGTAACGGTACACTTGGATACACTGGCGGTATGCCAAATTGGCGTTTTTTTCCGCGTTGCTTGGCGCGCGGCAGCTGACGCGAAAGTGGCGCCAGCTTTGACAGCGGCAACCCAACGGACTACGATCCCCGTCGCGAATTCTACTGTAGTGTATGACGGAATAAAGGAAATCTACAGCTCCTACCAAGTGTAATCCTGATGATCTCTGATGGTAATAAATATATGTATATGCATTATTGAGTTGCGTGAACAGCTGTTCAAAGGTCCAAGAATCTTTATATTTTTGGTGAAAACCAGGAGGGTGCCAATCGTATATATTCTCTTAACAATCTATGTCCCCGTTATTGACGCCACGGAAAGCAGCCATAGACTTATAAGATAGACGGAACGCTCTTATGATCCGTTTGAAGCCAACATATAAAGGACAGAAATGAGTCGGAAGTACTCCCGACATATCTCTGTTCTTTATATGTTAGCTTTAGTGCCTCTTGCGGGAGCGCTCAGTCTACCTTCTACGTCTATGGTATATTTCAGACCACTCGAATACGCGACTTGAATACCCGCCTATGCAAGTCGCGGATTCGAGTGATCGAAAAATACGAATGCTACAATAAAAAAATTATTATGATTCGACTAAATTTAATAATATAACAAAGAAATTAATATTTTATTTCAATGTATGCAATTCTTAACGTACATTTATAACATTTTTTTCATATATTCAATACATCTTGCAAATTTTTAATCGTTCATTCACGCTGCTCCTAGAATGTAAAATCTGCAATTTAAAAATATTACGAGTTACTTTTTTTCATTAAAAAAAATTGTACCGTAAAATTTATGATTTGTCTGAGTCCTTTATGTAAAATTTATAATTAAACAAAATAATTATGATACGGAAAAGGTTAACGCATTTGCATCATCGCTCTACTTAAGCTGCCGCGTTGAAACATCAGCGACGTTCAACTGACGACTGACTCGTATCACCGCGCGCGGTCGATCGTATGTGCAGTAACGGGCATCCAAATTATTCATGGAGTTTATTAACAATGTACTGTTTAAAACGATTGATACACAGTATTATATCGCAAATATCGCATTTTACATTTTTTTTACAAAAAAGGAAAAACAAATATTTTTTTATACATAAAATAAAATTATTTAAATTAAAATGAAAATTTAAATAAATTCATTTTCGTGGAATTCTTTAAAGTGGTCAATACATAATGCTTTATCACAAACATGGCATTTAAAGACTGTCTCTCTTCGAATTGACTTACTTAAGCATACAACGCATCGTTTCGATGTTCTATTTCCCTTTGCTAGAGTTGCAGGTATCCGTACAGGAAAATGCCTGCCAGTAAATCGCGTAATGGAATCATTGATAGGTGCCTTATTTACATTTATGTTGGCTAAATATTTATCAATAATTTCTTCGGCTAATAGCTGTTTATACACATGAAACGCTCGATCTTTCTTATGATTTTTAAAAATTACGTAACTGTTCAGCAACATCATGTCAATAAAATAAAAAAATATTTTTTTATAGGCTTTTTTACATCTTCGCATAGTGTGAAATTTACTTAACATTTGGTCGGCAACATCAACTCCACCCGTATATTGATTGTAATCTATTACTGCGGTTGGTTTTAAACTCTTTTGTCCAGTATATCGGTTTCGTTTCCCTGTTTCAGCAAAATCTAAATCGTGCATAGTAGTTAGTATAACGACATCTTTCTTATCCTTCCACTTTATCGCCGCTATCTCTTTTGTACAAAATATAACAGCTTCTCCCTCTTGTAATTGGTGTGATTTTAATTCCGGAGGCATTCCTTTCCTATTTATTCTCGCTGTTCCACATACATTTGTTTTCATATTATATAATTCTCGGTATAATGTTGGTGAACTGTGCCAATTATCAATGAATAAGCAATACCCCTTGTGTAATAATTGACTCTCTTTCAACAAATTGATTACAACATTTCTGCTAGCATATCCTGTATCAGTTTTATCTTTTCCTGTATATATATTGAAATTGTGTATGTATCGCGATTGTGAATCACAGAGTTTATAAAACTTGACACCAAATTTAGCACGTTTTGTTCGAATAAATTGTATATAATGCAAACGACTTCTACTTGACATTAGTGATTCATCAATGGAAATGTTTTTATTTGGGACATGCATGCCAATGAAAGTTTTTTTCACTATTTGAGTAACTTCTCGAATTTTTATCAGTGCGTCATTAGGATTATTTGTACTGGAAAATTGTAAATTTTTTGAGATAGAAATAAATCGGTTACGGCTCATGATATTCTTAAAATACGGAGTTTCTATACTTTTATCAGTAGTCCAATAGCTTTGAATCGTGGGCTTAGAAACTAGACTCATTAAAATATTTAAAGCAATAAATACTTTTAATTCGTCGTCTTCAAGAGGTACAAACTTTGCGTCGCTTGCGCCATATTTATTTGTTTCCGTAATTATTTTTGTAATGAACTCCTTGTTAAAAAGTAGTTCAAAAACCTCCCTTCTCGACAGGCCTCGTGTATTTACGGTTGCACCGCCCGCACTTGAAAAACCATGTATAATGGGAGTATGATTTTCGGCTTTCCACACGTACTCTTGATTTATAAAACTGCCGCACTGTTCATTTTCGCTATCATCACTTGACGAAATCCTCCGGCCACGTCTTCTAGGACGTCGTACCTCAATACTTGAATCCGAATCAAGATACTCAAAATCCATTGGGGCAACTAAATTTCAGATTAAATTATCAAATAAGATTGTTTTCTAAACTTGGATTTCTTGAATTTAAATATAGATTGACAGCACTTACTCATAGTGGCAGTTTGAAAGATTTTCACAAAAAAAGTAAAACTTATTTAGAATACACTGATGTACATTAAACTGATGGAACCGAAACGCTCCCACAAGTGGTTAAACGTGGTCTGTCGCCACTAAAGAATATTTCGCAACTGTTAAAAAAAAAGCAGTCGTAGGCTCGCGGATTATTCCACGCTCGGTGATAGCTGACAGTCGTAGGCTCGCGGAATTTTCCGCGCTCGGTGATAGCAGACAGTCGCGGCTCGCGGATTTTTCCGCGCTCGGTGATAGCAGACAGTCGCGGCTCGCGGATTATTCCGCGCTTGGATGCAAATGGGAATATAGATTTTTTTTAAATTGTAGCATTCATATTTTTTCCATCACTCGAATACGCGACTTGCATAACCGGCCTATGCAAGTCGCGGATTCGAGTGATCGAAAAATACGAATGCTACAATAAAAAAATAATTATGATTCGACTACATTTAATAATATAACAAAGAAATTGATATTTTATTTCAATGTGTGCAATTCTTAACGTATATTTAGACCCGTGAACGGCGAAGGAAAATGAATGCGCATTTGACAAGGCGCAAGGCTGTTCCACTTCCACTGCTCCGTTGTCTCCCACCATGACGCCAATTGAAAAGAGAGAAGAGTACTCCCGACGTACCTCTGTTCTTTATATGTGTCTCTTATGGGAGTGTCGCTTATGGGAGCGCACCGTCTATAAAAGCTGCCCACCACGCAGCGCTAGTAGTCACCCGCGTTACCTCGTCTCCGCAAAACGCCTCGCCGCGTCATTTCAAATATCCGCAACCTTGACATTTTCTTTGGTTTTCACCGTTTTCTCAATTAAAAAAAAAAAGTGTCGAAGTTTTAGAAGGTTTTCTGCAGTTTGGTGCAAACAAAAAGAGTAGTGTAGTGATTCGTCATCAAAGTGATAAAATAAAAAACATTTTCGGTGATTTTCGTTTTTACATTTAACAATACCTGCGTGCATGGTTCTTGGCTGCACGTCGGGTTATCAATCAAACAAGGAAAAGTCATATTTTTTTCAATGTACTCCGTGAGTCAGAAGATCTGGAATTAGGAAAGAGCCATCGGACGCAGAGGCATAAGCATTAACCCACACGCGTCGAAGGGAGACACTGCGCGACTGGAGTGGGGTTAACGCAGATGACTACTAGCGCCCCTCGTGGAGAGGGTCATAAGAGGGACCCGATATTCGAAGAGTGTCACCTCCATCGTGAAAACCATAGTTCAGCTTATTTTTGGGAGCAACTGATTAAGTGGAAAAATAAATAAAACGTAAAACGACGAGTACGCAATGAAAGTCTTGCCGTTTGTTTTACGTAACCTCAAAATTACTGTTTGACAGATCGCGTGACAAAGTTTCACGTTTCATTCCATATTACAATAATAGTTTATTAACTAACAATTCAAAAGTAATGTTCGGTAATAAGAAAAATCGAATAATTCCACCGCGTCCACATCCACTTCTGCCCGATCAGATTATCGAGGACCTCAAGTGTGCGGGAAACGATGACGTTGCATTTAATATTCGCAAGAACGGTAAAAACCTTACATTTTTGTTTATCATCTTATTAATATTGTAAAAGTATCGCGTCTGCCTGTTTTTTTTTTCCGTCTTTTGAGGCAGAAATTCAGCTAGAAGGATTGGAATACGATTTTCAAACGGTATTCATCATTTTTGAAATTTTCCTGTACATTCTCTTTCAGACAAATCCAGCAGCGACGACTTACATTTTCCCACCAATGCAAACGACCCCGTCAACGTATACAAGAAAGTGAAAACGTATTTGGACGTGAACAAAAAGTTGAAGAATCTCGAAGAATCACTTTGCAGCAGCGTCGAAGTCTTGAAAGAGGTGGATGAAGATATTATGAAATTGGCGCAAGAAATAAAGATCCAAGCTCAGACGGTGCTGGTTGACTGACAGTAAATATGTGTTGTGTTCATTTATTTTTTAAACAACAGTAATAGAGTACAAGTCCTTTCTCCTGTCTAATTCAATACCGATAAGTACGATAAATGTATATGCAATGAAGAAAAGCAGCAGATCAGACCATTTCCCGACAAGGGAATATCTAGACCTGCTCCTTCTCTTTCATTCTATCGTGTGTGCGATCACTGACAGATTCATCGGATTCCTGCAATCTAATATATTAGAGTCTTAAATGACACAATTTGTGCTTAACTTCAAATCACAACATCATTGAACAATATTTTCTTCCGGGGATTCAACATTTTATCACCTTTCCCCTAAATCACACCATATTTAATTTGAACAATCGTATTTGAGTTGCACACGTCTGCCCTCTTGGCGGTCCTGGAAAATATAATGCTAGAGTCTATTGTGCTATACGGAAAAGAGATAAAAATATAAAAGAGAAGCAAATATCTCTGATCGCAAGAATCATGGATTTCAAACGTTATACCTTTACTCACAATATAATTTTCAACAGAACATTGCGTCGAGATGCGCTCAAAAGTACACTTTAGGGGTTACGTGAAGATTTGAAAAGTTCAAAAAGTCCATTTTTGTTAAATTTTATTATCTAATAGTATAATATTTCTAGAATATTCTCCCAAAGTTTTAAGTCAATCGAAGTGAAAGTCTAGGAGAGAGAGAGAGAGCCTTTGGGAATGACCCCCGTTGGGAAAGACCGGCCAGGAGAGACGCAGGTATACATATTTTTCTCAAAACACTATTTTTGAAGTCGGTGGACACGATTTCTCAAAAACTAATGCGCCGATCTTATTGAAATTTTGCACACTTCTTCAAAATAGCATTGACTAGTGATTGAACGAAGGTTTTTTTTTTGTTTACAACTAATTTTACAAGGCTATAAGTAGTGTAAATTGTACCAAAAATTGAACTATTTTGCATACAACTCTGCCAAAAATTCAAATTTCAATTATTTTAAAAAACCTTCGTTCAATCACGAGCTATACTTATCTACTAACAGAAATAAATTGATTTTTTAATTTCAGATAAAGCTATCATGAGTTGTCCTGACCACCATGAGGTCACTTTTTTTTTAGGGGTCTCCTGAAACCAGGTCCCACCGGCTGAATTTCCCAAATTTTTGGATGAAATTTTTTTTAAATATTGTTGAAATGTTGCTCTTTCATGTGCTTAACATTTTGAATCAAATAATTTATATATTATATTTAACAAAAAAAAATAGAGAAAAGATGCTTTTTTTTGCTTCGAAACCCACGTAACCTCTTAAACAAAAGTTTATCTATGTACGGCAGATCATTGGGATGTTTCTGTAAGGAATGTAGCGAAAAAATTGGTATTTTCGTTGTTGAGTCATCCTCGCCGTGAATGAAATTTCGCATACGCGTGATCAAACCTTTAGATGTACACCTAGATATTTTGATATGTCGTCCTTGACGTAAAATCAAGGTTTGATCACTCAGATCAACTACTCCCATTGGTTCTATTTCGATAGAAAAAAAAAAACAGAAAAGTATACTTTATACATAATTCTTGGAATGATTGCCAATCTAGTGCGTTTATCCTTATAGCTAATATACCAACAATATCAATTCATGTAACATACTTATTTAAAGTATAGCTAAAAAATTTGTGACATTTGCTCGTTGCAGCATTTCGATATGTATAATTTTTTTCCTATGAGTGATTTCCATCGTTAATTCGATTGCTGTGTAAAAATCCCCGACGTAAAGGCACGTTTGCAAATGCAGGATCTCGAATCCGCAAAGGCACGTTTAGTTTGTTTTACCAGTAATATTCCCGTACATTTTGCTTACGATAGAAACTTTTTTTAATGAATCATGTTCATTCTCGTAACTTATTGAGCTGCTCACCAAAGTACTTCGCTATGAAAAACTTTACCGCAAAAACGGCTGGAAAAGAAATTCATGAATGCACGCGTAATACTGTTTCGAGTAACAAGTACACACGTATGCCGTCGAACGACAAATATTAGTTGACTTTTTTACCCGTCTCCCGTGAATACAACTACGCACTCAATTTAAAGGAATGCAACGAATAATACTCCCGAAAAGGACTAATAAGTTGTTGTGTGTGGATCGTAACGAATCGCAGGATCGTTAAGATAAGCGCACCACGTGAAACCAGGCGGATATCCTGAAAAGTTATTTTCAAAGACATTCATGATTATACGTAAAAAAAAAAAAACGTTCTGGTAGAAGTGAAAATCGGCTCAATTGGATTTGATGAGAATAAATTGGGTGTTTGTACTAATTTCGCGAGTATACATGTTAAGTAAGATCCATAATAATCGTTAACCCAGTAAGACAGCAAAAGAGAGAAAAAAGAATGAATCGGAGTAGTCCTCGGTTACCTTGTTATACTTACACTCTGGATGATAATGAACGAATCTTAAGTGTTCAAAGCGTGCCTGTGAGATAGCACCGAAATTTGTTCCTTTTTTTGTCCAGCTGCGTGCGAGTATCATTGTTTTGTTAGTAACAACGTTCCGTTTAAACATTGCCGAAAAGTAAACTTCAGCCCTTATTTTCATTTACAATTTATGCGCCCTTTCCCTTGGCCCCCCTGTGACAAGGATCTTTACAATGCTAAATGATCGAATCGTCATTTAATAAACGTCCAACAGAAATACATGTGTGTATACATAAAAAATATATACATATATCTATGTGTGTATGTGTATATATGTATAAATATAAGGATATATAATTTTGTAAAGATTACTCTGTTAATAAGATCTCTCATTCAGGCACGACAACATTTTGTGCATTAATCGTCGATTCGAACTTCATAATTCAGCAACGACTGCGCTTCTCTCTTTCCATTTTATATGATTACTGCGACATATTTCTCTCGCTATAAGTGTTCCATTGCTTATAAGTACGCAATAAGTACAGTACAAAACTCATCCGCTCATTAATATATGTATATATTAATATAGACATTGTTTTTTACTCAATGAAATTTTCAATTTCATTTCAAGGACGGAATTGCAGATATGAAGAAATAATGTTAACGACACACACGCCATACGCGCACACGCACACACACACATACACGTACAATAAAATTTTAGCTGCATTTAGGTACTGAATTTTCATTTTCACTCGAGAGAAACCTACCGATCGGACAAAATAAGAATAACCGTGAAACTTTTGCGACTGTTAATACGTTAAAATAAATCAACAATATATTTCGTTATCACGGATTATCAATGCGTAAAATATAGAGACAGAAAAAAACAAGATAAGAAGAAAAATAACGCATCGGTACATGAATCCGCCAAAGTAGCGCGTCGCAGAAAATGATGTACTGTGTGTGAACAAATAAAAACGTATACTTAGGTAAGATATTGTCTTAACTATTTGTTCCCGGGATCGATGGACTTAACGTTAGAGTCTGTTTTACTTTCCGTTTATCTTTTCGTACGAAACCTTCTCGAATCTTTTTGATTATACTTAAGCCAGCGCTTGCAGCACGTAAAAAAAAACCAAAGCCCATGAATGTAGTCGCGAGCCAGACAAGAAATGAAATGATCGATGTGTGAAAGAAACCGTAATCCAATTGTAGCCAGAGAAAATGAAGAGAAATGTGCGAGCCCACCACCGCGGAAGTGTTTCGGAATCATGGGGAGAAATATTTTTAATCTTTTAGTTTTAAGGCACTTTGGAGTGAAGTGCGATCATGATAGAAAGGCACGATGACTGGCACATGTAGTAACATATATATATATATGTATATGTATACATATATAAACGTTTACGTTATCGTTATGGTCCCAGTTGGGTGTATGAGAATTCGGCAGATTAAAACAAAACTTTTCTTTCAAGTACTCATAGTGCCAAGACGTTGTCAGCAGTCTCTCGATAGGGAAGCAATCGAACGATTTTCGTCGTCTGACAACCGAGTATTCGCCACTGGGTTCACAAAACTTACTTTTCAAACGTATAATGTTACAGGGGGGTGGAAGAAATAGAATAATATTCTACACGAAGAACACGTACTAACGTTACGAAAAGAAATTTAGTGCGACTCACTAGATGTGTAGTAATAATTGAATAAAGAAAAACAAGCTACAGTTTTTCTGTTTCATCGTCATGAGTAAGTTGTTAGAAATTGCTTGCTGGTAAAGGCAATGCGAATAAAATGCTAATTGGACGGTTGCCTGGTATCTATACACTGAGACAATTAAATTAATGTTTACGAATCTCTCAGAGGATTGCAACGAAACGAATGCTTCGTCATTACGAAATTAGGGCGACAGTACTTTAGATAATATGTTGAAGTTTGCATCGTTGGAATGCAACGAAAAATTTGTTTTATTCAGTTAATTCTCTACTTTCATTATTATCGAAAAATATTTTTCCTTCATTTTGCAAATTTCCGTAGCTGAATTATGCGAAAAAAAATTCTTTCAATGTGGAAAAATTGATTTTCGTTGCGTTTGAATGGTGCAAACTTCATTATCATCTTCAGATGCTGTATAACAGGGGTGGCCAAACTTTTGAAGTGTGCGGTCGCCAATACGATTCAAAATATCCCTGGCGGTCTACCGCCGGGAACAGTTTTAAATCTAAACAAACGCAAACATATTTATTCAAGGAAAAATTTCTAAACTAGTTTTACAAAGCTCTCACAGGAAATTTTTGATCAATAAAATAACTCAAAACTCGTTTATGTTTGACATTCAATTCTAAACATTGTGTTTTTGGCTCGACGTGCGGCACTGCATATTCTCCACAAGTTTTTCATGTTGCGCAGTGTAAGAACTAACTGCGATGTGCAAACAAGAAGTTAAATATCCGTCTGTTAACCGAGACCGATGTTTCTTTTTTATCGCGTTTATAGTAGAAAACGTTGATTTACAGCAAATACCAATTTTTCGTAATTTTTGTTGAATTGATTTTACTCTGACGGGCTACTGAAATCGTCTTGGCGGTCGACGTCTTGGCCACCCCTGCTGTATAATATCAATATTTGTGGGCAATATTTACCCGTGGTCCGAAGTAAGCGAAAGTCAATCAGCGTTATTCCAATAGTCACTGTACATTCGTTTCGCTCTATCCAATCGTTAAGCGGGTTTGTCAACGTTGTTAAAATGCTTTTTAAGTGCGTCGCGAGGTTGTGCAGCACGATCCTCGCCGTGGGTTTGAAGGGAGGGCGGGGGGGGGGGGGGAGGCTTTTATTTGAAGCCAAAATTGGGTATTGTGAAGAATTTGCGTGTCGTCAACTTGCCTTTGGGCTTGTATTTAAGATGATCCTCGATATATTGACAGGGGCAGCGGGCGGAGACGCAGTGACGCGGTGGTACCGATTGTCCACCGATGCCTCTATTGCGCTCCTGCGAATCTATAACCAGATCGAGCCTGTGCCGTACGAAATGGCGTACCCATCTCGAAGCGTATCTCAGCAACAGCAACTCCGCCCGCTCCTGCTAACACACACCATCACCGTGTTCAACAAAACGGAAGGGACCATATACAAAGCTCTTTTATATCACTGACAAGCCATTGATCGAGTACCGCGTTAACAGAACACACAAAGTAAGCGTCAAGACGGGGAGAGAAGAAAAAAAGAGAAAAATATAACAGAACGAAGTAGCAAAATGATTTTTTTTTTTCGTCACGCAAAAAAGTAGCTAAGGCGAAAGAAATAAGCGCTTTTAAGCGTTGTGTAAGCGGAATGTGTGATAAGAATGCATTTTTCAACGAAATGAGGAAAAAATATACTCGTAGTGCATCTGGCTCTGTTACTCGTTATCGAAAAACAATACAGGATCCTATTCGCCATTTTTTTTTATGACGATATAATGGCCAATGGCACAGTCGCCATTTCAAGGATATTGTTGGTAAAGAATTATGCGAAATTTCGTACTTTTTACGATAACGAATAATCGAACGTGGATAATAAAGTGTTAAAGTGATCCGCCGTTCGCAAGCCTTGCTAGGCGCACTGGCTTATCGGAAAACACAACGCATAATGGAAAAATTATTCCGTGATCGACCATCTGACTCACCATTTCCAAAATAACACTACAATTGTAAAACTACTTTAGCAAAAATATATATATAAAGAGGGGGCTAAAAACATTTTTTCCCCCCTCTTACATCTTCGAAGTATTAGATACAGAAAACTGCATGTCAATTTTGAACCCTCCAACTCCAGTCTAACTGATAGCACTCGATAGTTTTTTTCCTGTTCGATTTACATGACTTCGGTAACTCAACAACTCATTGATATTTGGCAAATGCGGTTGGACATTTTTTTAAGCTGACTAATGGTATAGCTATTTGAAACAGGCAAGAATTTCTGTCGAAAAAAAGCATTTTTCAAATAGCTGTAATCCATGTAAAAATAATGATATTGGGATTTTTAAAAACGCCTTCCAAAGCTGCAAAGCTCAGTTTCAAAAGATATGGCAACCATTAATGAATTGTCCAGTTATTCAAGTTTAAACGTAAATAGCGAAGTTTCCGTTTAAACCAAATAGGGGAAAAAAATTATCGAGCACTACTAACTCGGGTTGGAGAGCTCAGTTTTGGTATGCATTCTTCTATACCTGGTACTATTGTTGGAATGGGTCGATTTTTTTTCCTCGACAAACTCTAAGATGTATATGTATACAGCAATAAAATATTTGCTCCTAAAATTAATTAACACGTCCACCGGCCTTGAAAGGCCTGTATGACTGTAAAAACGGCGCTATCTCCTGGATAGATTCGAAATTTTAAGTACATATGATCCACTCAAAAATAGAAGAGTAACATATCGCCCGTCCTGGATTTACATCTGGAATGTAAAAACTTGGAAAAGATAACGTATTATTTTCACTACCTAATTTTGCTATGAAACGTTAGCAACGTGATGCTTCGATTGAAAAATATCAAAAGGTAAAATAAGAACGTGTAATCGGGTAAATAATGACCCGCGGCGTTGAAAAATTGAATGGGATATCCGACGGTGGACACGACGGTTTTGAACTGTCAGAAGCCACGGTCCCTCAGAAAGCTGCTCCATCTTGGACAAAAGTCGCGTCCCTGTACACGCGGCTTATTGCGCAACCACTCCTCAATGTATTGACAAGGGCAGAGGGACGGAGCGAGATGACGAGGACAAGACGGATTTCCACCCTCCTCGTCCACCGTCCAATCCAAACGGCGCCGAAGGTAATCCTTGCCCCAGCGTTGTATATAACGGCATAATACTTGTTCGCTCTTACCCTAAGTACCATTTTTTGTTCGCGTAGTTTTTTTTTGCAACATAAATACAATAATTTAGCTTGTGGATTATTGAGAAATTTAGTGGTTGCTACTTAATTGAGGATGCACCGGCGTGGATATTTTTCGTTTTTCACTTCGATAAAGATGGAATTTATCTTGTTTCTTTGGCTAGAATTTGCGCAAAAATAGTGCAAAGGTTCATTTTCGAGGTAGTATTTAGAAGATAAAAAAACAAAGTTAATCGATTTTTTTTCTTAATCTCTTTTACTTTTTTTGACTTACTAGGTAACCTTGAACGTGGATAATTTTTTGCAATTGTTTAAGGTCACAAACTCGCGTGGATTTGTTTTTGAGAAATGGCAATGAAAGTTTTGTTCTGATCTTTTTCCATAAAGTTATTTAGTTTCTTCTACAATAGTGCAATTTTTCCAAAGGCACTGTAACTTGAAATCTATAGGGTTTACGATAACATATGTAACGGGAGAGAAGATCGATGAAAAAAAATGTTCAGATAAGCATTTAAAAAAAGAATACACTAGAATTTTTGTTTTTATAATTGCTCTCGTAAAGTCCATAACTTTTTTCCCGAGCGTTTGTTTGAAAAATCTTTCAAAAGTCAAATAGAAACGTGATTCTAATCCGGAGAATATTCATCACCCGAACATTTGCATCAAAATATTATCAACAAAAACTCCCTCCAATGATCTTGCGGAATTATTATTTTCCGAGCCCAACATTCGAAATATTTCGACTTATCTCAATTTTTCGTTAAGCCGTTGAGTTGATCGGCCGATACATCCTCGAAGAAAAAAATCGCATGGCCAAGTGTAATACAGGATTGAAAAGAACAACTGCGAAGTGTGCGAGGGAGAGTCGAGAAATAAGGGTTAATGGGTTACGAGCGCACTCACCTGTTTGCGTGATAATCTCGTAGTTGAACTTCCTTGGATAACTATGTCACTGTCGTCGATGTCCATTCTCTGCTGCAATTCTTGCCTTCGTCGGTTTTCACTGCTCTCGTCGCCACCGAGTATTCTACCCTCTCGTTCTTCACGCTCGATCACCTCTTGAAGCTTTTTCTAATTTCACGAGCAAACGAAAGTCAACTTATTTCGGCTTTGTGCATCACCGCAACATATACGAATCATTCGTTTAGCTGTTAATATCTTAGAGGGCACCGCGTTTGAAAATGATAAAAATTATTTGTGTCTAAGCTACAATAAGAGAGATTTACGCTAAATTTAATTGAATTTAATTGCAAAAATTGAAAAATTAATTACTAAATTTGAAAACGTTATTTATTAAATCAAAAATTGAATTAATTTGAAAATTTCATTTAAAAATTTAAAAAGTGCATTCGCGGGTCGATATTGAGATTTAACGCGCTCCCGTGGGTGCTGATATAAATAAATTATGTAACGCACTTCGTATGACTTACGACGCAATCCGTTGTATCGAAGTATATGAAGCAAAGATTGACTTTGTGACACGATATTTTTCCTCTGTCGTCCAAGCCAAGGATTATCTTGTGACGCAGCAAATGCTTGTTCACCTGTGCCATGCACTTTTCCAAATTGTGATTGAGCTTTATCTTGATGAACATGCAGAGAAATATCGCTGCGGCATTGAGAATTAGCCACATTATACCAAGGCCGAAAAGGGTGAGCCCGGTTACACCGGAGAAGAGAAGACCGAGGAGTATGACGAAGGCGGTGAAGATCCAGAGCACGAGAATTCTCTTGTAACAAATATTGTACATGTTGAAACGTACGTCGTTGACGAGCAGCTCCATTATGTGTACGTAATCTTCGACGGTGAGCTGCAACCATAAAATTTGTACATAAAAAAATATATTCGTATACATGAAGTCATTAATATTATTATTATAAACGTCGTTACCATCTTTCTTTGAAAATCGTTGTTCTCATATTACACATATATTGTAAACGTAATATATATATAAGGCATTGGACGCGAAAACTCCATTTCGAAACATTGAGAATTTTTTATTAATATAGATTTTAAATATATTATCATATCCGAAAAAAAAAATTTACACGAATTTTTGCATCTTTCGATTTATTTAATTATCGAGCTCTATCAGCTAGTTGAATTTTTCAAAATCTTCCCCGGTCTCTATGGCTTCGAATAGCATTAACTCGGAAAATACACAAAGAATAATTATACTATTTTTCTTCAGTTTGTAACGTGCTTTCGGAAAAAAGATATTTCAAATTTTTAAAAAAATTCGTTCGATTTTTTACATTACTCTACTTAAAAAATAAGATATTTCTCAAAATGGTCATTTTTTTATTATTTCGAATTACATTATTTTTTCCGAACTCTTTATAAAAATATGAAAATTTTAAGACCAAGTCGAAAAAGTGTCGTTTTTTTTTCAACGAAATAGCTATTCAAGCTGGTCAAAGTTTGGAAATAATTGAGATTTGGTGAAAGTAACGAGCGATTTTTTATATAGCCATTTGATTTTGAAATATTAATTTCATAGAGCTTTATGCAAAAACATTTTACATGTGTATTGTCATGTTGTGTTCACAATACAATTTAGCATATACAATACCTAGCAAGATCTAATATAGCCACATTCATTATATTATACTCACGATCCTCTCTATATCATGAAAAACTTAAATAGAGACTCTTTCAACCGAGAAACTGTGAAAAAATCACTCACGGTGAGTCCCTGGGCCATGAGCTCTTCGGGAACAAGCTCTGGTCTGAATTTGGCCGGTGTGATCCAAGGCCATCTGGTATTGACAGGCAACAGGGTGACGATGGTGTCACCATTGGCGAAACCCTGTCTTATATTGCCGATGGGAGTGGACACAACATTGCCGACGTTGCTACGGCCATTGGAAGAGTCTCGCAGGTCGATAGTCTTGAGCGAGGCGCTCTTGGGATCGGAAACGCGTATGTCAGAAGGCACATTGATATCCGGACTTTCGGACGACACTGAGCGATTTAGGCCCGATCTATCAAGATTTATTTGGACGGATTCTGTTGCTATCACAGCGCCGCTGTATTCGCTAATATCCTTGTTTCTAGCTTCAGACTTTTCTATAGCTTTCGCTATTTTGTCGACGCTTACGGCCACTGATTCTGGCTTTATGAGAGCAGGAGCAGGGACGCTGGCGGTTCGAGGTTCGTCGCTTCTAGAATCCTGAGGCTTTTTTTCTGGCTTGGACGGCGGAGTCGTTTCCTCCTCGAATTGCACCCAATTTTTGGGCTTTGCCGCTATCTCCGCAGCCATCTGAATCACAGCATTGTCCGTGGTATCCGTTGAACGGACAGCGGTCGGGGAACTCATTTTGACTCCACTGGATTCTCCTTTTCGATTATTTCTCTCCTCGCTGTCTCTTTATTTCTCTATCTCGCTCTGTTGCGTCGTCACTCTCTCCTCTCCCAGGATTTTGTCATACTCGAAGCTGCGACGAAAAAATGTCACAATAAAAAATACAGCGCAGAATAAAATATGGGTGCTTCAACAATTAATATCTTGCCACACTGGATGTAACGTCGAGATCTAGACGTATAAAAAAAAATCCACGTATTCATTGTGCCCTGATGAAAACTGGGAGTGCCCCACCCCCCCCCTACTCTGTCCTACTGTCAATCCTGATTTGTTAAACTAATAAAACGTTCCCATAAGCTTTTAGCCAAATGACGGAGGTGGCACACAACTCCCGTGCGTGTGGTCTGAACAAATATAGTCACCGCGTATCCACGATACACTGTGATACAATAATCATAATTACTATCCAGTGAGAAATATGGATACATGCCAGCGATCAAAATCCCTTAGCGCGCGCGCACACACACACTCGTGACACACTGTGTAATTTATTACGTGCGAGATATATATGTCAAATAAACAGAGTAGACGGCGAAAAAAAAAAAAATTGTGCGACGCGAGAGTCAAGTGAAAACAGGTAAAAGCGAAACGATCGCGGGCGTAATATGCACGCGCGATTACCGGCGGTGTATACGAACGATCGAAAGAATGCAACCGACAAAGAATACATCGACTTCGCAATTTATCAAAAAAACAAATTCCTAGCTTCGTATGGCGTCAAAGTACGTTTGGTTTTTGAAAAAGATGCTGTTTTTTCAAGAGTATTACAGCGAATACCTGATTTGCGTCGGGTTGTCTCATGACCGTCCAGCGACCAACTCGACACGCACACACGATCGTGGCCCGACAGGCAACGGAATAAAAGAAGAAAAAAAAAAGATGTATGCATACGTGTGTTACAGTCACGTTACGATGTAGGCACGCATATACCGAGATCGCGTCGTGTCACGAATATACCTGTCTGTCTGTGTCCCGTGACCACTCAACGGATTGTAGGTTGAAACAGGGGGGGAAACGAGAGAAGCGGCACTGGGAAATCAGGCTCTCTGCGGGGCTGCTCCTCCACGTACCTGCGCATTTACGTGATCGCGCGCTGTATCTTTTTACAAAAATTTCTCTCCAACTCGTTCTCTCACATTCTTCATCTCTGTCGCGTCCAAAAATTGGACTCTTGGTAATAATGAGAATAGAAGAAATGCGGAAATAACCGAATGATTTTCAGGATAAAATTATTTTCGAAAGGTACTTTTTTAAAAATTGTTCCGCTCGCTTTAATGGCTACAGACGCGAGCACTTTACACAATTGTGGAATGCAGAGGCACAAATGTCAGAAGAAGTAATGCAAAATTTTATGACCCACTTTTACATTTCTTATCTGAAGAGTTTTCTTTTCGAGCCAGATCCACTATCGGGAATGGAAAAAATCGATACGTCCATTTTTGTTGAACGACAGATAGGTATTTTTCTTCGTGTCGCTACTCTGAGAAATTCTACTTTCGCGTATTGCGTGGGAAATTAAATGTGCCTATATTTGCACGAGAATGATATCCGATACACGCAAGATTTCTATTTTAAAAAAAAACCTTCCCTAATGCTTCGATATCATTTTCGTGTACTTTTAATCGTCGAAGAGTTTTCGAAGCTCTATAAAGAATTCATGTCGCAGGGCGGAAATCAATTCTTTTCCATTTCCTGAATAACTGTAGCGTCCTGCACTATAGAGTTTCCGTAATATTGCACATGCGAAAAAAATTCTATAGGCGCGTACGATATTTATGCAATCGAAATTCGCATAGCTGCGCGTTTTCGTTC
Organism: Ophion ventricosus; assembly: GCA_963932345.1. Lineage (NCBI taxonomy): Eukaryota > Metazoa > Arthropoda > Insecta > Hymenoptera > Ichneumonidae > Ophion > Ophion ventricosus. The sequence continues at coordinate 20,563,447 of OZ010716.1, read as the reverse complement.
GCCCCTGATAGGCTCGAATGCCAAGGTCGTCGCCAGTAATCGTCACGCGACCAAAACATAACCTCGAAAAAACAAAAATAACTGGAAACATATGTACGTTTCTTCAAGTTCGATGTGTCAAATTGTCACGTTATCGAGTAAAAGAAGAACGGAGAGCGTTCGATGCAGTATTAATTGTTAAGCAATATATTGTTTAGTACGAGCTTCTCGATCATTCTCCAAGAAACGTTGCCGAAAACTGTTGATGAAGTAATTATAAAATGCGTTGCTCATCCTTACTTAATTTCTTCTCTCGAATTTCTTACAAAAATAAAAATCAACGAATAGTGTAAAAAAAAACCGATTATTCTCATTCGTTTGTTCATTGCACCGATTTCCATCAATAAAATCGATCACCACTTGCGTCATGCTCTCTAAACGATCAGCGAAAAAAGGCAAATTCCCTTATTACGATCGCAATCACTTGTAGATCTCACCCGAGCCGAGTATGACTTACTTTGCCAAATGGATTGCCACCAACCGGAAGTTCATTCAAGATAGCACGCGCTGTACCCGCAGCTGCGTAAAGGCTTCGACAACACGGTGCCTTAGTGCCGAGCCTGGCAGACCTTCTGTGAGTCCAGAATCAGCAAAACACCATGGGAGCGGCAAAAGTCGAGGGTCCTCGGGCAACGAGCTGCCTAATCTTTGGTTGCCGGCTGGTGGGATATTACTGAGCCTCTTCAATTGGGGAGAGAAGGAAGAGGAGAAGACACCCGAGCTTGTGATGACCATCAAGAGATCCATCTGGCTCATACAGGCAAGTCCATCCATCCATTCTTCCCTATCATTAGTAATGAGTATCCGAATGTCGTTTTGCAGAAAGAGGACTACAAAAAGGCGGAGCAAATGTTGCACATAGCATTGAGACAAGCTCAGGCGCTTCAACATTACGAAGGAATCACTTATGTCTACGACGTAATGGCCAACTTGGCCTTTGAAGTCGGAGATTACAAGAAAGCCGAGGTACTTTTTGTCTCGGTGATGCAGAGATTGATAGCCACTGGAACGCCCAAGGATGACATAAAGATCGTTCACATGAGCTTGAAAATGGCCAAATTATTCGAGCAAATGGGAGATCTCGGGTGAGATATGTTTGCCTCGCTTGTGTAAAGTTGTTTCATGTTTTCATGTTTTTATCTTCAGCATCTTAGGCTGCGCGTTGTCTATATGTCAGTTTGTCAATCCGTCACGGAACCGTTTTATATGTATAGATAAGTTCCGAGAATTTTTTTTTATATCGTTTTCATGGGAGATCAGCTTTGAGCATACTTTTCGTTAGAAAAAACTAGATTCTCAATGCCTTGGCTCGGTGCAAATAGATATTGAGAAAGTAATTCTTTCGCAACGAGGTACACGGAAAAACAACCAATCGATACACCAATTTAGATGTTGTTTTTTTTCAATTATTTTCTTTCCTTTTTACCGTCTAAATAATCCGAATTATTCAGCAAGGCAGAGCAAGGCTACGAATTTTGCCTGACGACGCTGCAGGACCTTGTGAGTAAGGATTCCCAAAACGAGGATATTCTTGTACTATGGGGAATGAGTTTGGATTGGTACGCGAGAATGCTTCTCACTCAATCAAGATTCGTTGTCGCATTGAAAAATATGGAGGCGGCTTACGAGGTTTGCGTACGAGTTTACGGACAAGAGCACGAACAGACGGTACTTTTGCTCAACGATCTCGGCACGATAAGTTGCCTCTGTGGTGAGCACGATCGGGCGCTCAATTATCTGGCGAACGCTGCGAAAATCGGTGAGAAACTCACGATCGATCTTCACCTCTCGGGAGAGAAAAGAAAACATTGAAATTCTTCAACTGATTTGGAATTCGCCGCGATAACTAATGTTGAATGTTTGCATGAATCCGCGCACAGGTGAAACATTACCGGAGATGGAGACGCTCGGCGCTATCCACGTGAACTTGGGAAGTGTCCTAATCAAGAAAGGACTGTACGACGAAGCGAAGAAGTCTTGCGAGGAAGGCCGAAAAATAGCGAAGATGAGAAACCACGACGAATGCGTGGTCGAGGCCAACACTTGTCTCGATAAGATCGACAAATTTTTAAAGTCGTAGAGGACAAAGCTCTTAGATATATTTCACCATTAGTCGAATCTTTATTTATTAATTTCTCGGCATCTTTGGCCGCACTTGTCTCATATCATTTTATTTTCGCGCGCTTTTATATATGTACATAAAGAAAAGAAAAAAAGGTCTGAGTCTGTTCGCAGTATATCGTAATTAATCGTACATCTTTACAGTCTTTTGCCTTCAACGATAGTAATTTAGTGATAATATCAATTATGGCGAACACACAGCCTGCGTGTGTGTATGTGAAAATGAATGCACCTGTTCCAAAAAAAAAATAGGCTTTCTTCCTTCGCTCGGAAAACTTTACGAGTACTCGGCAATGGCTGACAAACGTTAATTATCGAAGATCGTGTGGAATAGACGAGACGCATACGATCGAAAACAAAAAAAGTTATGTACAAAGGTCCAAAATTGTAGGAGTAATGTTGCCGACAAAAGCGTGGAACAGGTACACGATTCTTTGACGGATTATTATCTTACGCTCGCTCGTAGATACAAACGAAGAAAAAAAAAAACAAAACAAGAACAATTATTGTAAGTCGCTACAATGATTTCAGCGAATTTGACGGAGCTTAATTGTTGTAGACGCAAATGTACAGATGTGATCATACGTTTCCAAGTACGAGACACGTGAAGGAAAAGGAAAACGTTTCTTCTCGTCTCGCACCAATCGATGATTGGCTCGCGGTCATAAATGATAAAAGATCACTGGCAGAGCGGGACGACAGGTAAGTAACTGGTATGGATATTCTCCGTACTGGAGAATCGTTTGTTTTGTTTTCCTCGCGTTTGTAGGTACTCGTAATCGCCTCTTGCTTTATTCGTACTGCGCTATGAAGACCATCATGTAAACACCGAAGAGCAAGGCGATTACTTCCTTCACCGATTGCCAGAACTTCGTGTCCGAAAGAAGCTCCGGTATAACGGACACGGTGGCGATGTAGATGAAACCACCAGCCGTGAACGGTAGAATCCACGACGCTGCGATGTCACCTGAAAATGTATGTTAGAATTTAATCATTTGTTTTAAGTAGAAATAATTTCGTCTTTCTTGAAGATTGAATTCTCTTACTCATTCCTCCAGCTAATAGCGACACGTAGGTTCCGCACAAGGCACCAACAGCTGTTAGCAACTGAAGCAACATCGCCTGAAATATTAAGCACCGATACAGTATTTACTATTAAACAAAAGATCAATACTATCGAATAAGCAAGTACTTGTGAACTTTATCTTGAATAAGGGCGTAAGGATTTTTATGAAATGAGGTGAATCTATCGGCTTTCGGGTGCGAGAAAGCCGTTCGGCTTGGTATCGACATTAGGAAAATTCGCTTAAGGAATTCAATAATCCGTTTAATTTCTGCAATTGAATAATCTGCTAATAATAATTAAAAATTGTCGCCGATGGATATTATTTGGGTTCGTTTGAGTTTAAAACGTCCATGGTTAATAGTTCGATTATTAATCTTTAAGTTAATTGATTTTTCAAAGTTAATTGATTTTTCAAAGTTAATTGATTAATTTTAAAAAACAAGATAAAATATATTATCTATAATTATGAGAGCGTTGAAAAAATTGTTTGAACTATTACCGCTTCAAACAATTCGGATCTAAGTAGTAGAACTGGATAATTTTTTTCCCCATATGATTTACACGAAGAATTCGCCCTTTACGTCAACAAAAACTGCATACCTTGACTACTGATTAATATTTACGAATTGCAGTTGAATATTCATAAAAATAAATTTCACAGATGTACGAAGCAATCGAAATAATTTCCATAGCATTATGTCTACAGAAATCGGAGCTATTCGAGGAATGCATGTTTTCCAGTTGAAAATAAATAGATTTTTCGAACAGCTGTAATTTGGGAGAAAATAATTATATCGAGAGTTGTGCAAAAGCTTTTTGAGTCTGTGAAATGTAGCCTTGAGAATATTCAAATGGTCTTGAAGTTTGCATCATTGGAATGCAACGAAAATTCTTTTTTTCATATTTTTATTTCCTCGGTTAAATTATTTTACAAATGATTTTCTTGCAGATAAATATTATAGATCTCTAAATAAGCGTTTAAAAAAATGATTGATGGGTTTTCATAAGGAAGATTAGCCACGAGAAATTCAAGCAATTGAAAAATAATCATTTTTCTTGCATTCCAACGATGCAAATTTCAGTCTCGTATATTCATCAGGATTTAGGAAATATCACTCAGTTCTTGAATTATTCGAGTGTGAATGTGAAAGCGTATGTTCCGTGTAAATTGAATGAGAAAAGAAATTATCTAGTGCTACTACTTAGACTCAAGCTAGAGAGCTCAAATTTACAGTTTTTTTACCTAATAATATTGTTCGAAGGGTTTACAATTTTTCCTTTTGACACCCTAATATACATATATGGGTAATATGTATACTATCTATACATATAAAACAGTTCCTTGACTAACATATAAACAACGCTCAGCCCAAACCACTAAAGATGGAAAAATGAAATTTGGAAGATATGTTCCATAGAAGGTGTAGAGGTATGCTAAGTATGAATAGTCTTCAAAACACATAATAATTCTCATATTTGAGGATTTTCAAAAACAATCTCAAATAAGGGTTGCAACTGATAATGAAGTTTCTACAGGCCAAATTCCATGCGGGTAAAGGCATGGGTGGAATCTAGTACTAAATATATATATCGTATATATTACAATGCGAAATACGTCTTCTGAGGCAAGTTTTTCAAAAACTAGATACTCGCGACTCATCCAATAAAAGTCTAAAATTCAATGCCTTGTTGAACGCTCAGGAATGAAAACCTTAGAAAAGTAAAAGTCTCACTTTTTTCTTGCTACATCCGCTCTGTACGAGAATAGCGAAATCGCCAATTTCGTGGGGCACCTCGTGCAGCAGGATGGTTAAAGTAGTGACGTAACCAACGGTTTCTCCGGCGAGATAGCTGGCACCGATGGCCAGACCGTCGGTGAAATTGTGCAGGAAGTCAGCGGCGAGATTCAAGTATCCTGCTATTTTGATATCGCTTTTGCCATCCTTAACCGCCACGTTCGCAGATTTGTCCTTCTTCCCCGAGTCTTTCTTGTCTTTGTTAGCTTTGGGGCTCTGCTTGTCGGCGTGAGAGTGAGAATGGCCGCCGTCACCTTTGAGCAAGCGGACGGCTTTCTCGACGACGAGGAACGTGATGATACCAAGAAGAACTCCAAGGCCGACGGACATGTCGTGTCCGTGTTCGCCGTGTGATTCATGAGAGTGGGAATGAGATGCGGATGAGTCGTGGGAATGAGGAACGAGGGCATGAGGAATCAAGTGGAGAAAAGCGTCGCCCAGCAAACCACCGGAGGCAAAACTCAGCAAAATCTTCAACAGAGGTTCGCGCTTTTTGCTGTTGTCCAGAGGAACAAAGAATAGGAGAACGAAAGGCGCAGCTGATATGAGGAGCGTCGAACCCATCGCTTTGAAGATCACGGCGGATGCATCCACTGGGTCCACTTTGACCTTTGCATCGTTCTCGTCGGGATGTCCATGATGATGGTGATCCTCGTCGTGATGATGATGGTGATCCTCGTCATGATGATGTTCCTGCGAATGACGAGCGTGACCAGATTTCCCGATGTTCGCGTTCGCCTCCTTCGAGTACTTAAAACTCGCAGGCTCGTCGTGACTATGAGAATGAGTTTGACAAGGCACCGGCAAATCCAAAAGAATTATAATCACAAAAATACCAATCGCGATCTTCGCGAGTAACGCACTACTCGGCCAACTTGATTCACGTAATTTTTTCATGGCTTCCCGTCGCGTATTTTTTTTCTCTCGGATTCGAAGATGTAACAACTTGGTCGGAGCCTCGATTCTCGCGTACCAACTCGTGCGTGTTTATACGCGCGCTTCGTACGTGTCCTCGTGGCGAAAACTTACGAACGTTATCGTTCAGCCACGTCAGACGGACATGATCGCGCGTGTACACAACTCGGCGAGAGGGATTCACACGCGTTGCGTTCGCGCGTGTGGAAAAAAAAAGCCTAGCCTGAGGTGAGCGTGCCGGGGATGCTTTGTGCGGTTGGGACTGCTGCGATGAACGGGACCAAAGGGGCCGGCCATCATTATACGCATTGATAAGACATGACACGACAACGGGAATTTGTCCAAATAACGGATTATTTTGTGCCTTCCGTTATACGCGTGCACGTATGGTAACAATAATTCTTTTTATTCATCGGCGAATTTGTACTTTTTTTTTTTCATCGCATTTTATTTAAACTCCGGTAGAATCGTAGAAACAGAGACGTCAACTCCGACCATCTTGGAGATCTCAATATGGCGACAGTCCAAGCGGTCCAAGCAGGGAGGCTAGAGTAGGAGGAGTCCGAACTGTGTATCTCAAAAGTGGCTACAAAAACGTGGGCAAACAGGGATGGCGCCACTATCGCTAAGACCTCGAGAAGGGTGCTACGTATGCATGTCGTGTAAGAGAGATGGAAGAGGATCAAATACGCATCCCTATAGCCTCCATGGCAAATACCAGCAAATACGATAATATACATACAATATTCGACACAATTTGAGCATTGTTAAAATCGAATTTTCGAAATAAATCAGTCTTCATGTTGACAAGAGAACACAGATATTTTATCTTTAAAACATTAAAACATGTTTTTATCTTGAAAACATTAAATCAACCAATATCGCTTCGCCTTTATATTGTTATCAGGGTGTTTTTCTCAAATCGAAGAATAAATACTGGACAATTTTTTAAAATTTCTCGAGGCAATGAGTAATTGCAATTTCTTTTGTGTGATTTTCTTTTTATTTTCATTCAAATATGTTATCGTAAGAATAATCGCGTTACTGTTTCGCTGATTGCGAGTTTTAATATAAACAGATCGCAAAGCATTGTTCTTTGACTGGGAATAATTTACCATCGTATTGACCTGAGTAAAAAAATTTATTCTAGCATAAAAACATTATTATTTAAGACGTTTTCTACCGTTCGTTGTACGATTAAACATTGTTATAATAAAAATATTTTCTATCACTACTTATTGCATTATTATTATTTTCGACATTTTTCACTGTTAATTGTGCAATTAATGCACATTGTTCGTTGTGCATTGCTATATTAAAAATATTTTTCTATAATTACGCATTTACGGAGATCTCGCTGGTAAATATAATTTTACATCTCTCTCGTACGCAGCCCACTTCTCAACTATCATTCTGCCTCATACACAGCTCACTTCTCATGATTTATTTGTTCCGTCTCTGTCACACGCAGCTCACTTCTCGAGGTCTTAGCGGTAGTAGCGCCATCCCCGTTTGCTCAGGTTTTTGTAGTCACTTTTTTCAAATCTCTCCATAAAGGCTCCTCTACACTACTCGCGAAGTTAATCGAAGTTGGGCGAGTCGGGCGCGACTTCGGTCCTTTGACTCGGCCCAAAATACCGACACCGATCGGAAGTCGCCCGAAGCGAAGCAAAGCGAGGCGAAGAAGCACGAAGTGCCTCTCTACACTCTCGTCCTCGCCCAACTTCGATTAACTTCGCGAGTAGTGTAGAGGGGCCTTAAGAGTTCAGACTCCTCCTACTCTAGCCTCCCTGCGTTGAAGAGCGGCGTCGAGGAGTTTCGATACCGTTCTTTAGCTGCAAGCGCTGCAAGAGTAGGGATGAAAATAAGTTTACGGCAGGCTGCCGACTTCTTGCGAATAAAATTTCATGTAAAAATTAATAATTATTGGGCAATTTTCAACTCATAATATTGTTGAAAAATATTTCCAAGCCGGCAAATAATATTAATACTTACCATTTTTACAATTAAATATAGATATGTTGCAATTTTATTCAAGAAAAAATAACTTGAATTGACCGTGAGTTGCTCACTCGACAGAGTCGACACGTTCGACCTCCAAATTTCGAGAAGATTACTTTGGAGAGATAATTCGTCCGGTAGAAAACTTGGCTGAATGATTTTTATCGGCCGGACACGGGATCGGAAGGCCGCCAAATGCCGCCGTTAGTTCGCGTTTTGCCCGTTGGTGCTTTTGCGCTCGCTGAATTTTCCATAACGTTGGTCACTTGCACGAAACTACTACACACTCCGGAACCGGAGGAAACACATCGAAGTCCGACAACTGTCGAATGACAATAGAAGATAATTGCGAAGAAAGGATCTTCTAGAAAGAGACATTGTAATGGCAGCGGAAATAAAGCCTGCACCGGGTGTAAATAATGACAAATTCAGTACGAGCCGTAAGCCGATACTCTTGTCGAAATTCGAGGGTTGCCACGACGATGTCAACGCGGCGATCATAATCCCACGGGAAGACGGAGTTATAAGTGTCTGCGATGACAAGTAAATAACATTATTCGCATCATCTTTTTCGCGACAACACAAATCGTTCCATTGATTGACGATGCCTCAGCAATTTTTTTTTTTTCCTCAACGAATTTTATTTCGCAAATTCTTTCAATAAAACTGATCGAGCTGACTTATTGTATCTCGGAATTTGTATGACACATTTGCAATAATACGTCGTATATCAGACGGGTTTTTTTTCCTTACGCAGGTCGTGTTTGTCGACAAAGAAAACAACTTTGTTATTGAATTTTTCAGAACCGTCAGAGTATGGCTGAAGAGAGAGTCTGGTCAATACTGGCCTAGCATTTGCCAGTACATGGCAGCCGGCGCTACGGCTATGCATTACTATGTCGAATCGAGGCAACTATTCGTGGGACTTGAAAATGGAAGCATAAATGTGAGCCTTTTTTTTTGTGTATATCCACAATTTTTTATATGTATTACCTAATAACAGCTGCTTTCAATGCAACCAGGTGGTACGAGTCTTTTTTGGGTGTTTTTTAAGGGGTTGCGTAGGTTTCGAAGTAAAAAAACACATATTTTCTTTATTTTTTAAAAATATAATATGCAAATTATTTGTTTCAAAATGTTAAGCACATAAAAGAGCAACATGTCAACAATATTTAAAAAAAATTTCATCCAAAAATTTGGGAAATTCAGCCGGTGGGACTTGGTTTCCGGAGACCCCTAAAAAAAGTATCCTCATGGTGGTCAGGATAACTCATGATAGCTTTATCTAAAATTAAAAAACTACAATTTTTTCTGTTATTAGATAAGTATAGCTCGTGATTGAACGAAGGATTTTTTAAAAAATTTGAATTTTTGGCAGAGTTGTATGCAAAATAGTTCAATTTTTAGTACAATTTACACTACGTATAGCCTTGTAAAATTAGTTGTAATCGAAAAAAAAACCTTCGTTCATTCACTAGTCAATGCTATTTTGAAGTGTGCAAAATTTCAATAAGATCGGTGCATTAGTTTTTGAGAAATTGTGTCCACTGACTTCAAAAATAGTGTTTTGAGAAAAATGCATATACCTGCGTCGCTCCTGGCCGGTCTTTCCCGATGGGGGGAATTCCCAAAGGCTCTCTCTCTCTCTCTTAGAATTTGACTCCGATTGACTTAAAACTTTGGGAGAATATTCTAGACATATTGCACTATTAGGTAATAAAATTTAAAAAATGGATTTTTTGAAATTTTCAAACCCACGTAACCCCTTAAGGATGTAGTCTAGTGTTCAGGTCCGTTTTGGATGCTTATTTCAGAATTTTTTTTATAACAAAATAAAATACAATCATTTTAATTTTTTTACCTGTTTTTATTGACATTGTAAACTATTCAAAAATTTTTGTTTACTTTTACACATTTTGATCATTGTTTTTTTAAGTTAAAGTAGACACCTTTAAATGGAGGTAGGTGGGTGGCATGGACGATTATGGCACTTAGAGTCATCTGAAACAAAAAAATTTAATTGATTATTGTTCTGTATGCTTGTGGCTTCGTCCCGTACTGGATATACACATTTTTATTAATAAATACCAAAATGGCGGACTTGTAAAAAAAGATTAAAAAATCGTCATTTTTTTCGTTGAAAATCGATGAAAAAAAACGTAATTATCATTATAATTGAGTAATTTTAGTACCCAACGGAGTTATTGTTGTGTAGAATAACATGTGCAAAAATAAAAGCAATCGGTTGGATAAGATTTTTGAAAATCACCAGCGCCACTTACAAAAATGTTTCGAAAAAAACGCGTTTAAAGTTTTGATTCCAGATTTCTTATAAAAAATAAATACTTACACTAATCAGCTATGCCTGGTGCATAGAATAAACCTTCTGTTTCTTCAAAGGCATCGTTTTCAGCTAATTTTTCTGCTCTGCGATATGAACACCAGACTACATCCTCAAGCATTTATTTTGTAAAAACTTGGTCTACATTAGTTGAAATATTTTCGCTTGGATGGTACTACTTCCTTCCACGTTCGAATCTACCCTCTCAATGTTTCCAGGAAAAAATGTAGCCGTACATACTTTTGTCAAATAGTCTCTATCTGGCAAAAATTGAATCCTGTTTTCAAAGAATGCCCTGTTTTTTGTGGCTATCCACTGACCTACCTGCGTTTAGATATCCTGGTGATTTCGGCAGCTCTAAGGCTTTTCGTTTTTCCACTACCTGGTGATTACGTATTCTCTAAGGCTTTTAATTTTTCTCGAAAACTAAGTAGCGGAACTAATTGAAAATTTTGAATAAAAGTTCATCCAAAATATCAATTTTAATTAGAAAAAAAAAAATGACGGCGCGTTTACGTATCGGGCATTGTTGATTTTCAGGAATTCCTACTAGAACAAGACTACAACCGTATGACCGCGATGCGAGAGTATCCGGCCCATCAGGCTCGCGTCTCAGGAGTAATATACGCTCCTTGTTACGAGTGGGTACTCAGCGTTGGTCGGGACAAACAATTTCAGCTTCATTGCGCCGAGACGAGTCGCAAGCTCGGCTCTTACAGCCATGCGAGCAACAGTTACGGCTATTTGGACAGTTGGTACACCGCTCTGCAGTATCCTTTTCTCTTCGTTTCGCTCACGTAGTTTACTAATCGAATCAGATTGGCCAAGCGACTTATCAGATCAGTTCTATCGTATATTACTTGACTCTCAAAGATTCGACGAGCAATCGAAGCACGCGTTCATCGGCGATTTTGGCGGTGAAATAACGATGCTAAAGGTTGACGCGGGAAACATTGCACTGGTAACGTTACTCTCAGCTCATACCGGAAGCATCAGAGCACTGGCCTGGGATACGGAGAAGCAGCTCTTATTCTCAGGGAGCTTCGATCAAAATATTCGGGTTTGGGACATCGGTGGACGCGAGGGAGTTGCTTACGAACTTCACGGACATCGGTCAGTTTTCAATCTCGCGAAAGATAGCTCCCTCGTTTTCGCGATCATCTACACGAGAACTGGGAGGATGTCTCTGCCCAGCTCGTTCAAACGGTTTGATTGTCTCTTCGAACTTCTTTCTGACGGATAAATATTGTTCGAAGATATTAGTTCGACGAGCCGTTCAAACCAAGATGAAGAAGGTGATAGATATAAATATAAACTTTCTTTACAAATAAAATTTCAGCAACAAAGTGACAGCGCTTTGTTACGCGAGTGCCGAGCGAACGTTGCTCTCCGGTGGCGAGGACGGAGTCATAGTTTGCTGGAACATGGCCGCACCGAGACGAGAAGCCGCAGTTTGGGAAGAATCGGACACCTGTCAAGTAAGTAATGGACAAATGTATCAAAAAATCATCCTGTCATACGATAGAAAATGTTATTAATTATACTCGGTCCGAATTTGAAGTGAATCGGATAAATCGATTGAGAGATATTTTTAAATAGATTGTATTTTTTTTATTTATTTCAAGCTCATGCAGAACGCTTAAGCAGCGTCCTAAAAGTGTTATAACTGTTTAAGGTATTCCTTCCGCGGAGGGCCGTATTTTGTGGGCGCATAAGCCAAGGCTCTTTTGAATCATTTGTAGAATACGGTAGCGCTTAATAAAAATAAGTTAAAATCAATAAGTATACCCAGCGATGAACTGGATTGAAAAATTTCGCATAAATGTGGTAGATTTAGACATTTTTACATGTTATCTGAGAAGTCGCGGTTATGAAAATTCTTCTGTTACATTTTTCTAAGTTTTATCATTAATATTTTCTTTAAGGAGTTTCGGGACAGTTTATCTTTAAGGGGAATCATAGGGTGGAGGGTTCTGTTCTTGAGCAGGGCGCTAACTTCGACACAGCAATATTTCGTTCAAAACACGATTACTGTAAGAAATGTCGAGATCTGCATTTAAAATTATTATCTTTACACGAGCGTATTAATAACGTGTTGAAAATGTTATATTAATGCGTATTTTACGGTTATTTTATATTTTAAAAAAGTCAATCGCTTTGGCAAAAGTCTGGTAACTTGGTTTGAAACTTTACCAGCATATTGGTATGTATTTTTACTTAATTGTAGACGAAAATCAGTTAATTGTTAAATATTTGGGTTCGTGAAAGAAATACTTTGACGGGCGAGTGAATCGTTCCCAAATTTTGCATACGGACTTAAAACCAACGAAGTAATAATACATCCAATTCCAGTTGTCATAGAAGCGTTTCTATAAGACTCCCTTGAAGCAGAGTTGCAAGAACAGAAGGGCGAAAACGCGACGCTCTGCTACCGCAGACGCACGTAACGGAATTATAAGGATTCCTAACGGTTGTGCAACTCTAATAATAGCACGAAATCGTATGTTCGACTTTTCAGACTTGCGGAAGGCCATTTTTCTGGAATATGAGAGCGATGATGGATCAACGCCAATTGGGACTTAGGCAACATCATTGTCGTCATTGTGGACGAGCTCTTTGCGCTCGTTGCACAACTCAACGATTACCTATACCTGCTATGGGTTTCGAGTTCGAAGTTCGAGTATGCGATCAGTGTCACATTCAGCTTAAGGCTAACGAGTGAGTGTTTGTTCTCGCATTTCATCTCCGCAAACGATCCTTCTCTATCCACGATATCAAATATAAATGTTTTATAAGAGCTAAGAGTGGCGCAATCGGTTGAGCTCTCCTGGAGTAGAACCCTTAAAAATCAGAGTGTTTTAACAATTTTTTAAGGCAGAAATCAACCGTTTTTCTCAAATTCAAAGCCATATTTTTGTTCCACGTTTGAACTGGATAAAATCATTTTTTTAATGAGCAAACAATGATTATGTAATGATCCATGGCAGGTAGAAAATTCTGAAGCTCGCAATTTTTTTAGTACAACAAAATATCCAAATAGATTCTCATTCGGAATATTTTATTCTACATAATACTTTTTAAAAGTCGATAGAAGTATGGAAATGTAAAAGTAATGACGTTCAAACCAAAAAGTACAGATTTTCCCGAACAAAATTCGATGACTTTTTGCGAAAAGAATTAAGTGACTTTTATTTCATTCCTGCAGAATGGTTATTCCTAATTTAACAGAAAATCCTCGGTCAATGTCGATTGTTGAAAGCGTTTAACGTTTAACGTACAAAAGAGCAACGATTGTCGGTTACCTACCGCGATTCTCAGCTAATCAGTTGAAACGTCGAATATAAGAATATAAAGCAAATTTTAAAGCAAAGAATGGCTTTCAAATTTGCGATTTTTTGCTTAAAAATTTACAGCTATATTCTTTAGGAGCTCTGAAAAAAATTGATCCTTTCAAATTTCTACTCGAGTTTCCCTCTTAAACCTAACGGGACAAGACATGTGTCCTTCACGAACTAACGTAACCTACGAACGTTTCAATTTCTTCGCGCATTTCCAGGCAAGGATCATTGGCATCGTTTCACGATGCTAAACACAGCGTGAGCGCAATGGATCTGGACATATCGCAACGAAAATTGCTCACCGTTGGACAGGACAGAGTCATCAAGATTTGGGATATTACAGCGCTTCTTCAGTAAGCACGGATGCAACGACACGAACGTATTTCGATCGTCATAGGAGACACGGAGAAGCGCGTCACGGCAGCGAAGATCTTAATCGAGAGAAGTATAAAACAGAATCAACGACGAATCACATACAACGCGAAGACAGAAGGCATAACGGAACAAAAAAAAAGAAATTATAACGCAAATAAGCCGCATCTGTTTCTGAGCCTACGCTTGTGATCGCGAATTATAAGACGTCCGATCACAGGCGAATTATTCGCTTCGAACCATCCTAAAAACGCATTCTGTAAAAAGAAAAAAGGAAAAAAAAAAAACTTCCGCGTTAACATCGTGGACGAAACGCGATAGAGGAAAGAAACGACCCTTGAGAAAAATCACAAGTCACAAAGAATCGGGTAGTTTTTCGCGGCTTCGAATTCTTTATAGACTGTTCCTCATTCATTGGGTATTACCGTATACCATAAGTGTATATTTGTAAATGGTGTTAACGTCAAGGGATACAGCTCTATGTATATTTTCTTCGGGCTCTGAGTGGGTTTTTTTTTCTCTCGAAGAACACATGCACTTTTCCATGCTCCAAGCCGAGGATAATATGCGTTCGGAATATTTTTTTAGACTACTGAAAGCTGAAAGATGGATCCGCGTGTAAACAAAGCCGAGTTACAAAAATAAAACGAGAAACGGGAATGAGGCAAAAAACGAAATTGAATGATTTTTTTTCCGTGAATTCACGTGGCTCGAACCGCCGACGAACAATTACGATTGTATTTTTTCGTTTTGCCGAAGTATCAAGTACCCTCACTGTACATACACATAGTAATCAGACGCAGATTATGCCCCGCGAAGTTTGTACTTCTAAGAGCGACGAAGAAGAATGAAAGAACGTAAAAGCTAAAAATTCATCGGTTTTTTAGAATATATATTTCGATACCGAAGAAATATTCGATTATCGATGCCAGAGGCATCGTTAGGCCTGTCTATCACTTTTTATTATTTCAGCCTCGAAGTCCTTCTCCCGTGTGCGCGTACTCAAGTGCGAACTTGCTCGTTATCGTAATTACTGTTTTGCCGTCGCTACGGCCGACTAGCGTCGAATGGAAAATAATAATGATATCGTTGAATCTTCGTTTACCTGCGGAATTGCTAACGTAGATTGCACGCGAAAGATATTGCGAGGGCTATGAATGTGTGTCTGAGGAACTACGGCTTTTCGCATTCGGAGCAGGATGAACGAAAAAGAAAATTCTTTCTCCCACTCTTGAAACATAAACGAGAGCACGAGGAATATCATCGAAAAGTCTGGCGGTGAAACTCTTCGATGTAATTTGTCAATTGTTATTCAAGCCACGGCTAATCTGCTCCTCATGTAAAAACAAGAAAAAAAGAACAGAACATTTCTCGAAGACCCGCATTTTCAGAGTTTCGAAATATTGCGAAATCTTTCCGTTGTATGGGACCCTGATGGCAACCGCGAGCGATCGTAGTTTACAAAATCTACAATATAACGAGAATGTTCGGTGCATACTTTTTCAATCACGATTATAATCGATTTTGTCTATATGCACACAAACATATTACGGTGTGTCGAAGAAAAATTAACTCTTAACCTATCAAACAATATTGTTATGTAAACAGAAAGTCATGCTAAATTTCAGCGCCCAAACTCGAGTCGAAGTGCTGGCGGTGGATGAGTTTTTTTCAGATTTGATTTACACGAAAAATTTGCTCTTTACATTCAAACTTTAATTACTCAACGACTAATTGATATTTCTTAAATTCGTTCGATTATTCTCGCACCCGATTTTTAGAGCTTTTACAAAATCTTTTTTTAATCTCGATATCATTATTTTTACACGAATTACGAATGCCTTTCGAAAAATGCATGTGTCGAAAATAAAAAAAAAGCATTTTTCGAATAAATATTATTCCTGTAAAAATAATGATATCGACATTGAAAAAAAAAAGGTAAAGCTGTGAAGACCGGCTTAATAAACCTTTAATCGGATTCGAGAAATATTGATTGATTGTTGAATTATTCCTTTAAAAGGACACAGGACATTTTTCATGTCTATCACGTGGGAAGAAAAATGATCTTAAAGTTTGCATCGTTGGTATGCAACGAAACTGAATTCTCTTTCATTGATAACATTTTTCTGGCCGATTTGGGCCATGAAAATCATCCGAACATTTTTACATATTTTTATTACAGATTTACGACCTCAAGTTGCAAAAAAAAGGTTTCGAACAATACTAAAAAAGAAGAAATAAAAGAAATCGTTGCATTCCAACGATGCAAACTTTAACGTCATGGAAGAATATATATATATATATATATATATATATATATATATATATATATATATATGAATCACTCCACGCCATTTCACCTAGCCCGTGACCCCGAGCGTTTTCTATCTTCATGATTTTTTTTTTGTAAAATTGTACCCCATAAAAGGAATATCCACACCAATTTTTAGATTTTTGTCTCTTCTCTTTTAGGAGTTATAATTTTTCAACAAATGTCGATTTCGGAACTTTTGTAAACGTTTAAACGCTGATAACTCCGGAACTAATTGAGATATCGACACATGTCAGTATATATCTATATTTTTTTTTTCATTCTGAGGCATACTTTCACGAAAAAATATGAACAAAATTATCATTTATACTGGCACACGTGTTTTTTGCTTCGAAAGTGGAAACTTTTTTTTTAAAGATGATTATCTTTTTTTTCCAAAAAATTCTCTAAAATAGCATGACCCATTCTATGATTTTTAAGACTAGTCTTACCGTGGGCCAAATTTTTCTTCTATTTTTTTGCGAACTAACCATATTTTTTTTAGAAGATTTTTATCATTTTAATCTCCAATAATGCTATACATCTGCATTTTAATCTTGAGTAATGCTAATAATGAAACGGTTTATTTTTTATTTATGCTGAAATTAACGAAAAAGAAGATTTTTTGTGCTAAATGTATTTTTTTTCCACTAATAATAATATTGATCAATACAAGTATGACAATTTCCAATTGAATCTCATAGTCATAACTATTCTAGTTTCGGTCCTTCACGTAAATAAAATGAACTAAATTGAAAATTATATGGGAATACGTGAATTTAAAAAAGAGTGAAATTTTTCCTTATATATATATATATATATATATCAAATTTCATTCTTTTTTTAAATTCACGTATTCCCATATAATTCTTTATTTAGTTCATTCTATTTATGAAAACGGATAGAAAATGAAATAGTTATGTCTATTAGATTCTATTGAGAATTGTCCCACTAGTATTGGTCAATGTAATTAGTGAAAAAAAATTAATTTTGCACAAAAACTCTTCTTTTTCGTTGATTTTACCACAAATGAAAAATAAACCGTTCCACTATTAGCATTATTCAAGATTAAAATGGAGATATATAGCATTATTGGAGATTAAAATGATAAAAATCTCCAAAAAAAATATGATGAATCGCAAAAAAATAGAAGGAAAAATGGGCCCACGATGAGACTAGTCTTAAAAGTCATAGAATGGGTCACTCTATTTTAAAGAATTAAAAAGATAATAAAAAATAGCAATCATCTTAGAAAAAAATACTTTCGACTTCGAAGCAAAAAATAGCTGGTCCAGTACAATTGATAATTTTTTTCATTTTTTTCATGAAAGTATGATTCAAAATGGAAAAAAATATATTTACTGACAGTTGTCGATATCTCAGTTAGTTCGGGAGTTATCAGCGTTTAAACGTTTCCAAAACTTCCGAAATCAACATTTTTTGGAAAGTTATAACTCCTAAAAGAGAAGAGATGAAAATCTAAAAATTGTTGTGGATTTTCCTTTCATGCGGTACAATTAAAAAAAAAAATGGGGGAAATAAAAAATGGTCGGGGTCGCGGGCTAGGTGAAATGGCGTGGAATGCTTTATATATATATATATATATATACATACACATACATATACAATATACAATATATATAAACAAACATACACATCCAGAATGTGAAAGAATCACGGGAAAGAAAAATCCTCGTTCACACTAGTCTCACTAGTCTCATCGAGCAAGACTCGAAAATGAACACCGACGCACGTTCGATCACAACATTCCGTTTGCAATTTTCCATGGCTGTATGTAATTGAAAAGAATCAGACGAGAAGAGGCGTGTCTACATAGGGATGCTCTTGAATTTGAAACTTTAAGAAAGGAAAGCAGCAAAAAAGAAACAAAAATCGCTAAATGTAATATAAAATCGTATAAAGTTTGAAGCAAGAGAACCATTGTTCCATTTCTCGATGGTGTCACGTTACTTCGTAATTCATAGTGACAATACGCGCTTCCATAGTGATAAACATTTCCGTAATTACGAGAAGAAAACGAATATAAAGCTTCAATGTAACACGATATGATATCACACGAGGATGAGTGAATGAAAATATTCTATTATAATGCGACGCGTTTATTAATTGTATGCTAATGAACTCTCATCGCAGCGCTTATCGTTCTGTTTACGTATCAATTAATTCGCCGATTGTATGACAAAACGAGAATGTGGAGTTATGCATATATATCGTGTATGAGCTCTGGACGAGACGTATACTCGTTACTCATAAGTTAAACAATCAGTCATGTATAGAAACTGATAAAATATATCACGTTATCACTTATATTTAGCCAGCAGTCCCCTCGGCTACGACCGCGTTGAAATTCTATCGATAACAAAACCAGCCGCTTAATTATCTATTAAAAAAAAAAATACTTGCCTCCATTTTGGTAGATCTTACATGAGATACTGAGAAAGGTCCGCACTATCTTGCTATGTGGGATTCTTACCCACTAAAATCCTCCCTAAACTTCCAATTGATTTAGTTAATAAAACGATCTTGAACAAAATTTCCCAAAAACTTACAAATTACAGACAAAGCGCCAGAATAAAAAAAAACAGGCTGCGTTCTGCTTTTCTCCTTATTCTCTCTTACTTTTTATCCTGACTGGGTGACTTTGATTCCAGTTGTTTTTTTTTTTGCGGTCTTTTTCTCTCAAGCCCGCCGTTCCTTTTTTTGAAAAATGGCGACGAAACTTTTCCCTTGAAGGGACCCGCAGGCGCCGAGGTTCACCTTCCATTTGTCTCTGAAATCATTTTTCTGCGTCTGCCGCAAGTTTATTCGACTCTTGTTTTTCCAGAATTTTATCAAGGAACTAAAAATAAGTTCACACGCCAAATTTCATGAAGATTGATCAAGATTTAGCATAAAAAATCGATGAAAAACAGGTATTTCAATGTATTGAGCCTAAAATCGATTAAAAAAAAACGTTAAGTAACGCGAAGGCGTATGACGATGCTGATAACGCTCAGCATACACAATCGCCGCTTGCGTTGCATTTTTGTGACATTTTTCATAAAGGTCATATCAACTTACTCTCGATTAGGAAACATTATGCAGAAAATTTAATTCGGAACTTACAGAAGAAAATTCTGTCATGGTACTTTTCATTGAAGAGACCAAACATTGTTATGGGAATCGCAAACTTCTCATTGCTTTTCAAAACAAGTTGATAAGACTCTTAGTTGCGAAGAATGTAAACAAAGCCTTACGACTTACCTGGTTTTTATTTAGTATTAAGGGTAAGGCTACTGTTAAAATGTCAAGAAAACGTTCGTCGCTGGAGGCAACTCAAATTGAAGAGAAAGGACCAACATATAGTGCAGGAATCTCAGATTAAAGGTAAACTTATGATTACAACGATAGAAGTGCTAATAAAACTTTCATTACAAAATAGGGCTTTTATTATACACTGCCGGCCAAAAGTTTGAGTACACCAGTCGAAATTTCTTGTCGCACTAAAAGTTAGATAGCAGACTCAAAAATGAAGATAATCCAATTTCCCAAACGGCGTTTTAAAGAAGACAAATTCACCTTCATTTTGCCTTTTTAGAAAAATGTTTACAATTTTTTTTGGGCTCGGTACGCCTTTTGAAAATGGCTATTTTTCAGCTTTTTTTTTGCACGTCTAAAACGGCCCGTATTATGCAATATAATTTAAAAAATCCTACGTAATGCCTCAGAAAATGTAATTCTAAATATACAGTTAAAATTTCAAGTGAATCGGTTGAAATTTATTTGAGTTATGAGTCCGGCCGACTTGAAAAATATAGTCTTGAGATAAACGCGTTTAAAGTTGGTAGAAAGTCACGACATGAATCAAGGGGGGTTTCGCTAGAATTCGAAAATCGAGTACTTAGAGATTTTTCACACCCACAATCTTTTGGAATATAATTTTATACGTACTAAGGTACATTTTTAACAAACAAAAAAACCGATTTTTGGAAAATGCTAGAGTGGCCTAAGGCCTTAATGGATTGACTTCAAATTTGGTACACTTATTCAGTGTAATAATAGTTTAGTCGTAACCGACGTATTTTATCTTGACATTTTTTTTTCATTAGTTATTAACAATAATGATGCCACTTGTCCTCGAAATATCGAAAATTTTTGTTTTTTTATTTTATTGTTGATTGAAACACGATACCGAGAAAAAGCTCGGGCAAGTCTTAGCCAATATTATCTACTTTACACCGTTGAGCCCCTCACGTTCAAAGGTCCTTCACAAGATTGTTTATACCTTTAATTATTAATGTTTAAAAAAATGAAATTTGGTACACAACTTTGTCAGTTTACATACAAATAAATGTCCAAACAATATGTCAATCATCTCACTTATTCTTTAAAAATAAAAATAAAACAACCCTGATTTTTGGGTTGTTACAGTAGTATAACGCCTTAAACTAGTGGAATTTCAATTCGAGCCGGTTCATTAATACAGACCGACATCATTGATAAAACAATACAATCAATACGAATCGGATTGCAAACGTACATTGAAAGTGCCATTACTTTGAGCACATTTTATAGGAGTAAGTGTTTGAATCGTTTTTTTTTTAAATCTTCTCTAAATATTCTTTATCGATTTTATTTCACTAAAACTCGATCGGCCATCTTGAAATTTGGCGTGTGAACTTATTCTGAGTTACTTGATAAAATTCTATAAAAAAAAACAAAGGCCATAAGAAGAAAAGGCGATAACCTTGAAACCGAAGCGCCTCCCGATATATATGCCAGACGCCGACACACAGGGATAACATTATCTACGAGAAAGGGGTGCGTCAGCCTCGCGACAATGTAGCCAGGAATGTTTCATACATACGTACATACGAATATTTCGTACGTATACAGTTACATATACACGTATTCGGCAAATATCTCATAGCCATAAATGGATACGTTATCCAGTATGCGGTAAAAAAAAAAGAGCAAAAAAACGTGCAACCGTTTTTTCGATCGGTTATAGTAATTGACACGAATCAATCGATCTGGTTTGCTCCGCCCTCGATCGACCGTGAAGATGAAAGAAAGAAAAAAATCGCGTAGCGGCGAATTTCTTATGTCACGGCGGAAGTGAAGCAGACGGCGAGATGCAACGCAGCGTGGACGTGAAACACACGTCTAATGGAGTGTAAAGAACAAGAGCAACGGGTTTCCTTCGGGCTATAGCGAGTCAAACGAGCGCTGTGATCGGAAGATATCTTTTTTTTCTCCTGAGATCGCGTAATTTAAAACGTTCGTTCGTTTTTATTTTATTTACAGTAATATTTTTCACAACAATTTCTCCGTTAGAACGTGCCCGTTTATGCCGTTGAAAATGTAAAAAATTCACGATTCGTGTCTCAGGTGTTTGTTTGGGCTAAAATTCGACTGTGAGTCTTGTATTTCGGTATGAATTTCACCGCGAATCGGTATAAGGTACACCGACCAGTAAATGGACGGGGACCAGCGAATTAACGAAAGCTGATTTATCGTAGTAGGCACAGTGAACTCTCCTTAAAGGGTTACGTTGGATTGAACAGTTCGAAAAATCCATTTTAAAAATTTTATTATCTAATAGTACAATATGTCTAGAATATTGTCCCAAAGTTTTAAGTCAATCGGAGCAAAAGTCTAGGAGAGAGAGAGAGAGACAGCCTTTGGGAATTTCCCCCGTTGTGAAAGACCGGCCGGGAGCGACGCAGGTATACGCATTTTTCTCAAAACACTATTTTTTGAAGTCAGAGGACACGATTTCTCAAGGACTAATGCACCGATCTTATTGAAATTTTGCACACTTCTTCAAAATAGCATTGACTAGTGATTGAACGAAGGTTTTTTTTTTCGAATACAACCAATTTTACAAGGCTATACGTAGTGTAAATTGTACCAAAAATTAAACTATTTTGCATAGAACTCTGCCAAAAATGCAAATTTCAATTTTTTTTTAAATCCTTCGTTCAATCACGAGCTATACTTATCTACTAACAGAAAAAAATTGGGCTTTTTAATTTCAGATAAAGCTATCATGAGTTATCCTGACCATCACAAGGACACTTTTTTTTTAAGGCCATACACCACGGTAAAAAAAAATTTTTATCATTTTTTTTTTCATTTTCTGAAAGATACATTTGTTAAGAATGCTCTCGCCAATTTTTTTAAAAGAAATTTGTAAAATTGGCGGAGATACAGCATTTTATGTGAAACCGTTCGAAGCGCACGACCGCGCCGAGCGGCAATAAAACCGATATACGTGGACCTTAGTAAAGACGAGCTTCTTCAACGATGTTTAGGTGCTTTTCATCAGAATAACAACGAGTGTTTGAACTCTGTTATATGGACATTTGCGCCAAAGACATCGTGGAGCAGCAGACCCACAGTTGAAACTGCCGCTAATATTGCTTCAATATTTTTTAATGGTCATATTGGCCTCATAAATGTATTGGAGATATTAAACATAAAAATTGGTGAAACACTCTACCAATATTGTCAAAACATCGACGAGAAGCGAATATGCGAAGCCGAGCACGAAGCCGAAAAAAGCACGCATGAGGGTCGTCTGCGTGCAAAACATGAAAAAAATGATAAGCCTCCGGATGCTGAGGAGCTGTTGTATGGTCCAGGAATAGCTGACTAACGGTGAGAAACGAAAAAAAGAGACAAATAAAAAATTTAGTTTGTATGTTGAATTATCCTTCAGCAAAACTTTGAACGCGTCTTTCTCGAAACTACGTTTTTCAACCTGGTTGACAACATATTAAAAAAAACTATTCATTCGATTTGCATGCGCCAAGTCTTAAACTGTTCGAAAATCCAGTCTCTATGGCACCACGTAGGGATTTTTTTTTTTATAAAGGGCCCCCTTCTATTTTTTTTTATGAACGATGAAAATTTTCCATGAAAATCGGAAATAAAATTCGCTGGTCCGCCATTTTTTTTTTTAGATATCGAAATTCCCCTACGCGATGCTGTAAACCTATATGTCTAGTTTCTAAATACATTTTTATTTTATTTTTCGGATGAACCGTATGGCTTGATCGCTGTCAACCGCCGAGCAGCAATTTCGTCGGAGTGTCCTCTTGGACGCGGCGTACACCGCAAACTATACTTTAGATTCGAGTACAAAAATTTGTATACAGTCTTCTATATGTATATATGGACTATGAGTATTAATAAAAAAAATTCCATTCATCGTTTGCTTGAAAATAATTACGAAAAATACACCCTCGAACCGCTCACGAACCTTGGTGTGGGGACTTAAGGGTCTCCGGAAACCAGGTCCCACCGGCTGAATTTCCCAAATTTTTTGATGAAATTAAAAAAAAATATTGTTGAAATGTTGCTCTTTTATGTGCTTAACATTTTGAATAAATTAATTTATATATTATATTTTTTTAAAAATAGAGAAAATATGCTTTTTTTGGCTTCGAAACCCACGTAACCCCTTAATAATGA
The DNA here is from genome assembly GCA_963932345.1 of Ophion ventricosus. Taxonomy (NCBI): domain Eukaryota; kingdom Metazoa; phylum Arthropoda; class Insecta; order Hymenoptera; family Ichneumonidae; genus Ophion; species Ophion ventricosus. The sequence continues at coordinate 20,539,668 of OZ010716.1, read as the reverse complement.
AAAAAAATAATTATTCTTTACAGCGTTCATCCACACTACACGTCCATTTATTGATGGTCGAGTGTTCATTTACTGGTAATATTCGTCCATTCACTGGCGATTTCGTCATTTCGCTACTTATTTATCAATTCATCCAATATTATATGTTGCAATTCGAATATTTTTTTCTACTACCAGAATAATATACGTCGTTAGCTGTAGCAATCAAAAAAATTGTTTCGATAACATTTTCATTTGGCAGTCCATCTCTGCGAATCCTACAGTGCCGTTATTCGTCCATTCACTGGTCGGTTTATCCTACGCTCCGAAACATTTAGTTTATGAATTTATCAATCTCAACGCTTGACACTTTCACGTGCAAGAAATTGTCGCACACCTGTGGACAAATTTCCCGCCAACTTTCTTCGTAAATAAAATTTTAACGAAAGTACAAAAAAGTCTACGAGCTTCGAAGTACCGTAAAAAAGAAAGAAAAAAAAAAATATATATATATATATATACGCGAACGGGGCGCGCAGCGACACGACGACAGTCGCGGGAAACTCGTTTCTCGCGTTCGCGGTCAGTCGCCTGACATCGCTTTATCAGGACGGTAACGTACCTGTCGGTCTCGCCGCTTCGCGTGTATTTTCTTCCGCCCTCGCTCGATTTAACAACGAGAAGAAAAGAAAAAAAACTTTACAAGGGCCAAGCACGATTGTACATTTTCCCTGCGATAGTTCCGTGCTTGTGTAACAATTTTTTACGAGCTGTACAGTGCGAGGAATTTATCGTGCGTGCCGGACAAACGCTCGGTATTTTCCACCTCTTTATACACCTGGCACGCCCGAGACGAGCCGAAACTTTCCGAGCGAGGACGTGTTAATGTGCCGGTCACCGTGGCATGCTGTTGCCTCCGCTCAATTACGTTCGAGACGGTTTCCTTTTTTTTTTTTTTTTTTTTTCCGTTACCTTTGCGTAAATTACCGTGCTCACGCGTGTGTCGTTTTAACGCGATAAGTATCAATATTTACTTTCTCAAACAATAGTATCGCGTTTTTTTTTTTGCACGAACTGTGAGGCCGATCGGAAGAAGCCAAAGTTCGAGGTATCGCTTACCGATAGAGATACACACACGCACACACCCACGCATACATACTTATATGCGTTTGAATAGTGTATGCGTTGTTATATGATACGTCGGCGCGTCTTGTTGCCCGTATTGTTGACGTTGCGCATGAGACACGTTTGAAGATCTTCGCGAACATCTTTGTTCGGATTTCATTGTATCGATGGACAGTTAGACGAGAGGAAGTTTTTCTCAAAGTGCTGTCTAAGTGCAGTTTGAGTGTATCGGTCGTTAAACCGATTTATATGCATACGTATGAATAGTTTGCGCACTACGTATAGCTACGTGTCAAAACGTTAGCACTCCTGGTTTCTCCGTACTCGCACAAGGTAAGCTCACCACCGTTGTATTTTCACGGCAGGCTATTCGTAAAGCGATACTTAAAAATGATGACACGCGCAAATGAGAAGCGAGAAAGAAAAAAAATAATAATCGATCAACGACCTGTGAATCTCCAATTAGCGATGCGTCGTCAGTTTTTCCTTTTGTTGTTGTATTTCTTCGCCCTGTGCAAGGAAGTAACTCGTGTACGCGCGTTTAACCGAATACGAAAGTACGCCAATTCCCGGCGAAGTATTCTCAGCCGAGTTTGCCTGGATTTTATGAGCTATGGGTACGAGTTCGCGACATAAAGAACGAAATCGTACAGCTATTGCGATAATTGTCGGATTTGATGTAATTTATAGCAGACGACGGCCTAGCTTCGTCTCGCACTCTCCCGTAGCGAGGCAACGAATACCGGTAGTTACGAAAGTCACCGCTGGGATCGCTCAGCCCCCACATTGGCTCTCCCTCCATCGATCCATGCACCGAGAGCGAATATCGCGGTTAGATCTTCGGAGTCCGCGCGTTATAGGCTTCCCTCGGAGGCGCGCTTCAAACGCCCAAGCATCCTTTATTCTCTCTCTCTCTCTCTCTCTCTCTCTCTCTCTCTCTCTCTCTCTCTCTCTCTCTCTCTCTCTCTCTCTCTCTCTCTCTCTCTCTCTCTCTCTCTCTCTCTCTCTCTCTCACACTCTCACGCAACCTGCAATATATTCCACGGTTCATAGAACTCTCGAGTTTTCTGTGCGATGAGAGAGACAGAGAGATAGCGCGTATTCCGGAGTTAAGCCGATTTTCTTCAATTACGCCGGCATTTCGACAGTTTATCGCGCGAGCTCGCCATGAGAGAAGCCTCTCAACCAACTTTTCTCGTTTCCGTGTAGGCATGCGTGCATATGTATATATGCGCGCGCGTACATATGAATTCGAGCGATAAACATCAGGTGCGGATCTGCAGATGAGCGACGATGGTGAAGCACTTCACCTGCTGATGCGAACATGGCGCCCTCTGTCCGGTCGAGCATCGAACCTCTAGGATTTCGTAGCTCGGAATAGCTGAAAATCCGTATAGGGTAAACCGTCCAGTGAATGGACGAATAACGACAGTTATAGAATTCAGATGGACTGGCAAATGAATATATTGTAACAAACTTTTTAAGGAGAGAAAAACCTTTAGAATTTTCAAAAAATCGATTTTTTTTTACATCATTCGAAACTATATTAAGAAGATACTGTTAAAAGGAAAAATCGAAATATGAAATATTTACGGAGTTATAGCTCATAGAAAGCTATCGCTCTAGAAAAAAAAATCCAGAACTTCAAGATGTTACTCCGTTGGGTAGAAGAGATGAAGCGGGTAAGAAGAATTGGTAAGAGATGCTCTTACCATTTTACAAAGATTTGTCGAAGGAAGATTTACTCGAAAGACGCTTGGGTGGCCATACCCAAAACGCGAACGAGAGTTTCAACGCAACAGTTTGGCGATTAGCTCCAAAACACCTCCATTCTGAGGTCAAAATCGTTGGAATCGCAGCCTATATTGATGCTGGGGTGTTTAATAAAGGCTATTCCTCCATTCTAAGAATTATGAATGCGTTGGACCTAATTGTTGGGACGTGGGCCAGAGTTTTCGCCGAAAACTCCGACGAGGCACGGATAGAAAGGCACAACCGGATGAGCCTCGACAAAAGCAGCTCGTACAGCCCAAAAACAGCAGCAAATGGAAGAAAATCAGCTTTTCGAGGAAGTTGAAGGGTTAGTGTATGGGCCTGGAATCGCTGATTGATCGGTAAGTCACTAAAATTTATAGTTCTATCGTATTGAAACTTTAAACGCGATTATCTCGAAACTACATTATCAAAAACTGCTCACACTGTAGCTCAAAAAGTTATTGATCGATCTCGTCGAAAATTTGACAGGTTTATGTCGATGATATTAACTGAAGGATAAACCTAAAGTTTGAAGGATATCGCGTAGATAAATATTTTTTTTTGGGGTAAAAACTGTCGAAAATTTGAACTTTTTGTTAAAAAACCTGCATAATTTTCAATTTTATACTTTTTAAAATAATTTGATAGGTTTATCCTTTCCCTACATGTGTCAGTAATCGAAAAATATTTTTGGTTTTTGTTTCAGATGAACCGTAAAAATGTGAAAAATGGAGCATTTTTCGATGGCACAGGAAAGACGCCTGGGAGAAAAGGCGTCGCCATTTTCTTTTGTAAAAAAAAATGTTTTTGAGCTCTTGAAACCTATAATAAAATTACATTAAAATTTAAACAATAATGCGATTATTTCATCACCCTCAAAAAAATTCACAAAAAATGGCTCATTTTCGAGCGTCTAAAGGGGTTTCTCCCCTTAATTGCTATAGCTAAGAAAACATATTATTCTGATACTAGAAAAAAATATTTAAAGTAATTGAAACAAATAATATTAGAGGAAATGGTGAATAAGTAGCGAAATGACTAAGCCGCCAGTAAATGGACGAAATTACCAATAAATGAACACTCGACCAGCAGTAAATAAACGTGTGGTGTAGATGAACGCTGTAAATGATAACAATTAATTATTTATTTTTATTAAATTTTATTAAAATTTTTATAACGATTTCGTAGAAATCGTTATAACTCATATTAAATATTAAAATATTAATATTATTAAATATTAAATCATAAATTAAATATTTATTATTTTAAATAAATATTAAATTAATAAATAAACATATTAAATAATAAAATATTAAAATATTAGTTCAAATATTCTTATACTTATTTGTTATAAGAATTTCGTAGAAAATACACAGAGCTTTGTTTCATCTTAATGTGACGCTCACAAAAAACTATCAAAGTTTGCTTCGGTGCAGAGAAAAAGAAAATTATGTTTTGTCAGAGTTTTAAAAACGTATGAAATGATTTTACGACGACATTTGATGAGATATGTCCATCGTCAATTCTTGTCACTAATTAATTTTTCAATTTTCAGCAAATTGGCAAAGTTTTTTCACTCTGGTTTGATAATTATCGCAGCCCAATATGTCCATTTACTGCAAAGAGGTTAGAATACCGCATCATTTAATAAACATGTCTAATTTTGACCTATTATTATGAATTCATTTTAAATTTTTAACAAAAATCAACGTTTAATTCTATCTTAATAAAAGTAATACTTACCCTAAAAACTCGTAAAAACTTTTGTTTTCGCCCTTTGGGACATTTAATGTGCGCACTCGTATCGTAATTAACAAGTTGCACGGTGTGCACACGGAGAGAATTAAAAAGTAATTTTTGTCGTGAATTTCATGGTAAAAATTACCGTGATATATTTCAATGTGGTGATAAGTGAGAAAAGCATAATAATTCGTATGCGACAAGTTTTTTTTAACTCACGTTACAGAAAATTTCAAATACGTAGCTAAAATTTTACTATACAAGAAGGGTAGCGCGCACGATAATTTTTACCGAGAGCACAATACATTTTCCCATAACACTCATTAAATTTTATAATAAATCTTAAAATAACTGTTATAAAGACGATACTTTTTTATAGACATTTTTGAAAGGCATAAAATAATAAAATGCACAGTAAAATTTCGCTGATATTATATATTTTTTAAATTTAAATTTTGCGTATTTTGTTACACATCAAAATTTCCTAGAAAATCTGGTAAAATTTTCTATCTGAAGAAGAAATTTTATTTTACTTTCATGAAAATCTGTGTTTTACTCAGTAATAATAAGCGAAGTTTCAGGGTTGTCATCTGGTTACCGTTACTGCACGGTAATTTTTAACATTTAATTCTCTCCGTGCAAGTACCGCAAACTAGAAAAATTTCGTGAGGTGTCAAAATTCGATATTAAACCTTAAAAAATGGTTTTAACGGCACCAGTGATTTTTTTTTTGATAAATTTTAGTTATTCGTGTTTTTATCGACAATTCATATTCTTTTATTATTTGAATATAAATCAGCTTACGTCCAATCACTGATCATTGTACGCTTTTTTCGTTGCGTTGAAAATTGTATCGAGCGAGTAATCGCGAGTGAAATTATTGCGGCTATTGCAGTCGTTATTCTCGAAAAAAAAACAAGGGGTTACGTGGGTTTCGAAGCCAAAAAAAAACATATTTCTCTATTTTTTTTAAATATAATATATAAATTATTTTATTCAAAATGTTAAGCACATAAAAGAGCAACATTTCAGCAATATTAAAAACAAAAATCATTAAAAAATTTGGAAAATTCAGCCGGTGGGGCCTGGTTTCCGGAGACCGCTCAAAAAAAGTGCCCTCGTGGTGGTCAGGATAACTCATGATAGCTTTATCTGAAATTAAAGAACCAATTTTTTTTTAATTTTCACCCTTAATACAGATTTGAAAAGTTTTTAAGATAATGGACGTTTGAATATTACGTCACGCGCGTATCCAACAAGCTCCACGGCTACTTTTTTTCACAAGCAAACCCACAGGTATCGAGAGTTCCAGGAACTGATAAGTTTCCGATAAGGATCCTAAAAAATAGTTGAGTGTTTTTCATAGGCCAGATTTCCTAGAAGAAAAAAAATCCGTCTACTGAACTTTCGTTGCGTTCCAACGATGCAATGTTCAATATCGTTTCGATTGATACGCGAAGTATAAAAATGAAAAAAAAAACTACGTACTGATGCTAGCTAGTTTCTATTTTTGGAAACATCGCCGAAATCCGCCCACATTTCATTAACTCCATGTAATTAAAAAGATTTCAAAGTCTTCGAAGCAGTTGCCGCGTTGTCTTTATATGGTAATCGTTATATACGCTATGTGCCTTTCGAAGTCTCGTTATCGCAGGGCGGCGGAGCTTCGAACAAACACACGTGAGCTGCTATTGTGCAGTCCAATAAGATAAAGATCGAAAACGAGAGATGAACGCTCATCATATTCGTTCCCAAGTATCACAAGGACGAAGCCAGAGTGAAACTATAAAAAAAAAAGTACGTTCAATTCGAAGCCATCAATATACGGAGAGTTACTCTCGCCTCGGCACTCGTATAAAACGAATGCACGTATGCGTGAGCGAAAGAGTGGAGGGACAGACAGAGAGAGAAGGAGAAAGAGAGAGAGAGAAAAAAAGAAGTTTAGACTGCACGTGTATGAAGCCACGATACTGCAAAGCATAACGTCCATTTATACCAGTTACTACTTTTCCTGCGGTTTGCACGACGAAAACATCTTTCGAGTGTTTGAATGGTCTTGAAGTTTGCACCGTTGAGATGCAACGAAGATATCTTATTCTCGTATTTCTAAATTTTTCTTCGCACATTTATATTATTCATATTCTCAAAATATTTTTTGCACTCATCGCACTAGGTAACGAAAACATTTTTGACAATCTTTATGAAAAATGTATAGCCAAAAGCTCCAAAAAGGATTTCGCATAATAACAAAAATAAATAAAGGAACAAGTCAAGAAGTTGCGTGTACACGAATCCCGACTTTTTTTTTCGATGTACCATTCCGGTACACCAAAATGTACCATTTTTATTTTCCTGATTTTTTTTGTTGTAAAATTGTACCTCATGAAAGGAATATTCACACAAATTTTTAGATTTTTATCTCTTTTCTTTTAAGAGTTATAATTTGCCGAAAAATGTCGATTTCGGAAGTTTAAACGCTGATAACTCCTGAACTAATTGAGATTTCGACAAATGTCGATATATTATTTGTTTTTATTTTGAAGCATACTTTCGTTAAAAAATATGAAATAAATTATCAATTGTCAATGTCAAAGTTTTTTTGCTTCTAAAGTGAAAACTATTTTTTTAAAAGATGATTGCAATTTTTTATTTATTTCAAAATATTCTCTAAAATAGAGTGACCCATTCTATGATTTTTAAGACTAGCCTCATCGTGGGCCCATTTTTCCTTCTATTTTTTTTTCGAATTAATTATATTTTTTTGAGAAGAGTTTTATCATTTTTATCTCCAATAATGCTGCTAATGATTTTGTGATTTTCAATTCGGCTTCGACAGGCTTGCTTGAAACGATTAATTTTTTATTCGTGCTGAATTTAACGAAAAAAATTATTTTTTATTTGAAAAAAATTGATTTTGAATCAAAAATAATTTTTTTCGTTAATTTCAGCATAAATAAAAAATATACCGTTTCAGGCCTGTCGAATTGGAAATCACAAAATCATTAATAGCATTATTGGAGATAAAAATGATAAAACTTTTCTCAAAAAAATATGATTTTCGAAAAAAAATTGAAGGTAAAATGGGCCCACGATGAGACTACTCTTTAAAATCATAGAATGGGTCACTCTATTTTAGAGAATTTTTTGAAAAAAAAAAATAAAAAATGACCATCATCTTTAAAAAAATCGTTTTCACTTTAGAAGCAAAAAAAAACGTTGACATTGATAATTGATAATTTTTTTCATATTTTTCCATGAAAGTATGCTTTAAAATGAAAAATATATTGACATTTGCCGATATCTCAATTAGTTCAGGAGTTATCAGCGTTTAAACGTTTCCAAAACTTCCGAAAAAAGAGTAGATATAAAAATCTAAAAATTGGTGGGGATATTCTTTTCATGGAGTTCAATTTTACACAAAAAAATCAGGAAAAACAAAAATGGTCGCGGGGTAACGGGCTAGGTAAATGGCGTGGAATGCCTTATATATATACATATATATATATATACACAGACATGGTTGAGATTATTAATGATCAGAAATTTCCATACCTAATATTTGCAACGTTCGTTAGATCCTTGGTAGCAATTAATTCTGCACAAATTTCCGAATACTTCAAGAGAGAACACGTGTAAGTCCCTACATCTAAAAAAAACATCGGGATTCGTGTACACGCAACAAGAGGAAACTTTCGCAAAATGCAAAATAGTTAAATATCACAACCACTGTGCAAACCATCTTCGTTAGGAAAGTCTTCCGCGTCTATTTCGTGAAAAAAAAATCTTGTTATAACTCGTTGGCTGCGAAAAAAAACCGAGAACTTGAATCTTCTCTCTTTCTTTACAAAATCAATATTTGCCTTACGTTCGATTGTTTTTCAATCTAAAAACGATTGAAATTCGAGGAATTTTCGGTGTGGTCAAGATGGCGCGGGTCTACACGTTGTACAATGAATTGCAGAGTACGTAGAAAGCCATTCCATCGTTGAGTTATAAAATTAACGAATTCTTTTGAAGTAGAAGAAAAACGGACCGCATTGTGTTCCGTTTCGTGGTTGATGGTGCAGCGTGTTGAGTGACATCGAGAGGGCTTACGCTCGGTCACAAATTGGAACGGAATGCCCTGCCGTGTTTACGTAGGCAACCTACGTGACCGCCAAGTTTCTCTATTTCATGAACGATATATATATATATATATATATATATATTCGTATGAGCGCTTTTAAGTTATACAAAGTTCCACGCGTTGAAGTCTCCCAAGAATAATCACACGGCGCATTCACGCAAGGACTTTGTCGCTCGAGTAATTGAGTTGTTAAAAAACAAAAATGTTCGTTTTTTTTATATTTTAAATCGGTCTTTCATAATAATTAAACAGAATGTCAAAAGGGTTTCTCTTTAAAATAATTCTAAAGATAATTATTAATTGTTTTAATATCACGATAATTCAAATTGTAGATATTGGCGCGAAATGCCACGCTATCGGCGCTAGCGCTTGTGACGTCATCGTTCGAACGCGATCGAGGCTATGTACATAACTTACACGCAAGTGTACACAAATGTGAAATTTGGTGTCATTTTACATTTCAAAACAACTCGAGCATTCTGAAAAAGTTGAAAACTAGTTTAATTTTCGTGCATCGATGTGTGAAAGTGGATTTGTGAAAGTAAATTCGTGTAATTTACCGAGCGTGGATAACTGAACATTTTGTAGGTTAGACGAGACTTGATAAATTGTGTCAGTTATTGTCACTACGTATCATAAGCATTTTGAGAAAGACGTATTAAAGAAAATATATATATTTCAATACAGTTTATGTTATAACACGTTTACACTGACATCAAAGTGGTATTCACATAAAAAATAAGTGGACGATTATTTCGGGTTGACACGTCGTGCTGCATCGAACCACAGATTTCGACGTTTTATGTCTTGTGGCACATTCAGAAATACCTACTAGGAACACTTATCGTCGTATTTATACAAAGAGAAACGAAACAAGCCTTATGCGATTTTGTCGTTGCCATCGTTGACAGAACACTCGTATTACACAAGTAGTTCGTATACCGGCTTTCGAACAGTGACGTCACAGAGCGCTCGGGTAACTTCGAATGCTCGCGGCGCGTTTTTGCAGAGCCGAATAAAACAACAATTTCAAAGTGCTATATCGTTGTTAATTGTTGGAAAAAAAAAGAAAAATACTTTGCTTTAAAAACCGCACGTGATCTTTACGATGAAAAAAAAAATCATTTAATGACCCAATTATAAAGAATTTAAAGTAATAGTCTCACCACAATCACGTTGAAAAGTTTATTCTCCGCTCAATCGATGAATGCTTCGAAATATTGCAAAATATCCTTTTAATATAGGTTCTATATCTTATCGGGATGTAAAAACTTATAAAGTAATGATGAAAACGCCTAATATAATGTTTAGAGTTCCAAAAATAACAACGTTCCCTCCATGATCTAACCCTCACTTTTGTATCAACTATCCATTCCGGCTACTAATACGTAGATACTGTGCGTATAGGGATATGCCCACACTACTGTAGTCTAGCCAGCGTGCGGTCGTGGCAACGTCGCAAGCCCAGCGAAGTTTTGTCGTGATATTTAGCGCTGGCATCGCTAGACATTGCTTAATTTAAATCGCTATATCTCGGAAACTAGACGGTTGAAATTCATGATTTTTTTCACCCAATTCGTCATATGCTCCTTTGTAATTGAGAAATTAAATTTAAAAAATCTGTAAAAAAGTTTCGATGTTACCGCGTGAAATGTGAAATTTTCCACTGCTCCCCATAAGAACACGTGTAAAACCGTGCAATCTTTGATTGCCAATATCTCGAATACAAGGGTGAATCGTTTTGAAATTTTGCAGGTTATCAATCGTGTCCTGAATGGGTCCTCGAAATAAAAATTAAATTCTATAGAAAAACCGCTTGGCGAGACTAACATCTTGAAACAAATTAACGTTATCATTGCCATTGTTATTGCAGTAAGGGATTTATTTTCAAAATACTCTAAATGTCATTTTTACAAAATAGATATCCAAGTTTTGATATTTCTATTTTTCAACTCGAATATTAGCCTTTGGCGGCGTTTTTGGTGCCATCTGGCAGATATGCCGATACATCTGAACCCATACACGGTTCCTCAGTTCTAGCATCAATAATAGCGTTAATTTTTTTCTTTCTCATTTTCCGTGTTTCAATGAAATTATAATAGTAATTACAATTGAAGAACGTGCGAACGAGGCTATTCGCTGTTCTATCCGAGGTACACTATAACCTTTTTGGCGCCATCTGGCGGCGACAGCCCCGAATACGTATTTACCTAACCTCAGTATCATTATCTTCAATTCCATCATTAGTCACGTTCGCGACCGTGTAATTGCCGTAATAATTGCACGAAAAGCAAGAGCTGTTGAGAAACTGTCGACTGCCGCGTAACGTGTGGCTTGTTTCATGATTTTCCTTTTTTTCTTCGTTTTATTCTTTTCACGTCACGGGTCTTCGGTATGTGCGTTCTCAATTGGACTTGTTTTTCTGAGATGGGTTTTCAGGAATACGTATTCGTTATGAAAATAATGCATCTCTCGGATATGCTTCAACCGCGCGCACAATTTTTGAAGAAGAACCACGCACAAAGGAAGAGAGAGAGAGAGAGAGAGAGAGAGAGAGAGAGAGAGAGAGAGAGAGAGGCAGCAAGGTGGCGGGGGAGAAGGGAGATGGTCGATGAGACGAAGAGAAGAGAAAAAGAGAGGAGAAGAAGAAGATGAAGCGAAGAAGGAAGAGAGAGAGAGAGAGAGAGAGAGAGAGAGAGAGAGAGAGAGAGAGAGAGAGAGAGAGAGAGATCATCGATGATGAGATATCCCAACGAGGCCGGAGGTTGAAGTCTTTTGCCACGAGTCTTCGTTGCCTCGATGTTGCTTCTGATGCTGTGGTCGCTAACCCACTTTGCGAACAGGTTTACGGACTGTAGCTTTTCTACCCGCTAACGGTGATCGAGGCCTGCGCCATTCTCAATGCATACCCATATATATATATGTCTCCGAAATCACGTTTGGATAGACGTAAGGTCATTCTTTAAAAAAAAAGTGAACACTGTCTTCACAATAGCCAGATGTGCTGATAACCAACATTACATAGATATGAAGAGTTCGAGATATATTTTCTTCGTATGTACATATCGCGCATAAAAAATGATGTATGGGAAATTTGATCAAATAGAAAAAGTGTTGATCAGGGGAGTATTGAGGGCGCATGTATGTAGGAATTGAAACCTGAGTACGAATGAGAGAAAAGAAAAAGCCACGAGACTGAAATTTGCAGCGTTGGAATGCAAAGAAAATGATTATTTTCAATTGCTCGAATTTCTCGTGGCTTATCTTCGTTACGAAAATCCATCGACGATTTTTTAAATCGCTTATCTAGAGATCTATAATATTTATCTGCAAGAAAATCATTTGTAAAATAATTTAACCGAGGAAGTAAAAATATGAAAAAGAAATTTTCGTTGCATTGCAACGATGCGAACTTCAAGACCATAGCTTAGAAATAATACTTTAACGATACTAAAAAAAATGATGTTTCTCTTTTTAAGCGCGTAACATATTGAATGAGTTATTCCCAAAAATGTTTCAGTGACTGTCGTAGCCTAAATGAGCAAAGGAAAAATTGGGAATACGAAAAAAATTAATCATTTTCGTTGCATTCCCAACGACGCACACTTCAATGCCATTTTTTCCATGCCACGCAAACGTCAGAAATACTCTTGACTTGTCAATATTGAGCTGTTCCGTCAATTCTTCATAGGCTTGAGAAGACTTTTCATTCAGCAAACTTTGCAATTCCGCATAGAGACGAACAGCGGCTCTCGATGCAACCAACCCAATAGACGTCCTTGATACTTTCATGATCGACCTTTTTTTTTTTTTCTCGTACATCCAAATTCCCCATGCGACCGGATTTTCTATGCTCCATTGTCCTCGCACCGTCGTTCCTGCTCTTGAACATACCCACGCATAATAAGTATCTCATAGAAACGCCACACGTTTCGAGATGTGCATACACGCAGCAGCGCCAATATGCAAAAAATAAACATTCATATGCATGTAAATATATACGTATACGTGTGTATAAAGTCGGAATAATCCGCGAACAGGCACGCATATATTTATCATAGGTATTGTGTTGTAGTACGTATGCCTAAAGTAAAACATATTCGCCGCCCACACAATAGAGCAGCTTTACCAGCGTGCGAGGAACATTTTTTCATCGCGACCGGAAGTGATACATTCGTACGGAATTAATCCATACGATTTATCAGGGGCAGATTTCATGCGCTAAAAATAGTATTGTCACCATTGTCAAGTTGTTATAATTATCTATTTTTATTATTATTATGACGATTTTAACTATGGTAGTCTCCATTGCCTCTGATCAGGCGTGTAATATTTTCGAGAATGATTCGCCTGAACGGACATTGCGAATATTCTTGATCGGAGACTTCTTCTTTACTTTCCGTTATTCCTCTCGACCTTTGGTATCGATGTACGACAAGTTTTTGCGGGATAATGATAAATTAGCGATGAGAGGGAATTTAATACGATACATTATTATTCGAATGAATAATTCACGGTTAAAATAGTAATTATAATAATAATAATAATCGTAGGAAGAACAGGAAAGCGAGGGGCAAAGGAATGGGAGTGCAGAATATGTAAAGAACAGAATGGAGCATCCGTTAAATCTGTAGAAAAAGCAGGGAGTTAGTAACAGAGAAAGCAAGAAAGAAAGCAGATGAGTGGATGGAAGGAATGGATGATGTGACAATAAAAGGGGAAATTAGAAATATGCTGGGTGGGAAAATACCAAAAGGGATATGTGAATATTTTAGGGAAATAGAGGAACTGTGCAAAATAATGAGTAAGGAGGAAGGGGGAGGAGAAATAGATGGAGTGGAGGAATAAATGAAGAAAAAGAGAGAAATGGGAAAATACAAAAGGGATATGTGAATATTTTAGGGAAATAGAGGAACTGTGCAAAAAAATGAGTAAGGAGGAAGGGGGAGGAGAAATAGATGGAGTGGAGGAATAAATGAAGAAAAAGAGAGAAATGTTAGAGAGTACGAAGTACAAGAATGCGGGGTGTAGTAATTAAATGGAGGAGTATTTAAGCTCAAAGTTACAATTTTGTAAAAAAAAATTGTAAAAAGTTGTGTAAATAAAACTCGATTGATTGATTGATAATAATCTCAAGTGATTCGTTTTCTGAACAGTATAAATCCATATAACGTCAGAAAACTATTGATAATAATATTTGAATAACTAGTAATGATTCAACTATTAATAGTTTATTTATAACAATTATAACAATAACAACGACAACAAAGATGATGAAGATGAAGATAATGACGATAATAATAATAATAATGGCAACGTCAATGACAAAAGTGTTGATTATAACAGTAGCAATAACAATAAGAACGATGATATGACTATTGTAATAATAATAATGACAATGTCAATGACAGCATTACTGAATATAACATTAATAATAATAATAAAGACGATGATTGATAATTATGGTGACGGGAAACGATGACAACGACATACGACAACGAATAATGATAACCGTTGTGACAATTATAATGATTTACAGAAATGTATTTAAAAAAAGTGCCGTTTACTTTATGAATTCCAGGTGGCGGGCCAGCGACCGCGATTTGAGAGATGGTCATCGTTACTCGGGTGAGTGCTTAATTCTCCGATTAAAAAAAAGACTCTTAACCGATATAAGCGTTTGTGAGGTACACGCACGCGCGCACACACATCGATAGTCGAACACCGTGCGCTTTCCCGAATTTACTCGGTCAGTAGGAATCTGTGACACGAAGTGAAAATGTCTACAAACTGCGCTCGGCGATGATATGCCTTTCGTTACGAATATACGCGGTTATATATATATATATATATATATATATATATATATGTGTAGTCCCATGTGGTTCGTTCTCTGACCATTATAAAACACGTATATAACGTCAGAAAAGTATATATTTATTCGTACATGCTCATACCTCCATCGTCCCCACACACGCATATGCCGAGTCTATTGGAACGAGGATGAAGGTCACAAGTAAATGTGCAACCCGATGTTTACACGGCTGCGAAAACAATTTTCATTCCAACGGTATAAACGTTTCGGATCTCCGCGGCCCAGCCTATGAAGAGGAGACCCTTCGTTTATTCGTGCTAGGACAACTTCACGCCTCCCTGAGAACGGAAGTAACTAATTAGATAGGGCGAGGTAGAATAAAAAAATTTACATATAGCAATCAAACGATACGCGAAATATTTTAAATTTTGTTATCAGGGATTGCAGTTTAACATACATTTGCATACAAGTAATGGGAAAGAATTAATACTGTAGTTATTAGATGTTAAACTGATGTTGAGATTAATAATCCATAAAGCTCGGTGCCCAGAAGACAGGTTGATTTTCAATATTTCTTTTCTGATGAGAGTATTGCAATGACGAGGTCGGAGCTTTACACACAATTAATACGTGGTCTTGCTATGATGGAGTTTTCTTTCAAATGTAGAATATCGATAGGCTGTGAAGGTATTATTGTTTGAACTAAGTGCCGCTGTTGCTGCATGGCCAATCGGTGTGGGTGAATCTGGCAACTTGGGTGATCTGAAATGAAAGATAAATGAATGTACTTTTAGACGTCGTTGAAGTTTGCATTATTGCAATGCAACGATGATTAATTGTTCTTGATTATTCAATTTTTTTTTGCGTCGATTTAGACTGTGAAAATTGCTCAAACGTTTCTACGTATTTTGATGATAAATTTATTACCTCAGTTTGAAAAAAAGTTAAATTTGGAAATATATATATATATATTGCTAGCTTTCTACCCGCGACTTCGTCTGCGCGGATCTCGCAATTTGTGTTAAAATACACCTTGATGGATTTTTTTTTTTAAAGGCTGTCATACGTCGTTCGGAATTTAGTAAAATATGTCATATTATATTTGATTCTATTCGATTTTGGTTATATTTTAGTCGTTCGTATTCTATGAGAATTAAAATTTCATCGTTAGATTTTTTAAATATTATTAGAAAAATATTAGACGTTAGATTGTATCAAATTTAAATTACATATGATTCGTTGTATTCTATAAGAATTTGAATTTGACAATTACAGTAGATTCGACACGAATGTTATAATTAGAAAAATATTAGATATATTTATATTGGATTTGATATTATATTATCATCTACTTTAATTAGATTTGATTGATTTGTATCCTATAATAAGAATTATAATTATACGACTGATAATTTCATAATTGAATTAGATTCGAGTCGAATATTAGAATTAGAAACATATTAAATGTATTTTTCATAGCCTATGTGTTATTCGAAGTAACTCTTGACATGTGTGCCAATTTTCATGAAAATCGGTTCAGCCGTTCAGGCGTGATAGTCGAACAAACATCAGGCATACAAATTAGAAAAATATTAGATATTAGAATTAGAATGAAAAGTATCCTATGTGCCATAAGCTATCTACATTTTAAATTTCATTGATTATATAATCATTTTTATTTCATAATTATATTAGATTGGAGTATTTAATATTATAATTAGAAAAATATTAGATATTAGAATGAAAAGTATCCTATGTCTTAACCAAGGCCATAAGCCATGAGCTACATGTTAAATTTCATTGAAATCGATCGACCCGTTTTGGCGTGATTGAGTAACAAACAGACAGACAAACAGGCAGAAAGATTTATAATATCAGTTAGGATTGCGAATTTATTTAAAAAATCAAAGATTGGTTCTATCTTAAATAATAAACGTAATTATTACTCCGAAAAGTCATAAAAACTTTTGTTTTCGTGTTCAGAATACCTACGGTGCACAGCCGTTTGTGGCACTCGCACGCCGCGCAATGTTGCACGGAGTAACATAAACTAGAAAAATTGCGTATGGCGTCGAAATTAGATATTAAATTAAGAAAATTGCTTTTAACGACAACGGTGTTTTTTTTTTTTTTGCCAAATTATAGTAATTCGAGTTTTTATCGACGATTCATATCCTTTGCTCATTATAAACATAACTCACAATCAGCTCAAGTCCATTTCAATGGGCCCCTCTATTCACTGGTCGGTGTACCCTAGTTCCGACAAAAAAGCAAAAGCAAAAAGTTCCCTGGAGTGCATTGGGCGATCTAACCCTTCACAAAAATCATCATAACTCGATAAATCGTTGACATTTTTACAAAATCTGTATTACATATTAAAGTTATAAAACAATGCAATAAAAAAAAAATCGAAATTTCAAGCTTGGGCAAATCCCTTAAATTACTCGATATTGAAGAATGCGCAAGTCGCTTCAGAATTTCCGTGATCTTCCTCGTTAAGCAGCGTTGTCTTTGCCCGATACTCGGATGCGTGCACGTGCACTGGTTTGCGCGTCGACTACCGAGCGGGAATCGGTTTTACACATTTTCCGATAGCACCGTAACTGAAACTCGGGAAAATACAGCCGGCTGGATCGCCACAGGTTTTCCATAGTTACGGCGGGTGGCTGGAGGGGGGGGGGGGGGGGGGGGGGCGTCTCTGAAGAATTAGAAGCTGTGATAAGCGTGGAGTAAGAGTGAAAGGGATGGAATGGCAAAAGTCTGCAAGGACGTACAAAGGAGCATTAAAGCTAAAGGAAAAAGAAATCAATCGCAGTACAATATATTGTCCGATTGCCACATCGTCTGCGGTGCGAATAACAGCAGCGTTAAATCGGGAATTTTCAACGACACGCCGATTCTCGAATAGCCGTAGACATTTTTTCAAATATACGAATGCTTTTTTTTCGTTGCAAACTCCTTTACTCGTTTCAATTCTCAATGTGTGCATTTGAGAATGTTCAAGAACGAGCGCCGTCTCGTAAAAAAGTATTCAATTTGCCGAGTAGCCCAGTCACTTGTACTTTTAACCTTGCAAAAATTCCGTTGTCGCTCTTTCTTGTTTTAACCGTTGGAGGGGCGGGGGGTCACTGGTAGTCTAAATTCAAAATTGCGACCAAATCCTCCATGGGCTTATGTACGCCATTTTAAATTTTATGAAAAATTGTTTTTCTTAAATAACTCGGCCATTTTCAATTTTTGAGTAAAAATGGTAAGGGCTAAACTTGTAGGAAATTTAATTTCTTATAACTTTGGTTATTACAGTTTTTTCTCTACGATCAATATTTTTCGAATTAAACCTGAAAAAAGCAGCGAAGTAAAACTATTGCATTATCTCGATTATTTTTAACTTTAGGGCATAAATGAACATAAACAAACTTGTAGGAAATTAGATTTTCGACAATTTTGGTCTTAACCTCTTTTTACCTACAATTAATATTTAAGGTGGTACGCCAACGGCAAAGAAAAAGAGAACCGTCAAAATATTTTTTCGCGAACCATTCGATAACTGAATGGCTCTGTGAAATGAAATTCAAACTATTTTTATTTGTCCCGCTAGATTTTCCATAGGCGTACAACTTTAAATATTGATCCTAGGAGAAAAACACATGACGACTAAAATTATTTTTCATTCTCTCTCTCTCTCTCTCTCCCTCTCTCTTTCTCACTCTTACTTTTTATTTTATTATATTTTTGATTATTTTTATTTTCTATCTTTTATTTATCCTATTATATAATCTTTATTTACTTTACTTTTTGTTACTTTGTTATTACTATTACTTTTTTTATTTCAAGTTACTTTTATTTTGTTAAACTATGTCACTATTTTGTTATTTTGCCTCAAATTATTTCCAAGGCATAATAAAACCCTCAATCAATCACTCAAAAAGAAGAGAAAAAGAATCCTCTCTCTCTCTTTCGCTTTCTCTTTTAATAAAAATAGTTTCAATTTTATTTCACAGAGATATTCAGTTGTCGAATGGTTCGCGAAAAAACATTTTGACAGTTCTCTTTTCCTTTGTCTCAGCGTACCACCTTAAATATTGTTTGTAGGAAAAAAAAGGTAAAAACCAAAATTGTCTAAAATTTAATTCCCTACAAGTTTGTTTATGTTCATTTATGCCCTAAAGTAAAAAATAAACGAGATAATGCAATAGTTTTACTTCGCCGCTTTTTTAAGGTTTAATTCGAAAAATATCGATCGTAGAGAAAAAACTGTAATAACTAAAGTTGTAGGAAATTGAATTTCCTACAAGTTTAGGTTTTACCATTTTTTATCCAAAAATTGAAAATGGCCGAGTTATTCAAGAAAAACCAATTTTTCATAAAATTCAAAATGGCGGACATAAGCCCATGGAGAATTTGGTCGCCATTTTGAATTTAGACTACCAGTGACCTCCCCCCTCCCAACGGTTAACGCAAGAAAGAGCGACAACGGATTTTTTGTTATTTCAGGGGGATTATTTGGACCTAGTGACTGAGCTAGAGATATAAGTAAAAAGAAAGAAGCGCTAGAGCAAATCTCATTGGCACAATGTTGCGCGAGTAGAAGCGAAACAGGTAGAAAAGAATGGTCGTAATTGAAATATACGTGGTGAACATTACAACGTTCATATATTTGTAATGTGTGGAAGGGACAGAAATAGAAGGGGGGTGGGGAGCGCGGAAAGAGAGAGGGGGAGGAGAAATTGTAATAGTAAAGGAGCGCCCTCCCGATTCGTTACGGCGGTGCAAAGAGCGGAAGAGCTCTCCCGATATGTTCCGGCAAGTGAACAATTAGGACGTACAAATATCCGCGCGAACTCAGTCTGTATGCGTGCTCAACAACCGCCCGAAGATCCTCTTACCCTCCCCCTTGCTCTCACCCCGTCACTCTTATCCATCTCTTTGCCTTTAATGTGTACGATTTTACACACCTTCAAAAAAAAATATATATATATATATATATATATATAATGTTTGCGTGTGTAAACCAATGCAGCGAGTAAGCGAGAGAAAGAGCTCATCGCGAAAGAGGATATATACAACTAGGATCCTCCTTGGCGTGTGGATAAGCTTGCACTTGACCGATGCCGAGCGAGCCGTGTTGCATTTTTCCTCTTTCTCGCTGCTTTGAACCTCGCAAGCGGTCACTCTTCGCCGCAGAACAACGTCAGTATAGTCGCGAGCTATATGGTCGAAGAGAATCATTTTTCTTCGTTTAAACTTATCAATTCTAGCTACGCTTATAAAAAAAAAAAAATATCGAATAAACGAACGGAAAAAAAGATAAATTAATAAAGATATCAAGTGTACATAAAGGAAGATAATCTTCAATGTTTTATAGCTGGGCTTACAGTAGCACTTATGTTTGTATGTACACGAGACACTCGGTGCGTAGTTTCCGCCTCGATGAAGAATCGAGAGTCCTATCGTTCGCGCCCCCTTTTTTCGTCGATTTTCATTTTCGATTGGTTATTATTTGTCGTTTTGTTTTTTTTTTGTTGTTTCTCGGATTTTAGGGCGATTACATATGGATCGAACCGATATCGGGGAGAGAATTCGACGTCGCGATCGGAGCACGGGTGATATCCGCCGAGGGTAGAAGAATTCAAGTTAAGGACGACGATAACAAGGTAATTTTTTTTTTTTTTGTTTATTATTGGAATTAACGTTTTTTTTTTTCACGCCGTTTTGTTTGGTATTTGATTTTTGAGTTTCTCGATTTTTTTTCCATTTGGATCTTTGAGCAGGAACAATGGCTGACGCCCGAGAGAAGGATAAAGGCGATGCACGCAACCTCGGTGCAAGGTGTCGAGGACATGATAAGCCTCGGAGACCTCCACGAGGCTGGCATATTGAGAAACTTGCTGATAAGATACAACGAGAATCTCATCTACGTGAGTATATCCTTGACCGATGTTACGACTAATTTACATCTTTTTCCCGATCACCGCGAAAAGAAGGACGTCGAAAAATAAGGGACTTTTCTTTTCATAGACCTACACTGGCTCCATACTCGTCGCCGTAAACCCTTATCAGATTTTGCCGATTTACACGGCCGAGCAAATAAAGCTCTACAAGGATCGAAAAATCGGCGAGTTGCCGCCTCACATATTTGCCATTGGTGACAACAGTTACGCTCACATGAATCGATACGGTCAGGATCAGTGCATCGTAATAAGGTCAGTTGGATAGAACGAGGGAAATCGATAATTCCAATGTAGTCTTTGCTGATAATATTAACGGGGACACTATCTTAGAAACTCGAAAAAACCGTGCAACTTAAAAAATTTTTTGTGCCCACAAATGTCAAACGAAAGTCTGTTTGGAAAACTTGATTGCATCTGTCGTAAAGTATACGAAACTGCTGGAACATAATTCCCTATAAAGTGCCTTTTAAGGAGGTACGATCATGGAGAGAAATGCAACTTCCGGGCCTGAAATTTTTATATGATGTTGACGAATACGTTATGCACACTTTGGAAAATTTTTAGCTATATTGACCGTTTAGTTTTGTCGTAATAAAATTGCACAGTCGAGCACTTTGAGTTAGTGAAGCACGTCGTCTTATGGGGACGGTCGACCGGAAGTGCGGTGATCACGGTTTTGCTGCTCACGTATCCAACCAAGGTTGTTGGAAAACTGAAATTTGATAAATTAGACATAATATATATTGTAAAAAAACGAAAATTCGAACTTCACGAAGTGTAGTTCAAGCACTACATTATAAAACGGTTTCAACTTCCGGTTGAATATTATCATAATGACGATATTGTACCCATACACTTGCCAACGTCGGGCGTAACAGCTGATTCGTTTGGTGAGCATAACCTAGCTCTGTAGCGAGATTCTGTAACTCGGTAGCGACTGTTTTCGTTGTCGCTAGCTAGCGACAGCGAATCGCATGCACGATCAGAAGAAAGGGAGCCTCTTATTGGCTGTCGCTAGCTAACGATAACGAAAACCCTCGCTACCGAGTTACAGTATCTCGCTACTGCTTGGAAATCGTCGTGAAGACTCCAGAGTCGTTGAGGATCTAATTTTTCAGTTTTTATTAGTAAACATGCCATAAATAAAATATTTACCACAAATCTCGCACTTTGGGATCGACAATACGAATATTCAACATAAGTTAACATAACACCCGGGAGGTAAGGTAAATTTAGTCTCTTTGTTGACCCTGAAGGAGTAGTCGTATTTCCTTAAGCGGATTTTGTTTTCGTAGGGGTCCACTCTACGGCTCGCAGCACGAATGCCACAAATTTTGAGCTCAAACAAAGAACCAAAGTTTTTCGTAATCTGCATTTTAATAACCAGATAAGGGATTTTCAAAATATTGTTTTCCAGAAAAATTACAAGCATTGGAAAAAACAGTTACATTTTCATTAAAAAAAAATCGCATAAAAATGTTCATAGCAAGAGAAGTTTACAACAAATAGAGAAATCCTTGCGAATTTCTGTGGAGCTTTTAGTTTTAGAAGATACTGTGAAAATTTGAAGTGAACCGGGTAAAATTCGTCCAAGTCGTGGCGCAAGCCAATTCGGTAAACGTTATTTCGAGAAAAACGCCACTCGCGTTTCTTGTCACATTGTTTCCAGAACGACAGTGAAAATTGAGTAGTCTAAATACCTACTTTTGTATATAAGCCCGACCAAATTTTTTTCCACACCCAAGAGAATGATTTGAAAATAAAAGTCGCTTCCTCGACCTTCTAGACTAATACCTCAATTGATAATACTAATCTTTTGTATTCTTCACTTCAGTGGTGAAAGCGGAGCCGGTAAGACGGAAAGTACCAAATTGATTCTTCAATATCTTGCTGCCATTAGCGGTAAACACTCTTGGATCGAGCAACAAATTCTTGAAGCAAATCCAATTTTGGAAGGTAATATTCTTAGATCCATTGCATCCATGCACGAAAAAGACGATGAAGAAATTCAAACGATTTTTCTTTGCAGCATTTGGAAATGCGAAAACCGTGAGGAACGACAACTCCTCGAGATTCGGTAAATACATCGACATTCATTTCAACGATCAGGGAGTCATCGAGGGTGCTAAGATTGAGCAATATCTATTGGAGAAATCACGCATAGTATCGCAGAATTTGGATGAGAGGAATTATCACGTGTTTTATTGCATGCTCGCCGGCTTGTCGAGTGAGGAGAAAAAGAAATTGGAATTGGAGGACGCGTCATCGTACAAATATCTCACCGGGGTAAACCATTTGTTCTTTTGAACTACGTAAATTAGTTGTAAAACGAACGACGGGCGATGGACGCGACGTGCGGCATATGTGATCACCCATGTGAATCGTTGGCTTGGGCCGATGGATGGGTGACCGCTAAGCCACGTATCGGCTTGCGATAAACGTAAAGGCTTTAGGAGACCGAAAATTAGATGATTTTTTGGATTTTTTTTATTGTGAAAAAAAAACGGAAATTTCCGCAACTCTGACAATAATTTATTAATATTTTCACACCTCTCTGGTAATTTTTTCAAGTTATCTCATGCATTATTAAGCTGTAATACGCTGTGTCCCTTGGCGTGTCCTCTTCGTCGTTGTCGATTTGCGGGAATTTTGCACCTCACAATTCGCATCCGAAATAGTCCAACAAATTTTTATACATTCTTGAGATGTTTTTTTAAGAACATGAACCTAAATTTTGAAAAAAAAATCGAGAATTGAATATTGGAACGTGTTTGAAAAAAAATGTTCGATTTTTAGCATTTTTTCCCCGGCATTTTGCAATAATAAATATGTTTTAAACAATTTAATCTTTCCAACTTTAGGTTCATGTTTTAATAAATTATATTATGTAAACGTGTTCCAAATTTGAAGATGATCTATCAATTAGTTTTTGAGTTATGATTCCCGCAAATTGAAAACAAGTCGTTTCGAGAAAAATACGTTTAAAGTTTCACAAACGAAAAACTCAAAGTCAAATGTATTTAATCAAATGATAAAGTGTCGTATCGATTAATCAGCGATTCCAGCATCATACAGCAGTCCTTCCTCTTCCTCATGCAACTCATTTGAAGCTTGCATTTCCTCTTTTCAAGCTTCTTTTGTCTTTAATAAACTTTTTCTATTTTGCCGAGCCACGCGCATCTGATCCATTTGCTCGGTATATCCGTAGCTCTGCCTGCCAACTACGATTTGTAGTTCATTCATAATCATGAGTAGGGGTGAATTTCCTTCATTGAATAAAATAGCAGCAAGAAATGCCGCTACCTCGATTATTTTGTACCCAGAATGGAGATGTTTTGGAGCTTCATCGCCAAACGGTCGAGTTTTGGTTTGTTTGGGTTATGAAAACCCAAACAAACCCAAACAAACTACCTAACTGAACGCTCGTGGATACCTGAGCGCACTTGGAAGTCGAGCGGAGAGTCTTTATCATTTATATACATACCGTTAGAAGGAATCCGAATATCTTTTGAAATTTTCAGGGTGTATTCTTAAGATATTTTGCTAACGAATTATGAAATAACAAAAAATTGATTTTTTGAAGCATCTAAAGTGGTTGCGCGCCTTAAACGGATAAAATCCTGAAAGTGTAAATTAAAAAAAAATACACGAAACAAAATGACTAAAGAAGAATACGTGATTTGTGATGTAATGTTTTTTCTTTTGTTTATTTGCTCGTGTTTATTCTTTACACGTTTCTTCACTAATCATGAAGCGAATTAAAATTCATTTGTCTCGACGTAAAAGTGCCTACGTGATTTTCAGGGTGGCAGTATAACTTGCGAGGGTCGTGATGACGCGGCTGAATTTGCGGATATCCGATCTGCGATGAAAGTCCTATTGTTCACCGACCCGGAAATTTGGGAAATTCTCAGGCTACTCGCGGCTCTGCTGCACATGGGAAACATCAAGTACAGAGCGACGGTGGTCGACAATTTGGACGCAACCGAGATACCCGAGCAAACGAACGTGAAGAGGGTCGCGCAATTATTGGGAGTTCCGGTACAATCGCTGGTAGATGCTCTAACGAGAAGAACTATATTCGCGCATGGCGAGACCGTAGTCTCGACCCTCTCACGCGATCAATCGGTCGACATACGAGACGCTTTCGTCAAGGGTATCTACGGGCGTTTGTTCGTCCACATAGTCAAGAAGATCAACGAAGCGATCTATCGTCCTAAACACGTTTCGCGAAGCGCTATCGGGGTTTTGGATATCTTCGGCTTTGAAAACTTCAATCACAATAGCTTCGAACAATTTTGCATCAATTACGCGAACGAGAACCTTCAGCAATTTTTCGTACGACACATATTCAAACTCGAGCAGGAGGAATACAATCATGAGGGTATAAATTGGCAGCACATCGAATTTGTCGATAATCAGGACGCTCTGGATCTTATTGCCATCAAGCAACTCAATATTATGGCTCTCATCGACGAGGAATCGAAATTTCCAAAGGTCCGTAAATTCAATGAGAAATATATGAAGCTTACGCAATATTAAGGAAGGTCGAGCGCTTCACTGACGAATGTTAAAGGAAACTGAATATTTAAGACGTAGACGTAAATTTCACCATATCGTTTTTGACAAGAAAATATTAATAAGAATAAGGATGTTAGTTACTTACGAAAAATCGTGAATTTAGCGGCAGTTGATAAATTTCACTGTAACGTTATCTCTTCATAAGATATTTCCTGCGTCCATTGACAAATATTATTATATACATGTTGTATGGATAAAAAGTTCTTCCTAAAGAATTGTGTTTATATTTTAGTATTCTTGCTCTTGAAAACGATGTAGTGGAACTTATGGAAACCTCGCAAGGTAACTTTTATCCGACAAATCCGCGTGTCGAATAAACAGTATCCTTAAACGTTACACGACCTTTCTAGAGATTGCATTATTTTAAGAAAAATCGTATCGATAAAAAAAACGTTGAAAATTTATGGTCAAGCTTTCTGTAGGAAAACTGTAAGAAAAATGTATGTGTTACGGTATAATTTTATTATTTCAACAGGGCACTGATCAAACTATGCTCGCCAAGATCCACAAGACTCACGGTACTCATAGAAATTATCTGAAGCCAAAATCGGACATAAACACATCGTTCGGGTTGAATCACTTCGCCGGCGTTGTGTTTTACGACACGAGGACTTTCCTCGAGAAAAACAGGGACACGTTCAGTGCCGATCTTCTGCAGTTAATTCACATATCATCGAACAAATTTCTTCAGATCTGTTTCGCCGAGGACATCGGTATGGGATCGGAAACGCGCAAAAGAGCTCCAACCCTGTCGACGCAGTTCAAAAAATCATTGGATTGCTTGATGAGAACACTGAGCACTTGTCAACCATTTTTCATCAGATGTATCAAGCCTAACGAGTACAAAAAACCGATGGTACGTACTTTTTAAATGCCGTTTGATCGTTCAATTGTCCAATCGCCTGGAATGTAAACGTATACTTTTCCATCGCGCAGATGTTCGACCGAGGTCTCTGCTGTCGTCAATTAAGATATTCGGGAATGATGGAGACCATTAGAATTCGCAGAGCAGGCTATCCCATTCGACATTCCTTTCCCGAATTCGTCGAGCGATATCGTTTTCTCATTTCCGGTATACCGCCATCTCACAAGGTAAACTTATAGCATAGTTTTTTTTTTGCACAGACTACTCACAGCTTCGCAGTTGGAACAGCACAAAAAAGGCTTACAAACAAATGGGTTGTTAGCAGACTGATTGCAGAGCGGCGACAGCGAGAATCTGTCACGTTGTACTCGGTAGATCGGACTATCAGTTGGGTCACACCAAAGTCTTCCTCAAAGATGCACACGATCTTTTTCTCGAGCAGGAACGCGACAGAGTATTGACACGCAAGATTCTGATACTTCAGCGTAACATACGCGGTTGGGTGTATCGCCGAAGATTTTTACGTATGCGGGCAGCCGCTGTAATAATGCAGAAAAATTGGCGTGGATACGCCCAACGTAAGCGATACAAGAGCATGAAAATCGGTTACATGAGGCTTCAAGCTCTCATAAGATCGCGAGTCTTGTCTCATCGCTTCAGACACTTGCGAGGCCACATAGTCGCTCTTCAAGCACGGGCGCGTGGCCATCTCGTGAGAAGACAGTATCGCAAGAAAATGTGGGCGATCGTCAAGATTCAGGCGCACGTGAGACGCTTGATTGCTGAGAGACGCTACAAGAAATTACAGTACGAGTACAGACTTCACCTCGAGGCGTTGCGCTTGCGAAAGAAGGAGGAACGTGAACTCAAGGATCAGGGTAACAAGCGTGCCAAGGAAATCGCTGAACAAAATTACAGGGTAATGCTTCCTTTCGTTGCGTCACATTTTTCATCTCATTGTATATGATGAAAAACCCAATTTTTTTTCGGTTATTCGATATAGGATCGAATGCAAGAATTGGAAAGGAAAGAGATCGAAATGGAGATTGAAGATAGGCGTAGAATGGAAATAAAGAAGAACCTTATAAACGATGCTGCCAAAAAACAAGACGAGCCCGTCGACGATAGCAAACTCGTTGAAGCCATGTTCGATTTTCTACCCGATTCCAGCAGTGAAGCTCCGACTCCGGCTAGAGAAACATCTGTTTTCAATGCAAGTTTCGTCCTTCGATTCGTCAACGTTTGAAACATTCCGGGGAATTTCGGATTTTGGTTATAGTGTTGAGGATTCACTAAACGTATCTCAGAAATCATTAAAAAATATTTAAACCGATCACAGGATTTACCAGCACCCAAAGCGGATCAACAAGAAATTATCAGCCCTGTGCAAACGGCGTCGGAGGACGAGGAAGATCTTTCGGAGTTTAAGTTCCAAAAGTTCGCTGCTACCTACTTTCAGGGCAACATTACACATCAATATTCTAGAAAGCCTCTGAAACATCCTCTTCTGCCCCTCCATACTCAAGGCGATCAATTGGTAAGGGGTTGTTTTTCGAATCAATGTTCTACCTTGATAAAGATCATTTTAATTATTCAGTATTAGCAGTGCCCTCTCGAATCGAGTCTGAACCTTGGTGTTTTACAGGCCGCCCAAGCACTGTGGATAACGATACTTCGATTCACGGGTGATTTACCGGAGCCGCGTTATCACACAATGGACAGAGATACAACATCGGTGATGTCGAAGGTCACGGCGACCTTAGGACGAAACTTCATACGCAGCAAAGAGTTTCAAGAAGCTCAACTGATGGGAATGGATCCTGTACGTGGTACCAAAGTGTTCGATCTGAATAAATGAATTTCGAAAAACCTCAGTTCCGCGTAAACTCATCATTTGTCTATGTTCTAATCACTAGGACACATTTCTGAAGCAACCAAAGCCGGCACGTTCGATAAGACACAAACTGGTATCGTTGACTCTCAAGCGAAAGAACAAGCTGGGTGAGGATGTGAGAAGGAAGCTCCAAGAGGACGAATATACAGCGGACAGTTATCAATCGTGGCTCGAGGCGAGACCAACGTCGAATCTCGAGAAGCTGCACTTCATAATCGGCCATGGAATATTGCGAGCCGAATTACGTGATGAGATTTATTGTCAAATTTGCAAACAATTGTCGAACAATCCGTCGAAATCGTCACACGCGCGGGGATGGATTTTGTTGTCCCTGTGCGTCGGTTGCTTCGCACCGTCCGAAAAATTTGTCAACTATCTGCGCGCTTTTATTCGCGAAGGACCACCCGGTTACGCGCCTTACTGCGAGGATCGTCTCAAGCGAACGTTCAACAACGGGACGAGAAATCAGCCGCCGAGTTGGTTGGAGCTTCAAGCGACTAAATCGAAAAAGCCAATAATGCTACCGATCACTTTTATGGATGGCAATACGAAAACCTTGCTTGCAGATTCCGCAACGACAGCTCGTGAATTGTGCAATCAATTGTCCGACAAGATATCGCTGCGCGATCAGTTTGGCTTTTCTCTCTACATCGCTCTCTTCGACAAAGTATCGTCCCTCGGAAGTGGCGGTGATCACGTAATGGACGCGATATCGCAATGCGAGCAATACGCCAAGGAGCAAGGCGCCCAAGAACGCAACGCGCCCTGGCGTTTGTTCTTCAGAAAGGAAATTTTCGCTCCCTGGCACGAACCAACCGAGGATCAAGTGGCGACGAATCTGATTTATCAGCAGGTCGTACGCGGCGTAAAGTTTGGCGAGTATCGTTGCGACAAGGAGGAAGATCTTGCTATGATAGCAGCGCAACAATACTACATCGAGTATCATACCGACATGAACGTTGATCGACTGTACGCCCTTCTGCCCAATTACATACCGGATTATTGTTTCTCCGGCATCGACAAGGCTATCGATCGTTGGGGACATCTCGTTCTTCAAGCCTACAAAAAGAGTTATTATCTTAAGGAAAAAGTACCAGCGCTACGCGTCAAGGAGGACATCGTTGGTTACGCAAAATTCAAATGGCCCTTGCTCTTCTCGCGCTTTTACGAGGCTTATCGAAATTCCGGGCCGAATTTGCCGAAAAACGACGTTATCATAGCCGTCAATTGGACCGGTGT
This sequence comes from Ophion ventricosus, assembly GCA_963932345.1. NCBI lineage: Eukaryota > Metazoa > Arthropoda > Insecta > Hymenoptera > Ichneumonidae > Ophion > Ophion ventricosus. The sequence continues at coordinate 20,510,598 of OZ010716.1, read as the reverse complement.
TTACGTCGTTGACGATCAGGAACAAGTACTACTGGAACTGTCTTTTCCCGAGATAACCACCGTGTCTAGTCAAAAAACGAACAAAATGTTTACGCAAACGTTTAGTTTGTCGACGGTGCGTGGAGAGGAATTTACGTTTCAGAGTCCGAATTCCGAGGACATAAGAGATCTCGTGGTTTACTTTTTGGAAGGTTTGAAGAAACGAAGTAAATTCGTGATCGCCCTCCAGGATTACAAAGCACCCGGCGAAGGATCGTCTTTCTTGAACTTCCAAAAGGGCGATCTGATAATCCTGGAGGACGAAAGTACCGGGGAGACGGTATTAAATTCCGGCTGGTGCATCGGAAGTTGCGAGAGAACCAACGAGAAGGGTGATTTCCCGGCTGAGACCGTTTACGTTTTGCCATCTCTGTCAAAACCTCCCAACGATATACTTGCCCTCTTCAGTATCGAGGGAACCGAGAACGGTCGTAGGCTTTATCCTCAGCAAATGAATGGGGTCGAGACTCGCGACAAACCGCACACGCTTATGGAATACGCGATCGATCACTTTCGCACACCGCCCAAGAGAACCATGTCGAAAGCCTTGACACTTACGACCGCGCGGCGAGGTCACACCGACGAGCTCTGGCGACACTCTCGCGATCCAATAAAACAACCGCTCCTGAAAAAACTCGTTTCGAAGGAGGAACTCGCGGAGGAAGCCTGCTTCGCTTTCAACGCTATCCTCAAGTATATGGGAGATTTGCCGACTAAACGTCCGCGCTCCGGCAACGAATACACCGACCTCATATTCGATGGACCCCTCAAGAATGAAATATTGCGCGACGAGATTTATTGTCAAATTATGAAACAACTTACGGACAATCGCAATAGACTGAGCGAAGAACGAGGCTGGGAACTCATGTGGCTCGCGACTGGACTCTTTACGTGTAGTCAGAGCCTACTCAAGGTACGTGCATTGTACTTATACGTCTACTTTTATCATTTTTTTTTCTTGTATCGTACATACGCGAGCGCGTGGTTATCCGGCAATTCTTTTGTCATTTTGTAGGAGCTCATGCTTTTTCTGCGCACACGACGACATCCGATTTCTCAAGACTCGCTTCAGAGGCTACAAAAAACGTTACGCAACGGTCAACGAAAGTATCCACCTCATCAAGTCGAGGTTGAAGCTATACAGCACAAAACAACGCAAATATTTCACAAAGTTTATTTTCCCGATGACACCGATGAGGTACTTATAGCAACGGATTATTCGAGATATTCAATTGCATGCGCTGCTGCTCGAACTCGATGAGAAAGTAATGATGTACACAATTATCCAACAAAAATGCTTGAACAGCATTCCACTATTTCAGGCCGAAAACTGATATAGGCACTTTGACGTTGATAAAAAAACAGTTATGGAATTTTATCAAAAATTTACAACTGATCTCACAAAGTTTACGGAAAAAACGGCATAAACATTTTTTTAATGCATTCCTCCGATACAAAATCGCGGTAGAATTCTTCTGGATTTTAGGATCGAATCTGAAGCACACCAAAGCGTTTCTTAAAGAGTTTCGGGGCACTTAACGAAATGGTATTATTTGATTAAAATTTATACAGAAAATTCTTTGTCATATACTGAATATACCCTCCAAATTTTTAATTGATCGACTACACCATTTCTATAAAATTTACAATTGAAGAAACACTTTTTAACATAGAGCATTTAACATTTTGACACCGATGCTGAATTTGTCATAATGTACTAAGTGATTGAACAGTTTTTCATAACATATTAAACATTTTTTCACACTATTTCGTGCGTAAAACTGCCATTCAGCGATGAGCGCAGGCAGTTGAAATATCTCCTTATGTTAAAAAGAGTTTTTTTAATTGTAAATTTTCAGTATATGAGAACGAATTTACTGTATAAATTTGAATCAAATAGTAACACTTCACCAATTGTCCCGAAGCTGCTTAAAAATTTTTTCAAAAAAAAAAATGGTGAAATTAAGCAAATAATGTTCTATAAGAATTGCCCGTTGATCGGATATAAATTGAAAATTTGAGAAACTCTACCATGAAAGCACATTTGAAAAGAGGTTATTCCGAGAAGAACGCTTTTGATGTTTTGGTAATCAGAAATGAGTAAACTTTTTGAGAAATAAGTCGTAATTTCTTGTTCGTGATCTTATACATTGTTCCTTTCAGCCCATTTTTACTCAAAATCAATTGGATATTATTCTGGCTACTAGGAATGAAAGGTTTAAGCAAAAAACGTAGTTTTTTTTTCAACCCGACTTAGAGGCGTTTCCTCTCGAACACTATTTTTTAATTTCGGAATATCGATATTTATTTTATAAATCAAAATATCAGAAAATTGTTTAAAAAATCGTCTTTAAATGAAGTTTCATAAATTTTATTTCTTATGTTACCCTGCACAGGCCTTTGAGGTCGATTCGTCCACGAGAGCGAAAGATTTTTGCCAGAATATTGCTCAGCGACTGAATTTGCGCTCGGCCGAGGGATTCAGCTTGTTCGTAAAAATTGCCGATAAAGTTATTTCGGTGCCGGAGGGTGATTTCTTTTTCGATTTTGTCAGACATTTGACCGACTGGATACGAAAAGCTCGATCATCAAGGGACGGTATGTAATTCCACACAATTGTACGAAACTGTGCACAATTGTTTCTTATTTATAACACATTTGTTCCATCAGGCGCACCACCACAGTTCACGTATCAAGTCTTCTTCATGAAGAAGCTGTGGACGAATACTGTACCAGGAAAGGATAGAAATGCCGATCTTATATTTCACTTCCATCAGGAACTACCGAAACTATTAAGAGGTAAGTAAAATTAATGACAGATGTGTTAAAGGGTAAACACCAGTTCGGAGAACCGTAAAATAGGTTTAAATATGAAAACGTTTTGTCCTTAAACAGTCAATTGAAAATCTATCTGGCTTCCACTACTGGCGAAAAGTTTTCGGACAAAAATTCAAATAAGTTCCGGAACGATATTTTATGCCATTTCGCCGATAGTTGACATAGATGAATTTAATAAATGGCATTTTGAAGGGGAGGAATTCACCTTCATTCCGTTTTTTTTATTTTTTTATTTTTTTACGACTAGTACCCTTTTTCGAAAACGACCATTTTTCGCCTTTTTTTGTTACTTTTCTGGTGACCTCTGTTCGCAGAAAAAAAAAATGTTATGCATTTCTTTGACCGGAATCATAAAGGGGGAAGCTCAAGCTTAAATTTTGTTTTTTATTAAAGCTTCGTATGATTTTTTTTCTAAAGATATTTTAATTTAAAAAAAAGAGACAATTTGAAAAATAACGTGTAACGCGAAAACGACAAGGATTAAAGGTAAACCTCAAGATAGTAAAAAGTTGAATCGGTTTTCGTTGAGTTCGCGAGAATTTTTTCATATTTTTTTTCGAAAATTTTGATTTCACCTATTTTCTGTAAAAAATCAGATGATTTAATTACCGTAGATCGAGAAAAAAATCTCGAAAAAAATCTGACAATTCTATTGCCTTGAAAGTAGAAAAATAAAAAATTTTCCTCTCTTGGAATTTTACCACAAACCCCTTAGTTCTCGAATTTCATACTCGTCAATACATGGACGTCAACATGTCTTGACGTGTATGAAACCACTTTAAAAATTTCCCTACGACGTAGCGACCCTGGAACCGTGTAAGCGTTAATGTTTTTTTGCGGAAGATACTCCGGTGCCTGCAGCATCCCGGAAATTTGACCTCTGATAAAAAGCCAAGATTTTTTCATAATATGCGTGAAAATAAGCAGAAAAATACGTAGGATTTTTCTTGAATATTGTTTTTCACAGAAATCGTAAGCAATTGAAGGGTTGTTTATTCTTTAAGTGAAAAATGGTGCATTCCAAGAGAAGTTATCGGAAAATGAAGGTATCTCTGCGTGTTTCAGTAAAGGATTTAACCGTTAACGTTTTGTGAGAAAACTACTAAAGTTCGACAGTGAAAATTGTGTAGTTAAAATAACAACTTACCGGCATCAAACCAATTGCACCTTTCATTTTAACCTTGAAGTATAATTCAAAGCTAAAACGATTGTCTTTGCCGACCCTCTGGACTAGTGTGCCTCTTTCCAACAAAAAACGTCGGAGAGCACCCAATTAAGTTCCGACATTAAATTCTCGTGTAATAATTGACCAATTCATTCCTGAAGGATACCACAAGTGTACGAAGGAGGAAGCATCGAGACTGGCAGCACTCGTGTATCGAGTACGTTTCGGCGAAAGTAAACAGGAGCTTCAAGCTATTCCGTTAGTATACACTTTTTATTCGATCTTTCAATATCACGTCACGTTGTATAATACTTTTATTGCAATGTGTACTTACTGTTACTTATCATCAGGCAAATATTGCGAGAACTCATACCGACCGATTTGGTGAAGATACAGAGTGCAAACGACTGGAAAAGATCGATCATCGCTGCTTACAATCAAGATGCAGGTAAACCAATCCTTACATCGAAACATCACTGTTATTTCTTTGTCCCGTAAAATATGCCTGTATATTTGGTGATTCCTGTTTGTTCAGGTATGAGCCCTGAAGATGCCAAGATAACGTTTCTCAAGATCGTTTATCGCTGGCCAACTTTTGGCTCAGCTTTCTTCGAGATAAATCAATCAACGGAGCCAAATTATCCCGAATTGTTACTCATTGCCATTAACAAACACGGTGTCAGCCTCATACATCCCCAGAGCAAGGTAAGGGAAATCTAAATTGACTGAATACATGTTTTATATGATATACTCAACATTTTATAAACGTACATAAATTATGCGCTGCGCGTCGTACGTGATTCGCTTATGACCGGTACACGTAGAAGAAAAACGACGACTCAAAGTTTGCTTCAGCGTACACGTTAAGAATGTCTGAGAATCTTGCAGAAATACTACCATAACGAGAAAAGCTGGATGTATCATTTAACTTCGTTTGCTTCATGTCTGTTTGTAAAATTTGGGATCGAATCGCTAGTTCGTTGAAAAATTATTACGCTTTTAGTTCGCAGTAGACTTGCACATTTTTTTGTGAGACGTTGCTTTACTTTAAGATATGACTAGAAAAGGTGCTTGAGAATGTTTTGGATTTTTTGTCCGGGTAATTTAAGTATGAAAGAAACCTTTCGAAAAATTCCATAACCATTCACTACATAATTGTAACGTACGAAAATTCGGCTTTCTCGTTCGTGCATTAAGTAGAGAAAAAACGACGTAGATCAACGAAATAGTTCATTCACGGGTGGCCAATTAAATATTAGGATTAAAGACCAAATTATTTGATTATTCCAGGTATTTGTTAGCTCGATGGAATGAATAATGCTAAAAATACCCCAACATTTCATTTTTTTCAATGAATAAATTGTTGGCATTCCCCAATGATGGATTTAGTCAGCACAAGCCTTTTTTACAGTGTGCCAAACTGTTCGACGAGGCTGTAAACAGCTGAGTCGAAACGCGAGATATACTCAAGTGTTTTGCCCTAATAAAATGAAATATCAACAAATTTAGATGTAACGATCGTTCAAAAAAAAAGAATACACTTCTGACTGGAAATTAGAGACATGGTCTCTATTTTTTTATTCCGACTACTTTGCCTCGACTTGTATTACATTTTTAATTAGAGCAAAATTGGTACATAACTTATCGAATTTATTTGGATTTCTTTTTTTTTCAGGACATATTGGTGACACATCCGTTCACCCGAATCTCAAATTGGTCATCGGGAAACGCTTTTTTCCATATGACGATAGGAAACTTGGTTCGAGGCTCGAAACTTCTGTGCGAAACTTCCCTCGGTTATAAAATGGATGATCTGCTAACCTCGTACATATCGTTGATGCTAACGAATCTAAACAAACAACGTACGATAAGGATAAAGTAGGAAACAAAAAGGCTTTGTAAAATCGCACATTGCAAAGAAAAGCAAGGGAGAAAACAAAAAGCAGGCATTAAAATTTATAAGCATTGTAAAGCGAAGAACAATGTTAACAGCTAAATATTTGATGAACTCGGGGCGAGTCTATAAGCTTTTGTTAAAGTTGCTCATATTGTTATGTATATGATATATATAACAGTCTGGATTTTGGTGGTTATAATGCGCCGGTAAAACGTGTGATTTTTTTTTTTTATAACAATTCGCGTGTAAGTGCATAGAAAGACAGATTACTAAGTCCCAAAAACTTGTACATGAATTCAGTTGCGATTAGGATCATGTTTTTTTTTCGCGAACAACAATTTGTAAAATAATATTATCTACGGTATTAAAGCTGCGTGAAATTCGACAATCGAATCTCGAATTTGTGTTCTCGTCTAAGCGCGCATAGGCGAAAGATTGAAACAAATCAGGCGAAGAAAAAAAGTAGAAGAGCGAAAGAATCGCGTAGAGACACGACTTGATGCAAGTAACGAGTCCGTGGGTAAATCTTCCATTGTCCAAACATTGTATCCGTCCAATTCTTCGTAAGAATGTAATTATTATTAGAGGTACTGTTTTACTGTTGAGAATTATAAAGATAACCATGGTCACCATCGACACAATACGAAATGTTAATTGTGGGTAAATTCCCACGAAACGTTTCCCCCCCAAGATCCCCCCCCCCCTTTACTCGTCTCGAAAGAATTCCATCGTAACAATAAGGAGATATTACCCCTCCTTCGGGAAGTGAGATACTCAACGACGAGCCGATGTTAATCTCGTTTCCTCTTGAAATGTATGTGCTATATATATATTTTTTTCTCCTTATACTCGGGCTCTCATCGTCTCGGGACGAATGTTCCCAACGGGTCTCGTACTTCTACAATTCGCGCTCTCCTCGAGGTCTGGGATTACAGACACGACTCGCTCGAGCTTCGACGCAAAAATAGTCTGGATGAAAGCCCAGACCTTGAATCGACCAAATCTAATTTTCCAATTACAAGATTTAAACCGAAATGTTAAATTAAAAGCATTTGTTTTTTTCCAATGCCACTATTCTCAATGTTTGTTTTAACAAGATGGCTTTATTTTAAATGTAATTGAAAGAGACATCCATCGGCTGGAACAATGGGTTTGCAAATGTAATTGAGGAAATTTGATTTTTCACATCTGTCTCGAACCAGTAATAAACTCAAAGGCATCAAGTATAATCAATTGAAATAAACGAATTTAACGAAAAATTCGGTATTCGTTTATTACTCCATTTTTTTGTTCTCTTTGTTCTTCTAAGCTCGTTACAAATGTTTGTTCGTTTTTTTTTTATAATCTCGATCAATTCTCGAGTATATATCAACAAGTCTCGCATTACATTATTATCACCCTGGTGAATTGATATATTACCCTTGAAGCAAGGATTCAACGAATAAGATCGTGTTTTTCGCTCGTGCTAGAAATTATGCGAGAATATATAGTTTTATTTTGTTTATTCGTAATTAGAGGTATTCTCCGTACCTTCTTTATAGTCAATTAGTCATCTCTTTTTTTATTATTACTTTTGTACGCAGGTCTATGCATTATTACGTTTACTCCGAAGTACAAAAAAAAGTTTTTCATCATTTACATTCGATTTGCAAAAAAGGTTAATTTACTTGGAACATTTTTTTTTCTTTAACTGCACGTAGCATACGCTGCTTTTATATATATGTACAACTCGGTTTGAAAATATAAATTCCCTTACGCTGATCAAGATCAAATACACGATCTTTTTACATCATTTATCGTCTTCGTAATTGATCATTTTGTTGAGTTTGTTCGTAAGAATCAACCTTAAAATACGATACAAGATCTATCGACCTAAAATTTCATCAGACATATTTACTACACTATTTACACTCGATTTCTCACAGGACTTTTCGTGTCAATCTTTGAGCTCGTCCCTTAAAGAAAATAAAAACAATCGAAACAATTACGAGGGAATCCATATTCCCTCACTATATATATATATATATATATATATATATATATATATATATATATATATATATATATATAATTATGCCGATGAATATTATTTATTACAGCGCAATTATTAGTCTATTGTTTCGTCTCTCGGTAATAGTGGATATTTCTTAATTAAAATCTGCGTTAAAGTCACACGCTTGCACACGTACGCGTGAATATCCACACGTTCAGCCGCTGGCACCAGGAAGGTTGCCGATAAAATCACTCAATGATCTTACATACTATACACACCTCTTCTTCTTCCCTTCCTTTAATAAAATATTTTCCCTTGAACATCGCCGGGATGATAGAGGAAATGACGCGATAAAACTACACACTTCCAATAAGTCTTTCCGGCACGTTAGTTTTTTTTTCTTCCTACATCGTCGTTGCACATTAGTCGATAGTGTTGCCGAGGAACAACGGGAACGTTGTTCACACCGTGATAAATTATTATAATGTAGGTAAAGTTTTCACATGGTTTCTTCTTTTTTCTTTCATCGTAGAAACAATTCACGAAGCGTTCCATCAGGATCGATGGCATTAACACAGCTATAGCACCTTCGTACGGTAGTTAAACGAATGCTACATCTTAAAAATTGTTTTCGCCGTCAAATTTCATCGGTTCACCATCAATAATTTATGGATACCTGCGTCACAGCGAGTGTTCCGGGTATTTGGCGCTTTTTTTTTACAGACATGAGTGAAGAACTAAACGAGTAGTGGAGAATGAAAAATTTTACCGAACGAAGCGTCGCAGTTTCACAATGATTCTCATTTCCATTCTTCTTGTTTTTCGATTCCCAACTACTCGAGGAGCCTTTTCCTAAAAACACAAGTTGCGATTCGCGGCTCCGTTACTGCCTCTCAATCTATAAATATACGTAAAAACAATTTTTCAAAATATTGCAATCATTTGACTAGTTCCGTCCGCAGATGCGCCGAGGTAACACGAAATACCATGGTCAAGCCAAGCTTTTTCCATTATGTCAGCAGTATCTGGTACTCCGGTGCCGCAATAATGGAAAATAACGAGAAGCGACGCTCTCAGCTGGCGATATTCCGTGCGGTATTTCCCACACCCATCGGCGAGAACGTTCTTGCGCGAGGAAATGGGTCGCTATGCGTCCGAGTAATCGGAATCAACGTTCGAGTTATCTTCGCGATGATCGTTCGAGGCTGTCTCGTCGTCGGCGAAGCCAGACCCGCTGTCGTTGCTTCTCTCGTGTAACAAAAGACCAAAGAAGGGCGATGGCATCTCCTGTTGTTGATAGAAGGTCGAACGAAAGCTTTGGTCGGTGTTTTGATGATCGTACAAATATCATAGACCTGGCTGAGGCGGTTGATGAGTACTCCACGGTACATCGGCTATCGAGGGTGGCATGCTGGCTTGATTGTGTATTGAGCGGGGTGCCCGCATTACTTCGTCGGCGGGTGGACAATGCGGCCTCGGTCCAGGCTCCGGCGTATAAGTGAAGGTCAATCCGGTGGCGTAGATAATACCGTCATTGCGCACGAGAGATACGGGCACTTGCGTGGGTTGCCGTACCCAGAGCCATTCGCCCCTGAATAGCGAGATATCCGGAACAACGCAGAGCATTATTTCCTGACAACGATACATCGTTTCGGCCTCGACGTCGCCGAACCAAACCTGCAGATTTGGCGTAAAGTTGTCGCCCTTGAGCTCGAGCATGGCCACGTCACCGCCACCGTTAAGATGCAGACTGTGCACGAGTGGTACAGGAGTAACGGGTGAACGCACCGGGCCCATACCCTCGAAGAACTGATATTCCGCCTTGTCGGTGCTTATTATCGTCCAACAGGCGCCGTCATTTATCATCTCCTTGTTGGCTTCTTTGGGACAAGGCGTTGCTTGAAATTGTATTATCCTCTCCTGCGACAAGCACAGATACATGTGATCGGTGTCCTTCATGTAAAAGGCGCACTTGTGCAACTGTGAGACTGGATCGTCGGCTTCCAGACTTGCCATTTGTTTGTCGACTTTGCGTATAACGAGTCTCGGCAGCGCCATACCCGTAACCGAGCACACGAGCTTCACCGTGCTACCGTAGTGCACGTAACCATCGCGCACCTGAAACTCCTCGGACTCGCTCTCGTTGTCGTCCAAAAGATGTATCGTGAACGCGCCCCACTGGGTCGAACTCGCGTGAAAATTGCCGTTCTCGACGTGAAGATAACGCGTGCTCACGGTTTGCGAGCGCAAACGATTGAACAACGCGACCTTCGTACCGCTCGCTATGCAAAGATCGGCGTTCTTCAACGATTGTTTCTTCTTCGACGGTTTCGAGATTACCTTTATTCGCTTGCTGTGAAAAACACCGATATCGTGGCCGCTGCCGTAAAACATCTTCACCGACAGCATAAAGTGTTTTCTCTTGTCGGAGTCCGATATATAGAGAGTCTTAGCCGCGCAATATTGTTTCCCGTTATTGAGATCCAACTGTTGCATGTCCTGATCGGAATTACCGATACCAATGAACGCGCACAGCTGGGCCGATTGTTCCGACTCGCCTTCGCGCAACATTTGCTCCTGGCGCATCCTCCAACCATCGCCGAACAGGTATATACAAGGCGGCGGACAGAAAAAACGTTTCTCATTGCCGTAAGACTTTTGCGCAACTTTTGCGTGCAGTATCACAATCACCATGTCACTGCGGTCGCGAAGATAACGCTCCATCGCCTCGCGCGTTAATCGCTGATCCTGATGATCCGCCCTGTAAACGCCAGTCGCAAAACGCGGATACGTTGACATTACACCGCCAGTCGGCGAAGGCGGTGATTGCATTCCGTGCGCCATTGTCGGCAAACCGAACTGATGAGGCATCTTCGAAGGACTTTCCACTGAGTTTTTTCAGTTCTCCGTTCACGCCGCACGTCGCTTTGCTTTCTTTACTTCCAGGCGCGGCGATCTCCGCGTGTCACCTCTTCATAACAACGAGGATCCCTCGGTTTATGCCAGAAAGGGCGCAGCTTTCATCTGAAAATAGACCGGCCAATTGTGACGCTTGTAAATAAAGCCTACAACACGCAGATGCATATAATTCATACAAGGAACCAAGAATTGTGGAAAGGCAAGATTTCTTATGAAGATGCTGTCATGCTAGTACATCATTAGTACATTAATAGCGTATTATCTGACCAAAGTTATTTCCCTCTAGTATTGTATTGTCAATGAATATAATCCTTTCGAAGCTGCGTAACGATATGGACAAAAGCGACGCATGTGCATCCAAGTTTTTCTAAATATGCAGTATTTATAATCTCGTGCAATTACACATCGTTGAGCTTGCTCCGTCGAGGCTCCGTACGTGCGTGGGAATTTTTTCTCACAGAAACGTTAATTGATGCAAGAAATCTTGCGTCAAGCTGGGAATCGTCGGAACGGTGCTTCAAGAGGAAATACTCGAGCCGTGGGAACGAAGCTAAGGTCTTATCTTCCAACAATACCGTAAAACGCGTCTCTACGAACATCCTTCCACAAGCAGTTTGATTCAGAACTGCAGAAGGAAAATCTCATTTGTTTCTCCACCAGTAACGAACGAGACTGCGCACGGGTGTCAAAATTTTGCTTAGTTTAGACGCACTCGTCAAGTGTCAGAGTTCATCGCTGGCTCTCGGAACAGTCTCTAACACGATGCATATTCATGTTAATAAATTAATTGTGAGTCTCATAGTTCGCTCTCCTAACTCGGTGACACGATTGGCAGTACGCTCGTCTGTGTAATTCGCATTATTATGCAATGAAAATTTTTACCCGCAACTCAATCCATCAGCGGAGAGAACCATTTACCCGCCGGTCCAAACATTTTTTTGCACGTAACGCAAGCCTCGCAGATATTGACGCTCAGCTCACCTTACCAAGGTTATGAAGCATCATATTTTTGTAGCGCTCGCGAGCGCGGTTTTGAATGAAAAATAACCTCGGCTGTAGACTTTTGCCCGCAGACATTGCGTTTAACCCGCAAGCGTGATAATTTCACAACCGCGGAGCTTGAAATTCGTAGAATACTTTGAAAATAGATGTACCCATTACCGAGGCGATTGTCTGTTGGTTATGGACCATTTTTTTTTTGTTTACAAAGAATAACCATATATGCCTGAGAAGGGATATTGAAAGTCGCAAAGCTGAAAAATCAGCAGGAGCGATAGAAAATCCGCATTTTCGCTAACTGAAATGTCGGCCGATAGATTAAAAAAAAAACTTAATGTTTATTTACATGCAATTTGAGCTGTCGAGAGGGTTAAGTGAGCGATAGAAAAAAAAACACACACACACGCATCCGAAAGAAAAAAAAAATGCGTCCTGATGAAATAACGCGCACTCACCACACTGCCCGAGCGTCAAATTTTCCCACGGTCCTCATGTCGAAGAAACAGCAGAAAAAAAAACACGAGCACGATGCTCGCGATAATTAAATGACCACACCGCGATCACCGCATAACACGTTCCGATCGGGTAAACGAAAAAATAAAACAAAAACTACGGAACGTATACAAGAGCGGTCACGGAACTTCCGTAATGCGAGATTATGTCTATATAGGCACGCTAATCCATTCAAAAAACACCTGTTCACATGCCGAATTTTCCGAACAGTCTTGCCAACCTTCGCTCTACACCCAAAAGTTTAGGATTTCCGATAACCCGCGAAAATTCAAACGCGCGAAACAAGCAAACTTCATCACAATCTCTTCAATTCAAACGCACGAACGTTTAAAGCAATTGACACGTGAAAATGTTTAAAACGTTATTCAAGTATCGAAGCTCTTTTTCTTCAGGACACTCTAATAATGTTGCCCACTAAAAGAATACGAAGTGAGAAAAATCGCGCTGAACTTCAACCGTGTTTTCATTCTTTTCTTTTGAAGAGTGGAATACGCGCGACAGACCACTTCTTTCTGCGTCTTCTCTTTGCAACTAAAACTCGTTCGTTCGATGCTCTCGCATGTAGTACTCTCCACAGTGGAGTTATTACTGCCGGTTAAGTGGCTGCAGTTTCTATTGTTTTACTGTTTTACAATGGTCCCCGTGGTTCGACCCTAGCGCCTCCACCCTCGCGCCGCGTTTTCTCACTGTTCTCGCTCCTCTCTTTCTCTCCGTCTATATATATATATATATTTTTTTTTTTTCCTAGCTGCTTCGAGTTACAATACTCGGCAGATTGGCCTGCTTCACTGTGAACCGCCAGCGTTGCTTCTCGTATACACGACGCTGACGGCCAGTACACTCTGACTTCCCTCTCTCTTACTCGCGACGCGTGGAATTGCCGCCGCAAAAGGATGTTGGGGTTACCATGGGGGGCGTGGGAAAAACCTGCTGTGGGAAAGAGTGGGTGGCCTCTACCTCACTCCACTTCTGCGCGCGCGATCATCACGATACACATATTACTCACACACTGATATAGACTGTTCCTTTATATCCTCTCTCGAAACTGTAGTAAAGAATCCCTACGCTATTACTGTGTAGTTAATAAAGCATCATGCACAGGTTATGTATATACATATATAGCCCATTAACTGTTACTATATATATACTCTAGATATCCCCCCCCCCCCATGATACACATAATATACTGGTGTTCTCCACGCAATGCTACTATCGTGTAGTCCCACAGCGATTACAGAGTAATAGAGAACGGTTATATGGTCATCTCTTTTCTTTGCGATCATACAGCACATGTATACGTTCATCAATAATTACGTGTGTATATATGTGTGTATGTATATGCATACACGCATACGTACATATATCTATATATATTGCTTAGCGAAAGCATTCTAAATCTATAGTAGGAACAACACTGCCTAATTTCCATGCATCTACGGAGGTTTATTTACTATGTGACAAATTCAATAATTGATATAGCAGATCCTTAGACAATAATTGGTCTATACGAGACATTCGAAACTCTACCTACTCTGCAAATCATATTGAAATATCACCCAATTATATGGAATGAGTAAATAGATACTTCTGTCGAACGAATATATTTGTATATGTAGTAATAGCGTCTGTGCGCTGTCAAATATTTATTCGTGTTAACGCTTATCGGCTGACCCAATAGTTATAGATATACCAAACTCAATGAATTCTCAAATGTGAATGTCTTTATACATCGACTTTGATGCAACTCTGTAGGGTTTTCCCTGTGAGAATCCTGTAGAAATACTATAGGCACATTTTTATTAGTCTACTTCGTCACCATTTCTTGCGTTCGCATTAATTTATCATTGGTTGCGCCCTTGTAAAATCGTCAGTTGGTGCGCACTTGGTACGAACGAATATAGGCCTTATACACAAATATAACCATATACACGAATGGTTATTGCATAACAATAGCACACGATGTTCATTACGAATAAGGAAGTTTTGAAGTTCGCGCGAAAAGGTACCCTCTGGCGCAAACAGATGGCGCGCAATCCTTTTTCGTTTACCGCACAAAATTTAAAAGTTCCAGCTTCAATGGGCACTTCTCTTTACGATAAACAATTATATTTGTGGTTAATTGCAAATTTGCAAACGTTGCAACAATTTTTCTATCGACGGTTCGCGTATGATTGATTCAGGCGAGTTTTCTTAACACGATGGGCGAGTAGTCGCCGGAAATAAGGTATGGTTTTCACTGCCAATGTAAAAAGGTGTTCGAACATTTATCGAGGTTATGTAAACTTCCATAATAATACAGGAATTTCGAGACTCTCGTCAAACATAAATGATTGTTCAACGATGGGAGTTCACGGATTGTGGCGATTGGTCGACGCTTCCGGAAAACCGGTACCACTGGAAACCCTCGAAGGCAAAGTTTTGGCAATCGGTATCCTTTTTTCAAGCGACAAATAAAAAATCTATACTGTTGTAGCAGGTAAGGGTATTGCTTGGTGTATTTGTAAACGCATTTTTCCTGAACCGTGGCACACAGATGTATCGATATGGATACATCAGGTTCTGCAGGGTTATCAGGACAGGAGAGGAAGCGCAGTACCGAACGCCCATTTGTTAGGACTGTTCCACAGGATCTGCAAACTGCTGTATTTCAAAATAAAGCCTGTTTTTGTTTTCGACGGTGGCGTACCTATGCTCAAGAAGAATACCATAGTAATTTTCATCGCTTTTTCATCGTGCAGCATCACATTTGTCAATAATAATCGCATTTCTTTTGGACGTATCGATGAAACACAAATGTTTTCTCAGGCATCGCGGAAGAAGCAGAAGGCAATGGCGGCTACGAAGGCTCAGCAAATGAAGCACGACTTGATACAGAATCTCATAAAGCACACCGCCGTGAAGGGAGTTCTTGCACTGGGAAACGGCGAGAAACAGTCAACGTCCTCCCAAGAGTCATCGTTTTTGAAGAATCCTAGTTCCGCTCCTGATATGTTCAAACTGCCGAGCATGCCTGCACAAAGCGAGAGTTTGTCGGACGAGACGTTGGATGATTGCGACAGCTACGATTCGGAAACGTCGCTGGAATTGAGCCCGCGCAAGCAATCCCGTTGGAAAGGCAACATTCACAGCGTGGACGTGACTAGCGCTGATTTTAGGGCTCTTCCTGCGGATGTACGCTACGATGTACTGACGGATCTGAAAGAGACGCGAAAGCAAAATTCCTGGGGACGTTTGCACGAGATGCCCGAGGTCTCGCAGGAATTCTCCAGTTTTCAGATGCAACGCTTGTTGAAGCGACGACGTGTCCAGGAATCCTTGGAGTCGGCCGAGAAGGAGATGGGTGGAAAAACATTGACGCTGGAGGAATTGGAACAACTGTTGACCGAACAGGGCATAGAGACCACCTGTCGCGACAGAGCTTTTCGAATAGCGTCGGATAGCACGACACGTTTAATTTATATAAACGACCCTAAAGGATTGCAAAAAAGTAATGGGAACGAGGATATCATTGAGGAGACTCGCACCCCACCGAGTGAACCTTGCGATACGAGGGTTTTCGTTGATTTGGACAACGCAGGGCCAAAGATGGAGGCGGAGTCATTAATCGCTGATATCAACGAGTACGATTTGGACAGTGATTGGGAGTCCGATGACGAGATCGCAATGTCTGACAAGAGCGTCGAACCGTCGGCTCATCTCTCAAGCAAATACTTCAGCAAACAACGCTTGAATCCAGCTTTGGCTTATATCTTGGAACAGGCGGGTCTGCAGCAAGATGAAATTCTAGCTCTTATTGAAGACGGCACGGGGAAATGTTTGAGCGGTTTGAAAGAAAAGGGGCGAGACGCGGAAACGATGAGCAAGGAGCAGGTTCTTCTTGAATCTACGGTAAAGAGTTTCAAAGAGCACAAGGATTTGTGTTCCGGCGAAGCATCTTCATCGAATATCGTTTCTGATCTCGATAAATTAATTACTGAAGTTCCGGAAGCCCGAGAGGTCGCGGCTGACCGGAAATCGTCTTTGGACGTTAAAACTTTTGATTCCGATAATTCGATCACTGAACTGCCAGAAGTCTTCACCGTCGAGAGCCCCGAAAAGGCGCCGTTGAACGTTCGAACTATCGAGGATTTGACATCGGACGTCGGTGGATCCTGCACTCCGAAGGCTTTGACGTCGGATTCGGACACGGACTCCGATCTCGTCGAAATTCACGACGTTCCAATTTCAACGGAGAAAAACACCAGTCTCGAAATCATTGTGAAATCGGACGAGGTCCTAAAAGACGGGGATGACCTGTTCGCCGATGTATTCTCGAACGAGTCACAGAATGTCTCGGAAATAAGCGCTCAGGATAACTCGAGCGTTAACGATTCCACGGCAAGTACGAGTTTTGGAAACATAAAAGTGGCTTCGACGAGCGAAATCGAAGTTGCAACTTCCGCTACTGAATCAAGGGACAAGAATGTCGCGCCTGAAATTCTCTTGGAATCCCAACCGAATGAACCGGCTATTGATATCCCGATAGCTGAATCTACGAATGCTGAATCCGTTGTTACAGCTTCACGCGCTGAAGACCTCAACGAACAAGTTGCCAAATTTAAGCCTGAATTGTTGCAAGCGAATCATGAAAAATTAGTCACCATGCAGGTAATTTGATCCTCTATTAATAATTAAATTACCAATTGCATTGACCTTCCAACCGTGCTTACAAGATTAATCAAATTCTTATTGCTGATTAACAAACTCTTCTTCCGTGGATCTTCTTTATTTCTATGTAAACTATGAATATCATTGATTGGCGATCTACTACCGGCGAGTACTAATGTTATTATTTGTCCAGGCTGAATTAGAAAACGAGCACAGTGATCTCACTGAGAACATAGGAAAGTTGGAGAGGCAAGCCACAGCTGTAACCGATCAGATGCGCATGGAAGCTCAGGTTAGTATTTTCATACCGCAAACACAAACGGAATGGGCAGTATCGCGAAAAACCATATTCTTCGTAAACTTCATCATTCTTTTGAGTCCAGGATCTTTTGCGTTTATTTGGAATTCCATACGTCGTTGCCCCGATGGAGGCTGAGGCGCAGTGTGCTTTTTTGGAGAATAACAAGCTTACCGATGGCACCGTTACGGACGACTCCGATATTTGGCTCTTTGGTGGACGATGTGTCTACAAGAATTTCTTCAACAACAACAAGCGCGTTATGGAATACAAATTGCACGACATAGAGCATCACTTCAGTAAGAAACCACAGAAGTAACCGCACGATTGTGTTTGGTAATTACCGAAACGAAGGCATGCATAAAATACCGAGACTCTTCGGTTCCAACAGAATTGACGAGACGGCAAATGATACAACTGGCGCTTCTGGTCGGCAGTGATTATACCGTGGGAGTTTCGGGTATAGGACCGGTAACAGCCCTCGAAATACTCGCTGCTTTTCCAACAGAGGGAGACGATCTTTTACGAGGTTTAGGCAATTTTTGCTCCTGGCTAAAAGCCGGAAGAGCGACCGGTCCTGGCCGAACCACGCTGCGCAATAAACTCCGAAATGTAGAAATAGAGAAAGGTCCTTTGGAACTTTGATTAATTTTTTTCGCACCTTCTCTGGGACCGGTCTACGATAAAATCGCACGCGTTTTTTTTTTCAAATAGGTTTTCCGAGTCAGGCCGTCGTCCAGGCATATCTCTTTCCGACCGTGGACGAGTCGAAGGAACCATTCAGCTGGAGTAAGCCAAATTTGACGCTCCTCTCGGATTACACGAGACAAAAATTCGGCTGGACGAAGCTCAAGTTCGAGGAAACGATGGGACCGGTGGTAAAGAAATTGGCCGAGGCGAAAAGTCAACGTGGCATTACTTCGTACTTCACGGTTAACACTGTGCCGAAATCCATCGAAACAACGATGAGCAAGAGAGTTCAGAAAGCCGTTCAAAGATTGGCCAACGGGGATGTGCACGAGGATAATGCGGAGCTGCCGGAAAGCGCTGAACCAAAAGAGAAGAAAAAACGCGGTGGAAAACGTACGAAAAAGATTGATGATACTGTTGATCCAAATAACTCGACGGAGGGGCAGATTTTATGTGGACCCTACGAGTCCATCGCGACTACGAGTAACACGGCAAAAATCCCCAAACTACCCAACACTAAAAACGTTGACGAATATATTCCTCAACGTGAGAAAGACAAAGCTAACGCGCAGAAGAAAAAACTTCGTGCGATTGAGGTCTTTAAAAAATCGAAAAAAGGATCAGGTAGAGCAAAAAAACCACGACGGCCGTCAACGATTGTGACAAAAGAGGCGAAACTTTCCGAGAGCAGCGACAGCTCTTGAAACGCTTTATCAGTGTAGTTATTGGCAAAGTTGAATTCTTTGCTTTTCATTATTGGTACCGTGAATTTTCGAATCGAAAAATGTCAATGATTAGGTAATAATCGAATAGGTGAAATTGTAATTTTTCTTTTGTAAGGGTAAAAATAATCCTTTATCTATTTATTTCCATTTGAGAAGAAGAGTTTGTTTGTATTCCTTGTTTTTTTCGCGTATTGTTATCCTCTTTATAAAAGATCTTCGTAAGACGGTACGTAGGGATATTGAAGAGAACAACTATTGAAGCAATAATCGGAACGGATTAGACCGTTAACGATAGAAAAATGAAACATCCAACCATTTTTTACCAACTAAGGCGTAATTACATAATTGTGTTTGTAACAGCCTACGAGCTTGTAAACGAAGCATGCGTTGTCACGTTGTTCATAGTTTTTTACACGCATGTAGAAGGATTGTAATGGAAAGCGCGAATGAGAATACGAGGTGTTGACATTTGTCTACGTCACATTTATCGATAAATTCCTCATTTTCTCGCACGTATAAACTATAATACTGAGCGGATGAAAAAATTGGCGAGAAACTTGTTCTTATCCGTCAATACATTGTTGTTTCCAAACGTTATATCGTTTGAAAGTCAATAACCTCCGGTGCTTCCTTGCCGGCGATAGTCCGCGTTAGCCGTTATATTTCCGTTGCTGCTCCGTGCCAACCCGTTTACAGCACTCCCGATACCCGCATATGGTGCAGCCTTGTGCCCTATCCCCCTCAAACGATTCAATACATCGTCGTCGAACCCTGGCTCGTAGTACAACGTCATCGGCATAACCTGGAAAATAATTAGGGCGTCGCATTAGAAAAGAAAGGCTGTGGGCAACACAATCGACCAGTCTCTCAGAAATCGGGAAGAGTGAAACACCAAGAGACGGGGGTTAAAAGGGCAAGTATTCTAGTCTAGGAATTTCAAAAAATCGATTTTTTTGGCATTTTCTTAAAGTATAGATTCTTAAGAACGTGTCTTAAAAAATTTCGCAATTCCCAATATTTACAAAGTTATAGCGATTTGACTACGGTCGGATTGAGTGGACGCACCGGCGCGAATCGGACAATTAAGAGATTCTAAAGAAACTAGAACTGCTTGCAGGGGAGAACGAGCTTCAGAAAATCATCATTTCGAAGTCGAGGAAGGCACCCCTTTACGAGGCAGGAATGGCTGATCAATATAACGTAAGTATAACATGCCATTGTACCATTTAGATCGTTGGGGTTGTCTAAAATTGTACTCGAAATTTAAAACGCATTTTTCTCGAACCTCCTTTTTTTCAACCTGATTAACGTAAAATCTCGAGTTATATTCAACCGATTGACTTCAAATTGGGTATGGACCTTCACATGAATAGAAGCTTTGGAACCATGTCTACCGCCACAATCCTGTTTTTCACCGACATATTCAGACGCCTATAACTTTTTCATTTTTTTATGCACATTTTTTTGTACGTTCTTGAAACATCAATAAAAAAAACTAAAACATGGATACTAAACATTTTTTTTGTTTATTTTCTATCAGGCCCAAAAAAACGCCCGAAATTTGGGTCTCCAGACTAGTTTACTGCCTTAAGGCTATGTGTCACACGTCCAGTCGGTAAAAATCCTACTCCCAAGTTTTCTCCTAGACGGAACATATTTCGGGCAAAAGAAGAGAAAGCCGTTGTTCGTCGTTCAACAGAGCGGAACGTGTTTCTTCTCTTTTTTCCAAAAAATCAACCGTTTCAGAAATCATTGGGAATCTGCAAATTAGCTATCTCTCTCGCACTCATGGCCGCTCGGTCGGTGTGACACTTGAGCTTAATTGCATCGAACGTAAAATGCATATCGTACGACATACCTGATGATGAATTCTTCGCGCTTCTATAGCTGCTTTTAGATCGTAATCATTCCATAAATTTAAAATCAATGTCTCAACAACTGCGGTTGATATTTTAGTACCACCAGCCGCACCGATCACCAAGCGTACTTCGTTTTTATCATCGACCTTATGATCACAAGACATTAATCTGATTAGCATATGTGAAGATAAATAATTGAGACGGGCCAGAGCTTTAAAGAAAATCTTACCACTATCGTCGGCGTCATTGAGCTCAACGGCCTTTTACCGGGCTTAATAAAATTCACGGGTGACGGTGGCAAGTCAAATCCGTTCGTGATGTTCGGCGAGCTAAAATCGTCCATCTCATCGTTGAATATTATTCCGGTACTCCTCGAGCGTCTCATCGCACCGAAGCTACAAAGATACACTTGTGTTTCTACTATATTTGCAAATATCTTCGACCGTCGGCGTATTTATGCCCTCTTTGCACACGGAGAAGGACTCGGAGTCCTTTTCCATGAAGTGTAGAGATTTAAGGGACAACCGTCATGTTGGCTCGAAAAAATCGATTTTTTTTTGCTTATTGCTTTAGTTTATAGTTTCAAGAATAAAATCCAATTGATTTTCAGTTGAAATGAGATGACGGACTAGGCTAAAAAATTTATCTTGTTCTCTCACGATCAGCGACCGAAATTTCAAATGCTACTTTCTCGATATAGCGTTTTTTTCACATATGCATTCGAGGTAGAATTTCTGTCATTTTCAATTTATATTCCATGAGCTTGGCTTTTTTATAAAACGTTTGGTCCATTCTGTAGACAAGTGTTAAAACATTTTCGGAAACACTGAAAATCTTTTGCATTTAACATTTTTGAAGAAATGTTTCCTCTTTTCAAAAATTCTAGGCGTGCAAAATATCTTCAAAACTTGATATTTTTTAAACTCTTCGATATTCTTCTAGTGTTTTATATCTGGATTAAAAAATAAGTATTTTGCTCGGAGTTCAATGGTAAAGATTAGACAAATTTCACTCCGGAGGGCTCCAGTAGACCAGATGACTTTGAACAGACTACTAGAGTGCCGTTATTCTGTATTGAAAAAGACCTGAAGAACATCCTTTTGTGCTCTTTTTTGTTGTATATTTATAGCCATTAATTTTCGATATAGTTCATCCATTCTTTTTAAATCGACTTCAATGTTCCCATATCAGTTTTCGACCCATCATGATTGCCTTACCCCTGAAAGAGTGAAATCTCCAAAAATGTCGACTCAAATACAGTTAAAGTCCAAATCGTTGACTTTTCGTTTCAAACCGAGTCCAGGTTGACTTACACCTGATTGATGGTCGACGTGACGGCAACGGCGGAACCGTCGCGAGCGATTACAGAAACGTGTGCAGTACCGGCGTCTTCGGGAGGTACGGTCTCCACGCCATAATATTTCGGATCGTTGCTCGTCCAGAACTTCTTGATCTTTTCTCGCGTCGCGTTGATGTACGAGTTCGACGCAAGTTCAGCAAGTACTGCGTCTACAAATTAAATACAGATCTGCATCACGATACGCAATCGTATTTCTCACATAAACGACGGGAAACCAATCTATTGAGGATTGATGCGGACCTATGTTTTCGAAATCTGGATCGGCAAGTTGGGTCCGTTTGGCGAATGCCCACTTGAAGGTTTCGACTAATCGGTGCCAGAATATTGTCGGATCGGCGGTATGCACAAGACCCTGAAGGACTTTCGCGATAAACGCGATGAGAACTCCTGAGCCCGGGGGTGGTGACGTGTACAGCCTAAATTTTCCGAGATCGCTTACGATCGGTTGCTTCCATTTGACACTGAAACGAAAGCAAACAACAAGGTTATCCTCGAATCAGTGATTAGATGGAATACTTCATTAATCGAAGAAGAATCAAAGAAAGTTTCACTGTGTACTCGTAATTTATCAAATCATCCATCGTCATAATTCCACCGAATTCTTGAATTTCGGCGATCAAAGCCCTTCCCATTGTGCCCTTGTAAAATAGTTCGATCGGATTCGGGGCGGTCGCGAGCTTTTCCAGTGTTTTCGCCAAAAGCGGTCTCCTGACTATATCGCCAGCCTGTATGTGTGTACAAGCATCGCGTGAGAACAGTTTATCGGGAACTGCGTTGCGAGATAATCAACGTAAAAGAAGGTCAATGCATTGTCTTGTATTTCATGCAAAAAGACAAAGTTTGGATTACTCACGGCCCAGGTGAGATTCGTTTTCGGATCAATGAGAATCTCTATCAACGTTGGTTCCTTTTTTATCAGATCTACTTTGCTCGCCCAGGACTTTGCGAAATAATCATTCACGACGAAACCATCATTGCAAACTTTGATGCTGGGTGCGAAGAGCTCGGCCCACGCGACTTTGCCGTATTTCTGATGAGCTCTCCATAGGCCCATCAATTCGCCGGGCACGGCAATCGCTTTGCCACCTGCGAATAAATTTACCTAAAGATTTGTATATAAACATGTGTAGATATCAGTATGTGTTGAAGAAACAGATTTTGACTTTTACACGTTCAAACTATATCATTAGGTATATAAAAATTCAAGACAAATTTGATGTCTGTAACTCAAGTCTAAGTGGTGAATAATTTTTTTCCCTATTTGATCTACACGTAAAATTTGCTCCTCACGTTCAAACTTCGATAACTGTACGATTAATTAAGATTTCTCAAATCCGGTGAAACATTTTTTGAAGCTGATTTTTTTCCTCTTAATTTTGATATCATTATTTGTACACAAATGACAACTGGAAATATTAATTAATTGTTGAATTATTTATGTTTGGATTTGAATAGCAAATTTCCCCTGTACATCAAGGGGGGGGGGGGGGTATGGAGCCCTATCACTAATAAGTATCATCACTTTGGTGTATGATGATGATTACAATTATTTCTAAAAAAAAATCGAGGCTCACCGTACATAGCTGCGTTTGCGTCACCTTCGAACATTGTTTCGGTGGCCGCGGATGGAGCAACCTCTCGGGCGTCCAAGAACTCTGCTCTGCCCCCATTTCTCGGGTCCCATATGATCATGTGAAATCCACCACCAAGTCCCGTACTACGTGCGATCATGAATAGATATTTAGAGTATTGCCCGCAAAGAAACTCTAAAGCGATATATCACATGTTGTCGGTCGAGAAAAATCATGGGACAACATTTTTTTTCAGACAGCTTATGTATCTTTCCATATACATAAGCTGTCTGAACACTCTATATATCTTTCCATAGAGCGGAAAATGATTCTCTTATTTTTTCGCAACATCAGTTGTTTACGAATGCTGGACAGATACAGTTCCAGGCCAAAGTAGACGAAATAAAAAGAATCTCAGATATAGGTCCTAGATGTAATGTAAAATCAGTTGGAAGGAACATATGTAGACCGAGCGACTATTATTAAATATATAACTTGATTAGAGGAAAGTTCTTGAGAGCGTATACGGGTTAGCGAATGAATACGAAACTTTGCACCCATTATGGAGCTAAAGTATTAATGCATCTAATTTTTATCGCTATAGTCGCATATTAGTAGTAAAGTTTTCTCTTGAATCATTCAGATATGACATAACATTAAAGAACAACCTTCCGCCCTATGAAAAGACGACAAGATCTCGGATCTCGTCTTCTGCTCGGAATGTAATACGTCCAGGAGAAAACTAAATCACAGATTTTTTGCAGATCGGAAGATTCATACATCGTCTTAAAGTTGAAAGAGGCCGCTCTTTTAACGGATTCGATGAAAACAAAAAACGGTCAAGTGTCGAAACGACACGCATTAAAATAGGCTTCCGTAGCTCAATGAAAACGCACGCCATTGTAATATTTAATGAAAATTCGATTACCAGCAAAACGTTTGCGAACCATTTATCCTTTATCGAAAAGTATTCTATAAATTTATTATCCAATAGTCCAATATGTCTAGAATATTCTCCCAAAGTTTTAAGTCAATCGGAGTAAAAGTCTAGGAGAGAGAGTCTTCGAGAATTCCGTCCGTTGGGAAAGACCGGCCTGGAGCGACGCAGGTATACGCATTTTTCTCAAAACACTATTTTTGAAATCGGTGGATACGATTTCTCAAAAACTAATGCACCAATCTTATTGAAATTTTGCACACTTCTTCAAAATAGTATTGACTAGTGATTGAACGAAGGTTTTTTTTTCGATTACATCTAATTTTACAAGGCATCCAATTTTACAAGTAGTGTAAATTGTACCAAAAATTGAACTATTTTGCATACAACTCTGCCAAAAATTTCAATTTCAATTTTTTTAAAAATCCTTCGTTCTATCGAGAGCTATACTTATTTACAAACAGAAAAAAATTGGTTTTTTAATTTCAAATAAAGCTATCATGAGTTATCCAGACCAGCACGAGGACACTTTTTTTTAGGCGTTTCCGGAAACCAGGTCCCACCGGCTGAATTTCCCAAATTTTTGGATGAAATTTTTTTTAAATATTGTCGAAATGTTGCTCTTTTATGTGCTTAACATTTTGAATAAAATTATTTATATATTATATTTAAAAAAAAAAATAGAGAAAATATGCTTTTTTTGGCTTCGAAACCCACGTAACCCCTTAACACATGAAATGTTACAAGTGAAATAGAAAACATAGCAGATTCGTGAAGTTAAAGACCGTTGTTCTTCGTTTCTTTCCGAAAAGGATTATCGACCAAAATAATTTAACGCTAAACTACTCAGTATATTCAATTTTCATTGATTATCAAATTTTTGTGCCAATTAGGGAGGAGCGGTGGCACTCAACTGTGATAGATGGACTAACGTGACAAAGTTGTATTACTAATGGTTCCCAATGGCTACGGAACTGTACAAACTATTTTATAATCCCGGGTTAAGGAGGGTTGAAGAATCATTCACCTGTGCAACGATACGACTCCTTCGCACAGTAATGTTGCTATCGCACCATCCACGGCGGACGCTTCCGCCTTCTTCAATATTTCGGCGCCTGCAGCGGCGCATGGCACTCCGTGCGTCGATACCGCAGCCTGTAACATTGAATAGTTTCCATTTCAAACTTTTATTTGCATATGCTTACGATTAATCGATAGTCGCGGAAGGAAAATTTGCGTTTAAAAAATATATTTTCCATGTAGCCGCGTATACCTTTTCGGGCTTTTACGATCCCATCCCGTGCTTTCCTAATGCACTGACGTGTCGCATTTGCACGAGAGCACAGGGGTAACTGTGGAAAACCTGTGCCGATACAGGCAACTATATTTTACTGAGTTTCAATTGCGTTGCCATCGGGAACTCAATCTTCCATTCAGTAGTCGGTACGCAAACCGGGGCACGGCTTAGCGGTCACCCATCAAAGTATTGGCCCCGTTTAGCGGTGCTGATCATGGGAGATCGGCGAAGTCGGATACCAACCATGGAGTAAGACAGTTCGACAAGACAGGGACAAAAAAAACGCGCTTTGTTCTCCTTCTAATATATAAGTTCTCGTCTTTTTTACGTGTCAGTCGTCTCGTTGAAAAATGGGATTTTCAGCTATCTATCCCACATTCGTATGCCACGTGGTACATTTTTTACTTTGCCTTAAGAGGCATAAGCTTGCTATTTTTGATTGCATAGTTTCAAAGCCTAGCGTCTTAACTTTGATTTGTAACAAAGATTTTGTAAACATTCCGACAATTGTCGTGCACCGTTTCGTCAAGCACAGTTTTTTACGAAACTGTGCTTGATGAAACGGTGTAAGAAATTTATTCGTATGATTCCCTTTAAATTTGGACGGAGCACAGTTTATAACATTTTCTATCATATGACGGGATGATTTTTTGGTATGTTCATGCATTTGTTGATTTCAAGTTATTGAAGTTGTTTTTTTTATCGAAAACCATCCTTATTTTTTTCAGCTTGCTATTTTCGTAATTTCCAAAATTTTACAGTATCCGGTCATACTAAAATTTCATTGCTATACTGATAGTACTTTTTTTATCGTTCCTTTTGGATCTCCCTAGTTGGCAGAACCAGCTACACCGACTTTGTTCAACTAATAATTTCATTTTTATCAATATTTTTCAATTTAAAAAACTGAAACTTACCAAGGCTACGTATTACAATGTGTCCAAAATCCCGACCTCGTCAGCCCAATACTTTTATCAGAAAAAAAAATCGGAAAATCGACCTGTTTTTTAGCCCCAAGCTTGTGCAGACTCATTGAGAATATTGTTTGTACACTTTACCTTTTTGTAAGTACGCAATGGGGTGTAAGGCCGCTTGCCTTCGAAATTGTCGATCAGGTTATCATTTTTTCCCCTAGTCGTTACAACAAGCACGGTGATCAATATCGTCAGGCATATGACTACTATGCTTCCTCCGATTAACAGTTTGTTTCTGTGCAGGCTGAAACAGATAAATACGGTAATTACGATTGAGAATAAGCAGGGATGGTTGAGTCACTTAAAACGGTCGACATGTGTGAGCACTTCAAAAAATCTTTTTTCCACATCGTAAATCCCTGCACGATCAGGACGCAGAAACCTGCGGTCCTGATATTGCAGATTGAACGTAAGTTTACGAGAACCAAGTTTTATCGCGTTCTAATACTTCAAACGCGTTTTTCTCGAAACCAAGTTTTTGAAGTCGGTTGCCAAGATTGTACAAGATTCGTGGCACGAATCAGGTTGCAATTTTTTTTTAACAATCTATAGGCATAACCCGAGGTCCTGACGTAGCGGATTAAAAAAAAATGTTTTCATTCGGTTTTTACAGCTGGTAATATAACAAAAAAAAAATACACGGAAAAAGGGTCTTTGTGTATAAAACCGCCAAATACATTTTCAAAATTTTGTAAAACCCTTACGTCAGGACCTCGACAACTGGACTAAAAATAACGCAATATTTCGCATTTTCATTCTAGATGACCGGTACGGGCTGAATCGTGGAAACCGTTTGACACTGCAATTTTGAAGAAGTCACGTTCGAACGCCTTCTAGGGACACCCACACCGGATATACTCATTAAATAATATTAATGTTTAATATCGAAGAATGAACTAAAAAAAAAACTAAAAAAAAATCGTTAGGATATCTGTAGTAGTTCTTTCCGAAACAAATCCTGAAAAACAGCTCGAAAATTGGCCATCACGCAGGCTAGAATTCAAAAGTTCTTTAAGGGATGAGAGTACTCTGACGGCCTGAAACAGTATCGCATGGTTTTGCACTGGTATATAGGTACACTATAAACGGACAGACAAAATTCATAATCGAGAAAATCATCGTCGTGAGGGGGCGTCGGTCTGCTGGTTGTTTTTTTTTAATGGTTCGAATGGTGTAATTCATATCGCTTCTTCGAATTAGCTGAACAAAAAACGAGTTAAAAAAAAATACCTGTGTACTGAGTATTAACGAAGCTTTTTTTTTTAAAGATCGCATAATAATAGAATTTTAAAATAATTTTTTTGAAAACGAGGCTATTATGCGAATTTTCGAAACTTAAAAAAATGATTTCGTAAATGCTTAGGTATAAAAAGTATATGTAATTTAAGAAATTGTTTTTTTTTTTCGTTTTATATTTTCGAAAAAAGCAGTTCGGTGACATCTCACCGCGATGATTTTCTAAATTTTTACAGACATTATTTACTTTTTGTAACATACTTGAGTTGTTTAATTAATTAATTTATAATATACTCGAGTACAAAATAATTTTCGAATTACCATAGTATTGTAATCCCTCGAGCAGGTCTATTTATAATTTTTTTTTCTTCGTATCAATGACAATTTCAAATTTCGACAAATTTGTTCATGAATTTTTCAAATCCTCCCACGTACTCGCTATAACTCTACTACTAGATTATTTTTTAAAAGTTTCTCAATTGCTACATTCCTCCCTCCCTCGCCCTCTTATTTTCCAGGAACCTTAATATTTCAACTTCTTCATATTAGTACTATAATTAAAACTGTCATTATATCTGCCACTGCAACTATTATTATTACTATTAGTATTAAAATCATCGTCACCACTATTATTAGCATGTAATATCTCGGATATTTATATCCAAAGCTTCTTGAGCTAAACTTTCAAATGAATCAAGTGATTGCTAACGATCCATAACCCGTTTTCATGCAGCAAAGTTACCATTATATTGCCCTTATTTTATGGAGGTCAAGGAGACAGTAATTGATAACTCTCAACTTTTAAACTCAATGCACGCGACAAATTCTCTCTAATTACACGTCGTTTCATTCGAGAATAACGCTTAAGAGTTCCAAGACATTTTTGTGTTCATGTTTCAAAGATTTGACGGAGTACGCGAGTTTTATAAACAATGCATCGCGTTCATTTGTTCCGTTTTATAATTATTCAATTCTTAAGACAATATTGTATGACAGTTATATGTATATGTTCTTTTATGGTTTTTATTTTCAATAGGTGCATCAACTGATTCTGTTTTTCGATCGATTGAGCTCTGACATGATCTCTGTGAATATTAGGAAGCGAGAAGATTGAATACTATAAAGGAGAGTATAGAGCAAGGACAAAGAAATTTAGATACAGACTTTTTTTTTTTACTGCACGAAGATTTTTTGCTGCCGCTGAATATTTGACTTTTTTAAACACTTGGGTATTTCTGTTAAGGCAGAACACCACTGTGACCCCCTGTTTTTTTGCCATTTTTCAAGAATTTTTTTTTGTGGGAAAAAAAAGAGATATTCGAAAAAAATTTTTTTGTTTTGTTCGTTGTTTATTGAAGATACATAAAAAAAAAATGTCAAATTTTTCACGCCCCATGGTGACGCTGGGGAAGCTCCCGCGTCAGGTACTGTTGCCTCTGCAGTGGTTCGCGGCACGCAGCAGAACTCTCTTCAAAGTCGATCTGAAAAAAAATACCGAGTGTTTTCGTCAATAATATGATATTTTGAAGAGAAGTACACAGGGATTTGAAAAAATATTGATTTTTAAAAAATAGGCACGCTTTTGAAATTAAAGGACGATTTTCGAGCAAAATTTCTCGTCGAAAATAGGCTATAACTTTTTTTATTATTGAGATATCGAAAAAATCCTATGTACTTCTTTAGATAATCTAGTTTTATTGATGCAGTCCAAATTTGAAGTCGATCGGATAAAAATTGCTCGAGTTCTGCTGCGTGCCGCACCCAAAAAAGTGGTTTTGAGAAAAACGCGTTCAAAGTTTTAGGTTTGTTAATTTATGCGATAAATTGGAAAAAATTTTTTTTACCTTTAATCAGCGATGCCGGCACCATATAGCTGGCCTTCAAGAAGCAAATGATTGTCCCTAGCATCTTTTCTCGAACTTGTAGAGGCTCTTCTTGCCTCTTTTGCAGCGTCTGTGAGCGAGCGCTCCGCCAGCTCGATCCCCGCTGCGTCGGTTTCAACGCAAAAATTGAAACAATTTGGGCCGATAGTTATCCCCAACGTCTCCAAAACTTTCATGAGGCTTCTCAGGCCATCATTGAATAATAATACCGCGATATCAGCTGCAATATCGACGATTTTTTTGCTCCCGGACTGACACTTGGGGGCTATTGCCCAAACTGATTTGTTGTAGCTTTCGTTGTTGTTTTGCGTGAAGCCGCCCAAACAACGCTGCAGCAAATCGTCGTCTCTGCTCAAATTTTCGAAGACTGGCGTAATTGCCTCCAATACTTCCTCAGGAAGAGGCGGCTGCGCGGGACCCCGAGCGTCACGGAGCGCTGCACCGCTCCACAAAATATTCAATATCTCCGAAAATAATTATTTTTTCGACCTGGGTCCAACGGCATCTTAATCTTAAATGTATTTTAGATTTTTCTAGATGGTTTTCAAAAAATCGATTTTTTGAAGCCGTCACAGTGGTGTTGTCCCTTAAATCGGATATAAATTACCGCGGAACATAGATTATCGCATATTTCATCATCGGTTGCTACGTAAAAGAATATGAATCACTCTTTGACTTTCCATAAATTACATGATGGAGTGCAAAAATGATATTTATGTTTCTCAGCTTGTGTAGATTATCCGATATTCTTTATCATGAGGTAAAAAATAATACTGAATAGACAGCCGTGCTGTTTGAGCGTGATGGTAAAAAACGAACAACCGCGTTTTGTAAAATAAAAAAAAGAGTGTCAAGGTGCATCGGGAAAAAACAAGAATGTATATCTTGTAATTATTGCTGCGCGTTTTCAACTTAATGGATCAGTCTTTCTCCCGCCGTTCGTTTTTTACTAGAAAAAAATGCAGTACTTGTAGCGAAATAGAAAGAAAAATGTACGATGAAAAGGACATGAAAGTTTTTGCACGTGCATAAAGAAATTCGAGTGAGAGGGGGCAGAGAGGAGTGCGAGAGAGATTTTAGTGGATAAAAATGCCAGATAGTGAGGTAGAGCGGACCCCTCTAATAAGGAATATCACTTTGGTGCCCGCCTTCGATTTTGCTGAATATCATGTATATGGTAGAGCATTAAAAACAATTAGATACGCTTTTTTTATCGACGGAAAAACGGTTTCACGGGGTGAAACTACCGCTTAGAGTAAAACATGTTAAGGGCTGATTCTGCAGTTCCACCCGCAAGCAATCCACCGATTTTAGTGAAACAAAAAGTTTATTCGATGTAAAGCCGTGATATTCGTAATCGGGGAAAAATACTCCATCGGATAGACTCCCAACATACAGGAAATGTGGGGTGAGAGAAAGAAAAATAAACAGGTGATTCGTCCTTAATTTTTATTTTATTTTTTCAATGAATGCATAGTGGATTTCTGACCGTTTTGCATTAAACGAATTTTCGTATTTCTGTCATCGAAATCGGTGGACTGCTTGTGGGTGAACTGTAAAATCTTTTTTCCATTTATAATATTTCTTTCTAGCCGATTTAGCCTATGACAATCATTCGAACGTTTTTACATATTTTTATTGCAGATTCACGATCCTAAGTAGCAAAAAAAGATTTAAAATAATTTAAAAAATGAAGAAATTACGAAAAAAAATCGTTGCATTCCAACGATGCGAACTTCAACGTCATAAAATCGGCCCTTGACATGCATTACTCTAAGCGGAAAAAAAACGGTTTACCCCGTAAGGCCATATGTCACATCGACCGTCTCGCCATGAGTGCGAGAGAGATAGCTGATTTGCAGATCCCAGTGTTCTTCGAGACGGCTGATATTTCGGAAAAAAAGAAAAGAAATACTTTCCGCTCTATTGAATAACGAACGACGTCTTTCTCTTCCTTCGCCCGAAATGTGATCCATCTAGGAGAACACTTGGCAGTAGGATTTTTATCAACCGGGCGTGTGAGCCATGTCCATAAAACCATTTTTCCGAAGATACAAACATACGTATCTTATAGTTTTTAGTGCTTTAGTTCAGTGAATAGTTCTGCCATTGATAGGATTTTAACACGGGCAAATATGATCCCCCCCCCCCCCCTTTGCTTGCCCTTAATATATTTTATATACTACACCATGTTTTCCTCGCTTTTTCGTACGTATAAACGCGACCTAAAGTAGGTCTCTTCGGGTCTAGGCCCTAAAAATATGCGCGCGCACATTTCTCCCGCTCACGGTCATGGAACGCTTTTGCACTTTTGCACTTTTGCATTTGCAAATTTGTTTATGATCTCCTTATATAACAATGTCTGAGCTATATCACTTTCGAAAGACAGCAGGGCTAGATCAGAAAGCTTGTCTTCTGCTAGAGTCGACCTAAGTTACGTTTTAATTAGCTTAAGTTTACTAAAACTTCGTTCACCTTTGGCCACCGTAATCGGAATGGCTACAAAAATAGGGAGAGCTGTCCAAATTTTAGGGAACGTATCTTCCCAACTATTTAATGTTAAAATCTGAAGGACTGCTTCTGGGCGACCCTTATCAGTATCTAAGAATTTCTTCAAACCCATGATTTCTCGTGGAAGTTCCAAACCCGAAATATCGCAATTATGATCACGTGTTAGTTTTTTCTGCAACTTCAGACACGCTTCCTTCAAATTTCCATCGGTCTTATTCATATCATAGAAGAATGGCCAGGTCTCATTAATTGTAAAAAGTTGTGTAAAGCGCGTCTCTATTATGGCTGTGTCTATCATCGGATAGAAAACATAGATTCTGAATAACGTTTCTGGATCCGTTGGCGCGTCGTCATTATTTTCATATGAGCACATGCTCTTCTTTTTCCTTGTGCAGACTATTTCAAACTCCGGGCTTATTTCATGCTGAATTTTTATTTTCATTAACTTGTGGTCCGATTTGTATTAAATTGTACGAAATTGTGTACTCCACAATTCCATACGCATATCTGAGGTGCTCCGCGTCCGTACCAGTGTGCCTAATAGTCGACGCGTGGTACAACAAATCACTTTGAAATTCAATATCTTGAAAACTATTGCGGTTCACCAAAAATCTTTTTTGGCTTTGTCTTAGAATATTAGTAGGAAGGTCTGTAGAAAATTTCAGGTCGATCGAAAGGGCGAGGGGCGGGGGAGAGGCATCGGAATCTTATCTCCACACCCTCACGAGCAAAATATCGATAAGCGAAGAAAAAATTCTGAATTTGTTTTCCCCTTTATTTCTTGACTACCGAGGCACCCCCCGAGATTCGGCGCCTGGAGCGGCTGCCCCGTTCGCCCTATGGTAGGGTCGGCCCATATATATATTAGGTGTAGTAAAAAGAAATCCATTATTTTTGCAATAGATGGCTTTAGTAATCTGTATCTCGCGTTGTATAAGTGCGATCGGATTACGCTAGATGGCGTTAGAAAGATAAGATTTCGTACTAAAATAAACATCTCAGACAGTTTTGTGATTGCTTGACTCAATATTTCTTGAGCGCGCGTCAAAGATGGCCACCAGCAAAGTGAAAATACGCCATATTTTACAGTTTTTCTTCGATAAAGGCGAAAACGCAAGCCAGGCGCCTGAAAATGTGAATAGTGTTTATGGTCCTGATACTGTAACAGCCAATCACGCGCAATTTTGGTTTCGTCGATTCCGTTCCGGTAATTTTGATGTCAAAGATGCACCACGCTCTGGAAGGCCAATTGTCGAAAATGTCGATAAAATAATGGAAATCGTCGAGTCCGACCGTCATGTAAGCACTGTTTCGATTACCCAGGAGCTAAACATTGCACAAAAAACCGTTTGGAACCACTTGAATAAGGCTGGATACAAAAAGAAGCTCGATGTATGGGCGCCACACGAGTTAACGCAAAAAAACCTCATGGACCGAATTTCCATCTGCGAATCGCTGCTGAATCGCAACAAAATCAACCCATTTCTGAAGCGGATGGTGACCGGTGATGAAAAGTGGGTCACTTACGACAACATCAAGCAAAAACGGTCGTGGTCGAATCGCGGTGAGCCGGCGCAAACGCTGGCCAAGCCAGGATTGACGGTCAGGAAGAATTTACTGTGTGTTTGGAGGGATTTCCAGGGAATCATCTACTATGAGCTGCTCCTCTACGGCCAAACTCTTAATTCGGACCTGTACTGTCAACAATTGGACCGTCTGAAGGAAGCAATCACCCAGAAGCGGCCAGCTTTGGCCAATAGGAGAGGAATTGTGTTCCATCAGGAAAACGCCAGGCCACACACATCGATAGTGACTCGCCAGAAGCTCCGGGAGCTTGGTTGGGAGGTTCTTATGCATCCACCTTATAGTCCGGATCTGGCACCAAGTGATTACCACCTGTTCCTGTCTATGGCGAAAGATTTTGCTGGTGAAAAATTCGCCGCAAGAGAAGCTTGTGAAAATCGACTGTCCCAGTTTTTTGCCAATAGGGACGAGGGTTTCTATGAGAAAGGCATAATGAAATTACCTTCAAAGTGGCAACAAGTTATCGGTCAAAACGGTGCATATTAGACCTAAATCGGGTCATTCTAACTATGCTAAATAAAGCCTTCAATTTCATGCAAAAATAATGGATTTCTTTTTACTACACCTTGTATATATTGTGACGGGATATTTCTCTGACCACGAGAACGGTAACCAAAATTAATTCGAGAGCTAAGGTGCGAGATCCGTCACCTTCGCCCGTCCACCCGTAGTCGTGCACCCGCAGAACCCGGGGCGCCAGTGAATTTTGTTTCACCGGTTTCAAAACCGTTATGACCTGGGTGGATCCCCCTCGATCCACCAACGGGGAGACTGGAGGTCTCCCTGAATTTTTGTTGCACCGGAATCCTGACCGGGGTCACTGGTAGGCTGCAGGCCTCCCTGATTTTTTTATCGCCGGAATCATAACCGGACTAAATTGGGTGCACTTTGACGGGGAAACGGTTGCGGTACAGTACGGCAGTATGGTAGAGGGGTCGGGATTCATCGGGGGCGTAGCTCAACTGTCGAGAACGAGATAAAATAAAATAAAATAATTATTTTATTTTATTTTACGGGAGCCGAATTTTACACCGAAAATCCCGAGAACTGAAAGCGGAACTCTTAATCGCGAACACGTAAACGCGAGCGAGAACGTTACCCGCACGGGAGCGAGAGAGCACCACTCCGGTGTCTCTAGCGCGAGAGTGAGAAAGCGACTCTTCTTTCGCGAGAGAAACCACGACACCTCTCTCCATCGGGAGGTCTGAAACACGACTCTACGAGAACTACCTCCGAAATCTTGAGGCGGACTGTACCTCGCACGGCGAGGGCCAGCGCGCGAGAGCATTGTCGAGCGCGCTTACCGAAAAAAAAAAAGGTAAACACGCTCGCGCGACCGGACCATGCGAGAACGCTGGTCTAAGCGAGAATCCTTATCTCGTAATTATCGTGAGCTGAAATATTATTTCGGGAGCTGGAATATTCTAATAGAATATTCCTTTCGGAATCTATATTTTCTGCCCGAGTTACCCCGCAACGGAACGGTAACAAATCGGGACCTTTTCTTCTCGGTAGCATGGAGACTCTCGGGGATCGCATCCCCGGGTCACCGTGCGAGAGCGGGCAAAGCTTCTCTCCGGAGGCGCGACACGGAGTCCTCCAGTCTCCGCCCGTAACCCAACGGCCCGCTATGCATACGGCACTGTAGCGCCTTATATCTCTTCGGGACTCAACACACAACGTCTCGCGGATAATAAACTTTGATCGTGTCAAAATATGTTCCATTGCCAACCGGCAATCGCAGTTGATAAACGTCGATCTTTCGAAAGTGGCAATGATATATACGAGTACGCGCAGCATCGGACAGATCACCACTCATACCGATGCGCCTAATCAATCAGCAATCATTATACAATAAAGATAAATTTTATTTGAACCACTTGACAAACTTTTATACTGTTCGCGAGCAACCATGATGATAACATATGAACCACGATCAAGGAAACACACTTTATCCAATGCTTGAAACATTTGAACGATCAAATTAATTTTCCCATGCTCTGTGTGTTCAAATGTGAGCCACACGACGTTGACATTTACATCGTTGGAATGAAACGATTTTTTTTTCTTGATTTCTATTATTATAAAAAACCTTTTTTTTGCAAATTATGGTCTTTAATTTCTAATGAGAATGCACAAAAGTATTCCACTGATGTTCATAGCCTGAAGCGGCCAAAAAGAAATTTTATCAAATTGAAAAGAGTTAATTTTCGTCGCTTCCCAACGATGCAAACTTCAAGATCATCGAGCCACTCTTGTTTTCCATTTAACGACACGAAGGCACTATGTATTATCACCGTAACGAAATATTTTCGAATTTGCGTATACTTCTGTATACTCAAATGCGCGGATTTGTTTAATCTAATGACCTTTAGCCGTGTAACGTGCAAATGTTATATTTTTTTGTGGTTCGAAGAACACAAATCTCGTATTCACCACCAATGGCCCCTTGTCCCGTAATTCGAATGTGATGCAATGTTAATTTTTTTGTTTCGCGGTTTGAAAATATTACTGTAATTCAGGGTCTTAACTGACCACGATCGCCGTTGCGCAATTTATATTTGAATAATGCTCTTGAATACCCGATTATCCTTTTTTTTTTAATGCTAAGTGTATGTGCAGAAGATTATTCGAATACAAATTGCGAAACGGCGATCACGACCACTTGAGACGTTAATTTGCAGTGATATTTACAAAGGCGAAAGGAAAAAGATCTACCCGGTGTATCAATCCACGTTGATGTATAAATACGTACCAGCTAACCATTTTATAAAGCGATTACCAGACTTGTATACACGATCGCTTCAGAGCAAGAGCCGCCGTCCACGCGTCACTGAACATTTCACAATGACCACCAGTTTTTTTTTCCTACAGCGTTCAACTCCACACCAGCCTACTCTTGCTATAATATCGTCTCCAATATATATGTGTACTCCCCTCCAATATCCTTCCCCTCTCTATCTCTGCCGGAGTTGCTACTACAAAATTACTGTGTCTCCATGAAGGTGCCTTCTTTTATTTTTGACGCGTGAGCACACACAGTTTAAGATATTCGCTGCGTTATTCACACCACCGTGGACAAACAAGTTATTAGCCCATACTGCGCAATTTCTTTATCATGATACATTGTAACCAAGATCTATCGCATTTGCTCTCTATCGTGAATATCCTGTCGAATATGATCTAGCTCTATTGATCAACGAGTGACTTTGTAATGGAATTTTCTTTTTTTTCCTCATAATGTCCACCTCATATGCGGCGGCAATGATATTTTCACCTGAGTCTTTTGGCTCTTTTAATCAACGAGTAGCACAGATAATCGCGTTCACCCTAAGGAATATTTGATATTTCATTACGAAGCCTTAGATTCACAAATTCCAATTACGATTCGATCGTTACTCTGATCTCTGATTATTCTTACACCATCCCGTCACTTTACTATTTTTCGATTTCTGGTTTTCTTTTTTATTCTTCAGGTTTCATGAGAAGGAACGTCAAGAAGTTCAGCCAAAGGCTCGGCACACCTCACGCCAGACAGTAACTACAGTCGAAACCGCTTATAACGACATTGCTTGCAACGACGAATCGGCTATAACGTTGGTACTGCATGGTCCCTTCAATGTCGTTATAACCAGTCCATATATTGCTTATAACGACTGGCGGCTATAACGTCGATACTGCGGGGCCCTTCAATGGCGTTATAACCGGTTTTTACTGTATATCATTCTCGTTTGATATACAACGGGTAAAAAAAAGTATTTGCACACCTCGAGTTTTTCAAATTATCCTCCGAACAAAAAATAAAATGCTTTAACATTTTTTTTTCGAAGAAAAAAAAATGTTCGAAAAAGAAAGGCTAATTTTATTTTTGTTCGGAAGATAATTTGAAAAACACGAGGTGTGCAAATACTTTTTTTACCCACTGCATACAATCGAATAGCTGACTCTGATGAAAACTGACAGATAACGGATTCATGAGTCTCATAAATGGAGTATCTCCGGTCTGGGACTTTTGCACTGTAATCTGATGACACTTTATTATCAGTCTCTGTCTCGCGTTCAAGTGTGCAAAGACGTGATTCTTTCATTTAATTGTAATAGTTGCGACGATAAAATCTCACGTGTGAATGAGTATCGTATTTCTACCGTACATGACGTATACAGGGACCTAGCATGTATATGTGTCGAATATACATGAGTATAGATATATACACGCATAAAAGTATCGTGTATATGCGTAGATATACAGCACCCGAAAAAGTACAGCGGACTTTGTTCCGAAAATTGAATGCAATTTTTAGTATTCTAAACTTGCCTACGGATCTTAGGAGTAACACACGTAGAGGTGTATCGGATGTAAAAAATAGTACCTTATCAAGCGGTCTCCATAAGCTTGAAATGTCAAAAGTAGGATTTTTTATTGAATAGTTTTATAGCCGAGGTTTCTTAACTCCAATTTGGAATAAGCATTTTGTAAAAATTCCAAATGTCGACGGTATTCGGACAATCTATGCGAAGGGCCAGATCGCCAATTGCGCTACGGACAACCGCCTCGCTGCTATTTAGCCTTTTTTTTGCGTTTATTTCGAAATTATGTTTCGTGAAATGAAGTAAGTCATTTCACAATAATACATTACGATACGAGTACGAAAAAAACTTTTTCTACCGAGTGCGAGTTTGCAGCACGAGTTGTGTGGTTTGCAGCACGAGTTGTGTGGTTTGCAGTACGAGCTGGCGAGTGTTGCAATCACACGAGATTAGAAAAAGTTTTTTCGTCGAGTATTGTACGAAATTTTATTTTACAAGGCGTGAAAATAGAGTTTTTACGTACGCGTAATAAAATTTGTTTGGGTTTGCTTGAATTTCGGCAAAGCATAGTTTACAACACGTTGTATCTTATGACCGGATACATTTTTTCATATGTTTATCCATTTATTGATAACAAATTATTTATGTTGTTTTTGGTCGAAAATCGACCTTTTTTTATACATCTTGCAATTTTCATAATTTTTTAAATTTCAGCAAAAGTATCCGGTCACGCGAAAGTTTTATTGTTATACTAAAAGTAAACTTTAATTTTTTGTTTGAGATTACCCTACTTGCCAGAATCACCTACACCGATTAACCATGCATCAACAGCGGCACTTTCTTTTAATAATAATAACTTCATTGTTTAACGATATTTTTAAATGAAAAAAAAAATTAACTTGAAGACTATGTACTAATCTAAGCCCTAAGCTTATGTAGAGCCGTTACGGGAGAGCACGAACTTAAAAAAAAAAATCATCCCTCTACGATGTTACGCGATGAAATCGGCAGTCAAAGCTTTCAAAACCAATTTTCGGAAGACAATTTCTATGCAATCCCTTTTTCCAGCAGTGTACAATGCATACAATCCCCACTGTCTTATTTCGCTACTATACCGTATTCTCACAGTTTGAAATGTTTTCTGCCGGAAGCGCGCTCTTAACAGGGCGATTTTTTTTCTCCTTCTCTTTCTCCGCCTCCGCATTTTTCCGTGTCCCGGAATAATGTAAACACCGGCTGTCACATTTTTTTAATGAGAATACAACACGCAGACATCCGAAGATAGCCGTGACAAAGATATGCGATTTTTTCTTGTTCATTCACAGTGCCTCAATTGAAAATTAGCGTCCACTCGAAAATCGATTATACTTCCAAAAATCGATTCGAAAATTTTGAAGACTGTTCGAGCAAACTCATGCGCCCGTATTCACAGTCATTCCTTCAAGAATAAAAATTCGTTATTCTTCAGTCAGTATAAAAAGCATATCCTTATTCCTGAAGGAATGAATACGAATACGAAAGTCGATTTTTCGCTTCAATATTTTACTACGAAGGACGCTTCGAGGTCTGTTACCCGATCTTTCGCAACGACTTTGCATTCGTGTGTTGAAGTTCAAAGTGGGGTTACTGAAATCCAATGAGCACTTGGCATAAGAAGACGCGAATATACTCCTCGTACTAACTATAGTACAACGATAGTACAACTTGGAAAAATTCTAAAAGCATCGGGCCGTCCTTAAACATTATGGATTTTCTTATTAAAAGGACGTCTTTCTGTGCAACGTTTGAGAGAATAATTCTCGATCAGTGCGAAACGCGATTTCATCGTTTCGAGATTTCTAACCTCAATGCTTTTTCTCCTCTGTAACGACGTCACAACGGCCGAACGCGATCAAAATTTGAAATCGCAGCTCCGTCCATAATTGGATTTGTCTCGTTAGGAAAATGACTTGGATATGCTTCGTCACTTCGGATTATTATTAGTGATGTTATTGTATCCATTTTAACTTGGGCAGCGTCGCTCATGTTGCGATCAAAAGATTGTAGTTGTGTAGAGTCAGAGAAAATAGATTTACGTGGAAGCACAGGGCCCGTGTTAACTTTTGGCACAGAAAAAGTAGTTCCGCTTTTTGGCTGCAGAGCGCGCGGCGCTGTATCGTCGTGTGGCGGTCGCCGATAAGAACGGAACTCTCCTTACCGACACAACAACGCCGCAGCAGAGAGCACGAGTCTGCTAGGGAAGTTTCCCCTTCTCTCTTGCCTACTTAACCTTACGGTTTAGAGTAGCAGCATTTCAACGATACTTCCTGCCTGGTCGCCGTTCCGCGAGTACGCGTCGAATCGTTTTCGTTCCTTGTACAAATCGTTTGCGTTCTTTGTACATTATTCAGACTTATATTAAATAAATAATCATTCTAGGGTTAAACCCCTTGGACTATTTTATACTGCACCTCGACGGTGCCCACAGTCGTGCCGCACACATTCGGAGCCTCAGCAGACCGCAGGGTCTTATATGAGGGATTCTCCGTTAATTCAGCCACTTTTTTTTCGACCATCTCAAATCTGCCCCATAATTGGTTATATCAAAGTACTACTAAAAGGCATTCTATGTGAATTTTTTCAGATTTTTTAATACAACATTTTAGAAAATGCCGTTTTTTTCCAAATGAATATATCTCGGAAACTTGAAGTAACTGAAAAAAAATGTCTGTACATAAAAGTTGTAGTTTTGTGTTAGCTTTCGAGCGGACGACTTGAAATAATTTTTACGTTCCGGTAACGCTGATTTTTTTACCAAAAAAGGGGAAAATTATTTTTTTATTCAAAAATGGCCATTTTTGTGGCTGAAAAATTACAGTCTTCCAGTACGTCTGACGATATCGCAAAGAAATTGCCAGAGTGGCACGGATCGAGGTTCTAGGGTAAAAAAAATGAAACCACACAAATTAATTTTTTGGCCTTAAGGCCATGTGTCACACGTCCAGTCGGTAAAAATCCTACTGCCAAGTTTTCTCCTAGACGGAACATATTTCGGACGAAAGAAGAGAAAGCCGTTGTTCGTCGTTCAACAGAGCGGAACGTGTTTCTTTTCTTTTTTCCCAAAAATCAACCGTTTCAGAAATCATTGGGAATCTGCAAATCAGCTATCTCTCTCGCACTCATGGCCGCTCGGTCGGTGTGACACTTGACCTTAAGGTGGAACAAAAATGGATGCGAAAGCGACCACGTTGGCGTCACTATCGTCAGAGCGGGAGAAACGGATCGAGTATTCGTTTCGCCGTGACGTCGTCATGTTTACGCAGGCCGACCAACATTGCGAAAAAGAATGATTTGCAACGTCGTTGTCAGCATGGCCGCTGAGACTAGTTTAGCCTGAAGTTATCGCTGTCGCGCCGGGAAACGGTCAAGTCATTTAGCTACTTTACTCCGATACAGCATCTTCGTCTCTTTCTCATTATTAAACATTTACAATGGCAGCCCGTTACGATCGTGCGATTACCGTATTTTCGCCGGACGGGCATTTGCTCCAGGTCGAATATGCCCAGGAAGCAGTTCGTAAAGGATCGACAGCGGTACGTCTTCGTAAACGATAATTTCCTAACCTACAATTCATTCCAATCTAAACAATAATGCCGTTTCATTTCGATCGAATATGACTCTGCCAAGATTTTGCAATCTTTAACCTGCATTCATCGATACATTACGAAAATTATATCGCCTTTTAATTCCGTCAGGTTGGAGTACGAGGCAACGACGTTGTCGTACTTGGCGTCGAAAAGAAATCTGTCGCAAAACTTCAAGAAGAGCGCACGGTACGGAAAATCTGTCTGCTGGACGATCATGTAGTGATGGCATTCGCAGGTATTTCATACGCTACGTTTGTTTCGTACCAATTCCACTCATTACTGTATCCCTATACAGTGAAACTTCACTTAGAAATATTTCAAGGGATACAGCAAATATGAAGTATGAATGAGAATAACGTAGAAGTTAAATACAGTACGTATCAGAAACTTTTTAGCATTTGAAAATGGTGAATGTTGTATAATTTTCGATATTTCTTAATATTATGCTAATATTTGGTTTTCCAATTGAAAATTTAATTGGTAATAAAGAAGTGATAAGGCAACGCAGATTTTTGAATTTTCTTTTAGAACTTTTATTCAATGCGATTTAAAGCTTTGACATGTTAGACTAGTAAATAACAGACTTGTCCGTATCAATAAGAGATATGTAATCATAGTTAAGTACATGCATACATAGTACAATCCTAGAGTTTTACAGTGGAAAGAATCAAGATACAGGTTGCAACAATTGTTTTAACCTTGTCTGTTTTGTCCGTGTCACAGAACACTCGTACATTAGGTGTTCATAATCACCAAGGATCCACATGCCTCTTTTGCTAACCACTTTCGACAATATGTATCTTTTAGTGATTTTGAGTACAGGCAACACTTGAGACAGAGAATAACAAATAGCAAGGTGCTTCGCAATATTAGTCATGGATTCTTAGGGATTATCTTGTACCTCATCTAAGATTTCAAATTTTTTATTACGAGATAGCAATAGTTCCCTTTCTTCTGTCTGCTGTACTAGCCATCCTTAACATTGAGTTCCTTTCGAAATAATATACAT
Organism: Ophion ventricosus; assembly: GCA_963932345.1. NCBI lineage: Eukaryota > Metazoa > Arthropoda > Insecta > Hymenoptera > Ichneumonidae > Ophion > Ophion ventricosus. The sequence continues at coordinate 20,467,720 of OZ010716.1, read as the reverse complement.
GGTCAAACAGGAGCATTCAACACAGCGCGAATCTGACGGAAAACTGCGTTAGACGGAAGCTACACAGCTAGTATAAAAAAAAATATCTAAAAGGCTGGCTGGCTGGAACTTGTCCAAGCTTCCGTGAGACAGCTAGACAGTATATAGGTGTGTGAGTGTGTAGGTGTACATGCTGGCCTTGCACATACTACCTGGACCGACTGTGAATAAAACACTCAAACACAGTTTAGAGCAGTGTAAACAGGAAAAACGGAGGTCAAAACGGCTACTGGGGAACAAAATGAATGACACATAAGTACGAAAAACGTATTAGTGAAAAATGTAGAAATGAAACTTCATTACATTCTTTGTAGGTAGTATCTGCCAGCACCAGAGAAATTTGACATATAAATAATAGAAACGTATAAGTGTAAAACGTGTAAACGAGGTTTCACTGTACTCAAAATAGATGCACGGCCATGTCATACCTAAGTAAACGATGTTGCAAAGAGATACATAAAAATCGATCAAACGCGATACGTATTACGATTCAAATAGAGTACACGATGTAATTTTTATTGTTCCTGAGCTAAGACGAATTAATATGTAGTCCCAGCAAACATGAGCAAAGCAAAAAAGGAATAAAGATGAATAGTACAGAAGAATAAATTTGTTGATACGATCGCTTCCGTACTGACATTAACGCGCGATTATTCAAGGATTGACGGCTGACGCCAGGGTTCTGATCAATCGTGCCCAGATCGAGTGCCAAAGCCACAAGTTGACAGTCGAAGATCCCGTTACATTGGAGTACATAACGCGTTACATAGCAGGTGAGCTTTTATATTGTATGAATCGATCTGTGGAACAAAGTGGTCTCCATCATTAGTGTAATTATTGTTCTCAGGTCTGAAGCAAAAGTACACTCAGAGCAATGGCAGAAGACCCTTTGGGATATCTTGCCTCTTGGCCGGCTTCGATTACGACGGGGTTCCTCATCTTTATCAGACAGAGCCCTCAGGCATCTACTACGAGTGGAAGGTAATCGATACTTCTCTGAGAAATTCTGTAATCAGCGTACGCGATGATCCATGTCATTTTGCGAATGACTCTAGCAAGCTTCCTGACAAGAACTATATGAAATACTTTTTGAAAAGGCAAACGCAACGGGTCGCAGTGCGAAGACGGTTCGAGAATTTTTAGAAAAGTACTACACAGCCGAGGAAGTAGCGACGGAGCGAGGCTCCATAAAATTGGCTATAAGAGCTTTACTCGAAGTGGTACAATCCGGCCAGAAAAACTTAGAGATAGCTGTCATGCGTCGTGGTCAGCCATTGCAGGTGAATCACCTTTTGTCCTATTCCTCGCTCTTTCGTCGAGAGACAATACGAACAGAGTTTTTAAGCTCGGTTATGAAAAATTTCACGTTTTACGAGTGATGGTTTCAAGAAATGGCGTTTATTTTTACAGATGTTAGACACGGATACGATAGGTGAATACGTTACGGAAATCGAGAAAGAGAAGGAGGTCGAAGCGGAGAAGAAGAAACAGAAGAAGTGATCTAGTGATAAACACGATTTTTTTTTTAACGTTTCGCATCGAATAAACGGATGATTATAATGAGAATACAGCTCTTTGTGCGCTAAGGTTCGTTTTTTTGCCATAGAATGAGGTCAACAGTGAATTATCGTGACGACAAATACGAATAATTTGTGGAATCAAATAGCGCTGTAAGAAACGAAATTTTTTAAGTGAACCCTGAAAGGTCATGTAGAGATTTATCAGAGGGAAGATTTTAAAGAAAATATCCTTTTTATACGTGCCTCGGGTAATTCACTGGTGATTTTGCCATACATGGCAATTTTTCTTTTTCACCTAAAAGCATTAATGCTTACGGCCACAAACTCCTTATTCCCATTCCTCACATGGTTCGTTTCAACATCAGGCTCACCATCTTTTCAAGGAATGCAATTTGTACTGTATGTCATTGTCTAAATTAATTAATTATTCACCGATGCATCCGTCCCATATGAATTTTATTATGAACAGGCTTATTTTGTACAAAGTGAAGGTTTTGCGAGATGAATAAAATCAATGTATTTCTAAAGTAGAGATGCAACGTTCGCTACAGTACAAATATTTTCAGGGCATGTTTTTGCAGTGAGGCACTAATGCTTTCAGTAAGGCTGTATGTACTCGGGCGACAAAGATCTCCCGCGATGATTGAATAAATAGAAAGATGGCAAGTTGCGCAAGGTCTCCCACGATTTGTTTTCCAAATCGACGACTGCTCGAATTTCCTTGAAATCACCGGCGATGTAGATTGCTCCGTACATTACGACGAACAAGCTAACTACTCCCTGAATCATGATCTAGAATGGGATAAGAAGAAAAATCGGTCGTAACGATGTATATTCTTCACCTGATGCCGTTAGAACAATATAAGCATGTGAAAAATTACGTACATCAATAGGGAGAGTGGTGAATTCCTGTTCGGTGATTCGAAGATAGGCACGATCTGGTAAAAAACGAAAAATGGTCGGTTAATATTCACGACTCGTTGCGGCAACATTTTATCATTAATCTTCTACGTTTTGAAGACCATAGAAGCATTTGTTGAATCTTTCAAGTTTCTTATAACTCCCGATGAATTGCAATTTTAATCATTTTAATTCGACACGATTCAACTCAAAAACATAACGAAGCTCAATGCCTAAGTTAGGTTATGTTGTCGCAACTGCTGCTTTGAATGATCAACTAATGTTGTTTGCATTCAAGAGAAGTATTATAAGAAAAGTAATCGACGAGCGATCAATATTACGTTCACGATACACCCTCAATTGCCCCAATGTGAATAACTGTTAACTCACGCTGCGCTGCGGAGTATGCCGCGTGCAGTATCGAAACGAAACCGAGAAACGTGATGAACTTATGTGTCGCTGTAGCTGGCATAGCGATTATTAATAATTAACGATTGTTATATTAATTTGTTGACTAGTGAAAAAGTGTCAATCGCGATTCACGTTGATTCAATCAGCTGTCGCTTCGTTAATGTTCCGCGTTATTACTCTTTTGACGTATATACAATTATTTGTACAGGGACCGTGTGTGAGCTGTAGAGAGAGCAGCACCACCGCCGATAAGTGCGCTCTCTCGCGTCTAAACATGCAATTAGTGTGATGAGATTTTGTCTGTAAACAGTACGGAAAAAAAAAAAATATTGCAAATACAAATGTTAAAAGTTATAAAACACGGTTTTCATCCTGCACTTAACGATCGTGTTCGAGATCAAAATGATACAAAGAGAAGAAAGATGTTCGATTCGGGCTACGTTTTAAATGTCACTGAGATTGAAAACACGGTGGATAAAGTAATCACCGGTTAAGTTGTAGCTCAGACTCGTGTATCAATTTTTTTACAATGTCAAAATAACGTTTTGTATTAGAAATTTGTGCATAATTGATAAAAATATATAAACCTCTGAAATGAAAAATAATTAAATATATTTTAAACGTTCAGCTCGATTCTGATAGAAATATCACGAATGCTGAGTGTTCGTGTAAGGCTTTGCTAGATGAATTTGCCAGAGAGTGTCTCATGAAAAACGAGTCATGTGCAAGAATGAGCATAACGAACGACATTCTTGCCGCTCGAATTGTTGTACGGCCTAAACAGATTCCATTGTTGTTGGTTTCCCATGAAAAATCGTGAGAACATAGGATGGGTGTGATGGATCATCCGATATTGCCTTATTGATGAAAGGGGCACCACATATTTTAGTGTTCTTCGTTGGTTCTCAATCCATTCGATTTTTACTGAAATCACAAATAAATTGAAGGTTATAGCTGAATTCCGACTAAAATTCCGAAAATTCCATTGTTTTATCGGTGAATTTTATATTTCAGGGACAATTGTAAAATGATGTACGCCTCAACTTAAGAATCGCGTTAGTATAATTAACATAATAATACTTACACGTAGTTTTTAACTGCTTAAATCCATTTGGTCCGTTTCTCAATTTTTTATGGGGCATGTACTGTGCTCTCGCGGAATGAGTAAAACTTCACTGGTGGATGAGCGTCTCGAAGTCGAAATGGCGTATTAGACAGCCTCGAATGCAACAATATCGTCTTGATGAAGACATTACGAAAAAATGTTTTCCGTAAATACAAAAAAAAATAACTGCCATATACGCGCGTTGTTATTGTCACCACATTGATGTTGGGATTGGCCGCTTGGCGGCACTGTAAGCGCCGCGCACGGTCCCTATACTCTGAGCTTCCGGAGCGGGAACACGCCGACTTATTCAAACGATCTCCACAGAGCAATGAGTGGCGCTTTGCTAAAAATGCGTTCTAAATAAAATTGGAATTGCCGACAAGCACACTATTCACTTGAACTGCAAAAAAGATACGAGGATATAAAATAACTTGAGATTTGATAACGGCTCTCGACGCCTTTGGTCGACGAATCTTCGAAGTTTTAGGAACTATTCGTACAAAAATGCTCAGGCTCTCATCTCGCTGTTTACCATCGTTGTTTTTTTTTCTTGTTCGTTTTTCCAACAATAATACATTAAATTGTTGCGAAATCGATTTCTCGGGGCGTGCGATGATCAATTTAACCGACCGTAGACGCGTGAATTGTTCGGTGAGACAAAATACAAATCGGTGAGCGACGACATGATCGATGATGGAAAAGATATTGGTACGAGAGAAATGGCAAGAATGACGTAACAGCGAAAGAGACGTACCGTTAATGTATGAATTAGGAAAAAAAGTGGCATTGGCCGAGTGTCAAAACGGTTATGCAACCCAATGTCAAAAGGAGACAGAGATAACGGCCGGTGATAGGAACTCGGAAAAGTCTAGCGCACATTTTCAACGACGACGTGTAGAGCAATATGGTGTCTAAATCCTCTCCGGGTGTTGCCTGATAAACGAATGGTCGTATTCGAACTTCGTGGCCGATACTTTGTATCATGGAGCATGCTGTCGTCAAACGGGCGGCCTGAGTATGAGAAACATAAGTACCAGCCATTTGAAACAAATTATTCGAGTTAAAAATTTATATCTAAAAAAAACTTTTTTTAAAACAAGCTTTTAATGTACGAAAAAGTAGAAAATATTGTTTTAAAACAAATCAACTATATGTGACTATAAATAAAAGCTTGGGGCGCTCAACTTTTTAAATGTTTAATAAATTTTATTTGAATTTGAAATTGAATTTGGCACAATAGAAATTAGAGAAATTATTTAAGAAATCTAAGGTTGTTTTACAGTAAATTAAATACAGTTGTTATGTGAACCGATTTATGTAAATTAAAGATTATATGTCTAAATTTTTATCGCCCCAAGCTTTTATTTATAGTCACATATAGGCGACTTGTTAAAAAAAAATTATTTTCTAAGTTTTAGTGCATCAAATAAAAGCTTGTATTAAAAAAAAAAATGTTTAGATATAAATTATTTTCTACTTTTTAATATTAATATTTTTTAAATATTTTTTTATATTTTAATATTTTTTAATCTTTAATTGATTTTACTAGAGCTCTGAAATTTTTGCAAAGAGGCATTAATTCTTCCAAACGAACCTGTGTTATTATTGGTTGATTGTCAGGAGAAATTCTGGAGAACTGTGATAGGTGGCATGTATCATAGATGTTGGCTCACCACCTACTGTACCTTACCTTTTAACCTATATTATCTATTGAACCCTTTTTTGCATGCACCTCTCAGATGCATGTTTGCAAGGTTTCTGGGCTCTAAGTAGTCGGAAAGTTTGTGCAATATCGATTTTTCATTTTGCCTCTCATAGAAAGTTGTTATTTTTTATTTATTCATTTATTTATTTTAGTTGAATCATGCATTGTCACCTCTTAGATGCATGCTTGCAAAATTTCAGAGCTCTAAGTAGTTGTGAAATGGGTGAAATATTGATTTTCGATTTTGCATCTCACAGAAAGACGTTATTTTTATTTATTATTTAAAAAAAAGTTGAATCATGCATTGTCACGTCTTAGATGCATATTTGCAAAATTTTAAAGTTCTAAGGAGTCATGAAGTGGGTGAAATATCGACTTTCCGTTTTCCATCTCACAACAAGTGAAGTTAAATAAAAGCTTGTAATAAAAGGAATTCAAAGAGCTTTAGCGTCCACCCGGTTTCACAAATATTCATGATGATTTATAATTATCTTTTGGCAAATTAGCTTTGAATAAATACACGAAATAAAAAACTAAAACATATTCTCTTTTTGTAATGTTAACGGCAGCGTTGGATCTTTGAGGTATTGATTTGTAATGCGTTATTATAGAAAGCGATTGATCACCTGAATAAACGGCGCAAGCGATACAAATATCCATAGCACAACGTTCACAATGTTGATCCATGTCATAGAATTTGTTTTAACGTCTATACTGTCGTACTTGAGCAGCCATGCTGTGCCGGCCGCTGCCCAAGACAAATTAACGATTGTGTAGATGCAAACTGCTGGTCCAAGATCGTCGTTGAAGTATTTCAGCAGTTTTTTAAATTCCGATATTTCCTGAGCGCAAAACAAATTCACTTTGACTTTTCCTTCATCTAAAGCGTCACCTTAACGCTCACCTTCATCCAATCTATTCCCGGCTGTGTGTGCTGAAGTAATTTTGCTCTCAGGAAAGTCAGATGAGAGATCAAGAGTTGTCCTTGCAAGCAATAACTCGTTATTATAGTTCCCTGTACCATGTCGTGCCACAGAGTACAAATTATCAACAGAATTTTCGCCGTCAGCTTCACTTGATCCGGACTGAAAACAACAACAAATTATAGAATACTCATAAACTCGCACGTTGAAAATCTTGTATACTTTTATCGATCCAACATTTTTTATTGTCCTCACCTGTGCTCCAGCCATTGAAACATTATAGTACCTCGTGCCATCATGACGTTGACGGTGACGAGAGCCATTGTCATCCAAACAACGCTCATACCAATGAAAAGCCAGAGTACTCTGACCAATTTTTTCTGGCTACCTCGGTTTACAGGATTCGAGGATAAGAGAAAGGCTCGCTCCATGAGATTTTGGAGCTGCTCGTTCTCTCTTATCCGAAATAAATAGACAGTATAGAGATATGCTACCAAATGAAGAATACTCGGTATCAGGTAACTGAATACTGCGTTTCCGTAACAAATTTGCTCGTAGGCCCGAGCTTTCGTCACGTTAAGGGTGACTTCGTATTCGATGGGCAATAGCTTGTAACAGAACCCTCTGTCTCGCCTGCAAAAATATAAATTATTTTAGAACAAACTAACATCAGTGAATACAATCTTGTCTTATTTTATGCTGTTATGCGTTTTTTTAAATCCATTGCCATAAACACAAGATAAAAAATACCAAATTGTGAAAATAATTATTTCAAAAATTGACGCATTAGGATACTGCGACGACCGAAAAAGTATCTGACTTTCGGTTAAAGTTACAGAAAAACTGAACATTTGATCAATGTGCGGTTCTGTACTGTATTTACGCATATTGTAAAAAGTAAAAAAGGTTCATAATAATTTAAGGAACATCATAAATATCGCTGAGGGAAGTGGCTGGGCGCTTTGTTTTTATCAGGAATCCGAACGATGTTACTCATAATTCTATTTTTGATTGTCTGAAGTAAAGAGACCAAGTTTTAACTGAGACTATTAATATTTTTTAGGGAAATCTGCCTTGTAACAGTTTTCCATAAAAAGTCTTTAGCGAAAAGTGACACTTTGTCTTTCACACTCGGTTATTACGCGAATTTTTCAATAAAAAAAATGGTTTCGTCGATGCTTAGTATATTTCGTATTAAAGTTTGGATTTTTTCAGCCAATCCCAAAACGAGTTATGAGGTAGACTGTTTGGACCTTTGAAAATTAAAAAAAAAACCCGTAGCTCGGTGCCCTCTCACGGCCATTTTTCCTATGAAATTTTAATTATTGTGGTTTAAAAAGATAATACACTGATACAGTGCTAAAGCACGGATTGATCGGATGTTTGATGTTTAAATGATATTCATCCGAGAACTAAATACTTTTTCGGGCCGTCATAGTATTCCGATCCCTTAAACTACTATTCCATTAACTGCAGGCTATTGAAAAATTGTATCTGGTGTTTTACTCGAGGAGGTGATAGTTCATAACAGGTGTTCTTTACCTGAAACAAGCCATGTACTGCAGAATATATCCGATGCACATAAAAACCGTTACTTGGAGCGTGTGAAGACTGGCGAGCACGCAATTTCGTGAAAAGTGTTCGGAATCGTCAGTGCTCGTATGCTTGAGTCCCATTACGGCCAATAGTCTCAGGTAAGGTCTTAAAATCTTGTTCTTGCAGTAATGCAGCACCGCCGATATACTCAAATTCTCGTAATCCGGTGTTTCCGCAATAACTCCGACCTGGAAAGAAGATTTTACCACTTTTCTCAAAGAACTTGATACGAAACGACGAATCGTTGGGACAATAGATAACAAAAAGGAATAAGAATGATAAATCGCGAATTAATCTTACTTCAGTGCTCCGTAACTGTAGATCGGAGAGGACCGAGACTTGCTGTCGATTCTCTTCGACGTTCGACGGATCCTTGCCGTTCGATGATCCATTAGAATTCGAATTCGTCTGTGAATTGTAAAAAAATACACAAAGTTTTATAAGTGCCCTATTGTCTTTCCGTTCGGAGCGCCGCTCACGTTTTTTTTCTCGTCCACACATAAACTCGCCGACCAAAGAAAAATGTACAGTATTTACTGGTTTCAGACAAAATACAGTAGATTCGTGAAAAATTTTTGAATATCGCATTGTGAAATACGTCAAGATTCCACTGAGTATATGTCGCTGTTTGTGTACCCGTCGCGTCAGATACGCGCGTGACCCGCGAGCATCGCCCCGTATTGTTATGATTTCGATAGTGACTCGCTGTAAAGGCAGAAGAAAAAAAACACACGTATCGTTAGTTTATCGAAGAACTTGTGAACGCTCACCTGCGACATTTGTAACGAGGGACACGAAGAACATTCAAGCTCAAAAATACAATTGTATGAAATGTTGAACGCCGGGAGTGTACTCAACGAAGTACTTTTTTTTTGTTTCTCTTTTTATCGTCATCCTCGTGATGACTTTTCACCTCTGCACAGGGACTATCTCGACTTGTTCGCTCGAGAGAAATTATTTCACACGCATTATCGAACACTGGTTTTTTTTTGTCGCACCGTTCGCTCATCGCATCGTAGAAGAGCGTGTAGGAAATTGTACGGGATTATTTAAGTCGTGAGTGTGTGTGTGTGCTTTTTTGTTTATTATTTATCATTGAAACCTAAGATATTTGTTTAGTACTTCTTTTTGCCGATATTCCCGGCCGGTCGCAACAATCCTTTGTTTTCTTTTCTGTGCCTTTTAACTTGATCTCTCGATTTGCCAGTTGCTTTCCGCTGAGAATTAAAAAAAATCAATAAACTCATTATCGAGGGTTGCGAGTCCAACGTTCTCCAACAAAGTTAATGAATTATTCTTGATGGATTCGAGTTTATTTACCTTGCCCGTAGTAAACGTCATCTCCCGATTTCCCCGCGAGCCCGTAACTCTAACGTTGTGATTCTCTTCGTCGCGCAACCTCTCACCCAGGCTCGTCCTGTGACATACAATAATTACCGTAATATTGCATTTATAAAATCGCAATTTAATTGTTTCTATCCAATTAAATCTGCCGAAAAAAGCATAATCGCAAGTTTGGAGTATTAAAATAATGACTGTGCCCGTCGTTTCTTACTTGTTTCTCTTTTTCATATAAGTCCTTCCGTTCTTGAATTCAACACCTTCCTTGACCTCAAAGAATTTCGGCTGCGTGTCTCGTTTCTTCGGATTGTCCTCGTCCTCCTTCGCAGCCTCAGCAGCCTCTTCCTCCATCGCTTTTCTCTTCTCGTTTCTTTTGACAAGTCTGTAATTCTTCTGGACTTCTTTGACCCAAGATTTCTCGTCGTCCGAACTCTCGTCCAAGCTCGATCCACCGTCGTCTTGAAAAAAAAAAGAAGAAATACGATTTTTGTACAATGAGTAATTCCGCCATCGATCGAGGAATATGTAATTTGTACGATCGTAGAATTTTACCTCGAGCCTCGTCGTTTTCTTCCTCTTCGACGGCGGTTCGTTGACGTTTTTCATCCTGAGCCACGATTTCTCGAAGTTTTTTAGCTCTGCCTTTGTCGAGTTGAGAAATGACGGGATTCAAAAGAGAGTATTCCTCGGATTCTTTGTCGACTTGGAAATCCGGATTGCTGAAGAGAGCTTTGAACCGATCGTCTTTCAAGATATTGGTAGCGGCAACTGCGGTACTCTTCTTCTTCTTCTTCGCTGCGCCATCGGTCTCCATGTCCATCAATTTCAACGCTAGTTCCTTGTTCACCTCCGGCAATTTTTCAATCTGAACTCTGTTGGCCGTGTTCTCTTCGAGCTTCTCCCGAATCTTCTTTCTCTTGTAATCCTCGAAGGCAAACGGTTTTATAACGTCTCGCGCTTTTTTGTACAATCTAACGTCCATGAAATAACCGTGCATGTAAGCTCGCAATAGATTCGTTCCTTTCAAGTGCGAAAGATCCAACTCCTCGAGTTCTTTCTCCGTGATGAATTTGTAATCGTCGTAGATCGTCTCGTGATCAAGTTCTTCGAGTTCCTCCGTGAGATTGTCCAGAAAACCGCTCCAACTTGGCGCTGGTCCGAGACTCGGTATGTAATATGTCTGCATTTTGCTGTTCTCGTTAGCGAGGAAGAGCATACCGGTGTTTGGAATAACGCACAGATCGTTCAAGTCGTATTGCGCCTCGATCGACGTGTACAATTTTCCCTGAAAAGTATTTTCGAAACATCTTGTTAGGCTCTTGTAAAAAATACGAAGACGTCGTTACATCTTCATCAGTCTTTTACGTACAGTGTGTTTTTCCCATATTTTAACGATGGAACTGTCCATCGAGTAGACGAGGTCCATTTTATCGTGAAACTCGACGTTTCTTATGGGCAATCCGTACATATGATCTTTCACGATGAACGGTTTGTTCGAACGTATGTCGTACAATAAAATCTGGCCCGTCACCGTACCCACCCCCAGGGTTAAAGGACCGTGAAATTTAAGTGCAGTGATTGACGGTACGGCGTTCAGACTGCCATAAGAACAATTCATAAAATTAGCCGATGAACAAGAATCTTCTGACGGGAACAAGGATAATATTAGCCCTTACTTGCTGTCCTGGCTGACACAATGGAATCCGCAATCCAGTGTCCCCACTTTGTTACGTACACGAGGATCCCAGGCTTCCACTCTACCTTCTTGAGTTCCCACCGTCAGCAAATTATGTACAGGATTTATACTACACTTATTTATAGCCGAAGATTCGCTCGTGAACGGCTGTAAAAATTGTCCTCTCTCCATGTTCAAGCGATAGATCTCGTTGCTGTAATTTTGATTGCACCAAATTTTGTACGTTAAGATTGAATTTTAAAAAAGGGGTCGTACAAATCCAGGCAAAAGTAGTTGGAGTTCACAAATTTACATTTTAGATGCAAGCTTTAAATTTTTCGTTAAAAGTTTGTTTCCTTTAATGACTGTTTCACCTGTATTTGTTAATATTCAATTTTATTAGGGCAAAACTCTCGACTGAACAGGTGTGGGAGAACTGAAAGAACAAATAAGCAAAATTTCATTGGGTTACAATTACCATACCTCAATAATCATGCAGCTCTCCAAAAAGTTTCTTTTGTAAATTACCCTCGCAAAAATCTAACACGATCTGTACCATTTTTTCATGATTTTTTTTCATTTTATCTGACAGGCAGGCGCTGCTCGATAAAAGCACAAAAAAATCTACTATGAATAAAAAGTGTTATAATTCTTCACGGGCTTAATTGATAGATCGTAAATTTTGCATGCATGTGTAGAATAAATAACATAACAATGCATAGAAATGTTCTCGCCATGGTAGCATTTGCATACGCAGTCCATGTATCCTTAAGGCCATGTGTCACACGTCCAGTCGGTAAAAATCCTACTGCCAAGTTTTCTCCTAGACGGAACATATTTCGGGCAAAAGAAGAGAAAGCCGTTGTTCGTCGTTCAACAGAGCGGAACGTGTTTCTTTTCTTTTTTCCCAAAAATCAACCGTTTCAGAAATCATTGGGAATCTGCAAATCAGCTATCTCTCTCGCACTCGCGGCCGCTCGGTCGGTGTGACACTTGACCTTAAAATACGACACTGTTTCCTGAATGTGCGGATTTGTTGTATAGATTTTTCAATACCGAAAAGGCCTTACCTTACGCCAACAACGAATAGATCGCAGGATGGATAATGATAATCCATGTCTCGGCCGAATCTGGGTATTCTCAGCCTGTAATATTTGCCATGAGCCGCATGGAACTCGATATGACGATCGCAGTGAAGAAAAACAAGCTGGATCAATAAAAAAAGATTAGAGACGAAACAACTAATATGATTGCATGAAACTCTATTGCTTCTATTAATCGGCTACTCATACCTTGCTATAATCATCGGACAAAACTTGGAAAGTAACAACCTCTGAGTCGAAGCATCTCTCAAACTTGAGTGACAAATTATTGACGTCAAAACATTTGACCCGTGGCTTGTAAATGCCCGTTGCTAATATATATTGGCCATCTTTGGATATTCTCATGGATGTACTGACTCCAGGCATGTCAAAATCCTGTATGAGTTCGATCCGTCTTCGAATATCTAGCAAAATAAAATGTATCATGCTCAGATGTCCGGAATGTCATATTAAACGGTTATACTGTTTGTCATTCACTCACCAACATTTTTTTTCAATAAACTTCTGCGCTTTCGTTCAGACAACCACTGAAAATACAACGTGTATAATGAAGAAAGTTGTCACACATAGGTTTTTATCGTACCGCATACTCTGTCGGAGTGACAAAACTATCGGTTTTCTATAGTTACGTTTCAACAATAAAAACTATATAACGAGCGATGCTATTGTAAGAAAAGCATAACAAATAGACGCCACAAATCGTATGTCCTCAATTTTGAACGAATTTCGTCCCGTAGAAGATTCTTTGCGAACATAACCTTTAAAAAAAATAGAATACTTGCATACCTCGGGCAGAGATTTGCCAGCGCTTAAATTGTAGATCTTCACGTTATTCGGATTAGAGACCTGCATCTCGTAGCAGTTCTGACAAATTATATACGAGGGTATCTCTTTAATTGTAAACCATGATTATGTGTGACGTTACTTCGAAAACAAATGTTCGAAAAACTTCGATTTATAAAAAGCACGTGGCGTTGAGCGCAATGACGTCACCTACATGATACTTTCTTCCTTACCGATACGTTCCACGCGCCATCTACCAGCTTCGGTAATCAACTGAGCGAAAGCTTGAGAGCTTTTCTTTACTAACTCGTACCAACGCACGGACGAGTCAAGGAAAACAATCTTTAGATACAAATACTAACGTAATTGTTTGACAGTCATATTGCAACCGCATTGTCCGCGCTCCAGATTTCGCGGAATCTTTTTTTATTTTTAAAGCGTGTAGGAGGATCGAGAGAGGATTGGGAAAAAACGCATAAAATCTCTCGGGATAAATATACATACGCGTATCGATCGTGCTCTTCCGTGACGGTTTTTTAAAAAACTTTATACACATTTTCTCGTGCTTCTCGATAGTCTCGCCCTATATTTGTGACGGAAAGGGAAAAGATCCACGCGCCATGTCCTCGGATGGTGATAACGCGCACAGTTTAGCGGGAGGTAATGTCATCATGTCGGAACGTCTTCACGGGGCTAATAAGGGCCACAGTTGTACAGCCTTAAACGCGAATACCGGTGTAATTTGCGGGGAGACCGAGGGTCTTCGCATACTCGATCAGTTCCGTCAAATTTACGAGGCCAGGATGCAAAAAATCGAGCAGGACGAGGCAACCGGTACCGAGGCCGATTTCGTCTCCGTTAGTTTCGTCAAATTTCTAATCCCAAAACTCCAAAAATTTGATTCGTTGTATTTGACTTTCCATTAGATCAATAATTTCGCCGTCTCATTTTTTATTTTAATTTACCACGATAGATGAAGCTCAACATAATGAAAGAGTGGATCAATGACTTGGGCGAACAAAACGTCATGCTCGTTCGCACTGTGGAAGATTTGGAGCAAGCTGCTTGCTACAGGGTCAAAGTATTGGAGGAAAAGCTCAGAGAAACAGCTGGAATCGTATCGGAAAAAATGTCCAGGCTCACAAAGCCTCGCGAAGATGTGAGCATTTTATTTTGTTCCTTTCCCACTAAAAATCAACATGTCGCATCGTTTTACTGATCAATGTAAATCATGGAGTGATAAAGAAAACTGAGAGATGCATAAAAAAAAAGTCAGTTCAACGTAACCCTATGTACAGATGTTTAATGAAGCAAACGATACTTCTGTAGACCGTGAACAATTTATCAACGCGTATCTATCAACTGGAGAAGGAAGAAGAAACGCTGCAGGAGAAAATAGAATACCTCAGAAGCGACATCAGGGGTCTGTTGGAACTGATAAGAAGGGCTCGCTGTGAAAACTGTTGGTGCCTCAAGGGAATAAAATTCTATGAGATACGACCGGACGATATTCCATTGCCGACCGTGTAATTCTTCTACATTTACAACTTATATTCATTTGTGTCTCAACTATTGAGTTTATACAAAGAATTTGCTACTAATCGAGTATCGTTATAATTTGTGTTTAATTTTTTTCATTGAATATTGCCCGTTGTGTTTGCTGTTCCAGTTGTTCCTGCACAGAGGTAAATCCATGTCCCAGCATTGACAAGGAATTGCGTCTGATCTTAGAGCTAGACGACCTAGCCCGCGAACGTTTGTTGCATTCAACGAGCAGACGAACCGACAACTACGTTGATTGTTCCGCTTGTCCAATCATTCCCACGAGGCAGACACACGTCTGACGTCCCTTCCGCTTTGACGAATTTCTCTCCCTCTAATACCAGAAAAAAAAACATCGCTGTTATCGATCCTCCTACACTTTGATCACGAAATCCCATGTCTTTATGCAATTTACAACATTTTGAATAAACTCTTGCGAGCTCGAATCGATCGTGATATCGTGTGACGTTGCAATGTGTCATCACTTTTTTTTTTCACTTCTAGGACTTGGTTGACAACGAGAGCGTCAAGTCGTTGAAACGTCGTCTCGAAGTTCTCAGCGAAAACGAGAAGAAGGCTTGCAAGTATGTGATTTTTTTTTGTAATTCTTTACACTATTTTGAAAGATTTATTTGACGCCTTGTAATGCACAGTTTTTGAAATGTAATTCCCGTGTTATCTACAGGTATCAAGCCGAATTAGAGGAGAAAGTTTCCGATCTTGATAACAAATTGACATCACGCGAAGAAACAATAAAGAAGTATATCTCTATGCTTGAGTCGCTGAGGGACAGCCTGAAAAATCGTTGGACCCCCAACAGTCAAAAGAATGTTCAGCCCTCGCGACAATCCGGACAGGATCTCGAGTTCGACGTGAGTTTTTGGGATGTCATTTTTTTTCTCAAAGATATCACTCCTTTTTTACTCAAGAGAAAGATCATGGTAACGAGCATTTCGGGCGTCATTAAAAAAAAAATTATAGGACATGCGATTATTCCAATACTGCAAGCGGAGCAGACCAAGAGACAATTTTATTGTTTTGTTTCTTGCACATTTATTTCCAATATATTATCGTGCAATTTTGCATGATTTTTTCATTTCGAAAACTCGAAACTTCGTCAGTAATTCATTAATCATCGGCACCGAAACCACAAAATCGCGCCTCGATTCTTTTTTTTTCTGCATTTACTATCCAAACATTTGAGAAGCGAAGAGAACATCATGAAGAAATTGACTGTTGATCGCGCACGAGTTGCGCGTTATTGCGCGTACAGATCGCCTCGCTCGTGGAAATGGTGGAATGTGCAATTGCAACGAGAACAGGAGAAGAGGATGGACGAGAAAACGAAGAGGAATACGCGGAGAAGCCGGATTCCAATGACCCCGTAGTCGAAGAGTTGCGAGAAAAACTTCAAGAGAAGTCATTGGAAATCGAACGATTGTCGCGCCGTTTGAGCTTTTTGGAAAAAGTTGGTCTCGTATTAACTCGTTTGTTTATCCTATTGAAATATTTGACTAGCTTTTAGTTCTCGTTTAATAACAAAAGAATTTCGATCGCCCCGTTGAATCGTACGCCGTGTTGCAGGAATCCTTGGAAACTCGAGAGGCACTTACGAACGAAGTAGCCGAGAAGCACGATATGGGTATGGCGTTGCGCACCGAAGTGGCAACCCTGGAAGAACAGTGTCGTCGTGCTAACATGCTGATGCAATTCAAGGAAGATATCATCAAGGGAATGCGCCGAGAGTTAAAGCAACGCGCGAGTACCAAGGTAATAACAATTTCAATGTCGTTTGTTTTCGTTGCTTCTCACCCCCCCCCCTTTCCCTCTAGTCCCATCGGAGATGAGCAAAATCAATTTTTTTTCTGGCAATCTGCTAAAGACTTCAATGCGAATTATGACACTTAACGAAGTCGTCGGCGGGTAACTATTCGCAAGTCGATATAGAAAAATGAGAGAAAAATGATCGTCTCTCATTTCGTTTCAATGAATCTTCAAGTTTGTGTAACAAAATTAATAGCATAAAATGTCGAGAAAAAGGCAATACAGGATATTGAAGTATCGTTAAAAAAAATTATGATATGAGATAATGCCCATCTCTGCTCCTTATTCCGTTTGCAGCCTCTCTTATCGGGCAAGGACATCCCCGATAAGTCCAAGCCCTCGGCAGTGATATCACCGAGAAATATAAGCTCGCGCTGGAAAGTATATAGAAAAATTGGCGTTGTACCGTGTACGCGAGTCGCGCCGCCGAGAGAACGCGATCTCGAAACGATATTACAGCGTTACATGAGCAAAAATGAGGCCATAGAGATTCGACCGTTGGATATCATAGAGTCAAAGGCAAAATCGAATGTCGAGCGTGCCAAAAGAATTCGTGCCGCCGATCGACAGATACTCAGATGTACGAGTAAATTGTCGCCGCGTGAGGAGAAACGTGCAAGAAAAGAACGCAGCAGAAACACTATAACGCGTTCAACAAATCGAAAAGATTCGTATGAAGTCGAGTCAGTTTGATTGGAGAGCTTTCCAGCAGTTTACATTTCTACAATCCTTTCGATTTTATTAATAGATATTTTGTATTAGCGTGTACCCTAGATGCAATAAAGATCCTTATTCAATTTTCACGCATTGGCTTCGAATATTTTCGATAATAATGGATCGACAGAAAACGAATGCCGTGTAACAATATTTTATGACACGTATGTAGAAATAATTGTTATGTGCGATTTTATTTCAGGCCACGGATACGCGGTCCTCGGGACGCAAAGTCAGAATCAATGCTGACGTCGTTTATTGCGATCAGCCTACCGAAAATTCGCCTCGAGTATCGCCGAATCGTCATGGGGTAACGAACCTTCGTGCAATTAAGCATACTGCATTCTTTAGTAGATACATTTTTGCACAGTTATCTCGCAGTTAACAAAATGAGCATGGAAAAGAAAATTACTTGTGACGTTGAAATGCCAGAGAAAAGACAATAGGACGAAATTTCATTCGTGCTAACTTACGCCGTTTTTGTTTATAATTTTTCGCAGTCGCATCTCGTTTCGGATCTGAGCAAAGCAAAAAGATCGTGGAAACGTGAAAACGAGGCTCTCTACTACTTGAAGACAGAGCTCGAAGAAGTCCTCCAAGAATTGCACGCCAAGGAACGCGAGGTTCTCTTCCATACGCTAAACAATTTTTTTCGTTAGCATTATGTAGCTAAAAAAAAAGAATAACTTTTCAGGCCAACAGTAGTGGATGCGCCGTCACGGTGCGCGGCTTTGGCGATCTCCCATGTCAAGCTCCGTTGGCCTGGGCCAAGATTCGGATGGGCGACTGCTCCGTTGCGCATTGACATGCGCGTCGACTACTGAGCAGGCAGTTTTACCGAGTTATCCAATAGTAATACCATTGAAATTCAGTGAAACGTATAGCTGCGTGTATCGCTCATACTTTCCACAGTTTCCCTGTGCCCTGTTAAAAATATGATACAGTAGTGCATTAAAAAACAAGTGGCTATCCGGCAACACTCCGGGCGCTCTCGGTGGATTCCTAAAAGCCCGAAAGGGCATGAGAAGGAACATTAGAAATACGAATAATTTTTCAGGATTACGAACGAGACATTGCGAACGCTCATATCAAACTCAAAGACATTGGAACACTCCTGGATAATTATAATACCGAAGTTATCGATCGTGTGAGTTGAAAATATTCCAAATTCATTACCAAAGATTCTTTTTTATATTATTTCTTTTATTTTTTACCGAACTTTTTACTCACCACCATTTGAATTGCCGTCGTCATATTTCTACGCTTTCGGTACACGTTTTTCAGTTTACGATATTAACGCCGACGAGCAGCGAAACGAGCAGGATAACGTAGAGATTGTGGCTCGTCGACGTGTACAACAAAACACAAATTGACAAATGTTTATTCGTTGTTAGAGAAAAAAAAAACGTTTGCTTCGACGGTCGTGAATGAAGCATCGTGGGCAATCGTAAGCGGCTGCTCTCTACACGTTGTACAAAAACCGTGTTAATATAAGGAATAAAAAGTTATATTTCACTATGGGCTGCAAAAATCGTCTAAGAGTTTGTAATCGCAAAAACGTTTAAGGATGTATACGAGGTACGGCCACAAGTTTCTTTTTCTCCAATATTTTCGACAAAGATATTATTTTTCGTACAATGGAAAGGTTGAACTTCGAAAGTGCAAAATGTATGTTTGTTTGCCCCCGATCTAGAATTCTTCCTTTTGTTTGGGAGGAAAACTTTTGTAAAACGAATCAGCGAATGACGTAAAAATGTTATATTAGACAAACGCGGTACTGATAACTTTTCAGACACTTCTCGAAATTTCTCTTGTACATCCTTAGTCGTTTTTATCTAGGTTTAAAAAACGTAGGAGGAAAGGTTCGGCAATTTGTGAGCATTGTGTTGAACATTGATGAATTTGTTTGGTTGTAGAACGATACGAAGCGAGAAGAGAGACAGAGTCATAGCAAAATAACGATACAAAAATTGGCCAAGAGTATAGCAAATCTGTCAAACGTTTGCGCCGAAAGTGCCAGTGGAATTGTTCTTCTTGAGAGAGCACTGGAGGTTGGTTTGATTCGTACCCTCAGCGCAATGCTTCTTCCCCTTTAAAACAACGGTAAAATCGAATATACAATCTTTGTTCTCAGGACAGTGACAAGGACGAGGCAGCAGCTAATCGGCAGACTCGCCCTACTCACGAATTCAACGAGCGATGGGTATTTGTTGATTCTCTATTTCTATTATTTCAAACAAACATTAGCAAACAAAACAAAAAATAAGAAAAGTACCTTTGCTAATTCAAAAGACGTACATGTTTTAACTGCATAGTAGTCAATAGCGTGGCGAATAGTTATTTTATTGCGGAATATTTGAATAGCGAACCATCCCAATTTTTCCAGAAATGGGACGTGTTCGATCGTCAATTTAACGCAATGGAGGAGTTTCGAATGTGCACAGTGGAGGCGCAGGCAGCGACTGAAAACTTGCGCGAAGAAATGGAAATAGTCATATGCAATTTGCAAACTCGTCATCAGCAGGTAAGCAATTTTGAGAATGAGACAAATTTTCAGATCTCTTCCCTGTAGCTCATGTTGCGTAAAATTGCTTTTCAGTATGTTGATCTTTCGAGTGTGGTGAAAGAAATGCAGAACGTATTGGCGAGAACGAAAGATAATGTTACAACGGTGATGTGTCGTTTCGAGCAGCAGGTAAAATTTTATGAGGACATACTTACATTGAATCAAGCGTGTAGCCGCGTTCTTGAGATTGATGTTTATTAAATAACAGGAGCAAGAAAAAATCTGTCACAATGAGAAAATTGCGTCGAGCGAGATGAAATTGAAGGATATGAAAAACGAGATAAACAAAGGTCGTTTGGAACGATCTCAGGACGTCGTAGATTTCTCGGGTCGGCACAGAAATACCTCGTCAATGACGGATCAAAATGCACCGGCAGAGCTCATAGACAAAGTGGTCGACACGGTGGAGCAGGTCGTTTGTCATTTACGATTGATCCGATCGCAGGTACGAAAATATAACTCATGAATACTGAACGAAGAAAAAGGTCAAGCAAGTTGATAACAACATTCGTACCGTAGGATCAATGCGGCACTTCCTCACTGCGTGAACTCAGGGGTCAACTGTGCAGTCTGGAGCGGAACTTGGACAACGTTCAGAATGAAATGGACAAGGTGGTCAGTACTTTCAAAAGAGTCTAGAGGAAGAAGAAAAATTGAAAGAACTATTTACAAAAGAAGATAAATTTTTCAGTTATCGGAGAACGAAATTGCCCAAAAGGTTCTCAATGAGAAAATCCAGCGGTTGGACAAGTTCGAGAAAGAATTGGATTACGCTCACACCAAGATGCAAGACACGTTGGAGAGCATAGTACAGTCCAAGCAGAGAATGGTTCGTTGGCCTATATAACTGACCGTCCGAATAATTGACCTGCGTGTTTCTATTTTAAACACACACCGCCTTTCAATGCAACCTCGGCAGATCGACGTTGGTGTTTGCAATCTCTGCTCGTGTACGCCAAACGACGGAGCTATGCCCGGGTACGAGACGACACCCAGAAACGAAGATAATCACAAAAATTCCTCCGGCGATGTGGAACAACTGAAGAATGCTCTGCGATCGAAGGAAAAATTGGTGAGTTGCTCGAAACTCTTTCTTTTACATGTACATGCACAATTTTTAAATCCACAATTCTCGTTTGCTTCGAAGCTCGAGGACAAAGATGAGATTATTCGAATTCAAAAGGACTCGATAACTATGACGCACGTCGAGCTGAAGGATTTACATCAGAAAATGCAGGCGAAGGTATGCGGTCTTCAAATTTCTATTTGTGACTACAACCTTTTGTTATTATGCCCCATTTCATACTTTAAAGATCTGCATTTCCAAAGTATGACTGTACAAATTTGGTATTCTTTTTATACAATCGTTCAATCCAATATTGCGTAGCTGAAAATTGGAAATTAGGTCTTGTTCAAGTTTTTCAGAATATAAGTCGATAGTTTTAATTTCTTTGTGTGTTAACGATAGACTTATTTATTCTCATACCGCTCTGGCTTCCTTCGAAGTAGCCCTTTCTGAAAAGCAGTTTCTACTGTGAGAGTTGCTCCCGAGTTTATATAAAAATTGAACAAGAGAGAATTTGAAGATAAGCATTCGATTTGACGGAACGAGGTAAGTGGTACATTTTACTGTACCCTGCCGGTTAAAGAAAAAAAAAGATTTATTTTTCTCTTACACGCCCAGCATTGTTTCTTTCGGACAACGAGTATCAGTGAGCGATTTAACATTTCAGATAGATGCACAAAATATTTCGATAGCACAGCACGTAGAGGAGAAAAGGCTTCTGTTGGAGCAGGTTTGTGTTTTAAATCGAAAGATTGATGAGCGTTCGAATGGCTAATTATTAAAGTCACATAACGGCCTGAGACTCTCGGACCTTTGGAACTGCCCACCGACTTGATCCTTGAACAATTTTTGCAGTGTTAAAATCAACGAAAAATAATTTTCTATTCGAACGCTTTCCTCGAAAATCGTGATTGACGAGTCATTTTATTGATTCTTTTCTGCAATTTTTCAGAGCAAACTTCAGAGTCAAACGATTGGTCATTTGCGCGAGGCCGTGGTCGAAGCGAAAAGAAGTCGGGCTACAAAACAACAATCCCACCAAAAATCGGCGCTCGATTTATCCGTGAGTGAGGTGTGGAATCCAATAACACCCACGATATTCAATAGCAGTGACGTGCATGACGTTTAAAGTGAATTTTACTAACAGAGACCTGATCGTTGTTTGTTATCCCGAGCGAGAGCAAGAAAAGTCGATTTGAAATGTTTGAACGTTTACAAGACTGCTGAGCACCTGTACACTGATCCATGTACATTTTAAGCGAAAGAAAAAGAACTTCAATTGTAAATATACGCAGACGTCTCGTTAGACGTTGAGAAATTACATGCATCGTTTTCTCGCGTATTAATCCTTTCTTTTTTTTTTCT
Organism: Ophion ventricosus; assembly: GCA_963932345.1. NCBI lineage: Eukaryota > Metazoa > Arthropoda > Insecta > Hymenoptera > Ichneumonidae > Ophion > Ophion ventricosus. The sequence continues at coordinate 20,445,539 of OZ010716.1, read as the reverse complement.
GAAACATTGTTTTTCTTTACAACAAGGAATTCGCACGAAATTATCCCTTTTGGATTGAGCATGGTACGTACTTTTGAGAATTTCACTGATTAATCTTATACTAGAAATTTATTAATCGAGGCATTTCAGTGTTGCGATAAGGACGAAACAATTCGTATGTTATCGATGTTTCTGAGAGAGACGCAAGCTCAATACAACGACTGTTTCACAGAGGTAGGTCAGATATTTTCAATTACTATTTGACTCTACGTTTCTCAAGAGTGGACCATAGGCACATTCTCCGATAAAAGTTGAATTTAATCAGACGGTACTTCGCGATTGACAAGAACCTGAACAAATTGGGCCACACTTAAGATGTGGTAAACATAGATATCGAATAGTAATCATGGCAAAATATTATGCTCAAATTGGTTAGACAGCTAACGATTCAGCAAGTAATCAGTAAATAAAAAGGTTCATCATGTGATACGATATAGTTGATTTTTCTGAATACGCATGAATTTTTAAAGAATTTTCTCGTATTTTTAAAATGCCCCATTTCAATATTTTTGAAACGTATTAACGAAACTGTTAGTTTAATTATTTGAAAATATCGTAGGAATAACGTGGAACTTTTCTACTAAAAATATTAGATTCATGATCTATCTTTTAGAATTAATAACAGAAAGCAAATTGTGAAAAAAATGTATAAGTTTTCGAGAAAATCAAAGGATCGTATTCCACATGACATTTTTTTTACTGATTATTTCTTAAACAACTATTTCTTGAAATTATTCGTCGAAAACTTTTTCCATCGTCATTATTCGAAATCAGTGTTCACGAAAACTTCAACATGTCTGAATTTTTCAGATTTTATCTTAAATTGCGAGGTACTGAAATTCCAATTGAATTAAATTTTCACCCAAGAACGTACCCTATTACTTCAGGGAGAGAGAAGACGAATATACTTAAATATGTGTATATGTTTATTTATTAATATTAGATTTAGTAAATTGTATAATTAATTGAATATTCTGTTGCAAGGCAGCGGAACAAGACGCACGTTTGGAGATTCAGCGGCAAGCCGTAGAAAGTTTGCAAAAAACCATTATTTGTAGGGATCTCGTTTATTACTCGCTATTGATTAAGGCCCAGGTACGCTATATCCGAAAGAAAAAAAAGTATAAGAATATGCATGAAATATTGTATGGCAATATCAATAATAAATAGCAACTTAACAATGAATGTTATTCGTAAAAGTGATATATTTTTTGAAAACGTTAATTTTTTTGTAGGACAAACTAAAGTTTCAAATTGTTTCAGGAGTTCTTCCGTGGTCGTATTGGGGACGTTAGACTGATCAGATCGAAAGTAAGAAGTTAAGACATCGCGATTCTTCGAGTAGCTTGATTAACTCATAATGATGATACTAATGGCATCTAAATGATTTTTTTTTCAGATGGACAATCTGGCGAAGTCGAAGCAATACTTGGAGGACAAGTGTCGAAGGATCAAGCGCCTTTGGAGAGAAGCGGACCGAGAATTGCGTAAAATAAAGTAAAAAAAATACTATTCGCAAATTATTGTTGGCGTGAAACTTCGTTTTCGTGAATTATGCAATTTATTTTCCTTCAAACAGATGTATGACCTCGTGGGAAACAAATTGTGAGCAAGCTTCCAGAGATCGTGCAACGTCCACCGATAATCTTGAACGTGGCAGCAACGCGGAGACGGAGACAAGAGTGAATAATTTGTTGCGCGAGAATGAAGATCTGAAGAGACAACTGAAGAGTCGACGTCTCGAGATCGATCTCTTTGATCAGGAAGTGAGAAGCCAATTGTACAACAATAACTGTACGGAGGGATTAGCCGATGGAACTGTCAGACCGAGAGACTCGGAGGATTGTCCGGTTAGTAAAATAGTCGATCTGGAATTCGAGCTAAAGCATCTAACAACATCTCACCCGCACATAGATTTCGATAGACGAATTGAGTAGGGAAAGGCAAACGGCGAAATCGACGCTGTCAGAACAGCCTGCGTGTTCTGAACAATATCATTTTAGAAAAGTTATTTTTGAAAGCCCGAAATTCGATGGGCCAATTGAACGCCAGTGATGATAATATAATTGATTTATTAATTGATAATTCGATCAAACAGAATATAAACTGCATGTCGACCAACGATGAACTCAATCGAAGAAACACCGAGTTGGATAAATTAATCGACGAGGCAAAGGACAAGCATGAAGAGCTCTCGATGCTTCAGGATATGAGAGAACAATTTGAGGTACTTCTATCGACTGTTTCCAACAATGCAAAGTACAAAAAGTAACTGGGTCAGACGACGATACTAATGGAAGCGCGGTTGGTCGGGACCACGACTTTTTGGATGAGTGATCGTTTACCCACGTAGTAGCTTGTGCGTAGTTTACTGAGCGGGAAACGGTTTTGTTGAATTTCCGATGGTAACACAACTGAGACTCAGTAAAATAGAGTCTCTTAAATAGGAACAGTCTTTCCGCGGTTTCTTTGTGCACTCATAGAGACGCGATTGAGTAGCGTGTTAGGCAAGAGTCGCTGTGGTTAATAATGGCAATTGTGGGATAAAAGTGAAAGGGGATGGGGTCGGAAAAGCCCGGAAGGTCATACGAAAGAACAATTGAAATTTATCTGGCTCAGCACCGTATAGTAATAAATCTCTTAATTTACAGAAGAGTGAAAATTTGGACCGAATGAACGAGTGCTTGAAAAAGGAATTGTTCATTTTACGACGAAGTGCAGAAGGCGAATATTCCGGGAGAGAAAGTGAACTGGATAATTTGCACTTGAGACACAGCGAGGTAACTGCGCCGATAATTCTAATTGAACGACGTATCGCGTGCGAAATTTATCCACAAGTAGCATTCATAAATGTTCTGTTTTCCCAGGCTTGTCAAATTGTCGAATGCCAGGGAAATGAAAGGTGCGCGCGTGAGCGAGAAAGAGACACTATAAAAGGATTAAAAGATCAATTATCATTGACGAGAGAGCTCACGGAAGAGTGCCTCGCCGAATTACGTGTATCGCGAGAAATGCTGTCATTTCTACGAGGAAGAATATGCTTGTTGAAAAAATTGTTGAAGGAAAAATCAGACGAAATGGCCAAACTACAAGCCGATCATCAAATGATCAAGGTTCCGAATTAAACGTATTTATTGTGGAGGTTCTTTCTTGACCTGGTCTACGTTTGAATGTCTTTTTCGCTCTTGCAGAACGATTATTCGATCCTGAAGACGGAGAATGGAATATTCGCGGACAAGGCGCGAGCGGAGATCGGAGAATTTCGGGAAAAGGTCTGTACGAAAATTTTCTCGATGACATCATTGAAATTTAATTTTTTCGCAAAATTGGTAGCAATATTATTTGTATGAATGTTTTGACAATCAATAATTCAGCTCAAAGCACTCCAGACTGAATTGCGCCTCGTTGACGAGAATTATCGGCGGGTGAGCGAGGACTTTGACAAGAGTCAAAAGCTTTTGATCGAGGCCGCACGACGAGAAGTGGAACTCCAGCACGGGATCACAGCGATGGTGAGACATCGCTGACGACAAGCGCAACAAACTTTACTGTAATTTCTTTGCTTATTGCTTTGAAATATTCCCCAGGAACAAATATTTTACTCAAAGTTAACGAGCGCCGAGCGGGAAAGTCGACGTATGGGCGATCTAGTGGACATGCTCAGGTCAGAGTTGGAAAATGCTCGCGAAGAATTGTCCACGAGGGAAGAAAATTTCGCGGAAAAGTGTAGAAACGCCTACGACCAGATGGAGACTCTTGAAGACCGGATCGCCCTCTTGGAAGACTCGAAACTTCTTTTAACTCGACAATTGCAAGAGTGCAGACTCGAGAATTGCAAGCTCGTAACCGAAAATACACGATTAATGGAAAATGGATGCAGATGCGTACAGGAGGTAACACGACTTCATATTATATTCCCCGTAGAAGCTTTACGAATCATCAATGAATTTTCTTCGTTGTGGCTTTGCCGGTGGGGGATAAAGTACGTGTTAAAAATTGCAAAAGAGACATCAATCACCAGCAAAAAAAAGTATTCCCTCTGCGTCCGGAACCCTGCGAATTCACCAAAAACTAAAAATAATTAACCAAAACATCCGAATGCTGCAAACGTTGATTTGCAATCTTAATAATAGCAAACAGTTATCAGCAAATTATTGAAATGAAGTTGTCACCAAACCAGAAAACTTTCCTTTACTCCATATGAAATGAATACGTTCATTTCTCTGCACAATCGTGAATTTTATTCAGTTATCAACCATTTTTTAAATTCCGTTTTTGTGTTTTCAAAAGATTTTATTTATAAAGCTGATTGAGAATGAATTTCCGTAACACCTTTGATGAGGTTAATTATTTCCAGACTTTTTAGTTTCCAAGTAATCGAACGACCACTTTCATTTCGATGAAGCTGGTTTTGACAGCACAGCATTTTAATGAAGCTGTTTTGACAGCACTTTGAAAATTTGAAAAGTCGTTTCAAACTGTCAAAATTCTAGAAATAATTCATGAGTGTTCGGAAAAATGAAGGCATTCATTTCATACGAAGAAAACAAAAGTTTTCTGATTATTTTTTGTTCAAACAATTAGTTAATAACTGTTGGGTATTGTTACGATCCTAAATCAACGTGCACAACATATTTTATATTGCTGATTTATTTCAAAATTTTGTCGAATCGAAAATCGCAGAATTCTGAATAAATTTTTGTTTAGTCTGGGAATGTATACGTCATCCATCCTTAATGTATTCCTCTCGCGGAGGCCCTTTTGAATTTTATAGTAGATTACAGTGGCGCTAAATACAAATAAGTTAAAATTAATTATTACACCCAACGATGAACTGGAATGAAAACTTTCGCATAAATATTGTAGATTTAGACATTTACACATACTCTCTGAGAAGTCGCGGTTACGAAAATTCTTCTGCTAGTCACATTTTTCTGTTTTATCATGAAGATTTTCTCCAAAGATTCGGTGACCCTCCGTTTTTATTGTCGTTACGAAATCGTCGAATAATTTATTATAAAAATAATCAGATAGAAATGTGGCCAGACTGACATCTCCATAAAGTGCTACATAAATTAGACGATTTTTAAAGTCGTAATTTTTCGTTGGAAATTCAGTAGCCTGGCTTGAAATTTTACCAGTATACTGTGATGCATTTTTTCTTAATTGTAGACGAAAATCAGTTAATTGTAAAATATTTGGGTTCGTGAAAGGAATACCTTAATGTGACGTGCAACTAATTCTCTGCGTTTTTCACTCGACCTTCAGTGCCACTAACCCTATCTCTCCCCCATCCATATCACATTTCCCACAAGATGCTTTAGCCATTCACAATTTATTTCACTATCGTATAAAAATGGCAAGTTTCTTTTAGAATAATCACGTTTCTTCATTTTTATTTTTATTCTAACAGCTCGAGGACACTCGGAACGTGCTACTCGAGCTCAGAGGCGAGTGCAAAACAAAAGCGCAAACCCTCAACTCCATCTCGGCCGAACTGAATCACGTTGCCGCGAGTAGATCCGAGCTATGCGACGAATCGCAGCGCGTCGTCGGCTGCATACGGGCCTGGATAGAGGAGCAACGGAGGCTCGTCGAAAATCTCTCCAAAAAGTTGAAAAACGAGAAGAATCGTATTGCTCAGTACGCCTTTGAGAAAAAGTGAGTCTAACAGAGTGTCTCGCGCTCACACCGAGAGAAGGAATCGAGAGAATCTTTTCCATTCGTAACGCGAATGTGAAAATCAGTATGAACGTTGATTTGCAGAGCTCTGGTGGCGACGGTGAAGGAATTGACACGCGTCAATGGTACGTTGAGCGAATTTTCAATGAGGCGAAAAGTATGCCAGGGGCATAGTCCAAATCGTCGCTATGCCAAATCTAACGGTTATCAAACGTCAGCTTCGTACAATGGATCACAAAAACCTATGATGACGACCTCGAGCACAACTGTGTGTACTCGGCCGTTGAAGGTTCGGTGCAATTTATTATTCGCTGTCCTAGCAATCTTTCCCGCACATGTGCCTGTGTATTTGCGCACACACCTGTGAGAAAGAATATATGATCATAGCACGGCGCCGTTATCTGTGAATAGACCAAATGGAAAGATAACAAATTCTTTTTTCAGAGGCGCTGTGTTTGCCTCACGAGGACGTCGAGACGAACACTATTGCGCGGAAATTCTTGGTGGTTTCCAAAATTGGAACACGTCAGTAAGGAATTGTGCAGGAAGAATCGCCGACGCGACGAAAAACTGAGCGAGGAATATCGCCGTGATGAGACGAGCATGGACGAGACTCGTGACTTTGGATATCAGTCCTCAGCGAGCAAATGAAGGACTGTTCGAAGCCGGCTTTCTACAAGTCCCTGGGAGTTTTTTTGACGATATATATATATACACACATATATATCTATATATATATATATATATATATATATACACTGTATGATGTACACTTATAACCCAATGCTCTGTAACGAGTACTCAAGGATACACTATAATTTTTATACGATTTATCTGATAATATAAAGCAGTGAAAACTTCGTGTTTTCTTTTTTTTTTTTCATTTAAATTTCTTGTGTATCGTTCGACACGAGGATACGGTAATTTGGTATCGAGACGAAACGTACGAGGGGCAGATGTCTCAGGATTATCGTCGTGAAGAATTCTAGAGATTTTTTACATTCCTCGGGGGTGAATAGCTCGATGCTCTTGGGTGGATTCTGTTGGAAATTATGAGATCAGATAATCGTCGACGAAATTCGAATAATCATTTTCCGAATAACAATGTTCAACCGTTGGCAAATAGAATAACAATTGATTATTCGAATGATTGTTGCTGCGACTCTTTTCGTAATAAAATTGTACTTAATACTTCTATTAACGAATTGTTTTCATTCCATGTTTAATCGAATGGTATGAATGCCTCGTCGTGATGATTCGAACGAGTACGAAATTTTCGGGAAGTCGGTGGCGGGTTATAGCACCATAAACGAATAAGTTGATTTATTATGTAAAAAAAAGCGTGCCGGAATCTTGAGGATTTATTTTTCAACCTCTGCGTATGTGCAACTCACTTAATGTTGCATAACGAACTGGGAACCGCGAAACGTAGGGTAGAGTTGCACAAATCCTATTCAAGGTATATTAAGAGAATTTGGTGTAATTAAATTAAAACGCGTAAGCTCCGCCTTCAGATATCGATCAATGACGAAACCAGTTTGGGAAGAAAGCAAATTTTCACTACTGTGCTAAGATGATGCTCGAATACTTTTTAGTGCAGAAATTTCAAAAGAATAATATCAATACATCAAAGCGATAAATACATCCTGCTAAAAAAACTATCGGAATTTCTTTTTAACGATTTTCATCACTCAAACACAGTATAAAAATTAATATTATGGCAGAAAAAGTCTAAAAAGCCAAACAAATTTTTGTTTCACAGTCGTAGTAGGGATACAAAGATATTTCCCGTACACGTTCATTATACGGTGGTAGTTGTAGCCCGAACAAACCCAAACAATCCGCGTCCATTTCTTGAACAGCGTCTACGATTAATAGCAGTGTTTTTTTCGTTTTCTGGCTTTTCCCCGTTCATTGTATTAATTGTTCTATCATTTTTGAGTGATAAGAATCGTGAAAAAAAAATTCCGACCGATTTTCGGATCGAGCCGCGATTCGGCATATGTACCAAAAATTCGAATGGAGTGAATACTAAAAATATCCCAGATTATAGTAAGCCGCTTTCAATCCACATACAGATATTTAAGAAAAAACCCTTATCCTCAGATCCAGGTTTATCTCAGTTTGCAGTTTTCCATTCGAAAAGATATACAAAGAATTTCCGAAAATTTCTGTACTCGATGGTAGAATTAAATGTGCAGGCGAACCTCGACGCTGTGTAGCAGAATCGTTTCGTAGAAAAAATAGTAAGTTTCCCTCGCCGTACGCCATGGATTCGATAAGAAAAACACGTAAGTTAAATGGAAAATTCCTACGATGGCTGAGATACAATCTTCGGTAAATGAATTGTCCCTTTAGAGTCAAATAGAAATCAAATTAGAGCTATACCTCCGGTGAATGGCAAAGAAAATGGTTTGTACCTTGCAAATTTGACAATCGACCAGGCCAGTTCGAGAAAGATATTTTTGTTCTCACCGATATTTTGCTTTTCTTCATTCAAACGATTCTCTGAATACAAGTCATAAAATCGGTCAAGCGTTGGCGATCGTTCGCTCCTGGATTGCACTAAGCAACTCACCGATAAGACGCTTTATGGCCGCCTCGTCATCGAGGCGATTTTTCATAAAATTCACATTTTCCCTCGTTAATAGTTCCCACACGGAGAGCCGAGGCCTCAGAGACAAATTGTTGGTTGCGTGGGCCGGATTACGAGGGAATCGCCAGGGCCCGCAAAGATCGTCGTAATTGACGGAATAACTGATATCTGCTGGCTCGGAAGCGCATCTCCCGCGGCGGTCACTCGACAATTTTTTTCCACTAAAACTGCCGCATTCGATGTCAGATGCAAAAACACGATTAACATTATCGACGCAATCGTCCAAAGTCTTTCCCGAAAGGTCGACCATATCTTGACAATTGATACCTTTTTTTTTCTATAGTTACTAAACTCTCCGGAATGAAGTTAATCAAAAGTCTATCGATAACCGACTCTGGGATAAATACACCGCGGTTTTTTTTTCACTTCGAAAATAAAAAAAAAAGCTTTCAATTTTTTCCTGTTTCTTTTTCCTCGTCCTCCCGTTTCTTTACGATTATAACAGTTTATAATTTATCATGAGTAATCAATAAAATATACAATATGCTTTAGAGTTATAATTGTTATTACACGATACAATCTGACGAAGAAAATATATAATAATTATATAGCAGCAGGAATGGCCCCTACTATCTTACAAGATTTCTTTTTATTTTCGCGTGCCAAAAAGTTTTATCGGTTTTTCTCCGTTTTTTTTTCTTCTGCTTCATCTTTTTTTGTTTGCTATTATACCGTACACGTAAATGTAGTATCATTCTCATCAATATCATCGTAGTTAATTATTATCGTAATTAATAATAATAATGACGACAATAATAATAATTGTTATTATTATTATCTCCTCGAAATAAATCATATCGGGATATATGATTTATCGTATATAATGTATTTATATATATTTATATATTTATAACGAACACCGCCCATTACTACTAGAATAACAAACGGGACTCACCGCCATTCTCCAACAGACTCGATACTCAAAATAGATGATATCGTCGGATGCATTGTGACATACTGATTTTTTTTCGGTTTTTTTTCTTTGTTGTTTGTTTTTTTCCAGATCGCTCTAGAGTGACCAATTTTCAGCCAGATCACAATCTTCGTCGTCGTCATCGTCGTTTTTTCATCCTCGTCGTTCTATTGCCACTTTTGCTGCCTCCCTACATTGCTTCAATCATCTCTCGCTCTCGCTCTCGCTCACTCGCTCACTCTCACTCTCTCTTTCTCTCTCTCTCTCTCTCTCTCCCTCTCACCCCCTCTCCCTCTTTATATCTTTCCATTCTGATCTCGTCCATTCACTTTTCACTTACTTCTTTTATCCTCGCGCCCTCTTATTAGCCTATGGTATCATTTTTTTGTTTGTTTGTTTATATTACCCGATGCGAATTCCATTACGAATTTTATCGACACGTTGCGTACTTGTCTCTCCTCCGGAAAAATACGCACATACATCTGGAGAAGAAGGTATATGAAAAAGTGTGAGCGATCGATCGAGTCGATGTTCTGGTGATTTTACTATTTTTTTTCTCTTTCATCCTTTTTTTTTCTTTTTTTTTTCATTAAAAACCCGAATCGCGGAAATAATTCAGACCGGCCCCCGGATATTCAATTCGTTCAAAGAATATTGTTTTTTTTGCTCTCTTTCGTTTTTTTTTTGCTTCTGTTTTTAGATATACCAGTATAAGACGCGTGTGTAACACGTACGAATTTGATCGAATCACTTGCAGCAATTTCCCGCCGCAATCTTTTGACCTTCCGTCTCGACTAGCCGACGTCCTTGACCACTCGTACCGGCGTTTCCTGCTTGTTCGTTCTTTGGGAGTTTTTTAGCTGAAAAAAAAGACGCAAAGAAAGCAATAATTAGGAAAAACTCGTTAGCGCAAAAATATGTAATTGGCAAAGTGTACGATGTGGATCATTCACGAGCTATGAATCCCGGGATCTCGTATGAAATGTGTCGAGGCGAGATTCGATAAGAAAGCGTAACGAGATACAGTAGGTGGTTACCGTGCTGCTCGCTTCCAGATGGGCTTTTTTCCGTCGCGTTACTCAAATTACCGTCCACAAGGCGAATATATATTTTTTTTTCAATTTATTCTACAATTTACAATCATGCGGCCGTACGTACAGATAACTCGCGGGAGGGTTATCGCCGAATTACGTTTGGTATGTGAATGGAGAAATTGAGTACACGTGGCAATGACAGCCGGCAGATTTTTTTTTTCAGTATAGATCTATTCGTAAAAAAAACCGTATGGATTTTTGAAAAATCCACTTGTTCGGTAACTCTTCAAAATATATTTTGTTCACTCGAGAAAGCATTTAAATCTCCGAGGCATCAACATTTTATTTTTCAGTTGAATTGTCGGATAATTTTTCACTAAGTTGAACGAACTATACGGAATGGAAATTAAATCATCGGTGCGGGTACGCTGATTTTAAAAAAAGTGAACGAACGTATAGAAAATAGAGTAAACGCGATAAGGACGATTACGCCGCATTATTACGGTTATTGATACTTCGCAACGTTCGCGAGCAGTGAACGAAACAAACTGTGGAATCACGTTGAGTGAGAGGCGGTGGAAAATATTCGGAAAATCGTCAAGAAAATAGAAAGTGGAGTATTGAATGATTTACCAATAGCTAGAAATATGTCGTTGACGTTCATGGCCGTTTTTGCGGAAGTCTCCATGAATAGGAGTCCGTTCGCGTCCGCGTAACTCTGCGCCTCCTCGAAGTCGACCACCCGTTTGTTCGCGAGATCAGCCTTGTTGCCGGCTAGCGCTATCACTATACTCGGACTTGCCTGCCGTTGGAGCTCTTTCACCCACGTTGTCGCGCGTACAAATGTGTCCTGAAAAATTCGGTGTCGTTAAACAATATCATGCGTGTATCGAGTTTAAACCGACACAGTAGTTATCGCGCTATGGTGGTATGGTTAAGCGGCATTGGCCTGAGCCAATACGCGGATGGGTGATCGCTTGTACTCGCAATGGCTTGCGCCTCGAGTCTACCGAGCGGACACTCGTTTCGTTGGGTTTCCGATAATAACACAACTTTTATTGTTGGGCAAAACACAGACGTCTGCGTCGACACAGGATTTCCATGAGGTTGAAATTTGCATCATTGGAATGAAATGAAAATCAATATTTCTGAATTCCTTTAATTTCGTTTGGCAGATTTTGCCTACAAAAATCCCTCAACCATTTTTCGAGATATTGGGTTGGTAAATAAATTTGTTCGGTTTTTGTCATTCATTCCACTCTGAAAACCCAAATGAACTTATTTACCAAACCAATGTTTATTTAGCGATCTACAATATAAACGGATAAAAAAACCATCTTCTATAAATATATAAAAAATAAGGCAAATTAAATGTGAAAAAAAACTTTCATTGAGTTCCAACGATAAAAACTACACCACCATGGATGTCAATAGTTTCTCTGTGCCCTCGTGCAAACGCGATACAGTGGCATGTTGGAAAAGAGGCACTGTGCGCAATGCTCTGGAGAGGAGGGGAATCTCTAAGGAATCTCTAAGGAACAGTGCAATGACAAGTGTGAGGAAAAAATAAAAGGCTGAGGCCATAAAGACCTGCAAGAGCATACGAAGGAATATCAAGAGATTCGCATAAGCTTTAATTTTCAAAACTCCGATTTTTTTATTGCACGGTTTCGTAGCCTAGGGTTTTTACTTTAATTTGCAAAAAAGACGTGAAAATTCCATAAATTGACAGAGTTATGACGATTATTGTGGAGGGTCGGATCGCCCACTGCCCAACAACGAAACCCCCTCTACTACGATTCAAAAATACATTCTTTTCATTTCTCATTTCAGATTACCCTAGTTTCCAGAACCACCTACACCTATTGACCATGCAACAACAGCGATATTTTCTTTAAATAATAATAACTTCGTTGTAAATCAATGTTTGTCAAAGAAATAAAAAATCAAACTTTGCACGACTTTGAATTGTCTGTCAATTTTCGAGCTCGTCATCCTAGTACGCTCATAAGAAAAGAATATCGAAAGTCAACTGGTTTCTTCGGGCACCAAGCTTGCGCAGACCGGTTAAAAATACAAATATTTGTATCGAATATGAAATGCCCAATCGTCTTGTTTTTTTCACGTTTTATTACCTATAAGCTTGCAATTCTCTTGCGGCTTTTGAATTACAGTTATTCGTATCCTCGGTCCTACAAAACGCGCAATTGTTGAACAGTCAGCAACATTATTTGTTTTATTAGCAAGCAGAATGCTACCAGAATGAGAGAAGTGAATGGCTGAACATTTATTGTCTTTGGGATTGTTTGGGTTGATGAACATGTCAATCCAAACTTTGCACTCCAGGAATTTATATTTACTCAAAGACTATGGTGTACAATTTTGTTAAATTTACTATTCAGTCCTATTTTGTGCTCCGTTCGATAGGGATCTTCCAAAGAAGGATAAACCTTCAGGCACCAATTGCACAGCTTCCCATCATGTTTTTGAGCGCTTGCCGATTCCGTAGAAACCGTGACTTTTGCAAAATAACACTCGCAGTGAATGAAAGAAAAACTGACCTGGTTTTGTATGTCGTAAACTATGATAGCAGCCTGAGCGCCTCGATAGTACATCGGGGCAAGACTGTGATAACGTTCCTGTCCTGCCGTGTCCCAAATCTCAAATTTCACAGTTGTGTCGTCCAGACAAACTGTCTGTGTTAGAAATGCGGCTATTGAAAAACAAAAATGAGAAAAAGATAGATGTAATTATCGTTCAGATCGACAGCCACGGACAATTCGCCGTGCATTCGTTGCAAATTCTTCGTCGTAGACTCACCGCCTATTGTACTCTCCTGATACTCGTGAAACTGTCCCTTGACGAACCTCAGAACTAAACTGGATTTTCCTACCGCCGATTCGCCGAGTAAAACCAATTTGAATTGACAAATTTTTCCTTGCGTACCGTTCGGCCTCTGGGCCGTGCCCCGGTTAGCCATTTTGACCTGGGAAGTGAACAAAAAACTGGCTTCAAATTCAAACAACCGCTCCGATTGACTGCAAATGTGTCAATAGACACAGCATGCTATAATCACCGCCGCGCAAAGACACTGATCGCCAATGTAAATTGAAATTATCAGAAACCCGAGTTTCTTTCACAGAACAGTGTTTTTTTTTACAAATCTGCGAGTGAGAAATCGTTCTCAAATGCTAAGCAAACACGATAAGAAGTCTAAAGTTTGTCACGGTACTCAAAGCTAGAGAGAGAGAGATAGAACGAAATCACTGGTGCTCCCCCTCTCTCTCTCTCTCGAAGAGTGTAGAATTGACAAAATGGAGTATATAGTCAGCGTGAACACGTATAAAACTCATATTTCCTCTCGGCTGCCAAAGTGATTCATGAACGCGCAAGTTCTCTTCACGAAAAGAAAAAAATAACCAAAGAAAAAAAGGACACGTGAGATTCGTTATACCGTTGCACGAGCCTGCGGACGCTCTGTTTCACCTGTATAATTGGATAGTCCGTGTTCCCTGCCCCCCCCCCCCCCCTGCGGATATATCCGTTCGCACACTTATTTCAGTACAAGTGTCGCGAAGCACGCGCGGGTAACTATTTGTTTTTCTTTTAACTTTCTCTGTGTCGCGCGAAATCGTGGATGCTAAGGAAAGCGGACGGATATTCGCCGGTGATCAGGATGAGCCCCGTTGTTGGCTCGAAAGGGCATGTATAAACCGTAACGAGAGGCGCGCACACCGAGATGAATAGAGAACGGCGCGCGAGAACACGTTTATGACATGACAGTTCGTGTGACACGGCGCGCGATGGACGATACTCCTCCCCCCCCCCCCCCCGGCCCCGTCGCGAATCCCCGTTTGGACGATTCCCCTCTTCCTCTTGCGCCTCCTACTCCTCGCCCTCTGGCCGTCACTCGGCGAAACGATGACGACGCCTCTCGTCTCTCCCTTTTTATGTATCTCTCGCGGAACTTGGAAATCAACGTTCCAGGAAATCTCCTTCAAACCCGAATATCGAGTAGGAGAGAGAGAACGCGAAAGAGAGACAGAGAGAGAGAAAAAACGAGACAGCGAGCGAGAAATCTACACGAGTTTATCAGTATAAAAATGAGAATCTTTTTTTTTCAACTCCGATAGCTCGTGGCAATTTTCTTATCACGCTAGGTGTAGGCAGTAGACCAGATGGAGCCCCACGAACACTATCCTCCTCATCACTTTCTCCCGTTCATCCTGTTTCTCCCTCTCTCTCTATTAGAGGGCGACCATACACACAGAATCGCACGAAGCTGTTATACGCTACACTTGTAAGCACCCCCGCATGACACGACGCACTGTCGAAAACAGAAAAGAGAGAGAAAGATCCCTCCATAAAGACGTTCGCTAGTCGTGCGATGTTGAATTGCGAAATGAGAAGGAAAAAAGGGCGATTGACAAAAATGACGTCCGTTTATTTATTGTTCGTACTGAATATACCTTGGCGTACGATATAAAACACTGATGGCAAAAATTGTCCGCGGCAAACTTTGCGTATCGTAATTTTTTACATTACAACGCAGAAACAACCGACAGTGAGTCACGCGAGTATGTGTGTGTGTGTGTGAATGTGGCACTGTGTAAAGCTCCTGGGGGGATTAGCACTTTGCTGAAAGCGGAGAGAGAGAGAAGAAAAAAAAACGCGAGTTCCTTCAAACACGCACAGAGATATATCTTTCACTCGCAGTGTTGCGCCACTCTACGCCTTTTATCAACGTTCTTCCACCCGGCGTCGACGAAGAAAAAAAAAATATATGTATACGCAAGTGTACGCGTACGTACAACATCTATTGAGTGAAATTGCGAACGTTTTAAAGCTTATGGCCGCGCTTAGACGCGAACGATGTACCGCGAAGTTATTCGCTTTAATTTTCGGCTGATTTACCAGAGTTTCGTTTTATTCACGACGTGGCTCGATGTGGAATGCAGTTGAGAGTTTTATTTGTTACAGGGAGGAAGGGGGGGAAGAATAATAAACTTTGTGTGGACGATTGTACTATCGGGTCTTTCGCTGGCTTTTATTTCTCCGATCCAGTCTAGTTTCAATCAACGCACCCTCCACACTGCCCGTATCCCCATCCCTGCTAACATGGCCGCCACTCGCTCTATCATTCCCTTCTTCTCTCTCTCTCTCTCTGTCTCTCACTTCTCCCACCCGTGCTCTTTCTCGCGCTCCGTCTCACTTTGACCCGCGTCATCCGCTGTCACTTCCTCTCTCTCTCTCTGCACCACGCTCGTACATACGGGTCTTGAAACGGAATCGAGTTTCAGAAGTGGGGGGGACGTGTACGCGCGCTGCTCCGATTTTAAGACAGACAATCGCCGCTGGGCGGCGCTCCTCCAGAGACAAGTATCCATAACCTCAAATCCGATTTTTACACATCCGAAATTGTTGAAACGATGTACTCGTGTATAACTCGTCCCTGGGCACTCAATCCAGCGAAAAGCATACGCAAAGCTCTAACAGTATCATCATTATTATCTCGGTGATTTTACGCACGCCGAAAATTCATTACGATTGAAGTAATGTCGCAGTCATTAAAAATACGATAAAAGTAGGCGTTTTTTTCGACATATTTCAAATTTCGACACATTTTACTTATCGTTTATGGAGGGAAATAAAGAACGGAACCGGGATTTGATGCTAATATCCCGGATGCGTGAATCGACCGATGCAATTACCCAATCGTGTTTTAACCAAAACGAGAAAACAAAATCAGTCGCTTATCGGCGCAGCTTCCATTGCGGAATCATCTCCTCAATTTTTATGCGCTTCATCTGCAAGGGCTATTCCGTTATTTATTTAATTCAACGCTAGAATATTCTTTTATTTCGTACTTTTACTCAGCCAGCGTGTGGCAATGTTCCAGTATTACACGAGCTATCGAAGTGACACGCATGCGCATCATATATTCCCGCGATCACTCGGCTTCCCTAGCGGAGGACAATCGCAACAATTTCATACGCCCGCTGGCGAACTCTGTGACAGCGCAACCACCTAAGTTTCAAAATCCGTATGTGAGATCGCGGTGCGGAAAGGATTCGAGTCAACGAGAAGTAAAAGCTACGAATAAAAATGGATTTAATATATCGCGCACCATTTTTCGTTCTCGAAGTGCCAAATTTGAAGCTGAAAAAGCCTTCGTGGTGCGTTAAGCCAAGCGCGATGGTGGTTTTTTCGATAGTCCTGCTCTCGTACTTCATGGTGACTGGAGGTTAAGTCCACGTATACAAATGCGTTTACCTTTTTTTCAGAGGGTATCAATTTTCCGCGCAGATTTATGGGAACGCTTTTCTTTTTTTTTTTTTCCTTTGTCAGGTATAATATACGATGTAATCGTGGAACCACCGAGCGTTGGATCGACAACTGACGAGCACGGGCATACGAGACCGGTAAACACTCCACCCTCGACTCACTAGTTTTTGCTCACATTCCAGCGTCAATATAAATAACATCAACCCTTTAGAGAACACTAGTAACAGAATTTACTTTCATGTTTCATCCGTACTGCCAACAAATTGACTTTATGTTATTGAAACTTGGATGTCTCGGGACAAACAAGTTTTATAGGTTAACTGGTATGCACGATGTTTTTGAGTCGCTGAGTGACTACGAGGTTGAGCTCAAAAAATTTGATTCGTTTACATCGCGCATCGTAGTAGAATAAAAGACCAAGAAAATGACAATGAGTACGAGAGAAATAGATGAATTTTTTTAACAGAAATTTCTCAGAGATGAATTTAGGGAAAAAGAAAATCGTCAAGTTCTGCATCAGGAAATTCTCCAGAGCCTGATCCTTTGTTTTTTCTAAAAAAAAATCTCAAACGTCTATGAGAAAACTTTGTTAAAAAATTTGTGAGGTTATGTTGATCTTGTAAATGCTCTTAATGGCTCTGCATTGGGGCCCAAAAACAAGTTAACTTTCAATATTTTTTCTAATGAGAATATTCAGACAAGGTCGTCTTTGCACACACAAGTAGTACATAGTCTTGCCAAATTTTGGTTTCTTTCCTATTGGAATATATTTACAATGAATTTACTATTGTTTTAGAAAATGAAATTATCATTGTTTGTTGCGTGGCCAATCAGTGGTGGAGGTTCTAGTAACTAGGGTAATTTGAAATAACAAAGACAAAAATCTTCAGTGTAATAATAAAACTTTTGCATGATTAGATATTTTCTTGCCGTTTTGAAAATTACGTGAATGGCGAGCTGTAAGGAAAAAAGTTTGGTTTTCGACCAAAAAAAACCTTTTCTAGTTTGTTGTATTAACAAATGGATAAACATATAAAAAAAATTATCACGTCATACGATAGGAAATGTCATTATCTATACTCTTTCCGAATTTGAAGTGTGAATTTAAAGAATTGAATGAACCAATTTTGAGATAAAACTTATATTGTTTCACGCTGACCCTTCACAAAAAACGTTATGACTCAGTTTATTTTTGGAATATTTATAAAATCTTTGTTGCAAGTTAAAGTTAAGACCCTAGGCTATAAAACTGTGCAATGAAAATTGTATTTTCAAAATTTCAAGCTCATGCAGACCCTTCAAGCTTCGGTACAGCATTTCCAGTCACTCACTAGATCATGCAAAAACTTGTGTTCGGTTTATACACAAACACTGTAGTCTAAGAATCGCCGAGGATATTTAATATTGCAACCTAGTCTCGTGGGAAGAAAAACAAAATGCAACTTTGCCGAAAGGGGCAAAGCACTGTTTGCCACTAAGAATCCAACCAGTACAGTTTTGGCAATAGCTCTGGTGACTCAGGATTAACTGACGTTCGTACTATTTCAAGGTCGCCTTCATGCCCTACCGCGTCAACGGTCAGTACATAATGGAAGGTCTGGCATCGAGTTTTCTCTTCACGCTCGGAGGCCTCGGTTTTATCATTCTGGACCAGACCCACAGTCCGTCCACCCCCAAACTCAACAGAATTCTCCTCATCTGCGTCGGCTTCATCAGCATCATTGTGTCCTTCATAACTTGTTGGATCTTCATGCGCATGAAGTTGCCGTAAGTTGATCGTTCGCTTTACATTTCATTTTAAAGAAACAACGATGAGCAAAATTTTCTTTTATTTTTGCAGCGGCTACTTCTAGTGGTCATAGAAAGCCAATACGAATTTGGCAGAGCGTAGAAGGAGACGTAACGGAAGGAGCATGTAACAATGGCGAGAGGTTTCTTCTGAAAATTTGTGCTTTTTTTTACAGTTCACTATTACTTGTAAGAATGATTGAGTCAGAGCAGTGATGTGAATAAATTACAATTCTCTTTTTTTTTACGTTTACGTGCTCACCGACGAACAGACAATTGAAAAAAATGATAAGTACTCCGATTAGGGGATCAACCTCATATCAGACTTATCTTGATATATGTTACAAAAAAACTACATTCATTGCAACGAGTTGTAGTCGTCGCTGATTTTAGCGATCCGAGTCTTTTTTGTCCCTTATCTCTGAGATCTCTGTTCCTTATATGCGTATAGCTTTTTGCGCATAATTTTTTTAAGCCAGGCAAGCACTTTAGGAGTCTGAAAATTAGATAATTGGATTTTTTTTTATTGTAAAAAAAAACCAGAACTTTCCGCGACTCTGACAATAATTTTGTCATATTTTCATCCATCTCTGGTAATTTTTTCAAGTTATTTCATGCATTAATTAAAGTGTAATCCGCTGTG
This sequence comes from Ophion ventricosus, assembly GCA_963932345.1. NCBI lineage: Eukaryota > Metazoa > Arthropoda > Insecta > Hymenoptera > Ichneumonidae > Ophion > Ophion ventricosus. The sequence continues at coordinate 20,426,499 of OZ010716.1, read as the reverse complement.
TCCCTTAGTGTGCCCTTGTCGATTTGCGAGAATTGTGCAGCTCGCAATTCGCATCTGAAATAGTACAACGAATTTTTATACATTCTTGAGATGTTTTTTAAGGACATGAATCTAAATTTTGAAAAAAAAATCCAGAATTGAATGTTGGAACGTGACTGAAAAAAAAAAATGATCGATTTTTAGCATTTTTCCCCGTATTTTGCAATAATAAATATGTATTAAGCAATCATCTTTCCAACTTTAGGTTCATGTTTTAATAAATTATATTATGTAAACGTGTTCCAAATTTGAAGATGATCCATCAATTAGTTTTCGAGTTATGATTCCTGCAAATTGAAAAAATGTTTCGATAAAAACACGTTTAAAGTTTCCAAAAGAAAAACTCAAAGTCAAATGTGTTTAATCAAATGATAAAGTGTCTTACCGATTAATCAGCGATTCCAGCAGCATACAGCAGTACTTCATCTGCCTTATGCAACTCACTTGAAGCTTGCATTTCCTCTTTACGAGCTTCTTTTGTCTCTAATAATTTTTTTCTATTTTGCCGAGCCACGCGCATCTCATCCATTTGCTCGGCATATCCGTAGCTCTGCCTGCCAACTACGATTTGTAGTTCATTCATAACCATGAATAGGGCTGAATTTCCTCCATTGAATAAAATAGCAGCAAGAAATGCCGCTACCTCGATTATTTTGTACCCAGAATGGAGATGTTTTGGAGCCAATCGCCAAACGGTCGAGTTTGGGTTTGTTTGGGTTATGAAAACCCAAACAAACTGTCTAACAGCGCTCGTGGATATCTGAACGCGCTTTGGAGCCCAGCGGAGAGTCTTTATCATTCATATACATACCGTTAGAAGGAATCCGAATATCGTTTTGAAATTTTCAGGGTGTACTATGGAATTAAAAAAAATGGATTTTTTGAAGCATCTGAAGTGGTTGCTCGCCTTAACAATCCTCGCTGGATAAAATTTGTTGCGGTGTATGCAGAAAGGTTTTTTTTATATGTAAAAGCCGAGGCTGAACATTCGTCTGTTCGAAATATTTACCCCTATCTATACTTTGACCCCATCCCCAAACGTGCATTCCCCTACTTTCAAAGAAGCATCGATTTTTCGCGAAGGTAAATGATTTATTATGCATTATGGACGCTAGGTACCAAACTTGGGGCCCTGGACTTTGTTGATTAGTTTCTGTTACCAACCGAGCAAATCGCGCAGTGCTTTGAAGGTGTGTGCAAGGCCAACATAACCTCGCAAATATCAAAACCGATTTTTCTCGCAGATAGTTGAGTTTGTTTTAGAAAAAACGATGCATCAGGCTCTGCAGAATTTTCTGACGCAGAGCTTGACGATTTTCTTTTGCCCTAAATATTATTCATCTCTGAGAAATCTCTGTTCAAAACACTCGTATATATTCCCTTAACAATCGATGTCCCCGTTATTGACGCCACGGAAAGCAGCCGACCATGCGGCGCTAGTATACATCCGCGTTACCCCCACTCCGCAAAACGCCTAGCCGCGTCATTTCAAACCTCCGCAACCTTGACTTTTGGTTTTCATCGTTTTCTCGATTTTTCAATTTAAAAGTGTCGAATTTTTAGGTTTTCTGCAGTTTGTTGCAAAAAAAGAGTAGTGCAGTGATTCGTCATTAAAGTGATTAAATAAAAAAAACATTTTCGGTGGTTTTCGCTTTTATATTTAACAATACCTGCGTGCATGTTGCTTGGCTGCACGTCGGGTTATAAATCAAACGAGGAAAAGTCACATTTTTCGATGTACTCCGTGAAACAGAAGATCTGGAATTAGGAAAAAGCCATCGGACGCACAGGCATATGCATTAATTCACACACGTCGAAGGCAGACACTGCGCGACTGGAGTGAGGGTAACGCGGATTACTACTAGTGCCCCTCGTGGAGAGGGTCAATAAGGACACGATATTCGAGGAGTGTCACCCCCATGGTTAAAAAACTTCAGCTGTCTCTGTCGCACGCATATGACACGTGGTACATCTTCTACTTCGCCTTAAGGCCACGTGTCATACCGACCGAGGGGCCATGATTGCGAGAGATCTAGCTGATTTGCAGATTCCCAGTGTTCTTCGAGACGGCTGATATTTCGGAAAAAAGAAAAGAAACCAAAAGAAACTCTTCGTTTGTCCGAAAAGTGACCCGTCTAGGAGAAAACTTGGCCGTAGGATTTTCTCCTGGACGGATTAACATTTCGGGCAAACGAAGGGATAGGCGTATGTTTTTTTTTTCAGAGCGGAGTGTTTTTTTTCCGATATATCAGCCATCTTGAAGAACACTGGGAATCTGCAAATGAGCTGTCTCTCTTGCAATCATGGCCGCTCGATCGGTGTCACGCTGTGCCTTGAAGAAATCTTCGCGCGAAATATCTTCTCCAATTTCCCATTCTGGCTAGCGATGGAAAACCGATCGATTAATAAATCGATCCATCGATCGAGCCCGGCGCAATCTGTTCGCTGAAATTGACAAACTTCGACCAGTATTTTTCCATTCGCGAAAACTGGTGACGATCGATGGAGATTTTTTTTTCATGTAGATTCCTATCTCCAAATAGGTGCGGTTAGCAGAGAGATGGCGCCACTGTCCGTCGCCGCACACCCAAGCCGTCGATATCCGGAGAACGCCAAGTCGGTGACCGAGTACGCAGCTGATCGCGAAATCCACAGTAAAACAAATACAATTTTTTTTATTATCATAAATGGTAAATAAAACATTATATCGCGTTCATCGTCAAAGATTCACTCTAACAGAAAGTCGCTTTCGTGTAAACGATGTTTCAATATACTTCGTAGAATACGTGCCGTTCGAAGCAACGTTCTAGCTATTGCGTCAAAACGTTCAATTTACCCGTAATATCGAGATTATCGTAGATCTTCGAGTTTTTTTTTTGTCATCACGCAACTGTCAAGTGTGTAGACATACTTTGTGCGCAAGTTGCAACGATTCACGGAGCTATTTTCTCGTTTATGGTATCGTAATAATTGCATTAAAAGAATATAAAAACGAACGTTTACGCTGTCAGTAGTCGAGCGCATTGTGAAGCAAAACGCGCGCACCATGTGTAAGCATGGGGATTTCCATTTAGATATATTTATACGCTTACGCAGCCTTTCGATTGCAAAATATCGAAAATCATGATAATAATGATGAAACGAGATAATTCACCTGTATGAAATACATATACACATTTGTATCTGTATATTGCAGTTTTAACACGAATCACAGATGCCATACATTCTGGTACGTGGTAACCTCGCATCCTACAGTCACAGGTATCCCTGGAGAGTTCTTGTTTCTGGTTTAAAAGGTATCATATTCCCCCTTATCCCTTAATTATTACTTCTACACTTTCTTTTTTCGTACTGCAACGTCTAGTACGAGTCTGGCATTGTACAAAAAGAGTAAAAAAAAAAGCGAATGAAATAATCTTACTGTGTCGTTAATGTCACGTCCGGCTGGTTGTTAACGTTCTTGCTGGGTCGTGTGAACTTTTTACTCTACGTTGTCTCCTCTGTTCTATCGATCTGCTACGGATCTGTGTTTTTACGTGTATGTATCAACAGCTCTGTTTTTTCTCTGTTATACTTGCCGATTGTTTTGCATGGGCTTGGAAAGTTGACGCTTAATGACAAAGAAGAAGGGCGACGCTCGTTTCTTCGACAAACGAGACTGGCTTATTGTTTTTTTGCCACAAGCTTATCGCTAATTGTTACCTGGGAGAATTGTTGTAAATGCTTGAAAAAGGATATATTTTGTTTGACTAAAAACAGGTTGATTTTCAATATTTTCTCTGAGAAATAAAATAATGTATTTTTAGTATAATAATAAAACATTTGGATGGCCGGATACTTTTTTAAAATTTCAAAATTCACGTAAATGGCAAGCTGTAGAAAATGAAGTTTGATTTTCGACTAAAAAAACAACTTTAAGGCGGACAACCACTTTAGGAGACTGAAAATTTGATGATTTTTTGGATTTTTTTATTGTGAAAAAAAAAATGGAAATTTCTGCAACTCTGACAATAATTTATTTATATTTTCATACATCTCTGGTAATTTTTTCAAGTTATTTCATGCATTAATTAAGGTGTAATCCGTTGTGTCTCTGAGCGTGTCCTCATCGTCATTGTCGATTTGCGGGAATTGTGTAGCTTGCAATTCACATCTGAAATAGTCGAACAAATTTTTATACATTCTTGAGATGTTTTTTAAGAACATAGACCTAAATTTTGAAAAAAAAAATCGAGCATTAAATGTTGGAACGTGTTTGAAAAAAAAATTGAACGATTATTAGCATTTTTTTTCCCAGCATTTTGCAATAATAAATATATTTTAAACAATCTAATCTTTCCAACTTTAGGTTCATGTTTTAATAAATTATATTATGTAAACGTGTTCCAAATTTGAAGATGATCCATCAATTAGTTTTTGAGTTATGATTCCCGCAAATTGAAAAAATGTCGTTTCGAGAAAAACACGTTTAAAGTTAAAGTTTAAAGCGCTCGTGGATACCTGAGCGCGCTTGGGAGTTGAGCGGAGAGTCTTTATCATTTATATACATACCGTTCGCAGGAATCTGAACATCGTTCTGAAATTTTCAGGGTGTATTCTTAAGATATTTTGCTAACGATTTATGAAATAAAAAAAATTGACTTTTTTCAGCATCTGAAGTGGTTGCCTGCCTTAATCATTCGGTATAGATAAATGGATGGACATGAAAACAATCATCCGGTCAAATAGCAAGATGATAGTAAATGTTATAAATTATGCTCAGCCTCGATTTAAAGCATTTCGGACGAATAGATTTTAAGATTTTACTTACACCGTTTCATAAAATATAATTTCGAGAAAAATGCAAAAAAGGGTGTAAGGGTAACGGAGCGGTGCTCCTTTACCCTTACACCCTTTTTTGCATTTTTACACCCTTTAAAAGACCCTTTAAAAAGGCTCCAGCTTACTGCCAATGAATGTCACAGAACACTGATTTTTTTTCCCATATGCAGATATCACCAGTGAAAGTTTAACTTTGGAGTTTTCGTCAGTTCTACTTACATCCTTTTTTAGGCAACAGATATTGTAATATAAAAAATTGAACATAGTTTTTCAATAAACGTTCGCTGAGGTTGGTTTTCATTGTTAATTGATACATCAGCGAAAGGTACCATTGCTAAAATCGCAATTTGCCACAAGACTCCGTGCGAAAATGCCTAAATTTGAATATTTTGTTTGTTTCAATTGATTCAATGGAACTTGTTCAAACTTTGAAGACGACCTCTCACTGGATGCATCTATGTTGTCAAAAAATCATAATTATATCTAATATTTATCGATGAAACGCTCGACAGTCCTCAGAAATTCAAGTTGGCTGTTTTTTTTTCCATCGTGCTGAGAACTTGATGTAAGAATTGAGTTGCACGTATATGTTTGATGACAGGAGGAAACTCGAAATAATTAGAGCCCAGATAAATGAATAACGAAAAGATGAAGATGTTCTACTGACTATCGAGAGTCGCCCATCTTTGGATAAAATTTGAGATATTTGGAGAATGTTCTTGTCTGTTGAACTAATTAATCAGTGAGTTTCAATGTATTTGGGAGTAAGAAAAAAAAATTGTCTCCAATCGTTTTCATCGCAAATGTCGATTAATATCAGAGGGTATTTCGATTTTTAGCAACGGACATTGAGCAGTTGAGTCGTTTCGCATCGGGAGGATACTGCGATGAATCAACGATAGTTTATCTGCAGCATCCTTGCGTCATTTTGACAGCTCTCGAGGTACTTGGATACAAGGTCGTGGCCTCCTCGAGCACGAGCGTCAAGCAAGATTACAACGAGTACATGTGGACTATGAGAAAAGATTTTGCAGAGCCTGAACCTGATCCCGCACCTGTCCACAAAGAAGGTACGTGTCTCAGGATTGTTCCATTTTTTCGGGCACGAATACACACTGAGGTTGGACGAATATGTAAAATCAATGTGCGACATTGATATCTAAATTATACCCTCTACATTAATATCTAAACAAACTCAAACAACATTAAGATTTTTCATTCATCGAACAAAGAATAATTGATACTCGTAATAGCTATACTCCATCACAAGTATTCAAGTATTTGATCAATACTCATAAATACTTAGTCTTATTAAACAAGCCTAAATAAACAATAAATAGGCTAAATAATAATAAAATATTATAAATATTATAATATATAATATATAATATTATAATACTTATAATTATTTTGTAAAAAATTCGTCGTTATTATTTTCCCGACGGGTCTGCATAAGTTTGGGGTCCAAAACAACGAGATTTAAAATGTTTTTTGAAAAGAGTATAAGGACGTGGAGGTTTGAGAAAAATAAAAAATAAAAGATTTGCAAAGGGCAAGTGTTCTGATTGGTCCATTCGTCCTTAAACCTCAGTTAACTCGGTTAACCGGGACTTATGGAACCGGGCCTTAACGTACGTTTTCGAACAACATTTTCCTACACCTATTTAGAAAAATACGCATTTTTTAACAGTCGATGATTACATAAAATGTTTTCATTACATTGTATCATTATTTTCTATGATTTTTTGCTCGCTTAATTAACACGAGTTGGCAACGTCGTAAATAGTAGGATATGCTCAGATTGGCAGAAGTGCCGCGAAAGTTAAAGGCCTAGAGTGTATTCCGATATACACTGAGAATACTGTGAGGTATGACGTCAACTCAGTGTACCATAGCGCAGTACCGTTTTTAATTCATACACCGATGGATACTTTTAAACGGAACACGTTCCAGTATACTGGCGTGTTCGGGTACTGGCAGTGTCTTATCTTCCAGAAGACGGGCACTTTAACAGAGGACTGGAAGCCTATAACGGAACGCATCAGCAGGAGTACTGCCACCATGATCAGTACTGGCAGTGTATATCGGAACACACTCTTAAGCTAGAACTATACTGGGCCAACGTGGGCTACGTACGCCGGTCTGGACACGTCGGAGCCCATATATTTCATTAGGTGTAAAGTTCATTAAGTGTTGGTCGAAATAGGCAGATAAAAAATATCACACACTAAGCTTGGACATCTGTCAGCATAACGACAGCACCACATTAGTGAATTTGTGTTTGCATCATGAATGTATTCTCGATCCAAGATATCAGTTTTCGAGCCTAATCTTCGTCATTTGCGGAAATTTTGATTTTCTGCTTCCATTTGAAGAAAACTGCAGCTGAGGTGCATCGAATGCTCTCAAGTATTTATGGTGAGTCTGTTCTTAGTGAAAGAACATATCGTGAGTGGTTTCAAGGCTGCAAGAGTGGAATTTTTTACGTCGAGGGTCGGCATGACGGTGGAAGAGAGAACGTTTTCGAAGATTCCGAACTCAAGGCATTACTTGATAAAGACTCGTGCCAAACGTAAGAAGAATTGACAGAATCATTGGGAGTGATTAAACAAGCCATTTTGAGGCTTTGAGTGACTCAAAGCCTCAAATTTTGGAGAAAAAAAAAACGGCGGAAGCAAAGTTGTACGCCTAATATGTGGCGAAGAGTTGTGTAGAGCCACATTGGATCCACGGGACGCCGACCCAGCGATCCCAGATTTTCGTCGGATGGTGGAGTGGGTAACCCACGCGTCGGACGGCGTGTGCATAGTGTCGCTCTGTTCTCAGACGTCGAACGCGTCATTTCACGAGCGCCGACTGACGAGTTTAGTTGCCGAGTGCGAACTTAGTTAGACCATAGGTAGACAGGTCTACTTGGCGTAAACAAATTGCTAATCTTTCCTTCGTACTAAAAAAAATACAAGTAAAATTTACAATTAAAAAAAAACCCTTTTTAACATAAGGAGATATTTTAACTGCTTACGTTCATCGCTGAATGGCAGTTTTACGCACGGAATAGTGTAAACATTTTTTTTTATGTTTTGAAAAACTGTCAAATCACTCAGTACATTATGACAAAATCGTCATCAGTGTCATAATGTTAAATGCTCTATGTTAAAAAGTGTTTCTTCTATTGTAAATTTTATAGAAACGGTGTAGACGATGGATTTGAAATTTGGAGGGTACATTTAGTATATGACAGAGAATATACTGTATAAATTTGAATCAAATGCTACCATTTCGTTAAGTGTACCGAAACTCCTTAAGGACACAGGGTTCACACGTCCGGTCGGTAAAAATCCTACTGCCAAGTTTTCGCCTAGACGTATCAAATTTAGGGCAAACGAAAAGAAAGACGTTATGCTTCGTTCAACAGAATAGAACGTATTTCTATTTTTTTTTTTCAATATATCAACCATCTAGGAGAACACTGGTAATCTGCAAATGAGCTATCTCTTTCGCACTCACGGCCGCTCGGCCGGTGTGACACTGCGCCTCATAATATAGTCGCACTCGTATATTGTCCTTTACGCGAAGCAGAAGTTGCGGAGCTCCAGCACCAGTGGTAGAAGTGGCGCTGCTGCCCGAGTGCGCGCGTTCATTACCTGCGCCATTTTAGTGTTTTCAAGAAATCCATCCGTGTGTCGCCGCGTACACAAACTCAATTATACCGCAAAAAAAAAAGAAAACAAAAAGTTTGTTTCTCTCGCGATCGGCCGTTCGATTACGGGCGAGGAATCAAAAATTCACGAATTCAAGGCTCTCGAATTCCGTCCACCACGCGATTTCCATCCGTTGAATTCCGATTGGGCGTTCGGACGCAGTGCGACGCCCGAATTTCTCAACCTAGCAGTGTTAAGTTCGAGGTTATGTTCGACCGCTCGTAAACCATTTGCTCTCGCAAGCTACAAAAAGCGGGTGTCTCCTCGCTCGAGATCGTTCGCGAGGATAAAGAGAAACCAACGCGACGAAGTGACGTGAGCACAAGATCGAAACAAATCGCCACGTATATTCGTTTAAGAAGAACAGAATTTCGTCGTCGACGAAAATTTCGACGATATGACGAAGAAGCCAGGACCAGTTTGGACGTATTACAATAAAAAGGTGGACGGTACGCAGACCATTGCTTTCTGTAAATATTGCAATCAGTCGTACATACAGAACGCTACGCGCATGGAGAAACACTTGGTTCGATGCGAAAAGTGTCCCGAGTCCGTCAAGGAAACATTCTCCAAGCACAGGAAAGATCCTGCCAATGGTAGAGCAAGAAAATCCAACACTTGGATAGACCAAAAGGTCATCAACGCCAGTGACATTACCAACGAATGGGATGAAGCTTACGAGGCGGCAAATGTTAACTTCGAAATTACCGAGGACATAGATATGGCCTTGGAGACCGAGGTACCCGCTCATAACGTGACCGACGGCGTGTCCTCGCCCAACGTCCAGTGGGAACCGGTCAATATTAAATGTAGAAAATCTCCGTCTCCCAGTGTATCAGGTGCGTTTTTTTTTCCGATTCGCATTTTACAGTTCGTGTTATAAAGCAAAGAAACATCCTTACTATTCTTCGGATCTGAAATGGTTGCTTTGGTGGATAGAGCGTAGTCAAATTTTGCATATAACAAAACATTGAGAGTAGAGTGCGGCGCACAATCTGTGCGCACGCACAAACATCTATTTTTTTATAAAGATAATTTCTGGACGTTTCAAAACATTTAGATGTAACTTGTTTTGCATTATTATTATTCTAATATAACTATAATAATACAAGTAGACGTGATTGTTATTAGTATAGTAGAATAGTTCTTTATTCTTAAGTACAAGTGGTGGAAATTTTCTTCTTCCTTTCTACAGTACCGGCATGTAGTATTTCTGTATCCCTTTTTACCTCTTTCCTATATTTTTGCATCTTAACCCGGCCCATGTTTCTTTAGTTCTTTCCTCTATGCCCTTCTCTTCCTGGTACTCTTCCATTTCTACACGTTGCTTTCAATTTTTGTACTCCCTACAATACATAGAATTCTCAATTTTGTTCCAGTCTTGTATTTCCTGGTCTGTTTTTATTTGTATAGCTCTTTGAGAATAGTACGATATCCAAGGTGCCAAGTTTTGACCGTTGATTCTTGATATTTGAACCAAAATAATGAGAATTTCAAGAATAACAAATTTGCTGTTCCGGCTTCCTTAAGGAATTATGAGCGCTTTTAGCGGTAATTGGAAATATACCAGAATTCAACGATTGCTGTTGGCTCATGGGTACAATATCTTTATTTTATCAAAAATAATGGAAATTGACCGTGCGAGCTTCAAAAAGTATTTGTTTAGAATTGCCTCAAGCGCAAAAAGTTATTCTCTTATTTGGCCGGGACCCATGAAGTTATACTTTAATATAGTATACCATTTTTTCCGAGCTTCTTTATTAGAAAGATGTTATGTATGTGGAAGGTGTATCGCACGTGAAAGGTGTTTGGGAGGCGGAGCCCCCCCAAGGACACTAAACGTAGTATTTATATGATTTTCAACATAAATTCCGCAAGTATAATGCTTTATTTATTTATATTCTTTGTTTATTTACAACAATAAGAATTGTTTCATATAATTACTACACCAAATTTCTAAACGATACATTTTACATAAACTTGGAGCCTTACAAGTCCGAAGAGGGATGAACCATATACTTTTAATTGCTCTTTGTAAACATAGCGATTAAAAGTACTACTTTACTCTCTGTCTAGTCGCACCTATAAGCGAGGAAAACATGGCAGTTGTATTTAAAATACATTTTTGGCTTCTGAGACACTGTTGAAACTATATATTTCCAAGTTACCTTGCCTGATGTTCCTTGAAATGTTCAAATTCGAAAAAATCGTTATTTTCGATAACTCAACGAAAAATTCTAATTTTAACGCAAAATAAGTGAAATATCAATTTTTACCACTCTTCATATTTTGTTTATTTTGACTCGATAACCCTAAATTCACCGTCAAATCTTGGCGTCTCGGATATCGTAATCTTGCCAGCTCTTTCAATTATTGTTCTTACTCCCTCTATATGGTCGTCTCTTATCCTCCTTGCCATATTGCTTCCACTCCTATCTCCTTTCCAGTTCCCATTCGGATTGGGTTGCATTTAATGTCGCTCTAGCTTCTTCTTTCAAACACTTTTTCGGCTACCTATCTTCCAGTATTTTCATTATCTTACATACGTAGTTTGTTGCTATTGACCATGTTTCTATTACTATGCCCCTTATTCCCACCTCCATTCCCCATATGTAACTAGGCGTATTGTCATTTACACTCAATGCCATTTTGTGTTATTGTCATTATAATAACATAGTAATAATTAAGCCTGCTTGTACTTTTTGTACGAGGACCTTTCGCTAACTTATCGTAGGAAAATAGAGAAGGTGAAGAAAAAAAAAAAACGTAGCTTTTGAAATGTGCAGAATCTCAAGAACGCGCGAGTGCTCCGCAAGAGCGACCCAGCGTTTCGCACCCGCGAAAGCCCACCCTGACCCGCAGAATATCACAGTGGCCGGGATTTTCGCCGAGAGCCCCGGGTCACTCGCCCCTCCAGAGCAAAATACTGCAGGAACAACTGTTGGAGCGACGGATTTGGCGGCGGGTCGCGGAGCTCGAGTTGCGCAAGAAAAATCTCGAATTGGAGAGATTACAGTGGGAGTACGAGAGGGACAAGATGCAAAGCGAGTTAAAGTTTGGCCACGAGGGGCGTATGATGGAGCTTCGCGAAGAGCGCGAGAAGCAAATTTTGGAGCGCGAAATGGCTGACGGTTGAACCCTCCTGATTATTATGGGGGGTTTCTTTTTTCTCGATTATTCGTAATTCCTTGCCGAAAGGATTTTTAGCACACAATTCTTTTCGTTTCTTATAACGAATTCTTATTCGTTTTTTATAACGAATAAGAAGTTTTATTGGAAAAATTATTGTATTGCAATTGTATAGTTTTACTCTACAATGAGATTTTTTTATTGTCGTTAGTGATATAACAACAACAACAACAAAAAACAAGATAATGAATTAAAAGAACACACGTACAGTTATTCTGTAGCAAGTATCTAATACGTCGAAAGATTAACGAAATTGTATTATTTCGCAAACAAATATATTGTAAATCAAGGAAATTAACGTATGTTCAGTGTGACGCATTATTCATCCATTTTGCCCATTAAGTAATATGGTCACGATCTTGGCGTCGAAAAAGTACGTCCGAAATTTCTCGCAATTGCCTTGCCTCTCTTGACAATCGAATTTATGCTCACGTATTCCTTTTTTATTATTCTAGAACTGAAAGAAAACGAAGTCTGAAAGAGAGAGAGAAAGAGAAAAGCGGACAGATTGCTTTATTTTGAAAGAGTACGACCGCTGGGTCTCGCGGAACCATGACGGAAAAACTAGTTAACATTATCGGAAACGAGAATTTCTATTACGTCGCCGTGAAGGGCTCACCCTTCGCAACTGACTGTTCCGTCTTCGGATTGACCAACGACGAAGTTTTGGCCCTCACCAAAAGATTTCCAAACTCTGGAACCAACGTCGTCAATGGCGTCCTCATCAAAGGTTTTTAAGAACATGAAAAATAAGAGTGTATCTGCACGTAGATTTTTTGTGGTGGTCGCACGTAACGGAAAGAATCACAATGTGCTGGCTAAAAGTGGGCTGCATTTCATAATTTGTGATTTTACTATACTGAATGAAGAATACAGAAAGATATAAAATAGGATTGAGAAAGAAGTTCTTTTTTTTTCGTTAATACTAGAAATTATAACAGTGGCTATTTCTTTTACATTTCCATCGTTCCTTTTGCTAGCACATGCAATATCGGCCAAATACTTACGCGCACTTTTCGCGATTTTTTTTGTCCCAACAAAGTCGTAAAAATTAAATTTCTAAAATACATATATTTCTTTTCAATTTTAAACTGCATAATAAATTTGCGAAAAAAATCGGCAAAATATTTTTTCAACAGCAAATTGGCAGTAAATCTCGGTTCTTTCGAGTCCCTCTTAGAGAAAATTTTTATGACCATTTTCCAAAAAAATCGATTTCGAGAAATGTTCGAGTAATACTATCTCGAACATTCGTCTGCGCCTTTTTTAGCCAAGAATTCTAGCTTTTCGATTTGAAAATTCGAAAAGTGTATCCATACTTTTAACCGTTGGTGCAATTCTTTGAATACGCTAATAAAGCGGATGCTAAAAGGATGAAGGGAGACAAAGAGAAATTAGAGTGTCGTTGAGTTGAGGATAAAGCGATGATTGAATACTTTGCTTTTAGGACCGCCGATCGCAATTATAAACACACTGGCAGAGCTTGGCTATCGAATCGTGAGCAGCACCGGCGAAGCTGAGATACTCTGGACCCTCCAGCGAGAGATTTGAAGCGAACGCAATGATGCCCTTCGTCTTCGAATAATGCGCCTATCGTCAAAATGATTAGAGAAAAAAAAAATTATTCGGACTTTGGTCCCCACGTTATAAAATGATACTTTTATCGGTAAATATTCGGAAGTGTCACTCCTGTCAGAATCGAGGTGATTTTTTTTTGTGTGGTTTCTTACAGTTAAAAAACATAATATTTAATATTATTATGGCAGCGCATCAACAAAAACAATTACCAAGAGGGTAATTCTATACTTTAGCATCGAGGACACGAATCGTGGAATCGTGGGATGCGTAGAACACTGAGTTGGGCGGAGAGCACCTCGGATGGGTGCGTAGAATCGCGGGGTGCGTAGAACACAGGGGTGGGCGCAGGGCACCTCGGATGGGTGTGTGGAATCGCAGGTTGTGTAGAACCCTGGGGTGGGCGGAGGGCACCTCGGATGGGTACGTAGAATCGTGGGGTGCGTAGAACGACATTGTTTTTGTTGATGCGCTGCCATAATAGTATTAAATATGATGTTTTTTAACTGTAAGAAACCACACAAAAAAAATCAGCTCGATTCTGACAGGAGTGACACTTCCGAATATTTACCCTTTTATCGCACCTCTCATCAATTATCGAGCAATCTCCGAGACTCTATTTTTTCCAAATATCCGACTAACGAATTCGCGGTTTTTTTGTTGTTGCATTTTTCTCTTCAATTCGCGCTCGACAAAGATTCTTTTTTTTTCTTCCAAATACCCTTCGTAACATTGCATAGAAAGTTCTTCCATTGAAAATATTGTTGCATTGTTGTTTGAGTCGACGATCGTTCGACTATAAAAACCTCACGGGGACCAATTGCGCTCGATTGCAAAAGAAAGTCTTGCACTGCTTTTTAGGGCGAGCAATCGTCGAAGAAACCACCGCTTCGCGAGCAGTAGATTGAAAAGTGAAAAATCCTATTTTTCGTAGAGCTATACACGAGTGTCGTAATTTAAAATGGCAAGCAAAGTACTTAGTTACCAGAATGTAGCGTCGTTGGCTTTGGTGTTTGCGGCGAATACTCTCACTGTTGTTATCGTTACTGTCGGATAACTCGTTCCGTTATTGTGCACAGTCGCGTATATTGGCTACCAGTAAAAGCATCTTACTTCCAACAATTCGAATGCTACGTTCCATTATCATGTATTATTGTACCATAGAGATATATTGTATACAACGTTGAAATAATGCAAATATTTTCTGTGATGGCACGTGTGCCACGAGGCGAATCAAATTTTTACGAGACAAACAAGGCACGGCGACAATTTTCCACAGTGTTGAGCGTATAGCGATGCACAGAAAGAAAATGATTTTATCGACGTGTGTGGCGTTATTGTGAAGTATTGTGGGTCTAAAGAAGACCGGAGATGTAAAGTCAATCATGTTACACGCATTGCGTGTATCGTTGAGCCTTCGTTGACACAGGGCCAAATTCATCCAGCGTCTAAATGATGAAACTTTTTGCAATTTACCGATTTTTCACATAATCGCTCTGCTTACGAATTTTACAATATGCAGTGTCCATAGATTTTTTTTTTATCTGATGAATAAGTTTGATATTCCATTACGGCTTAAAAATCAATTTGGCTCGGTCAATTTTATTCAGCGTGATAAACGCGGAATTTTTTTGAGATCCGTGATAACGAGGTGTTAAACGGCCGCGCAATCGATTCGTATGAACGTGTGTTTGCACTGTGTTATTAAAATGAGACGAGAAGGAGAAAAAAAAATGTAAATCGCACCCACAACACCGTGACGAATGTAATAATAGTCGTTTTTTTTTTTGTTGCATATTCTAATACACGTGTAATTGTCCAATAAATATACATATATGATTGATTGTAATGCGTGTATATTCAACGCCTGGTACGAAATTGGTGCGAATCTCTTCGATTTCGCGGCGCACTTCCGGTCGCCATGAATCGAGAAATTTCCGCACGAAACAAAATATCCGTTTCCTTTTTCAGTTTCCCACGATTGTTTCGTGCTGGGCGATGGAAAAATTTGATTCCTAGCTTTGAATTCAAGTGTCAATGATGCGTGGCTTGTAAATGTCACGCGAAATTTCAACAACGAGCCGATTTTATTTCCATTAATCTTGCTCTATTTCGTTTGTTTTGCGAAATCCCGAATGAAATATTTGAGAATGTGTTTGGACCACGGTCTTACATACACTACCGCTCAAAAGTTCGGATACACCATTTGATATTTCTGGCCGCACTAAAAGTTAGATAGCTCCGTCAAAAGAAAAGATAACCAAATTTATCGAACGGCGTTTTGAAGGAAACAAATTCAGCTTTGTTTTTCTTTTTTGAAATATTTTTTATGATATTTTTTCGACCCGGTACGCACTCTTGTACGTGACCGTTTTTTTTTGGCTATTTTTCAATCGTTGAGAATTGGGCGCATAACTTATGGAAATTTTTTTTTGTCATTTTTATCCATCATAAACTTGAAAGGGGTAGCAGAAGCTCTATTTTTTATTTTAGTATTTTAGAAAGTTTCGTAAAATTTTCGTACGTATTTTAGAGTTTCGTACAATTTTTTTTCGCAAAGTTATTTTCTTTTTCAGCCAAAAAAGACAAATTTTCGAAAATGCAGCGTAACTCAAGAACTATAGGGTTTAAGAGGAAATGTCAACGATGTAAAAAGTTGCATAAGTTTACACTGGATTGCCTGGAATTTTGTCAGAATTTTCGTTTGAGATTTTTTTTTACAATTTTCTCTCGAAACTCTAATGGGTAGGATGGCTCAACTTTCAAAGTATGGCATTTATGACAAAATATCAAAAAGAGAAACTTTTTTAATTTTCGATTTTCAATTCGCTTGAATTTTTTCAGAATTTTTTTGACATTTTTTCGAAATTTCTTTGGCTGAAACTCGGAGAATCATCCAAACAATTGATTCTCCGAGTTTCGGCCAAAGAAATTTGGAAACAAATTTCAAAAAAACATCTGAAAAGATTCAAGCGAATTTAAAATCGAACATTAAAAAAATTTTGCCTCCTGATATTTTGTCCTAAACGCCATAATTTTCGCGTTAAGTCATCCTACACATCAGAGTTTCGAGCGAAAATAGTTTAAAAAAGATAAAAAAAATTCCAGGCGATCCAGAATGAACTTACGCAACTTTTTACATCTCTGACATTTCCTCTTAAACCCTGTAGTTCTTGAGTTACGTTGCATTTTCCAAAATTTGTCTTTTTTAGCCAAAAAAGAAATAACTTTGCGAAAAAAAAATCGTACGAAAGTTTCTAAAAAACGAAAATGGAGCTTCTGCTACCCCTTTCAAGTGTATCACGGATAAAAATGACAAAAAAAAATTCTATAAGTTATACGCCCAATTCTCGATGGTCGAAAAATAGCCGAGAAACGGTCCCTTACAAAGGTGTGTACCGGGTCGAAAAAAAATTATAAGTATTTTAAAAAAGCAAAACGAAGCTGAATTTCTTCCCTTCAAAACGCAGTTCGTTAAATTTGGTTATCTTTTTTTTTGCCGGAGCTATCTAACTCTTATTGCGGCAAAGAATATCGACTGGTGTATCCAAACTTTTGAGCAGTAGTATACATGTCAGAAAACTACCTCGAATTCAAGTGGTGGGGGTAGGTTGCTTTTTGTAGACATTTTTAAAGATTATAGTGACCGCTAGAGTCGCTGCGGTCGGGTTAGCCGCATAGACACGGGGCGGCGGGGATCTCCATCCGATGACAGCCACATTTTGTCGCTGTCATCGGGTTCGCAGATGAACATAACTTGAGCACCCGAGAAATTGGAGCGAGCTGTAGAAAAAACTCGTGTGTTTGTGCATTTTAGAAGCTGAGAGACCTACAAAAATGATGTTGAATTAATTAAAAAAAAAAAAACATAAAACATGCTCGTTTGTATTCGTACGTGCGTTTAGCTAAAAAGCTACAAAAACTCACTGTACAGGTGTACAAGTATGATTAAATATCTAATCAAATGAGTTTTCTTTTTGTTTGTGCTGACCTTGAATTTACAATCTGGAATATTCGAGAAAACACGATAAAATAAAAGAGATATAAAAAAGCTAGTTTTTATTCAAAGTATTAAGAATCATAATGGCCCATTCCCAAGCTTCGTGAAAGTATTCACAAAAAAAAGGCCTGGGCATTTGAACTTTCAGTATTGAGACTACGAAGCGGACATAAAAACAAACTCGTCAAACCGTAGGTAAAAAATTTTTATCTTTTAAGGTTTCCGTTTCGATTGCGCTTAATGACATATTTTTCCGCGTATATTCATTCCGGAACGCTTTTTGCTACGTGCTATAAATTCGCAATCATAATAAATAGGTATGTATAAATACGGAGGTGGCATCGCGGCGGAAGTTCAGGGGTGGGACTGAGACACCCCCCCCCCCCCCCCCCCCCGCAACCGCCGTCCCTCGCCTTTGCGGGTAACCCGACCGCAGCGACTTCAGCGGCCACTCTAATATTCAAAAATGTCTACAAAAAGCGACCTACCCCCACCACTGGAGTTTTTACACCTGTATGTAAGACCGTGGTTTGAACATCTGAGGGTATCGAGATCATTAGACCAATTGAGTGATTAAAAAAAAATGTTCGATTTTTTTTAGAATAACACGTTTACACTGACATCAAAGTGATATTCACACGGAGAGAATTAAAAAGTAATTTTTGTCGTGAATTTCACGGTAAAAATTACCGTGATATATTTCAATGTGGTGACAAGTGAGAAAAGCATAAAAATTCGTATGCGACAAGTTTTTTTTAACTCACGTTAGAGAAAATTTCAAATACGTAGCTAAAATTTTACTATACAAGAAGGGTAGCGCGCACGATAATTTTTACCGAGAGCACAATACATTTTCCTATAACACTCATTATATTTTATAATAAATCTTAAAATAACTGTTATAAAGACGATACTTTTTTATAGACATTTTTGAAAGGCATAAAATAATAAAATGCACAGTAAAATTTCGCTGATATTATATATTTTTTAAATTTAAGTTTTGCATATTTTGTTACACATCAAAATTTACTAGAAAATCTGGTAAAATTTTCTATCTGAAGAAGAAATTTTATTTTATTTTCGTGAAAATCTGGCTTTTACTCAGTAATAATACGCGAAGTTTCAGGGTTGTCATCTGGTTACCGTTACTGCACGGTAATTTTTAACATTTAATTCTCTCCGTGCACAGCAAAAATAAGTGGACGATGATTTCGGGTTGACACGTCGGTGCTGCATCGAACCACAGATTTCGACGTTTTATGTCTTGTGGCATATTCAGAAATACCTATTGGGGGCACTTTTCGTCGTATTTATACAAAAAGGAACGAAACAAGGCTTATACGATTTTGTCGTTGCCATCGTTGACAGAATACTCGTATCACACGAGTAGCTCGTATACTGGCGTTCGAGCGGTGACGTCACACAGCGCTCGGGTAGCTTCGGATGCTCTCGGCGCGTTTTTGCCGAGCCGAACAGATCAACAAATTCAAAGTGCTATATCATTGTTAATTGTTTAATAAAATAAATAAAAATACTTTGCTTTAAGAACCGCACATGATCTTTACAATGAAAAAAAAAAATCATTTAGTGACCCAATTGCTCCATACGAATCGATCTTCCTCCTGGCAAACGTAGAAACACGAGAGATCATTCGGAAAAGCGCGAAGATTACTTAGCCAAAGCTGTGTACGAAAAATGTGTATAGTCAGTTCCAGGTGATGAATAATGGAGCGTACGAGGGAAATGGCGGATCGTGACAAAGCCGGAAGTCACAGGACGTGTTGCGAAGCGAGCTCGAACGACACGGTTGGCGTCCGTCAAACACTGTCGGAATTGGATTTCGAAAGAGGCATCTGGTACGCCGGTATGCTCACGCGAGAAACAAAATTATTATTATAATTATTATTTTCATTCCTACGTTCGCGATGTTGACAGGAATTTGTTATTCTGCCGACAGCCCAGACCAACGATATCGACAGGGTCGAGGATTTATTGAGAAAAGGAGTGTCTTCGAATGTTGAAGATGGCGCCGGTTACACGGCGCTTCATTACGCGTCGCGCGCCGGACACATGGAAGTGTGCAAGGTGTTGATGAGGAACGGTGCGCACGTGAACGCCGTCACGCGCTGTGGCAACGCGACCGCACTTCACAGATCGTCGATGCGTGGCGCTAGTCCCGTCGTCGAGTATCTTTTGAGCTGCGGCAGCGATCCAAACATTCGCGATTTCGACGGTTACACCGCTCTTCATCGCGCCATTATCGTCAACTCCACGGCCGTTTGTCGACTCTTGATTCATCTCACTGATCTCACCATATGCGACAACAAATCCCGCACGCCCCTTCAATTGGCCCGCGATCTTGACAATCGTGATGTAATACGTTTGTTCGAACAATACGAAGAAAAAAAATTGAATCGCTGAAGAATTTTGATAACCGACATGTTTCACACGCGCAGTTTATAAATTCCAATAAAACGATTACACGGACACTTATGCGATTCGAAGAACAGCCCGTTTTAGCATATTTATTAATTACCGGTTTTACGTACTTCCGGCCGGAAATCAGCGTTTTCGAGGGAATTTTTTTTTTAATAAGATAAAGCGTTAAAACCCCGAAAAATAGCAATCTTACATTATTCATGATACTGCGACTACAAGCATTTTTTTCTTTTTTTCTTTTTAAAGATAAATTATGAATTTCTCTCGCGAACGTTATTCAGACCTTTGCCGAAAACATACGTTGATGTATGGCGGTTGTTTGATCTGAAAATTACGAGAAAATTCTTGTAAAGTATTGGCATAGTTAGAGTCCGTCGAGCCAAATTTTTTCATTTCGAGAAAACAAAACAAGTTATCACATTTTGACGAAGTTTTAAGAAGCCAAAACACTTTTTTTTCGTATCGTTTACAACACATGGTTCAAGTTAAAAATAATAAAGATTGCTCGACACGCTATAGAGAACTTAGTTTCGAGAAACACTCGTTTAACGGGTTGGCATAAACTTGAGGCCCGGAATACCGGTTCATTTTCAATGTTTTTCCGATTACAGTATTGGGATGACGCAGGCGACATTTTACACACAATTAATACACAATCTTGTCAATTTTGAGGTAAAAAAAAATTTATTGAAGAGTATTGAAAAACAGCGAGTTGTTATTATTCAAAGAAGGTGCCGCGGTTCATGTATCGGTATAGCTGGTTCTGCCAACTTAGTTTATCTCAAATGAAAAATACACTTTTGACGTAATAACAAAACTTTCTTATGGCCCGATACTTTTTGGAAATTTCGGAAATCACGAAAATTGCAGCTGTAGAAAAAAAGTTCGATTTTCGAGAAAAAAAAATGAATGGTTGGAACGGAAATTGAGACCCTAGGCTTAAGGTATTACTGGATGGATATTAAAAAATCGTCAAAACTCTTGAAAATTTGAGGAATGATAGTTCTTGATGGAATAATAATACATGAATTATTTTAGAATTTTTCACTAAATTATTTAGTAGTTATAAACATATTAGTTTAACACGATCACTTATGGGAAAACAGCTTCTGCAGACGTTGATGGTTGCAAGACGAATGGAACTAAATCGCCGTAAATTCTGCAAATATTATATCTTCAAGATTTAGAATTTAGAGTTAATTAATAAATTAACACTTAGAAATTAACATTTCTAAGTGTTAATTTATTATTAAAGTAGCTATTTGTAAGGCATTTACGGCACAATCTAGACTTGTAAATCCACGATTCGCCCATTTTGAACAAACTTTTTGTCGGACGGTCCATCCAGTAATACCTCGAGACTACCCAATGAAAAATCGTATTTTCGAAATATTAAACGGATGTAGTGTCCTTATAGTTCAGCGCGTAAGTTATTGCGATATTTATCGGTAATAACCCCGACCTGAAGTCCAAATACTTCGGATCTTACTTACAAATTTTACACATGTTTTTGCCAACTGTTGTCGTATGTAGCAAAAAAAATAGATTCGTTCAAACTTCTATGCCAAATTGGCCCCTTAAGCAGTTTTTTTTCTTATTTCTTCCTCAAAACTCAAAATTTTACTGTGACCGCAATTATTCCACTCAAAAGTATTCGCTGAATGCTATTTTTGTTGACTATTTCACATTTTTAAACCAGAAGCTTACAAAAATACTGGGCCGCGGGAGGGGGGGGGGGGGGGGGGGGGGAGATATACAACGATTTCGAATGTTCAATGTGTCTCGGCGTGGAAAACGCGCGAACGGTGAATTGTACGAAAAATGTTGTTAGTCAGCACGGGAAACGCTATTGGTATTGAATAATTTAGCGAGGCCGCGATGTATCGCCGCGACCGAGAATAGCCCGAAATTCACGATTACTTTATTGTTACCCGCGCAACAATATCGATACCCTAATCGATTTGTATTTCGGAAACAATAGAAGCGAGAGACACGCGATTGTCCCGTCAATTATCCATCGTTTCGATTAGACGTTATCCTACAGAAATAACGCCGGAAGCGATAAGACACGTGAAAATTGCGAATAAACGATTTAATAATCAACGACATGCCCGTAAGTACAATAATTAAATTTGTCGACGTGCGTAATAGCCGTCGCGATGGATTTTGAATGTATTTTTGTCGTATAGCCTCCAAACGGCAATAACTATCGATGTATACCGTCGATTAGATTCGAATTACGAAACTCCACGAATCATGCCTTTTTTTTTCTTAGTAATGCCTTTAGATTAGAAAAATCGTATTCACGTTACTATTTCCTCATCCGCATCATTTTACGCAATTAAAAAAAAAAAATATGGCCGCCCTGCTACGAGTACAGCAGTGATCATTAAAAGTTATTAATTACGTACACGCGCACACGAATCGTTAATTGGGTCATTCGTCGAGTCTCATTCGTCAGCAGTGCCATCTAGAATCGAGACTCTTTCCGAAACAAAACAAAAGGCCCATATGTCAAAGGCAAAACGAAAAAAAAAAATGTTCGTTGTGTACGAGCGTACATTTCGTGTTTCAGGGACGAGCGTATACGCTACCACGTGCGCAACGATATTGTGTAACGTAATAGTTCTCTCACTCTGTGATTGTCAGTGCGCCGTTACTCAAGCCTATCTCTCCCTCTCTCTCTCGTCGAATAGTTTATGCATCACCTATATACGGAAGGTACATGTGGGCATTGGGCTTACGCGGTATCGTAATATTGAATACTGTAACATCGAGGTAAGACCAAGTGGGTCTTTTGTGAGAGGGTTAGGGAGGTGGGGGGGTTCGGAAGAAAATCCTTCAAAGCATTTACGCAGAGTCAATACGGTATCGTGCTTAACCTACATTCGAAAAGTGTCAACACGAGGGGAGCAGAAAATAATCGGTTTCTCGTTTAAAGAAAAAAAGAGAAAAAAAAAACGAAAAAAGAAGGGAAAAAACGGAGCCAAAGTGGCAAAAGCCAAGTCCACGAGGTAGGAGCAAGAGACACACGGGTCGTGTACTCGTGCACTTGATATTGAATCGTTTGCGTTTAGCGGCGCTACAGCTCTCGTTTATTCTCGGCAATGTTCGGGCAAAGAGCTTTCGTGTAGAATCGGTTATAGTTCGTTCCTCCCTCTCTCTCTCGCTCTCTACACACCGTTCGCTTTTTTTTTTTTTTTTCTTTATTTTCTCGCGAGTCCGGGATATTCGGTGAGAGAGCGCTGTACGGAAGACGGAACGGCTTCACGTAGCGTATCCCCTCGCGACCCCGCGACGGTTTCTCACCGCGGTGTGGACAAGCGGTGGCGCTCGCGAGACGTACCGGTGTCGCCCCCTGTCGGGGCTTTTGCCTTTGCCGTGCTCGCTTTTTCGTGTTGCGTTCTTCTCCCGTCGAATCAGTTGTTTCACGTTGCAACGCGAGTGCCTGTGTTTTTTTACCCGTTCGCGCACCCGCGTTTCGCGTTAGCTCCTCTACACGCCTCGATTAAAATTGCTGCTTCGAAAAGAACAAAAGAACGTAACGAAGAGTCTCGGGACAATCTCGCTGGGCGAGACGAACGCTGCGGTGAACAACGAAAGAGAAGAGACTACTCCGAACGAGGTGCGGAAAGCACGTTATTTTTCCAGATCATAACTCGGCGACGTGTCTGTGTGTCGTGTGTGTACGTGAGTTGCGGTGTCGTTGCGACGGCGAGCGTTCGCTCTCGGTATATACCCGTTTTGTGTGTATATGTATACATATATATATATATATATATGCGCACGAATACGCGTTGCACACATACGTATAACGAGGCGTGGAGGGGATAAAGGGAGAGAGAGCAGAGAGAAAGAAGAAACGACCCGAGAGTTTTGGGACGAGGTCGTGGTACGTGTGCGCGCCGGAGGTACGAGTGTGTGACAATACCCCCGCGCGAAGCGGTGTACAATCGTGCAGTGACGTCACGCGGCTAATCAAGTGCACACACGTATACGCCGCGAATTTCTCGGTGTGTTCTTCTTCGTGCGAGCGAGTGAGCAGCGAGCAAGCGCGCGCGCGCACACGCACGCACTGGCACGAGGGGAGTAGGGAAAGTCGAAGGCAACATCGGCAACGCGAAGTGTTGCACGGTTATAAAGTAGCGGTTTTCCTCGTTTTTCCTCGAACTCGCTGGGAAAAACTTTGTACTTGGGATATATATATATATATATATATATATATATATATATATACACGAATGATAGCGATTCCCGTTGTGTTGTTGCACGTTTAAAGGTGCGGAAATAAGAGTATGAGAACTCGCGAAGGAAGAACGTTTACGGAGTGGCGGCCGAGTTATCGCGAGACTTCTGGTTCCGAAAACTGTGTGTGTGTGTGCGTGTAGGTGCGCGCGCAACAGTGTCGGTGAGTGTCTTCACACGCGTTCAACGAAGGACAGTCTCTTTCTCTGTCGCACTCTTGAAACTCCGTCGCGTTGTACGCATGTGCGGCACGCACATTTCTATCTCGGAAAAAAAAAAGAAGAGGAAAACAGTCGCATCAGCGTGGACTGAAAGAATAGTCAATCGAAACGTAAACTGAATCTTCGCGTATCGAAAAAATTCAAGGGGGTAGCGTGTACGTACGTATCGAGTGTACCGAAGTGCGTGTGTGTGTGTGTGACGTAGTTCGCAAGTGTTTCGCTAATTTTCACCTCGCTCTGTGTTTTTGGCGTTTCGGAAAGAGCGAGAGGAGTAAAAAAAAAAAAAAACAACGGCGCAACACACGTGCTTTGCGAACCGCCGATGCAAAGTGTGTCGTCGCCCGGGGAGAATATCGAGTGTCGAGTTGTGTGTGCGCGGAAAATAAAAGGAGCGGAGGGGGTCTCGGCAAGGCGAGTGCGACAGAGACAGGATCTTAGTGCGCTCGATTCCCGTGGCGCCCCGCGGTGTTTTTTCGACGGGAAGACTGGCCCGTGGCCATAACCTACGCGAACCGGCAAAAAGGAGAGAAGGCAGAGGTTGCGGAAAAACGGGCAGCCCCCCCGCAAGTCCCTCTCGCGAACACGCGTTTAACTCAGTTGCGAAGTAACTAGCGGCGTGCTAACAACGCGGGCTCTAAGCTCTTTAATATTTAAAACTTCGGCCGTCCCAGGCAGAATTGTTTTTTTTGTTTTGTTTTTTTACTCTTGCGTAGGTGCAATACGCAGATTTTTGTGCGTCAAGTGTACACGCTCGTACGCGTGTGACGCGTAAATACACCACGTAAATACGTAGTTTTGGTTTTTCCGCGTACGTGGGTCCTGAGTCGCCGAAGTGAAGAAAGAAAAAAGAGGAAGAGGCGCGTGCGTGTACGTGTGTGCGTGTTTTTTTGTCCCCCTCTAAACATGTTTAGTGCATCTGGCACGCGAAGCGAGAGAGAATACGGGCCAGTGTGCCCGGCGTATCTAAATCTCGTTGACGATCCGCTCGATTATTGAAGAATCGCACCTGCGACGAATTTTTATATATCCGCTCGATCAACGAACATACGCGATTGAGACGGAAAAAAGCAAAGGAAAAGAAAATCGGATTTTTTTTTTTGTGCGTTTCTCGGGGGAACGGTGCGAGAGTGAGTGCGCGAGAGGCAATACCGAACGCCCAACGAGGAAAGCGCGACGTCACATCGATTGTGTGTGGGTCCATCCCTTTCCCCTCGCGCGCCCGCTCGGCCCCTCCCCCCTCTCTCACTCTCCGACTACCCGACGAACTCGAATCCCTCTCCACACACCCGTCCCTCTCTCTCTCTCTCTCTCCCCACCACTGCGCCTCAACGTCAGATGATAGAGTTACTTCGACAGCGCGAAACGTTTCGCGGCTCGTTTTTTTTTCTCTCGTAAGTAATTCTTCATCTTTTTTTTTTAACGATAAAACACGCGGCACACGTTAATTTCACGTGTGCAACCCGTTGTCTCCTTGGTCCTCCCCCCCTTTTTTTTGTTTTCTTCCTAATTCGTCGCGAAAAGCGCGACATTTGCTTCACGATTTACTTTTTGTGTCGTCGCGAAAGTGTGCGTTTGTCGGTGTCGCATTTTTCGCGTTCCCCATTTTCTCGAAGGTTCGCGCGTCTCGATTTTCATTCGATACTTTCGGTAGCAGATTTTTTTTTTGTTTTCGCGAAAACCGGCGCTTCCGCAAAGTTGACGATCGCGGCCGTCGCGTACGAAAAGTTTCTTCGCTGATTTCTCAGTAATTGGGAATAATGTGATGCGTCGAGTGTTGGGGGGGGGGGGGGGGGGGGGACTCGCGAATTTGACAAAAGACGATCGGTAGAAATAGTTTCATCGATCTTCCCGAAATTTCAATCGTTCGTAAAGCAAAGAAAACAATGCTTTGCCAGCGTTCGATCGATGACGTTAAAGTTTGCATCGTCGGAGTGTAACGAAAATTCTTTTTAATTTCTTGTTTTTGTTGGTCGATTCACAGTAAAAATCACTCAAATGTTTTCACGTATTCTTCTTAGAGATTTATGATCTCAATTCGCGTGAAAAAAGGCTTTGGATAGTGAAGAAATGGAAAAAAAAAATCGTTGGATTGAAACGATGCAAACTTCAACGTCATAGCGATCGAATGAGTGGAAGAAAGAGGCAACAATTTTCAAAACTTACAATGCCTGATATTGAAGTGGCGAGACCGCGTCCGGAAATGTTTGGTTCGCGAATCGTAAGACCTTCAATTGTAATTTCGATGAAACGATCAATTGCTTGGAGTGAGAAAGCGACTGCGGAAAATGGCACATAAAATTTCGTTCGTTGAGTGTCTATGGATTTAAAGCATGTGATCCGCCCACCCCCACTCCCTCCCCTTTCTGCATCGACTCGTTCCATCCCCATCGACGATGCATGCCCTACCCGAATAGCAATGTGTTGCACGTTTTCATTGCCCTCGTGTGCGACTCTACAAGGACGTTCATCTATCTGCCTATCTACCCCCGTCCCCCTCTCTCTCTCTCTTATGGAACGCAGCTCGATCGATATTTAGGGTTGTCACGGTCTGCAGGCTTCCCCATTAAATCTCCAGCGTCTCCTAGGTCACGTGGCCAGGCGTTGTATGCGAACTAGTGTGCGAGGAAGTGAGGGAGAGAGAGAGAGAGAGAGCGAGCGAGCTTAGCTACGATGTGCCTGATAACGTCACGTGCAGCATCGATTTCCAATTTTTTATGTGCAATTTTTTATGCGCGAAAATTAACTGACGCCTCGTTTGTTTGGGTTTGTATGGGTTTTCCATCCAGGTGAAATGTGCACTAAAGTGCGTATTTATATTATACTAGCTTCTATCCGCAACTTCGTTTGCGTGGATCTCGCAATTTGTGTTAAAATACCTCTTAATAGATTATTTTTTAAAGGCTGTCATACGTCATTCAGAATTTAGTAAAATATGTGATATTATATTAGTTTCTCTATTCGATTTTGATTATTTTTTTTTTTATTGTTTTTTTTTCCAGCCGTACAGGGTCTTCCCCTTTTTACGAGCCCCAACCCACCGCAACTTTTCGTTCTGTCACCCATTCCACATCACCCCTCTATATCTCCCATTCCACAATCCCCCCCGCCCCCCACAATTCCCCCGTCTGCCTCCCATCACCCACCTTGCGGCCGCAGCCGACTTCCCCCTCTGTATCGTATTCACCATGGCATGTTGGGCATAGGGAAACTGCCGGAAACCTATACCGATACAGCCGGACCCAGGTTCGCCACCCAGTCACGGAACTAGTCGTTTTTCGCCGTGAAGTATCGAAGAAAAATATTTCACGACGAAAGTGACGCGACTGGTATTCGAACCTGCGACCTCCCGATCCGCTGGCTAGCACGCTAACTACTAGACCAACGCACCGGGTCTATTCGATTTTTATTATATTTTAGTCGTTCGTGTTCTATGAGAATTAAAATTTCATTATTAAATTTTTTAAAAATATTATAATTAGAAAAATAGACGTTAGATTTTATCAGATTAAAATTATATTTGATTCGTTTTATTCTATAAGAATTTAAATTTGATAATTGGATTAGATTTGACACGAATGTTATAATTAGAAAAATATTAGATATATTTATATTGGATTTGATATTATATTATCATCTATTTTAATTAGATTTTATTTGTTTGTATCCTATAATAAGAATTAAATAGCACTGATAATTTCATAATTGAATTAGATTCGGGTAGAATATTAGAATTAGAAAAATATTACATGGATTTTTCATAGCCTATGTGTTGTTCGAAGTAACTCTCTACATGTGTGCTAAATTTCATCAAAATCGGTTCAGCCATTTAGGCGTGATAGCGGAACAAACATCAGGCATACAGATTAGAAAAATATTAGATATTTGTGGTCTTGAAGTTTGCATCGTTGAAATGCAACGATTTTTAATTTATTTTTTATCAATTCCTTTTTTTTTTTTATTACTATCGAAAATCCCATTTTGTAGATCGTTAAATAAGGAGCCTAAAAAAATGATCGTGGAATTTTTATAGCTCAAATCTGTCAAAGAAAATTTGGAAAATTCGGCAAAAAATATGAATCGTTGCGATCCAACGATGCAAACTTCAATCTCATAGATATTTGAATTAAAATGAAAAGTATCCTATGTGTCATAAGCTATCTACATTCTTAATTTAATTGATTATATAATAACTTGAAGTTCATAATTAGATTAGATTTGAGTATGTAATATTATAATTAGAAAAATATTAGATATTTGAATGAAAAGTATCCTATGTCTTAATCCAGGCCATAAGCTATCTACATGTTAAATTTCATTGAAATCGATCAAGCCGTTTTGGCGTGATTGCGTAACAAACCAACGAGCAAACAGAAAGTCCGATTTATAATATTCGTTAGGATTATAAAATTTTATATACGTACTCATCCCACGATGTTGAAGTTTGAGTCGTTGCAATGTAAAGAAAAATCTTTTTCAATATTTTTTTTTTCTTCATCATCGAAAATCATATTCTGCAAATTTGGGCTGTAGATTTCTGATAAGGATCCTAAAAAAAAACGTTTGAATATTTTTCGTAGCCCAAATTTACCAAAACAAAAATTTTGGGTTAAGGTAGTAGTCTCGCCACATCCACGTTGAAAAGTTTGTTCTCCGCTCAATCGATGAGAGCTTCGAAATATTGCGAAATATCCTTACAATGTAGATTGTACATCTTATCGGGATGAAAAAACTTATAAAGTAATGATAAAAACGCCTAATATAATGTTTACCTAACCCTCACTTTTGTATCAGACTATCCATTCAGGCTACTAATACGTGCACGGAGAGAATTAAATGTTAAAAATTACCGTGTAGCAACGGTAACCAGATGACAACCCTGAAACTTCGCTTATTATTACTGAGTAAAACACAGATTTTCACGAAAATAAAATAAAATTTCTTCTTCAGATAGAAAATTTTACCAGATTTTCTAGTAAATTTTCATGTGTACCAAAAAATGCAAAACTTAAATTTAAAAAAATATATAATATCAGCGAAATTTTACTGTGCATTTTATTATTTTATGCCTTTCAAAAATGTCTATAAAAAAGTATCGTCTTTATAACAGTTATTTTAAGATTTATTATAAAATTTAATAAGTGTTATAGGAAAATGTATTGTGCTCTCGGTAAAAATTATCGTGCGCGCTACCCTTCTTGTATAGTAAAATTTTAACTACGTATTTGAAATTTTCTGTAACGTGAGTTAAAAAAAAAAACTTGTCGCATACGAATTATTATGCTTTTCTCACTTGTCACCACATTGAAATATATCACGGTAATTTTTACCGTGAAATTCAGGACAAAAATTACTTTTTAATTCTCTCCGTGTAGATACTCTGCGTATACGGATGTGCACACACTACTGTAATCTAGTTCTAGTCTGCTCCAGTCGCTTCGTGGCCCTGGCGTCGTTGGACATTGCTTCATTTAAATCGCTATATCTCTGAATCTAGACGCTCAAAATTCATGTTTTTTTTTACCCACTTCGTCATATGTTCCTCTGTAATTGAGAATTTTTTTCTGAAAATCTGTAGAAATGTTTCGTAGTTATTGCGTGAAATGTGAAATTTTCCACTGCTCCCCATAAGTACACGTGTAAAACCATGAAATCTTTGATTGTCAATATCTCGAAAACGGAACGGTGAATCCTTTTGAAATTTTGCAACGCCATTAATATGGCGTTGAAGTTTGCATCGTTGGAATGCAACGAAAGTTCTTTAAAAAAAAATGATTTCATTTTTATTGCAATCTATAATTTTTTTTTTAAGATTAAGATCGTGGATCTCTTATGAGGATAAGAAAAAATTGTTTGAGTGATTTTCGTACCCCAAATCAGCGAAAAAAAAAAAAACGTAAACAATAGAAGAAAAATTAACTTTCGTTGCATTCCAACGATGCAAACTTCAACATCGTCATTTAATACTGCCCTGAATGAGTCCTCAAAATAAAAAATAAAAATCTTTAGAAAAACGCCAAGGCGAGACTACTACTTTAACAAACATTCGTGGTGTTCCAACGATGCACAACTCAATAATCCCCATAATATGTGTGTGTGTGTGTGCCTCCCCTCTGCCCCACCGGGAGGTTTAGTAACGTTGAGAAACTCGAGCGATGCACGATCCTTTCCTCTCGCTCGCAATTCACTCTCGCCACGTGTTGTATTTCCTTAATTTATGCCCGTACCCACGCTTGAACCTCGTACTAATCGATTCAAGGTCAAAGCAACACAACGACAGAGAGAGAGAGAGAGAGACAGAGAGAATGCAAAATTGAAGAAACTACTTCTATCGCCGTACTCTTATTTTTTTCTTTTCTCTTTCTTTCCAGAATTCGTCCACCGTTGTCGGAATCGTCGAGGCCAACTTCCGGGAAATTTCCACTCGCTCGAAAATACGAAGGAACAAGTTAGAAAAGGAGAAAAACATAAAATTCTAAGTACACTCGAGTTTGCACGTTTTTCGACCAAAACAAAAAAAAACAACAAAAAGTGAACCAAAGTGGTGATCTCTGCGACACTGTGATATTCTGCGGTTTTTCTATTTTTTTCTTTGAATTTTTTTCTTATATTCAATCCGTTTTTGTTGTTGCTTTTGTTGTTTTTCCTGTCCGCGTTTTTATTTCTTCTCATCTGTGAATTCGAGGTTTTTTTTTCTCGCGTTGCGACTGACGCGAAATTCGGAGCGATTTTCTTTCTCCCTCGGGCGCTCTTTCTTCGGATCCAGGGACAAAAGAAGAAAAAAAAAATCGGGCGTATTATTCGCGCGATCGCGTATATGCTTCTAAATTCGGGCTTCGTGAGAAGTGCGCAGGAAAAACATCGCTACGACGGATCACCATCGGCAGTTTTCCGCCACGCCCACCCCTAATGAGAGGAGGCACATGTCCATTTCTGCCGCTGAAAATGCAGGGTGAGTAATCGCAATTTTTTTTTTTTTTTGTTTATTTTGTGTGGGTTTGCCTTAAGGAGGCCCGAGCATTTCACCGATAAATGTTAAAGGATACTGTTTTTTTTTCTTCTTACATGTGGATACATTTTTGAGAAAAGATAAATAAAAATCTCGGTAATTTAGAACACGTACTCATGAAGGATCGTTAAGGGGTTACGTGGATTTCGAAGCCAAAAAAAAGCATATTTTCTCTATTTTTTTTTAAATACAATATAATATATAAATTATTTTATTCGAAACGTTAAGCACATAAAAGAGCAACATTTCAACAATATTTTTTTTTAATTTCATTTAAAAATTTGGGAAATTCAGCCGGTGGGACTTGGTTTCCGGAGACCCCTTTAAAAAAAAGTGTCCTCGTGGTGGTCAGGATAACTCATGATAGCTTTATGAAACGCATGATGAAATTAAAAAACCAAATTTTTTCTGTTAGTATATAAGTATAGCTCGTGATTGAACGAAGGATTAAAAAAAAATTGAAATTTGAATTTTGGCAGAGTTGTATGCAAAATAATTTAATTTTTGGTACAATTTACACTACGTATAGCCTTGTAAAATCAGTTGTAATCGAAAAAAAAAAACTTTCGTTCAATCACTAGTCGATGCTATTTTGAAGAAGTGTGCAAAATTTCAATAAGATCGGCGCATTAGTTTTTGAAAAATCGTGTCCACCGACTTCAAAAATAGTGTTTTGAGAAAAATGCGTATACCTGCGTCGCTCCCGGCCGGTCTTTCCCAACGGGGAGAATTCCCAAAGGTTCTCTCTCTCCTAGACTTTTACTCCGATTTACTTAAAACTTTGGGAGAATATTCTAGACATACTATACAATTAGATAATAAAATTTAAAAAAAATGGATAAAAAAAAAATTTCAAACCCACGTAACCCCTTAATTGAGCCACACTGCTCGTATTTTATGCCGACATATCAGCTGCTCTCATTTTACTAATGTTATAAAGTTGTAGTATCTGTCTGTACGTTTGGCATTTTAGGCTGACATTGAACAAGTAGGGTACAAAAAAATATAACTTTTTAAAATTTTGTCTCTGGCTCTCGGAGCATATGTTGCGTGAAAACGTCTGAAGCTACCAGGTGTACAACTATGAAATGCGGATTTTTTTTTCGAAAAAAAACCACGTTAAATTCGGAAGAATGATAAAAAGTGCTTTATTGAAAGTATGCTCCATCGCTTGTTATACATTTTTCCCATTTTTCGGGCAATTTGTGAATACCACGCCAGTAAAAATCTTCCCCTTTTGCTGCGAACCATTCATCGAGCCATTTTTTCACATCTTCGTACGAACCAGAGCGCTGCTCAGCAAGTGCGTGACCCATCGATGCAAACAAGTGGTAATCGGAAGGAGCCAAGTCTGGTGAGTAAGCCGCATGGGGTAGAACTTCCCAGCTGAGTGCTTCCAACGTGTCGCGAACCGGTTTTGCCGTATGTGATGGAGCATTGTCATGAAGAAAAATGACTTTGTGTTGCCTCTTTCGTCATTCTGGCCTTTTTTTCAAGCACTGAACAGTTCAAATCGGTCAATTGTTGTTGGTAACGCTTAGTATTAACCGTTTCCCCAGGTTTCAACAGCTCATAATAGACCACGCCCCTCTGGTCCCACCAAACACAGAGCATCGTCTTTCTGCCAAAGCGATTCGGTCCTGCGGTCGATGTGGATGGTCGCGCCTGGGTCTACCCATAATTTTTTGCGCTTGGGATTCTCAAAATAAAACCACTTTTCATCCCCTGTAACTATACGATGCAAAAACGACTTCCTTTTGTACCGAGCGAGCAAAATGTCACATGTGTTTTTGCGCTTTTCCATTTGCCTGTCGTTCAACTCATGTGGTACCCATCTACCGGTCTTCTGAATCTTTCTCATCCCTCGTAGCCGATTGGAAACAGCTTGTTGACTAACGCCCAATTGCTCGGCGAGTTGTTTTTGTGTTTGCGAATCATCGTCGTCCAACAATGCTTGAAATTCCACATCTTCGTATTTTTTTTTTGGCTGTTTTCCATGTTCCTTGTCTGCGACATCGAAGACACCACTTTTGAAACGACGAAACCATCGTTCACACGTGTCTTGCGATGGAGCATGTTCACCATAAGCTTCTCGAAGTAATCGGTATGATTCACCAGCAGTTTTCATCAAATGAAAACAAAAAATTAATGCCGTCCGCGAATGCTCTTTGTTCGGTATAAATTTCGACATATTGAACACATCAACACAACACCATGCACACACTTGTCCAATTTATCACTCGTGCGCGTCTGACACTTGTTGATGACACAACAAAATGGCGCAGTGTCAAATCTTTATAGCACAAACTGCATTGGTGCACCATCTGCTGTCGGAAATCCGCATTTCATACTTGTACACGTGGTATTTTTCTGAACCTTTGGCGTGTAAATTCTTTCGGAATTTGCCTGCACTTCGTCTCATATGGGATTCGTCAAGTACATCTTAACAAAATGCGAGTTTCCTTTTCGAAGGACAGAAGCACACGAAACCCTTCAGGGGCAGTATTCTTGTTTGGAGTGCTGTTTCGGAGATGATATTTAGAACCGAACGACTGTTAAACTGTTCTCGCTTTCTTTATGAATTTTTTTTCACACGTTTATTGATCCCTTGAGAATGTATAAAAATTTAAAAAAAAACGAATTTATCATCATGTACTTTTGTACGTTTGTTTACAACGCTCTCCACTGGCGACCAGTGTTGTGGATCTTGTATGAATGTGGGGAAAAAAACCGAACATATTAATCGGTATGAGTGTTGCAATGTTTGGTACCAAATTCAGCAACAAGAAAAATTACAAAATTGCAGCATGCTAAACTTTGATGATCAATTTTTCTTATTTTTCTGATCATTCTACGCGTTATATATATATAAAGCAATGATTTCGACATAATTCTGCGACCAACGTTAAAAAACAGTTTACTGAAGGTGTATGCCAAATCTGAGATCAATCGGCCAATTATTTTTCGAGATATCGTGGTTGCCGATTTAAAAAAAAACATAGTTTCGAGAAAAACGCGTTTAAAGTTCGCTTTCTCTCGACCGCAAGCTTTCTGTCTGTGAAAACCGCCATCAAACGGTTTGCACAGTCGTGTTCACAAAGGTCTGTAGAATAATAAAATAAAATAAACAAAAAAAGTGATTTTTTTTCGAATTTCTAGACAACAATACTGCTTCAAGCATTTGTGAAGAATCTCTTGAGTCAATACGCGATGGAAAACCGTTTCATTAGCTTGAATTATTATCTGATTCAATTTGTTTCTCTTCTTCTGTTGATATGATTATGAGAGTACGTATTCAAAGTTCATTATATGTATGTACGTGTATATGCATATATATATATATATATTACATGAAGTAAAAAGTTCTGAGCGTTTTTTCGCTTTATTTCGACGATGATATTAACATAGTTAGGATTATCCGATTTAGATCAAATATGCGCGCGTTTTGTTCGATAACTTTTGTCCATTTTGAAGGCAATTTCATAATTCCGCGATTGAAGAAGTCCTCGTCCCTATTGGTAAAAAACTTGACCAGCTCATTTTACGAGCCTCTCTTGAGGCCAGTTTTGTACCATCAAGAAAATTTTGCAAATGCTTGAAAAGGTGATAATCGCTTGGTGCCAGATCTGAACTATACGGCGGGTGCGATAGAACCTCTCATCCAAGCTCTCGGAGCTTCTGGCGCGTCGTTAAAGATGTGTGCGGCCTGGCGTTGTCTTGACGGAACACAACACCCTTCCTATTGGCCAATTCTGGCCGCTTCTGGTCGATCGCCTGCTTCAATCTGGTCAGTTGTTGATAGTAGAGGTCCGAATTGAGTGTTTGGCCCGATGGGAGCAGCTCATAGTGGATGATTTCCTTCCAAACCCACCAAACACACAGCAAAACCTTCTTGGCCGTTAATCCGGGCTTGGCGATCGTTTGGACCGGCTCACCGTGATTGGACCACGATCTTTTTCGGCTGTTGTTCTCGTATGTGACCCATTTTTCATCGCCAGTCACCATCCGCTTAAAAAATGGGTCGATTTCGTTACGTTTCAGCAAAGAATCGCAGGCATCGATTCGGTCCAAAAGGTTCTTTTGCGTCAATTCGTGTGGCACCTATACATCGTGCTTCTTCTTGAGACCAGCCTTATGCAAATGGTTCCAAACGGTTTTATGGCTAATCTTCAGTTCCTGGACAATGGAATAAGTGCTCACACGCCGGTCCGACTCGACGATTTCCATGATTTTATCGACATTTTCGACGATTGGCCTACCAGAGCGTGCCTCATCTTCGACGTCCATATTACCAGAACGTAATCGTTGGAACCACCGCTTTGCTGTTGCATTCGATACTGTGTTGGGCCCATAAACAGCACAAATTTTTTTGGCCGCATGCTCCGCCTTTTGACCTTGGTCGTAGTGGTACTGAAGAATATATCGAATTTTCTCTTTTTTTACCTCCATTTTGGAACGCTGTAAC
Organism: Ophion ventricosus; assembly: GCA_963932345.1. Lineage (NCBI taxonomy): Eukaryota > Metazoa > Arthropoda > Insecta > Hymenoptera > Ichneumonidae > Ophion > Ophion ventricosus. The sequence goes on along the minus strand of OZ010716.1, from coordinate 20,390,798 downwards.
ACACAATTGGCTTTACCAAACACAAAACTGTCAAAGAACTTTTTTTAAAGCGTAATGTCACCTTTCAATCGCCGTATAGTATGACTCGATGCGATGTATACATCGTGAGATATGGCTCACTAAAGACATCTAGCGGAAAACGCTCAGAACTTTTTACTTCACCCAATATATATATATATATATCTCGTTTAAATTTCAGTACAATTTATGGAACGTCGAGCTTTTCAGCCATTTCAGTTCATGCCTCCACGAAGTTCTCGTGTGTGTACACACATACACACACAAGCGTACGTGCGCGTACACACAAGACTTCGTGGAGGCATGAACTGAAATGATTGAAAAGCTCGACGCTTCATAAATTGTACTTAAATTTGAACGAAATTTTTTAATCCAACGATTATCTTGCCAAAGACACGAATTTCTTAAGGCCAAGGACACGAATGTTGACATCTTGCAGTGAGTGTCGCGGAATAAACTATAACGTTTTTTTTTCTTCTTTTGCGTCGAGGTATACACGCGAGCCCTTTGTGCAATTTGCCCGCGGCTCGTCGCGGCTTCCCAGCTGGGTACGTCGAAGGGCGCGCGATCGATGCGCGCGCTTTCCTTCAATTCTTCTCACTTATAAGTTGCCACGTTCTCTCGGAGTCGCTTTTGTTATTCGGCGACGAAAACACAACACGGCATGACGCCGTTGAATGGCCTTCCTTTTCCTCTCCCTCTCTCTTTTTTTTTTTCTTTCTTTCTTTCTTTCTCTGCCTCTGTGCCTCTCCGTCTCTCTCGCATCGTCGCCTATTCGTTCTCGCGTTCTTCCACTTCTCCTCGCGCTTTTTTCGTCGTTGCAAATAACCGGCGGTCGATGCTTCGTTCACGCGCGTACGTATGGAGAAAAAGAAGAAAAGAGAAGAAAAAAAAAAAAAACAAGAGAAGGAACATTGAACCAGATGCAGACATCTGCGTGGGGCAATTGACCGGCGTATTTTTCTTTAGCCATGCAGCGAGAATTTTTCTCCTCCAAGGCTCTCCGAGTATCCTCAAATTCTTTGGGAATTTATATACACTGCGACGAAATTTTTTTGCGACGCGTTCGATCGTAACCTAGATTTCCCGAGGGAAGAAAAATCATTCGATCTCTTTCTATCTCTCTCTCTCTCTCTCTCTCTCTCTCTCTCTCTCTCTCTCTCTCTCTCTTCGTATCGGTAAGTCCTCACGCGATCAAAATGGCTGCCGAAAATTCGTAAGAAACTCGTCGAGAACGTATTTGATGAAAATTCCAGCGCTTCTTCGTATTCGTGCGTTACTTTTTGTTTAATTTCTTCATTTCCTTTTTCACTACAATTTGAGAGTGAAAAGTCGTGGTCCTGTGGTGGATCGTGTCTCCTCTCGCACAGGCCAGCTGATTTCCTGCGTTTAAATCTCACACAACGGTGGCTGGCTGCGAGCGAAGCGGCGGAGGGGGGGCCTTGGCCCGGATCCGAGTGAGCGAGAGAGGACAGCACGCGGGCGCGCGCGCGCGCGCGCGCGCTGCCTGGCGTATAGGGACGTGGGGAAGGGGAGCGCGCGAGCGAGAAGGAGATACTCGACGGCCGAGCGTTGTCGCGAAAGAGACGGAACGAGCGAGCGAGTGAGGCAAAGTGAGACAGAGATGTTTACGGACGCGCGTGCGCGCGTGTGTGTGTGTGTGTGTGTGTGCGCGGTTGGTGTTCTCTCTGCTTCGTTACCCGCTCGTGGCTTAACCCTGGGGCTCTCCGAGTGCGTGTAGGGAGGGCACCAGGCAGCGAAAACTCAGCGTTGAAAGGTGTACCTACGAGTGAATTCTCTCCATGAGCCACTTGATCGGCTTTTTTTTTTTTTTTTTTTTTTTTTTTTTTTTTTTTTTTTTTCTTATACGTGGCATGGTCGATCTCGTTGCTACAGAAGTGATAGGCTCCTTGCCTCTTGTTGAAACAAAAATGTTTTATCGCAAAATCTCTTTATCAAGAATGAAAAAAAAAGATTGATAAACAAAAAAGAGGTGAATTAAAAAAAAATCGTAAAAATAGTCAAGATCGGAAACGATGGTGATTCTTGCACGAAATATTTAGCCAAACGTTTCGTCGAATTATTCACGATTGGCCCGTATAATATAATAATAATAATAATAATGAATGTTAATTATTAAATAATAGTTGCAACCGCAATAAATGTAAATGCATAATTATAATTTTCATGCATGTAATAATTATATGACCGTTATTGTTATCATTATAAGTATCAATGTAATTATATAGTTTCAATAATAAATATAATTGCGTAGTTATTATAATAATTTCTATTCAATAATTATAAAATTATTATAATTATTATATTAGTTATCATATTTATTTGATGTATGATATAATTGCATAACTATAATAACAAAAAAAATGCAAAACTAATTTAAAATGTACAATGTAAATATGTATTATATGTAGTTGTATTAAATTGTTGTAGTAATGATTATTGAATCATTTAAATATGTTTTTTTCGAATGACCTTGAAGAATTATTGAGAATGATTATTTTTTTTTTATATTGCCGGATTAAGAGGCGCAATCGCCTTTTTTCAGAATTCTTATCGTCGCTGCAACCATTTTGTCTCCTCGCTTGGGCTTTTTTCGGCTTTGACGCGTGAGCTCTCTCTCTCTCTCTCTCTCTCTCTCTCTCTCTCTCTCTCTCTCTCTCTCTCTTGCTCTCGCACGCGCGCGCCTGCGTTTCTTTCCCTCCCGACTCGCGATGCCTGAGTGGCCCACCTCTGGTAAAAACGTTCAAGTAGAGTGGATCGAGTTTATTTTAAAGAGTTACACGCGTACTGCCGAATACAATCTTGCGAGAGCAATATACACACATACATATATACGTATATATACGTCTCGCTTCCACTAACTCTCGCTTTTTTCCTTTCCCGCGCCGCTGTGATTACGATACTTTAAAAGTTGCGTTACGAAAAAAGAAGAAGAAAAATATGTCTATCAGCTGATTGCCGAGAAACTTTCTACCAAACGCGTGATGAAATTTGATTGATCTCGTAGAATTAATTAATTATTTGGTAACGACGAAGCCGAGTAATAGGAAAATTCGAAGCTGAATATAACATTGAGGAGACTGAAGAAATAGACGGTTGTGTAAAAAAAAAAAAAAAAAAAACATCTCGGAATGTTTCGTCACACTTTTTGAAAAGCAATAATTGGCGCTAATCGTCGGGCAAAGAACATTGGCTTGTCGAATTTTTTTGTTCGTGAATAATGAATAACAAGTAATGAAGGGAGTATAATATATAATGAAGAGTAAAAAATGTGTAATAAATAATTTGTGAACCATAAATGATCGACAAATGATGAATAATAAATAAGAAGCCACAAGTAATAAATAAGAAATAATAAACAATTAATGGCAAGCAACGAATAATAAACAATGGATATTCGACAATAAATAATACAGAATAAATTGCAAGTCAATAATAACAAACAATAGCATTATTGCAAGACTGAAAATTGCATAAGAGAAATAAGCAACAAATAATAAACAACAAATAATTAATAATGAAACGATAAATCATGAGCCACACATAAATAATAATGGCATTCAATGAAAATTTTTTTTTAAAATAATTAATAACGAATAATCACATTGTTGCAACATAAAAAATTGCAGAACAGCTTGAATTCGAATTTTGCGCCTCTCTCTCTCTCTCTCTCTCTCTCTCTCTCTCTCTCTCTCTTTCTCTCTCTCTCTCGCTTTCTTCGATCTGTCGCAAGAGGAGCAGACCTGCAGATTTCGCTTCTTTCTTTTTTTTTCTTCTTCAATTTTCTACACTACACGTCTCGTTGTCGCGAGGCTCTTTTTCGTGGCGAGCCCTCCCGTTCGCGCGATACGTACGATGAACCCTCATCGCGTAAAAAGAGAAGTAAAGAAGAACGAGAGAAAAGCTTACGCTTTTGTACGAAATTCGTACAAGCGAGGCGATGGCCGTTGGCCGCGAATGCTCGAGAAAGGTTCGCGAGCCGCACGCAGCGCAGAGCGTCCCAAAGTCCAAAGATTCATGAGAAATCGATACGAGCCAAAGTCTGCCTCACTGGGCCACCTATGCCAAATTTCTATGGCCCGAAAACATTTACCGTTCCGCCCGTATCACGATTCGATACTTATCGATAAATCTTATCCGCGGTACATCCATTTGTTTATTGATTTTGCAACAATCGTTTTTTTTTTCTCAGCTTTCAATTCATGTTGGATTCATGACGGATGGAAAGTTATACGTGTGTGTTTGGATTTATCCCACGTACAGATGTATTGCCTCTTGCCTTCGTTCGTGAGCATGTCGGATTTGTTTTTCGTTTATACGTCGGGAAGGGGTTTTAGGGTCATACTATTATATATTTACGGTTATACACCAAGGTTATTATGAAATCACATATTTTGTGCGGCAAGTGCGGGAATATGTAGACGATTTCTAGAATTTGGAATACATTTTTTTTTTGTATATCTAAATAGGTAAAGTTTTATTTTTTTATTTTTAACATACCACACGTGTTAAGGGATAATCAACCTTTCTTAAACAAAAATTCTAGTTTCAATATCACTTAAATTTACGAAGATAATAAACTTTTTTTTCAAACACCAGTTTTGTCGATAGGTTGAATAGTCGATATTAATTCACATTAATTAAACAATACGAAAGTAAAAAACAAAAACAGACCGCTAAAATCAACTTCAAACAAACATAAACATACTCTATTATACAACAGGGTGTCCGATGGCAGATTTCAAACATAAAAAATTCGTAAAAAATGTATAAACAAAGTAATTTAAAAAAAATATTTATTAGAATGAAAAATCAAATGCGGATTTCAATTTTTGAAAATAACATTGTTTAAATGACGACCTTCAAGACGCAAGCACTCTTTTAATCTATGTCGCATATTTTCAAAAACGCACGCACAGAGATCGCTCGAAATCATCGAAAGTTCAGTGTACGGATATTTTCTTTCAGCTGAGTTGTGGTGGCAGGTTGGTTTTGGTAAACGACACCCTTAAGGTAGCCTCACAAATAAAAAGTCACAAGGACTCAGGTCAAGTGATCGTGCTGGCCAGGCGATGTCACCGAATCGAGAGATCGTTTTTCCAGGAAACAATTCTTTCACAGTATTCATGGACGCTCGAGAAGTGTGCGCAGTGGCGCCATCTTGTTGAAACCAGCTGTTTCTGTTCAAGAGAGGACTGTTGCGAAGTTCTTCCGTAAAAAAGTTGTTGATCATCTCACAATATCTCTCGGAGCTGATCGTCACCGTCTGGCCACGATTATTAAGAAAAAAAATAGGGCCCGATGATTCCGTTCCCCGAAATAGCGCACCAAACAGTGACCTTTTCAATATGCAGTGGCTGCTCATGCACTTCTCTTGGATCTTTGGAGACTCCAGTAACGAAAATTTTGCTTGTTGACATAACCTCCAAGATGGAAATGTGCTTCATCGCTATAAAAAAGGTTTCTCAGTCGTGTTTCGGTGGAAAAAGTCTTCAGCATCTTTTGAGCATAAGTTATTCCTGTTGGGTAGTCACTGTCGTTCAATTTTTGAATTATTTGTATGTTATACGGATGAAATTTTATTTTTTTTCTTCATAATTTCATGCAGTGTCGATTTTGGAATACCCAAAACAGACGAACGCACTCTCAATGACATTCGTGGATTTTCTAAAACAGAATCACTCACACGTTGGATGTTTTCCGGAGTTGATACAGAGGCTGCTTGATTTTGTTGATGCCTGTTTACAGCCGAGCCTGAAGCTCTGAATCTTGCTATCCAACTTTGGATCAAATTTATCGATGGCGCGTCACTTATTCGGCGAATGTTGCAGCGGTTACAGAATTTACGCCGGGCCAAAGTAAGCGAAAAACGACTAGTTAAATACGTCTCTACAGCGAAAGCACGTTGCTCTCCAGACCAACGCTCCATGGCGACTAAAAAATCCGCAACGCACGCGACCTCAGCTACCCGCCCCGCACTCCTCTTGCACCTCGCGTTTTAAAGTTATGATCATTTAAAGTTTGAAATCTGCCATCGGACACCCTGTACTTATTTGTGTACATTACGACACTCTTCGTACACATTTTGAGTAGATTCATCACTACCCCTATCTTTTCCTAATACGAAGCATACCACGCAAACGAAAGATTCATTCTCTTCATTAGACAAAACATTTTCTCTGTGTAATTTCGGAATACACCTAATTATGATACCTATGATCACAAAAACTACATTTGAGCATTTGGTTTCTGTCTTTGGAATAAGTTTTGCGCTGAAAAAATAAAACAATAGAACTGATTACAGCAAAGCCAAGCACAAAATAACAACATTTTGTACCAATGAACAGTCCACAGGTACACTTATGTTTTTGTCCACTGGTACAAATTCAGATATAAAAAATAAAACTGATTTGACTTTGAGGTTAAAATCGATTTTTAGAGCCCGCGTAAATGCACTAACTGAGCAATAAACAACACAAATTATACTGCAAATACGATCAAACCGATATCGTAAGCATTTTCACGGTAAAACTTTTTAAAATTAAGCGTAAATACTGACTTTTTGGGGCAAAAAAACTTTCAAAGCCGGCACAACGACAACCGTACAAAACACAACGATGGCGACACCACCAAAACAGAGAAAAAGCTTTACCGTCGCCCTGAAATTTGAATTTTACCGTGGCTAGATTCGTCGGAATCGATGGTGTCCACATAGGCTCAAAAGTCCATAGGTACAGCATTTGCTCCTACATTTAAAAAAAACGGACTTTTTCTGATTACACTGAAGTTTGCATCGTTGGAACGCAACGAAAGTGAATTTTTTCTTTAATTGCTCTAATTTGATTTGGTCGATTTAGGCTGTAAAAATCGACCAAACGTTTGTACGTATTTTTATTGCAAACTCACGACCTCGATTTGCAAAAAAAGGTTTCGGATAAAGATAAAAATAAGGAATGAAAAATTACGATAAAAACAATCGTTGCATTGCAACGATGCAAAACTTTTTATGCGGAATCGGTATGGCGAATCCTAAATAAAAATATATAACTATATATAATATTCCATTAAATTATGCAGTTACATTTCTTCCGCAGTTCATGTTATTATTATAGTTATGTAATTATTCTACATATAAGTATGATAATTATCTAATATTATAATAATTGTGATAAATTGTTTATTATTACATTAATAGAGATGATTATAATTGTGAGTTTATATTTATTACTATTGCAGCTACATAATTGCATTAATAATGATTATTATACGTCACGATCGTGAATAATTCGATGATACGTTTCACCCAATATTATAATCATTTGATACAATAATCATTATAATAACTCTATAATTATTACATTAATTGTTACATTGAGGCAGTATTGGTGTCTAGGGCGTTGATTTGGAAGTGATTTTTAGGATGGAATAACGTTCAAACTCTTCTTAGTGCCGTTCTGAAATTTTCTACACGTGTTTATTCATCCATCAAGAATATGTACATATGAAGAATTTTTTTTTAAAATCATTATCTTTGACTTTTTTACGTTTGTTTATAACGGTGCGCGGAGAACACCCCCCAACTGACGACCAGTGTTGTGAACGTTGTATGTATGTGAAAAAAAACCAACCATATTTTTAATCTTGAGTGTTGTGACGTTTGGTACCAGGTTTAGCAAAAAAAAAAAAAGAAAAATATACAAAATGGCGGCATGCTAACTTTTGATGATCAATTTTTCTAATTTTTCTGACCATTCTACGAATTATATTTATATATACAAACAAACCCAAACAAACCCAAACAAACTAACTTTTGATGATCAATTTTTCTAATTTTTCTGACCATTCTACGAATTATATTTATATATACAAAAAATGTATTACGACTCAATTCTACTACCAACGTTGAAAAACAGTCTACTGAAGATGTCTGTGAATTTTGAGCTTAATCGGGTAATTGGTTATCGAAATATCGTGGTTGCCGATTTGAAAAACGTAGTTTCGAGAAAAAAACGCTTTTAAAGTGTGCTGCCTCTCGACCATGCTCCCCAAGCGTACTTATAATTTCTGCAACTCGGCTAATTTTATAAGTAAAATCAAATGGTTTTCACAGACGTATTCAGAGGGATCTGTAAATAAGGTAAAAATAAAAGAAAAAAAAAACGTTTTCAGATAAAGAAAGATTCAGAAGATAAAAGACAACCATACTGTCTTAATCATAATCATTAATAGTAGTAGTAGTATTTATTTCTGGTATATCCTTTTAAGGATGTTTACATTAGTGCCCTTCCTTCCACCATTACATACGTGTTTACATCGGTTTTAATCGTTATATTGTATCTATCTTAATATTCTAGTTTCTCAAATTGCCTACTGTAGTTACATAGTTGCTTTCTCGGTTGCTTTTTTCAGAAATGCCTCTATTTGACAGTCTATCTGCTATCACCCTGCTCTTTTCAACCAAAGAAATTGGAACAATTTCTTTATTATCTCTTGATTGAGTTTCCCCTTACCTTCCGGACACTCGCAAATGTGTTTTATATTTTCATTTGCCTCTTTGCAAATGCTACATTTGAAGTATCCATACCCTTTTTTGCCGTCCAGCCCGATGTTATCACATCTTATCTTTGCTCGTGTTCCTTTTATTTCTTCGCTAATCGCCTCGTCTTCCCATTATCTTTCCACGTGTATCCCCGTTTTCATATGCTTGTATTCCCTGCAGTATGTGGACACGTTAATTTTGCTCCAATCGTATTGAATTTCTTGTTCAATTTTGATTTTTATGCCTCCTGTTTTTTTTTCTGTCTAGCTCCCTTATTATTTCTATTCCAGATACATGGATTGCCAGATTTCTCCCTTACTTACGCTTTCCATGGCTTATTTTATTTCTTTTCCCCATTTAGATGGATTGCCATTTGTGAGGAGCTCGTACTTCTCTACCTTAGGCATTTTTTAGGCCACCCGCCGTCCTCCATCTTCATTATTTCTACTCAATATCTCGCGGCTCTTTTTCATGTTTCAATCTCCATTCCCCTGCACACCGCCTTCATTCGCCAGATTTCGTTTGGGGTATTTTCACTAATTCCCATTTCCATTTTGATGTATCTTACCTGGAATTTTTCCACCTGTTTCCTCCTCTTCCAACCCAAAATTTCAGCTCCATGCAGCATTCCACTTTTTACCATTGCATTGAAAAAAAATCATTTATTATTATTATTATGAAATATATATATATACACTACCGGCGAAAAGTTACGGACAAAAATTCAAAAAAATTCCGGAACGATTTTTTTATGCCATTTCCCCGATAGTTGACATAAATGAATTTAATAAATGGCATTTTGAAGGGGAGGAATTCACCTTCATTCCGTTTTTTTTGAAAATTTTTAACTATTTTTTTTACGACTAGTCCCCTTTTTTGAAAACGACCATTTTTTGCCTTTTTTTCCATTTCTGGTGGACCCCGTTCACAGACAAATTTTTTTTTATGCATTTCTTTGACCCGAATCATAAAGGGGGAAGCTCAAGCTTCAATTTTGTTTTTTTTTTAAAGCTTCGTGCGATTTTTTTTTCTAAAGATATTTTGATTTTTTTTTAAAGAGATAATTTGAAAAATAACGTGTAACGCGAAAACGACAAGGATTAAAATAAAACCTCAAGAAAGTAAAAAGTTGAATCGGTTTTCGTTGAGTTCGGGAGAATTTTTTCCGATTTTTTTTCGAAATTTTTTTTTTCACCTATTTTCCGTAAAAAATAAAATTTAAATTACCGTACCTCGTGAAAAAAATGTCGAAAAAAAATCGGACATTATTCTATTGCGTCGAAAATAGAAAAATAAAATTTTTTCATCTCTTGAAATTTTACCACAAACAACTTAGTTCTCGAGTTACGGTAATTAAATCTGATTTTTTACCGAAAATAAGTGAAAAAAAAAATCTGAAAAAATTCTCGCGAACTCAACGAAAACCGATAAAACTTTTGACTATCTTGAAGTTTTCCTTGAATCCTTGTCGTTTTCGCGTTACACGTTATTTTTCAAATTCTCTTTTTTTAAAAAAATCAAAATATCTTTAGAAAAAAAATCATACAAAGCTTTAGAAAAAAAAAACAAAATTGAAGCTCGAGCTTCCCCCTTTATGATTCCGGTCAAAGAAATGCATGAAAAAATTTAGTTTGTAAACGGGGTCCACCAGAAAACGAACAAAAGGAAAGGCGAAAAATATTCGTTTTTGAAAAAGGGTACTAGTCGTAAAAAGATAGTAAAAATAAAATAAAAACGGAATGAAAGTGAATTCGTCCCCATCAAAATGCCGTTTATTAAATTCATTTATGTCAATTATCGTCGAAATGGCATAAAAAATCGTTCCGGAAATTTTTTAAATTTTTGTCCGAAAACTTTTCGCCGGTAGTGTTCGTGCTCTTCGAGTCCGCATGAGAGACAAAAGGGCTGAATCTGCGTCGTTCGGATCGTTGAATCGAGCGCTGCTCGCGTCCTTTCGCATCGCAACGGCAAAATTCGATGTAGGCACACACCGGAACGAGACGCAGTAGACGCGAGCGCGAGAAAGAAACGGAAATACCACATTCATGTGACGTTGGCAGCCGCAACGTTTTGTCGCTTCTCCAGTGGAGAAAGTTGAATAATGTTGGTAATCTTATTGTTGTCGTTGTATAATGAGAAGGTTAACCGAGTCACATATGCACGAGTATGCGCGTGCGTGTCGAAAAATAAGAAAAAAGAAAAAACATTTCTTACCTCTTCGAGGAATTAGGCGAAAGAGAAAAATACGTGGCAAATATGAACTTTTCAATTCTGAGCGTCAGCGCTCGATCGTTGTTTCCCTCCGTAATAAATAAATTATTATCCACGTTTTTTTTTCTGTAGATTTTTGCTACGAAAAGAACTGGGATGTTTTTTTTTTTTTTTTGGTTGCTCGTTAGAGATCTCTGCAACCTAAACCGAAAAAATAGATTTTCAATGGTAAAAAAAAAAAGCTTCGTTACGATTGATTTTTGACAGATATTTTCTTTATCTCGCTGCTCGTGTTGATGTTTGCATCGTTGGAATGCAACGATAACACTTGTTCATTTTTTCATTTCTTTATTATTATTATTATTCAGAATCATTTTTATTGAAGCTTTTGATTATAATTTTTTTTTAATACGGATTCTCAAATATGTTCTAGTGATTAGCGTAACCGGAATGAGAAGAAAAAAAAAAAAAATTGGGTATACGCACAAAATATGTTTTCGTTGAATTCCAACGATGCAAACTTCAATACCATATGGGGAATGGATTTTCAGGGGGACTGTACCTCCCACGCATCCTTAATCCAACCCTCGAGTACGTTTTTCCCATGCCGTGGTCGAGCGTATTTACGAATAAATGCAACAGCGAGTGGGTACACGAGCTTTTATATGTATGTGTGTGTGTTTGTGTGTGTGTGTGTATTGTGTATGCTCATCGGGATCTCTTTTGCCAAGCGAGAGACGAGAACTAACGAGAATTCTCGGATAAGAATGTGCAAGAATGAAAGAGAGACGAACGGATTTCCGGATGACATCCGTCACGCGAGGACCACGCGTTAATTAAGATAATTATACAAACACGTGTCATTAAGATTTTTCCAAGTCTCCCTCCGCGATTGCCCCTTTCCACCTCCACTCTTCCCCACGGGGGTCTACAATTATTAATCCATTTTGTATCAACCCAGGGGATGAGCGAGAACGAAAGAAAAAAAATATGAAAATTTACACCTACCGACTCTCTTTCTCTCTTGTCATTCTCGTTTCTCTTTCTCCGTCTGATTGTGTTTCTCTCCACACAACCATGGAGCATGTGACGACGAAAAGGCAATTATTGGTCCATGAGCTCGAATGACAATCCGCTCGTAAATTTTGCATCTCTCTCTCTCTCTCTCGCTCTCTCTCTCTTTCTCTCTCGATGATCGGATGTATTTCGATGACTCGAGTCGCCTTGCTAATTGATTCTCGATTAGTCGGGGAATAATTAAAACGCCATTTTGGAAACGTTGCCCAACGACGAGAGCGAACGTGCGGTTTCGTGTCCCAAACGTCCCCGAAAGTTATCGACGCTTAGCCAACATTCGACTTTTCGATCTTCTCTGGCGTGTTACCGCTCGATAGAAATCGAATGATTTTCGAATGAAACTATTACAGAGAAAAAAACGGTAAAGAAGAATTGCCAAAGAAAAAAGTTACGTCCACGTTTCCAATTTTCCAATGATTGCCCGCAATTAAAATTCGTGCGATTACGAAAACGAGGCAAGAATTACCCAATCGTATTAGGAATTGACCAGGAAAAGAAATATATATATATATATATATATATATATATATATATATATATATATATATATATATATACACACTAGGTGGCCGGAACATTGACGTCCAAAAATAAAATTTAGGTCCCTCGTATCGTGGGGTATCCGAATCACCCCCATGTATGTTCCGCGACTTTTCATAGTTTTCGAGTTATGAATTTTTTTCTGAATTTTTGAGAATTTTCGACCTGACCAATTTAAAAAAAATCTAAAAAAAAAGTAGAAGACTTTGTCGAGATTTTTTTTTTGCAACTGAATCTTCATGAGTAGTACTTTTATGCATAAAATAATCAGCTTCGTAACTGTGATGAAAGTTATGAAAATGTTGGTCTAAAGTGAAAAATTTGCGTTCGATAAATTATGACTTAAATTTTCAACTTTAAATTAAAAATCTAAACAGGTGACTTCATGGTTCCTAATTAGTCCTCAAGAATGCGCCAGACTCTCAGCTTTCATAATCATTAAAAAAAAAGTAGTACTTAATAGGGCTACTTTGGCTAAAATTGGCCTTCAAAGACAGCGAGGTGGAAAATTCTTAAAATTAGCCATCTTATTAAAAAAAAAAATTTTGCCCATTTTATCATTCCTAAGGTTATTTAGTTTGTTAACTAACCAAGAATGACTGCAGGAAAGCTAAGATTTAAACATTTTATTTTTGGACGTCAATGTTCCGGCCACCTTGTGTATATATATATATATATATATATATATATATATATATCCGTCGAACGCATACGACCCGCAAAAAATATTAGCGTCCTGTCTCGTCAAGGGAGAACGCAATTCGGACATCAAAAACTTTGCAAATTTGATTTGTGGTTGAGTTCAACCTCCTCCTCCCGTACCCTTCGGCCCCTGAGTCCCTTTCCCCTCCGCACTTCGCGATTCGAGCAATGCATAAATTTGTAACATTATATGCCGTTGAATTAAGACTTTATGAATTTCTAATGCCGGAGTGTAGGGGGTGGGGGGGGTAGACGACCGACGCTCGAGTGTCTCTTCGACGAGATCGTAGACCTCGTTTTCCCCTCCCCGCCGCTGCTTCTCTCACTCCTTCCTTCTCATTCACTCTTCTCTCTCGCCAATTTTTCTTCTCCTTTCGTATTTGAGCTTTTTCTTGGTCGTTCTCTTCGTTCTTCCTTTTTTTTTTCTTCTCTCGACCGATAAATATGGGAGTGGCTCGCGCGGGAGAGACGCATCTTTTATTTTTCAATCAGAGAGTAGACAATGCGTTATTACCGAGTCACGTAGGCAGCAACAAAACTTCTCTCGTCGTACAGTAGGCGTGTGTTTACGTATGCGAGTTTTGGACCCCCCCCCCCCTTATTCGCTCCTTCACCTCTTCTCTCTCTCTCTCTCTCTCTCTCTCTCTCTCTCTCTCTCTCTGTCTCGACCTTCGAAACTTTAACGCCGAGTAGAGCCTTTTCTCCTGTATGACGTTATTGGTTGGGGGGGTCGGAAATGTTGCGACGTGGGTACTCTCTAATATTACTGTACGTTGCGTAGATGAAATAATTGCCGAATTATTTTCACTGTGTAACAACACGTATTTGGTCGACACGTGCACACGACGAACGCTCCCATTCGAGTCCACATTCGATTCCTCCCGCTATACTTTTATTTTTATTTTCACTTTCAAGCGTGGGCGGATTCGAATCGCAAAGAGCAAACTCGACATCGCCACGATTAACCCCGTTTTTCGTCGTTCTTTTCTTTCAACGTTTTTTTTTCTTTCTTCAATCTGCAAACTTTGTGCACGTGTGAGGAAGATGGAGAGAAAAGATTAGGAGAAAAATAATAAACGAAACGAATTTCAATAATAATTCACTCGTTTCTTTTATCGCGCGAATTGTCATGGGATTTTAACTGAAAATCTTGATTAAATTATTTCTTCGGTAAGATTATATTGAATTGGATTTGGAGGAAATTTGCATTTTAATGAGGAACATAATTGAATTGGAGAATTTCGCGACGTAATTGCCCGTTTTCGAAGACAAAGAGTGCAACGGAGACGCGCGCGCACGTAAAGTTGAAGTTGTCCAAGCACACCGCGCTCCTGCTCTTCCACGTCGTCCCTGTAACATTGACCCGTAAGATCACGGGGGAAACGAGAAATCCCGTTACCCACGAACGAGACGCATACGAGGCCTCCGCGCGTTACTCTTCTCGCTCCCTATTCGCTAACATTACGTACAGATTCAACGACGTACGTTTTTTTTTTTTTTTTTTTCCATTGATTCCTGTCACCGGGTAGAGGTACTCGCGCTTATAAACGCGAACTGATGTTACAAGCGAATCGTTAGGAACTGACGTACGGAACATAACGTTAGACGACAATGTAAAAAAAACATATATGTATGTGTATATAAATCGATAGAAAAAAAGTGATCTCGAGAAATCGATTCGTTTCGACACTCGCGATAATTTTTTCCTGATTTTTAGTGGAAGGAAAAACGTTTTATTCGAATTTTTTATGATCACTAAGTATCAATTGTTTCGATCGATTTATTGATAATATATTTATGCTTTGAAACAATATTGAGAGAGAGACTGGGAGAGGAAGAGAGAGAGAGAGAGAGAGAGAGAGAGAGAGAGAGAGAGGTTGCGGCTTCCTAAAAGAAAACGTTTATATTTATTGAAAAAAAATAACTAAATAAAAAAACTGATAACGAGAAGTTTGAGTTTTCGCGGATTGTCCTCACAAGCTGCAAATATACACTTGAAGGTTTGTATTAAAAAAAGGCAATCAGAATTCACGAAGGAAAAATCGTTACAGAGAATGCTCAAATAGCTATTTCCTGTGGTCAATCGATTAGAAAGAATCTTTCGAATTGAGAGTTCTTCGAATATATGGGATTTTCACCAATATGGAGTTGGCATCGTTGGAATGCAACGAAGATATATTATTTTTCGTATCGCCGTGTGTGTATATATATATATATTGGGTGAAGTAAAAAGTTCGGAGCGTTTTCCGCTAGATGTCTTTACTGAGCCATATCTCACGATGTATACATCGCATCGGGTCATACTATACGGCGATTCAAAGGTGACATCACGCTTCAAAAAAAGTTCTTTGACAGTTTTGTGTTTGGTAAAGCCAGTTGTGTGTTACAGCGTTCCAAAATAGAGGTAAAAAAAAGAGAAAATTCGATACATTCTTCAGTAGCACTACGACCAAGGTGAAAAGGCGGAGCAGGTGGCCAAAAAAATGTGTGCTCTTTATGGACCGAATACAGTATCGAATGCAACAGCAAAGCGGTGGTTTCAACGATTCCGTTCTGGTAATATGGACGTCGAAGATGAGTCACGCTCTGGTAGGCCAATCGTCGAAAATGTCGATAAAATGATGGAAATCGTTGAGTCGGACCGGCATGTGAGCACTTATTCCATTGCCCAGGAACTGAAGATTAGTCAGAAAACCATTTGGAACCATTTGCATAAGGCTGGTCTCGAGAAGAAGCTCGATGTATGGGTGCCACACGAATCGACGCAAAAGAACCTTTTGGACCGAATTGATGCCTGCGATTCTTTGCTGAAACGTAACGAAATCGACCCATTTTTTAAGCGGATGGTGACTGGCGATGAAAAATGGGTCACATACGAGAACAACAGCCGAAAAAGATCGTGGTTCAATGGCGGTGAGCCGGCCCAAACGATCGCCAAGCCCGGATTAACGGCCGAGAAGGTTTTGCTGTGTGTTTGGTGGGATTGGAAGGGAATCATCCACTATGAGCTGCTCCCATTGACCCAAACACTCAATTCGGACCTCTACTGTCAACAACTGGCCAGATTGAAGCAGCCGATCGACCAGAATTGGTCAATAGGAAGGGTGTTGTATTCCATCAAGACAACGCCAGGCCGCACAAATCTTTAACGACGCAGGTTCTATCGCACCCGCCGTATAGTCCAGACCTGGCACCCAGCGATTATCACCTTTTCAAGCATTTGCAAAATTTTCTTGATGGTACAAAACTGGCCTCAAGAGAGGCTTGTGAAAATGAGCTAGTCAAGTTTTTTACCATTAGGGACGAGGACTTCTTCAATCGCGGATTATGAAATTGCCTTCAAAATGGACAAAAGTTATCGAACAAAATGGCGCATATTTGATCTAAATCGGATAATCCTAACTATGTTATTTTCATCGTCGAAATAAATCGAAAAAATGCTCAGAACTTTTTACTTCATCTAATATATATATATATATATATATATATACACAAAAGCGCAAGGTGATATTAAAAGAAAAAAAATGATTTCTCTCGTCACTCGTGAAATTTTCACCTCAAATTTGGCAAAACAAAAAAAAATGTCAATACTTAAGTATACATATTTGCCATAGTTGTATTTAACAAAAAATCGGCCGGAAAAACATTTCCTTTCGAAACAAACTAGAAATATATTGACGAATAATCATTTGAATTTGAACATTTCTTTTTCCATTTAAATATTGTTTTTTCTTTATTCAAATTATTGCTACGATAATTATTGGTACTTTTTTCTAGTTATTATTGTTTCCACAAACTAGATCACTATGGTTAGTTTTGATGATTCGCAAAAGGATAGATTCGCGATTAGAATAATTCGAAGCCGATTTATTTACCTGGGTCAGTGGTCGATCGTTAAACTAGTTTTCCCGCGCAACTGCCCGCACCATCCTCAACATCGAGACGTCAATGGCTAGGTCGGTCTTTTTGTTTCTCTCGTTTTTGCCTTTTTGTTATATCCCTCAAAGCTCTTTTTTTTCCAATCCGTGACGCGTGAAGCGGACGGGAACACAGCGAGAAGATGCTAATTGACGAGAATCTCCTCAATCCTCTCGCGAATGGATTACGGCGTGCGAGATTAATGGCTAGATGCGTGAGCGCGCGCGCGCGCGCGTTTCGACAACGAAAAAATTCTCCGATCCTTGGTGCACCGGAAGAAAGACGAAAAAGAAGAAAAAAAAATTGCTCCGCTCTCACTCTCGCGGATGATATTGAAGATTCAACGAATCGTCAATTCGCGGTATGGATATACGCACGCGGGCGCGCGGGTACACGTAATTTAATTAGTCGTTGCGCGGGCTAGCTCGTTAAGTGCGCGCTCGCGCGCGGATTATCGCGATAACGCGCTCTTCGTACGAACTCTCACGAGGTCGAGGCGGATGTCACGAGAATTATACGTGCACTCGACACGATGCTACACGTAATCATCCTCGACTGCGCGTGCCGCCACCGCCTTTTTTCGTACGTCGTACGGGCGCTGCCTTTTATTCTTTTCTTTATTTTCTTTTTTTTACTCTTTAACTTACGAAATATTCCTGAACATATGTTTTGCCCGTATAGAGTGAAAGGAAAAAGGAAAAAAAACGAGCGAAAAAGAATCATCGATGACGAGTATATGGGTACGAATACGTTTTATGCTTTAACGTTCGAACGGAAATTAATGCGGTATGGAGAACGAAGAAATTCGTTCCCGGTCATGGTGTTTAAGTTTGCATCGGTGGAACGCAACGAAAATTTTTCTTGATTTTTTTTTTCTTTATTTTTATTTAAAATCTTTTTTCTTTTTGCAGCTTTTGTCTATAATTTTTTAATAAGAATTCCCAAAAATGTTTCCGTGACCTAATCGGGAAGAAAAAACATCGGAAATACGAGAAAAAAATATCTTCGTTGCATTCCAACGATGCAAATTTCAAGACCATTTCTTTTTCCCAATCACGGCTAAGATGTTTTTATTTTTTACCACTTTTATATCAAGAATTACACATGTGCACGCGCGCGCGCGCGTGCATATGCGCAAACAGGGTGGCCGGAAAAATGTCTTCCAAAAGGAAAATCTAGATGCCTCATATCGTATTGATATACGTATCCGAATCATTCCCATGTACGTTCTACGGTAGATTTTTCTAGTTTTCGAGAAAAAAAAGTAAGAAACATTTTTTTGCCGAGTTTTTATGTCGCACAGAGGTTTTAATTAATCTTTTTTCGCGATTTTTCATTGCTCGACAGTGCACTGCATAGCGATAACACAAGTACAAAAAAAAAATCGCGAGGAAAGTACACACAAACAGGAGAAAAAAAAATGAAAAACCATGCTACAGGAAAAGTCGAAGAAAAATTAGAAATATGCTTTTTTTTTTGTCGAAAACTGAAAAAAAAACACCCAGAAACATACGTGGGGGTAATTAGGATATGCATTGATACGAGGCATTTAGATTTTTCTTTTGGACGTCACTTTTCGGGCCACCGTTTATATAAATATACATATATATGCACACACGGAGAGAATTAAAAAGTAATTTTTGTCGTGAATTTCACGGTAAAAATGACCGTGATATATTTCAATGTGGTGACAAGGGAGAAAAGCATAATAATTCGTATGCGACAAGTTTTTTTTTAACTCACGTTACAGAAAATTTCAAATACGTAGCTAAAATTTTACTATACAAGAAGGGTAGCGCGCACGATAATTTTTACCGAGAGCACAATACATTTTCCTATAACACTCATTAAATTTTATAATAAATCTTAAAATAACTGTTATAAAGACGATACTTTTTTATAGACATTTTTAAAAGGCATAAAATAATAAAATGTACAGTAAGATTTCGCTGATATTATATATTTTTTAAATTTAAGTTTTGCGTATTTTGTTACACATGAAAATATACTAGAAAATCTGGTAAAATTTTCTATCTGAAGAAGAAATTTTATTTTATTTTCGTGAAAATTTGTGTTTTACTCAGTAATAATAAGCGAAGTTTCAGGGTTGTCATCTGGTTACCGTTACTGCACGGTAATTTTTAACATTTATTTCTCTCCGTGCACACACGCACACATCGTATCGCTGGTTTCGAAGCGAGTCTCGATTATCGAATTCCCGAGACGAACAGCAGGCAAGCAGTTCCTGTTTTAAATGTATACAGTGAGTGAAAAGAGCATTCGTGCACTCAGTATTCCTACTGATGTTTTCGAAAAGAATGTCTTAGGGGAGTATGCAAGAACTAGAGAGTATTAAAGAACGAAAAAATACTTGCATTCGTAGGCACGTTATTTTCAAGTAATTGTGAAAAAAAAAGCAAAAGAACAAAAGAGACGTTGGTGCCGAGTGACGAGTTGACGTGTTCGTTTACGGTCAGGAAAAAAGTACGAGTTCATTCTTCCGGAGGATCGTTGAAAAAATTATTCAATCGTTGGCTCGTCGATGGAGTAAAAAAAATGTGAAGTTGGGTTTGATCGAAAAACAATTCGATCTTTGGTTTGTCGATCGAGTAAAAAAAAATGCGATTAAGAAATAATTTAAACTTTAGTTTGTTTGGGTTTAAGAAAAAAAAAATAGTGTTAATGTCGTGTCGGTTAAAAAATAATTCATTCGAATCAGCGCGCAAGCCATTGCGTGGCTGAGCGGTCATCCATCTGAGTATTGGCCCAAACCAAGGCTGCACAACACGGGCGATCGTCGAAGCGGCACACCGACCGCGCGTCCACGAATGTTCGTTGTCGAGGTGAATCTATTTTAAATAGTTATTTTCAGAATTTCCTCCTAGAGCGTGAATGTCATGATCGAGCGATACGAAAATAATTTCGGGGGATGAACTCAATCGGGAAAAATAGTTTCTATAGATTAGAAAAAAAGAAAATAAATTTTAACTGGCATTCGAAAAAATCTTTTTTCAACTGTTGGGACCAAATTTCGTACCAATCATCGTTTAAGGGTTTTTTTTCTTTTTTTTTTTTTCAATTGCGATAATTCTTCGGTATGGGACCGAGCAGAGACTTCCCCATCTCGTTTATATTATCGCGTCTTTCCGGCGCGCGCGTTTTGCTTTGTGGATATTGGCTTCAAACTATTGGTTCGCCCAATTGAACTGGCTCTGGGTTGTCTCCATACACACTCGAGACATTTATAATTCGTTGCATTATTAATTTAAAAAAAAATCTAACAATCGTTCTTTCAGAAAATACAATTTAATGCTTCGAAATAAATACAAATCGTGAGAATGATATTACATTGGAAGAAAAATACCCACGTATCGTTACTTTCGATTACGCTTGTGTTTTCTTTCTTTTTTTATTGACTCGTCATGTCAGAATTTCGCGCCTGTGTAATTTCTAAAATCACCTCTATGACATAATTTCCATTATCGCGGAAGATTTTCATATTTGAAGAGCCGAGAAAATGATTGAAGGTTTTAGGCCACTCTAGGATTTTCTAAAAATTGATTTTTTTTTTGTTAAAAATGTACATTAGTACCTATAAAATTATATTCCGAAAGATGATGGGTGTGACAAATCTCTAAGTACTCGATTTTCGAATTCTAGAGCAACCCATCTTGATTCATGTCGTGACTTTCTACTAACTTAAAATGACTTTACTTAACATTTTAACTGTATATTTAGAATTACATTTTCGGAGGCACTACGTAGGATTTTTAAAAATTATATTGCATAGTTTCTTTTTTATAAACAATTTTCTGACGATTTTCTCATGGCATTTAATACTTTTTGTTTTAGAAATGCGCCATTTTGACAAAAAAACAATATATCAAAAAAATCCTACGTACTTCTATAGCTATTCTTATATGTAATCTAAAAAACTTTAGTGTCTCATCATAACTAAAAAATTATAGGAGCTGTTGGTCCGGCCGTTGACCTTCCAGAAATAAAGGCGTCATCGGAAAAATACTGCACAGTCGCCATTTTGACATGTATCGCTGTGAAAAAATAATTTTCTATAGTCAATTACGTGTATAATAAAATCCCTATTTTGTAATTCCGATTTATTTTATGGTTTCGCTGAAAAAAAATCACAAAATATGCCCTTTTTTGGCCTCTAGAGTCTTGGGGTCTTTTTTTAGCTTGGGGTTTAAAAAACGAATCGACTTTCAATATTTTTTTATGATGGGCGTATTACGATAACAAGGCCGGGATCTTAAAGACAATTAATACCATAGTCTTGCCAAGTTTAAGTTTTTTTTAACTGGAAAATATTGATGAACAATGGAGTTATTACTATTTAAACAGAGTATCGCCGTTTCTGCATGTCCAATCGCTGTACGTACTTCCGGAAACTAGGATGATCCAAAATAAAAACTAAAAATATGCACTTTTAGTACAATATCGAAACTTTCGTATGACCGGATACTTTGTGGAAATTCTGTAAATTATGAAAATGACACATTGTAGAAACAAAGTTCGATTTTTTACTAAAAAAAAACAACTTTAATCATTATTTATTAAGCATTATTTATTAAATTTATTAACAACTTTAATCATTATTTATTAAACATATGAACAAATTATGCGGCCATACGACAGAAAATGTTATAAACTATGCTCTGACCGGATTTAAAGGTACGACTCAAACCGTTTAATAAAAAATAGTTCCGAAGCAAATGCAAAAGACAAAAAGGGCTAATCGCAGCAGGGCGGTTCGCCGTTGCGCTGTCGGCGATCTTACGTTTTACAAAAATCGTCATAACTCGGTCAATTTTTTGAATTTTTTTACCAAATCGTTGTAAATTGAAACGTACGCCCTATTCTATAATGTTATGCAATAAAAAATCGTAATGTCGAAATTTTGAGCTTATGCAGACCCATTAATAATACACTTATAAGCTTAGCAATATTTTGAAGGTGCTCTCTTCCTACAATGACTAGAGCCGTTTTCTATCCTTCAAAATTGTATATTATGTATAAAAGTTGTATGAAAAGTAGCAACAATACTAATAATAACAACAATGTCACGAAAAAAATCAAACGCGAGCTAAAACGTTATAAATTGCAATTTGGTAGGTATAATTGATTTTTAGATTTTCAACTGTGTCTTTATTCGGTTCGGTAAGAAAATGTAAAAATAAAAGAAACAGTAATAATGCTAATAATGTTAATAGTCGTATAAAATAAAACAAGCACAAACACATAAGTTGGAACTTTTCCAACTACCGTTATGCAGCTGTATTTGGTTTTCAGTTTTTTAAATTTATTTTGCCGCGACGTAATAGTCCGGCAAAAGAAATCTGGCTCGGTTTTTTTCTTCTTTATTTATTTTTATCGAAAAAAAAAGAAAAGAATTAGTTATCTCGTTGTTCGACGCGACGTACTTTACACGTAACGGGGTGGACGAGATTTGCATCGTTGCTCTCCCGATTACGTGAGCGAGAGAGAAAACCTCGCGACTCACAAAAGACTTGCGCGGAGAAAGATTGAAAAAATGTTACGCGAATCTCCGTCGCTGACTCGGCGCGTTATACGCGGACTCATTTTCGGTTTTGTGTATATATATTAGGGTGGTTCTTAATTTGGTGATATTGGAAATTCTTTGGTATTGTTCCTCAAAAGTAATCAACGTATATAGAAAAAAAATTGGCCGCAAGCGGAAGTTTGTCCAATAATTCTAACCCACCTCACCGAGTTGTCGAATTTTTATATGAAAAAATGCATGCATTTAAAATTTTGTTCAGAAAATTGTTTATTATTTCAAAACTATACTTGATAAAAAAATTTTATATGAAGTTTTTGTAGGAAATTTAATGCTCTACAAAAACGGTATCTTGTAAAATTTTTGTGAATCTAATATTTATCACGTAATTAGCAAAAAACTGTCATCATTTATTCCAAAAATCGATCATTATGGTCAAAACAGGAGTTTGACGTCGAAAAACTGCAATTTATTTTTCGTATGTATATAAGATTATGAAGAAATACGTAGCGCACTCAATAATGAAATGTAAACAATATTCAAATGTTCAATTTTATCAATTTTATCATAAATTATGATAAATTAAAGCCTGCCTTACCGACAAGTATCCTTTCGTCGAATGAGTTGCTTCCCATGCTTGCCGCAATCCTCGCTAACCTCGAAATAAATGTATGTCTACTGTTCCCACGTGAGGCACATGTCTCGATTCAGCGTTGGACACATGTGCTCGAAGACTTAAGTTTAGAAAATCGCGATGACGTTCCATGACCGTAATTTACGTAAAAATATTGTTTTAATTGGTGATGCTGATTCGCAAATAATTGGAAGCAAATTGCCTTCAAAATTGCAGGTGTTAAAAGCACTTTTTTTTATAATACTCGGGTTCTAAAATTAATGATACATGAAAGTGCCACAATAACTTCCAAAGAAGTGTTTGTGTTTTGGGATAAAGCCGGTATACCGGTACAAACTTTGCCAGAATGCATAAAAAAAAATCAAAAAGTTACATGCACGCTGGGATCTATTGCAAAAACGTGCTGGAAAAAAAATTAAATGAACAAAAAGAATTAGCTTTTAAAGAGGAACTTAAATTACTACTCGATATTGCTTGTGTTAAAAAAAAGTGTAAACGTCAGTGCTGAGAAAAAACTTTTTTTGGAAAATCAGCGAAAACTCGAAAGAATAGGGTTTATTGCTGATGTTGAATCAAGATATGACGAATTGACGACTGAAGAAGATGATTTCGCTCTTGAAGAACGTGCGAAGCGTAAATTCGAAAGAGAACAAAGTTCATTAGGTTTGATAATTTATAATTTAAGTAAAAATTAACAATTAGTAATTTTCTTGTTTAATTAAGGTTTTGATTCTCATTATTTTAACAGGTCAAGTAGTCCAATTCGTGAGTAGTAGTGGAAGTAGTTTGACTGCTAGTCAAATGAGTAATTTTTCAACTCGGATGTATTATCAACCTGAAGAAGGCATTGCAGGGCCTTCACAACCAAAAAAATCTCGTGGCACATCTAATATCTAGAACGAAAAAGTAGTGGCAACGCTCGACAAATGTCAAGTATCTGATCAAAATGCCGTAAGAATGATTGCTGCAGTAGCTGATGTATGTCATTGTGATTTCAACGCAATGATATTGAACAGGTCGTCAATTTATCGATATCGCCGAGAAATACGCCAAAGATTCGCTGAAAAAATTAAAAAATTGTTTCCGACTTGTGAAGCTACTGTCCTTCACTGGGATGGCAAACTCGTTGAAGAATTCAATCAAAACCATAAGGTCGAACGTTTGGTGATCGTCATCACTGACGGAGACCATGAAAAATTTTTATGTATTCTGCGCTACGTATTTCTTCATAATCTTATATACATACGAAAAATAAATTGCAGTTTTTCGACATCAAACTCCTGTTTTGACCATAATGATCGATTTTTGGAATAAATGATGACAGTTTTTTGCTAATTACGCGATAAATATTAGATTCACAAAAATTTTACAAGACCCCGTTTTTGTAGAGCATTAAATTTCTTACAAAAACATCATATAAAATTTTTTTATCATGTATAGTTTTGAAATAATAAACAATTTTCTGAACAAAATTTAAAATCCATGCATTTTTTCATATAAAAATTCGACAGCTCGGTGGGGTGGGTTAGAATTATTGGACAAACTTCCGCTTGCGGCCAATTTTTTTTCTATATATGTTGATTACTTTTGAGGAACAATACCAAAGAATTTACAACATCACCAAATTAAGAAGCACCCTAATATATATATATATATATATATATACATGTTTGTGTGTGTATGTACATAACGTCACGACCTGTACACGAAACTCTGCCGATAACATCAAACGATTATCGTCGCGAGGAGGTCGATCGAATTTTTCTCCCCTGAGCGATCGAACGTCCTCTCCATACTGGCCGTTTCCTTCACAATCTCCTTCATCTTTTTTTTTTGTTTAGTATTACAATTTTTTATTATGCCGAGATCGTAACGAAAAAAAAAATGTATTGTATATTTACCTTGGACGATCGCTTATCGTGATTAATCGATGGCTTCGATCGTGCGCGATTGGATCAAAGTCGAGGTACGATTTTTTGTCCCCCCGAATGCGATGCAATGATTTCCGTCGGTGTTTTCATGTAGCTGCTCCGGCTTTTTTCGAAGCTTGCCATTATATGTATTATAAGACAGACTCTTTTTCTGCTTTACCTCTCTCTGTTTTCCTTTGTCTGTCGCACCTAAAAATCCAAACTAGTTTTCAAGTGTGTAAATAGCAAGAATGAGGCTAACATTTAAGTGCGAATATTAATTAATTGCAATGACAACGACACATACAACAATGGTAATTAAAAATTGGTGTTGGAAATTTGTATCGTTGGTATGCAATTGAAATTCTTAATTATATTTCCTTACTTCCATTACTATACAAAAGCTTTTTTTTTTGCAGATCTCAGTTGTAGATCGCCGAATAAGCAGCTTAAAAAATTATTCGGTTATTTTTGGAGCTGAAATCTGCCAAAAGAAAATCAAGTAATTGAAAAAAAATTAATCTTCATTGCATTTCAACGATGTAAACTCCGATCTTATATTATCATAAGTTTAAGAACTTTGATCTTATATTATCACAATAATAAGAACAGCAGGAAGTACTACTACTACTACTACTAGGAACAACGGCAACAATAATAATAATAATAATAGTAACGATTATGGTAATAGTGAAAATAATATAAATATGTAAATAATTTTATCATTTATATATTTATATTAAATATATAAATATACAAATAATACAATTATTATGATTATATAAATAATTTCTTAACGGATCTTCATAAGTTTTCGGCCCACAAAACAGGCCGATTTTCACTTTATTTTTCTCATGAGAGTACTTGGTTGACGTGGTCGAGATTATATACACAATTAATACATAATTTTGCCAAATTCAAGTTTTTTTTTGTCATTGAAAAATATTAATAAATAATAAAGTTATTTTCAATTCAGACCGTTTCCCAAAATCGTTCTAACCTGGTTAATTTTTCGAATTTTCACAAAATATTGGTTGCAAATCTACGCATATAAAAATATACAATAACAAATTACGGTTAACAAAGGTTGTATTCTTGGAACGCAACGATTTTTTTTATTTCTTATTTTTTTATTTCTTATTCGAAACTTTTTTTCACAACTTGAGATCGTGAATGTGCAATAAAAATAATTAAAAACTGTAATAAAAATACTTGAAAAAAAAAAAAGAAATTTTATCAATAAGAAAATATTCATTTTCGTTGCGTTCCAACGACGCACAATTCAAGATCATAATTTGAAGAAAAAAAAAACTTATTTTTCGAATTTCAAGCCTTTGCAGACCCCCTTCAATCGAAGTGATCCGAGAGTAAAAAAGGAGCTATTATCTTGCCGAAGATTCTCCAGTTGGCTTTCACCGTACGTATCTGCGTGCGATTCTTCGGACATTGCGTCGTTGAAGAGTAGACATGTAATGGACATCGAACCGGCCAAGTGAACATCGAGCCTCTTTCTCTCTCTCTCTCTCTCTCTCTCTCTCTCTTCCGTTCTCTCTGGTTAGCTCGATAGCTCGCTCTGCCCGTTTTTCTCTCCTTCTCGCGGTATTGAATAACCAACGTTGAGCTGTCTTAGGGGCTCGACGTAAGCTCACTATATATACTCGTTATATTCGCGTAGTATCGACTTTCCGAATGTCCACGACGCGAGCGCGAATATTAGTACGCGCGCGTATTACTTTCTCTCTATCTCGCTCGCACGTCGCTCTTCCATCTTCAGCTCGGCTCATAAAAAATACTGTACATTATTATAATGGAGTAAAATAATATGATTCGCATAGTTGAGTGCCGTATGTCCGTGTGTCTCTTATTGCCGCGGCGCATTGCTCGGGAGGGTGAAAGGGGAGAGAGAGAGAGAGAGAGAGAGAGAGAGAGAGAGAGAGAGAGAGAGAGAGAGAGAGAGAGAGAGAGAGAGAGAGAGAGAGAGCGAGAGAGAGAGAGAGAGGGGGGGAGAGGGAGAAAGAGAGAGAGAGAGAAGAAAGAAACGGGAGATTAGAAAAGTATTGTGCAATTGTAAGACGCAATTGAAGCCTTACGGTGTTGCAACATTTTTATTTTTCACAATTATTTCCAACGAGAAAATTGTCCAAAAGTATGTATCCGATTGGAGTATAATTCTCTCTGTGTTAAAGTTCCCCTCGGAATTTTCGTGTCTCCATTTAATTTTTCTGCTCGTAATCGATAAGTCGCTGATAATTCACAATAATTGTCACCAAATCTCATTTATACAGCTGTTGCAAACGCGCATTTCAAAATTTGCATTAGCGAATGAGACACGCAAAGGGAGAGACAGAGAGAGAGAGAGAGAGAGATATATATATAATCCGACAACACTTATAACAAATTCTTGCTCTCGCAGCCAAGAGGCTCCCGATGTCATTCCTATCTCCTTGTCACCTGAGCTCTCAACGTGCCATCTTATCTCATCTCAATTGCCACGCTGCAACGACTGACAGAGAACGACCGTGATTGTAATGCGATAATAATGCTCTACCATCCAATCCACAATTATATCTCTCGATGAATTTTCAGCGCGATTCGATTCGTGCCAAACGGAAATTTTCTCTCTCCGATAATATTTTTACGTTTTTATCATTTTGTGGCTTTCGAGAGGAAGTGAACTATTGTGTGTGTGTGTGTGTGCGTGTGTGTATGTATCATATGTCTCTATTTAAAAGGTACATTTATATATATATATGCAAATGAGTATGTATGTATCCACGTATACATATGTACGCATGAGTTTGTTATCGAGATATATTAATATTGAAATTTATTTCAGTGTCCCGTGTTTCTGTCCCTCCTCGCCCTATGGAGTGAATATATTTTCAGCGACCCAGTCTTGAGTGACCACCGGCGGCTTCTTATCATTTTTCTTGATACAAAAATCGTCATATTCTCCGTTCGTGTTTACGAGTTTAATTATGATGTCGCTCATTTATATAAGTATGCGTGTGTATATATATATATATATATATATATCGTGAAAAACGTCTATGTGAAGTCTACACCAATGGACATTTTTAGACGGCGCAATAGCGAATACCAACGACGCAGTATTTTTCGACCGAAAAATTTCATTCTTTCGACCGAATGTTCTCATGACGTTGAAGTTTGCACCGTTGAAATGCAATGATATTTTTTTATCATTTTTGTTATTATTCGAAAATTTTCTTTGGCAACTTGAGCTCGTAATTCTAATGAAAATACGTAAAAACGTTCGAATTTTTTTCTAACCTGAATAGGCCAAAAATGTTATCAATGAAAAAGAATGTATTTCCGTTGCGTTTCAACGATGCAAACTTAAACATCATATCATCATTTGGTAAATATAAGCACGAAAATTTTGAAACCCTTGTGTCGATAAATAACTGGAGTGTGCCGTCACCAAAATGTTACAATTTTTAAAAAATGTTCACCTGTACCTGAAAAATAGATGTAGACAGACGTAAAAGTCGAAGCTGGTGAACATTTTTTCAAAATCTTCGTTACGAATTAAAGTTGAGAGAGCCTGGGTTATATAAAGTATGGAATAAAAAAACATCTTTTGAAATTTCAAGCTTATACAGACGCCCCAATGTTGGCTGAATCGGAGGAAATTGATAACGAATGTTATGCGGCAGAGATACTGATGATCAAGGCATCTCTGTAACGTAAAGATAAAATATGCGTGAATTATTAAAAGATTTCTTATGCGTCTATCGAGAAGGAATTTAACAAGGCTATTTTGACATTGAAACTTCCGTGCAGATCTAGCCGAGAATAGTACGGCAATGCTGCTGTAGGTTATGCATGTTTACGAAGTGAATCCTCGATTTTTACGGCCGAAGGAAAAATTTGCCTTGAATACAGAATTATAGTAAGAGAAGAAAATAAAAAGCAAAATCGTTGAGTACACTAGATTTTTAGATGTTGAACAATATTTGTATGGACAATGGAATAATAGATTTTCATGACTTTTTTTTTCGTAGACCAAATTTTTTAAATTTAAATTTGCGCTTGAAAAATCATTGAAAAGTTTTTCAGGGTTCTTATCACAGATCTACATCCCAAATTTGCGAGATAAGATTTTCGATTATAAAGAGAGTGAAGAAATGGAATGAAAAAAAATTCGTTGCATTTCAACGATGCAAACTTCAGCAATGAAAATGATTATTTTCATTTGTTTCGATCAAACTTTACTTTGGACTCATTTCGACCACGAAAATGACTTGAACGTATTTTAGCGTTGAAAATGCTTTTGAAGGTGTACATAGGGGGTCTGATTTAGCGAGATGTCACCCGAAACTAACGCTACCTGCACTCCACTGCCGCTGTGTTGTAGCAGGGTGGGGGAAGCTGCAACATGCTAAATGCCTGTGATTTGTTGAAAAATGCTGCATTACATGTAGAGTCATTTGTGGTTACAAGTTGTAAGTTTCAATTTTTGTGTGTGCATTACAATGTTGGTGAGTTTGGGTTGGAGTTTGTTTAGATTTAAGTTTGTTTAATTAGGTTTGTTTGTTTGGTTTTTGTTTGGGTTTGTATGGGTTTATTTGGTTTTGTTTGGTTTTGCTTGGGTTTGATGGATGGAGAGCGAGAGAGTGAGAATGCGAAAAGTGAGGAGAGAGAGAGAGAGAGAGAGAGAGAGAGAGAGAGAGAGAGAGAGAGAGAGAGAGAGAAGAGAGCAACTCATTATTTGCATGTACCTTTTTTTATCACCCGAAAAGTCTGGTTACATTTTCAATGCCGTGAAATAGTTGCACTTTGTGTAATAACTGTAGATTTTTTTTTCTATTCTTATTAGATATGACACAGAGCTGCAATTAAAGATTATGTACATTTAAAAAAAAGTAATGAAATTAAATTTAATTTTCCTTCCACTCCAAGGATATAAAATTAAAAATCACAGACTTTCATGAATTTTTTTTTTCCTGCCCTCAAAAATGATATTTTTTTATGTCGACTTTTTTTTCGTCAGTGTGGCATTTGACCGGGCTGAAAAGTTTCTTTGTAAATAATTTGTCGTCTTGAATAAAAAAAATTATTCGAAAAACATTGTGTTCTTCTCTATTGTTTTTTGTTCGCCACGTCCGCGTGTTTTTTTTTTCTTTTTCCAACGTATAATCGGCACTATTTGTGTAATACGGAGACGCGTGTTACGATACGAATCGGCAGTGAGTCGAAACGGGTACCCCCGATACCGATATGGAGGCTGTGCTCGTCGTCAAGTTTCGTGCATAGAAAGTCAAGTTTTGCTGGTGAAGTCCGAGTACTCGTGCGAAGGATGGAAGGCCGTGGAAATGATTACGGAGTTACACAAGCTGATTCTCTGCCTCTCTCTCTCTTTCGAATCAGAGAGAGAGAGAGAGAGAGAGAGAGAGAGAGAGAGAGAGAGAGAGAGAGAGAGGGAGAGAGAGAGAGGGAGAGAGAGACAAAGAGAAACAGAGAGCCCCGAGTGAATTACGAGCGAGGAGCGTGCTGTTTTCTTCCTTTCCTTTTTTTCCCCGTTCATAATCCGCGAACAAGTACACTCAACCAGATGAATGGGATTTATTTTATTTCAATGAAACGCATTTGCGTGAAAGGAAGAAAAAAAAAACACGTATTAAAAATCCATTTCACGCGGACAATAGCGATATATAATGGGGAATCAAAAAAATCTCGACGCATAATAAAATCGGGCTTTATGGTAAATACAAATTTTTCGTTGAAAATAGAAATGGTTTCACGAATTCGATGGAGTAGCAGCAGAAGAACGTGATTAAAATTGCATAATTTTATCATACTGAAATTTGCATCGTTGGAACGCAACGAAAGTTTAGTAAATCGAATATTTTTTTTTTTTTTTTTTGGCACATCTGGGCTACGAAAAACACTCAACCATTTTTAAGGATCCTTATAAAAAATCTAAGGCCCGAATTTGCAGGATACAATATCGGATGATGAAAAAAATAAATAAAATAAAGAAATGAAGAAATTTTAAATTTTCGTTGCGTTCCAACGATGTAAACGTCGTATGAATTTTCGCTATCGTAATTTCAACTCGTATATATTTAACTCTGAAAAATCCTAGATTCTCAAAATCTAGGATTATTTTGAAGAATGACAAATACCACATTAATGAGCGAGTTGTTTGAGTTTCAACAACGCCATTGACAATTACAATTCAATGGCAAATCCACAATTGTGAGTTTGAGCTTCATTTACTGTCAATTCTACGGCGTATAACTTATCTTCTTTTTATTTTTCATACACGGAGAGAATTAAAAAGTAATTTTTGTCGTGAATTTCACGGTAAAAATTACCGTGATATATTTCAATGTGGTGACAAGTGAGAAAAGCATAATAATTCGTATGCGACAAGGTTTTTTTTAACTCACGTTACAGAAAATTTCAAATACGTAGCTAAAATTTTATTATACAAGAAGGGTAGCGCGCACGATAATTTTTACCGAGAGCACAATACATTTTCCTATAACACTCATTATATTTTATAATAAATCTTAAAATAACTGTTATAAAGACGATACTTTTTTATAGACATTTTTGAAAGGCATAAAATAATAAAATGCACAGTAAAATTTCGCTGATATTATATATTTTTTAAATTTAAGTTTTGCGTATTTTGTTACACATGAAAATTTACTAGAAAATCTGGTAAAATTTTCTATCTGAAGAAGAAATTTTATTTTATTTTCGTGAAAATCTGTGTTTTACTCAGTAATAATAAGCGAAGTTTCAGGATTGTTATCTGGTTACCGTTACTGCACGGTAATTTTTAACATTTAATTCTCTCCGTGTACAAACCTTCATCCACTGCTATTCCTGTTTCTCCCTAGTTTGCAAACTGCATTTCGTAGCTTTCTTTCTCGAATTCTTCGTTATTAAACCTACAGTATCGACCATATTCATACGTAAAACGAATAAAATTCAGAATCATTTGTTGTATACTTTTATTTAAACGGGAAAAGAAATGATCAACAACCTCGTTTCATCTCTCTCACACGTGGCTACCTTTATTGCGCCATGCGTCAGTTTCTATCCAGCGCTGCTGGTGCTTCAATCAAGTACTAAATCAAGCAGATTCGCGTACCACTTTTCCTCTATCCCTCCCATTAGAGTTGAGACTCCTTTAGTATAGTCTCCCTCTTCCAAACACAGAGTGTAAGCCATAAAAAACGACTTCGTGATCTTTCTGGTCTGTTCCATGAATGGGCCTGGTCAGGTGAATCGGACAAGACAGGCCTGGCCAGGGCTCTGGCACAAAGTAGGGAATCCCCGGTTCACATCTCTGCACGGGAAGGGCATACGAGGGAACGCTCGCAAGAAAAAAAAACTAAGTCTAAATATTCAGTACAAACGTTATCGCGGGTATTTGCTCGTGCTTGAGGTATCTCGTTCCAGCAGATATTTCACCCGCTACGAATTTCTAATTCAACAGTCATATATATATATTTTTATATATATTTTCGCTGTCATAAATATTATTTGGGTGGCGGTAAAACGTTGTGATGTATTTTGTACGCGGGATGGAGAAGGATGGAGGGGTTGGATGGGTGGGACGAAAATCTATTTAACTCCGGGCTCGATGTGGTTCAATCACTTCTCGTCGTTGTCCCGAGAGACGGTGAGCAACCTCTCTGCCACCTCCGCATCGAGGGTCCTGTGACTTTTCTTCGCACTCGGGGCTGTTCCTTTGTATCCCACGTGAAAGGGGCATTAACTGTACGGCGACATCCATCGGTACGATACACGTGTCCTCCCCTTCACCCCCCCCCCCCCATCCCTTCTTTCTTTCCTTCGTTTCTTCTCCATTTTTTTTTTAAATACCAAATCCTTCTCCCCTATTGTTCCATCTTTATTCGAGGCTTGGCCTCGTTAAACGCGGAAAATTCGCCACTTCCATGCGCACTTTGTTCCTCGGTCTCAACGCCCGCCCGTCCTTGCTATATTACGCTCAATCATTTTTATATACTTCGCACGCCCCAAAGTGTTCTTGAAGCTTTTACACTTATTTTCTTCTTTTTTTTGTTTTCGATGCGAGTTCCACAGGCTTTATACGAATTTTTGTCCTTTTTTTTTTTCTCATGCCTTTCATTTTTATTTGATTTTCGACGTTTCTTATGGTTTGATGGCTCTTGGTTTTTTTTTTATGCGCGCGCGCACGATGCGTCAGTGAAAGAGACGAATGCGTTTAGCGACCGGACATTGTGGGTCAAGGTTCGTTAAGTACCGATGTACATGCATCCTCGTTTCTTCGAATCCACTTTTCACATACGTGCTGAATTAGGCCGGTATAATCTTTTACCCCTCTTTTCTCTCTCTCCTTATCCCTCTTACTCACGCAGTTGCTTTCTCTACCCTCTCTCTCTCTCTCTCTCTCTCTCTCTCTCTCTCTCTCTCTCTCTCTCTCTCTCTCTTTCTATTCGTCCCTCGCATCCTTATGCGAGATGCAGACGCCCCTTGACGTATCGTCGCAAAAAAAGGTATATTCTTATTTGAAACTGCAGTATATTTGAAGGACTCTCAATTCCAAAGATTCTTTCCAATTGATTCATCACGAGAATTGGCTATTTGAGCATTTTTTGTAAGGATTTTGCCTCGGTGAATTTCCATTGCCCGTTTTCGATTTAACCCTTCAAGTCTATACTTTGGTTTGTGAGGGCGATCCGCAAAAATCCAATCTTCTAAGTGATTTATTTATTTTAATACATTCAAATGATTTTTATTCTGAAAGGTCTCCTCGTTTTTATTATTATAAAGAATAAAAATATACGTAACTTTGCGGAAACTACAAAGTTGAAAGTTGACCAGATTTCGCAAATCAAATTTTTACAACTAAGAACACCATCAGATATGAGTGTCATTTCAGGCTTGATGTCTGTGAGGAGTGTTTTTTTTTTGCTCGTCGTTTCCGTTCTTTCGAATGTTTCAATGATACAGAATTTTGCAATGCCACATTGATCCTACGAACCCAACAACTTTTGTACGACAACGCCACCGAGAAAACGCAAAGACTCATCGTGCTATGTCTTTCACAACTCGTTTAGTAACCGGGAAGGAATTTAATTTGAAAATCTCTCGCTCCTCTTTTCAGTGCCGATCTCGGGGGGCGCGCATAGCCGGAGAACGGATCGGAGGAATGGGGAGATTTTAATTTCGCTGGGAAGGGTCATAGGGATGTTTATTGCTAGAAATAATGCGTCGTGGAACACGTCTGAATATTCCACTTCATGAGTAGAGCAATTTCTCGCAATATTAACGTTTTTAACATCTAAATGTATATGGCCACATACGATATGTATATATATATATATATATATATATATATATATATACAGCTGAATAACTTCAGCTGAAGTTACAATAACAGCTTGAAGAACAATAACAGCTGAATTCTTAAATAATAGGAATCTTTGACGAGGACATTCTAGTTCAGCAGCTTTCATATATTTCATGGCAAAATATGCATGCCACATTTCTGGCGTAAGTCAACATAAATATAATTTAAGAAAAAAAATGTGTCGACTCATCGTTGAAATTTTAAGAAAAAAATCTCCCAAACTTTGCATAAGGTTGGGGCCCAAATAAACCAGTCAATTTTCAATATTTTGGTGACGGTATTGGGATGTTCCGAAGATTTTCGAATTCACTCAAACCCAGTCGTTCCCACAGAAGCCTCGATTTTTTTTTTTTAAGTCCCTCAAACGATATTTAATTTATACTCGCGTATTACTTGTTGCCTTTGTGTAATACACTTCCTTTGTCTTTTTTTTTTACTTCGTCGCTCCTTTTCGATTCGCTCAGATTCGCGTAATTACGTACGCCGTTCAGTATGAAAGAACGGAGACGTTTTTCGAGTTGGGAATCGTAACGAAATCGTCCTCGCGAAAAAGAAAGTGCGCATGCGTGTGTGTGGGGCCCAGGAAAGTCGTCGTTATCGAGCACTATTATACCTTTCTCCACTCGACGTGCACTTCGAGATTTTTCTCATCCTTTTTTTTCACCTCCTCAGTCTTTGCTCCCCTCTTACTTTTTTTTTCGCCATGTCCACGGAGGGCATCAAAGTTGATTGATATTTCGCCGTTGCCTGTGGAATTTGCGAAATTTTGGGCGAGTGCGCCCAATGAAATTTAAAATCCTTCTTATTCTTAATGCAACGCAATTTCGGATATTACTATCGACATGAGGTTGAAGTTTGCAGCGTTGAAATTCAATTAAAATCAATATTTCTGAATTCCTTTAATTTATTTTGCCAGATTTTTCGACAAAAATCGCTCAACCATTTTTCGAGATATTTATTTAGCGATCTACAATATAAACTCGTTATAAAAATCTTCTATAATAATAAAAATAAGAAAGGTAGAATGTTCAAAAAAAAAAAACTTTCGTTACGTTCTAACGATGCAGCTGTAATTCGAAATGAACAACTCTTCTGCCACTCTTTTTTGTTTCCCTCTGCTCTCGTTCGATTCGAATGTTATTAGGTGTATGACTTAATTTTTACAGATTTTTCAGTAAATTTATTTAATATAAAAAAATAGAGAACAACGAACTTAATTTTGGAAATATTGTCCATCGTTTTCTATGACCTTGCGCCATCTCTCAGGTAACATACGAATGCCATCGCGAAAGAAACTTGCAGGCTTCGAGGCGATAAAGTCATCGACGAATTTACGCGCATCGTCCAGCGTTTTGAACTGTTTATCCACTAAGGCGTGCTGCATTGACCGGAACAAATGGTAGTCGGATGGGGCCAAGTCTGGTGAATATGCCGCGTGCGGGAGAACTTCCCATCCCAAGTTCAAGAGGGTCTTCTGAGTCGCGCGGGCAACGTGAGGTCGAGCGTTGTCATGCAGCAGTATGACTTGCCTGCTTCCTTGCCCAGTAAATAGCCTTTTGTGATCAAGTTCTTCGCTCAGTTTGTTCAATTGTCGGCTGTAGCGTTCCGCAGTCACCGTCTGACCAGTTTCCAGGAGTTCGTAATAAAGCACACCCTTCATATCCTGTCGAGGGCGCGGCTGGTCACTAAGATCGAAATCACCACTTCTAAAACGTTTGTACCAATAATTACACGTTTTATAAGATACAACGTTGGCACCAAGCACACTACAAGTTGATTCCCGTGCTTTAGAAGCATTTTTTCCTTGTTGGAATTCGTATAAAATGCAGTGCCGAATGTGCTGTTTATCAGTTGCCATCGTAAACTCTGCTATTCTGAGAGGTTATGTAACTCACGTAGACTTGTCGTTCGGTGTTTTGAAACCTTGCGTCCGATCCTTTCAAAACCACAAAAGACCGCGAAAATATGTCTATTTTAAATATAGTTTTAAGCTCGAAGAAAAAATCTGTAAAAATTAAGTCATACACCTAATAAATTCGATACCTCGAATATTGACTGTGACAACGCATTATCACTATTCCCCATCCTGTTTCCTATTTTTTTTTTCTTACCACGATCCTCCTAAACGCCAAACAAAAATATGGCACGAACGAACGAGAAGTGACGAAACAAAAATTGGAGCTTCCCAAAAAAAAAAAAGAAATAATAATGTTACGTACAAAAATTGCGGGTTGACCTTGACATAGAGCGATGGCCAGCGAGGCAGGCTTCGCTCTTGCGGACCGTCGATCGAGCATCGCGACTGTTGAAGAGTGAGAGGGAGCAGGCGAGCGCACTCTGGCGCGATCGCGCTGCTCCTTCGAACGGGGCGAGAATAGAAAGGAGATAAACCAAGCGGTGGTGTGAGGTGAGCAGCGGACCAGGCAGGCCAATGTCGTGAATCACGAAATGCCAAGAGCGGGAAAATTGCTGATACACCGATTCACACATTCGTAAATATATGATTTCTTATATATTATTAATTATTAGGATTAATCGTATTTTATATTAAACATTTCATTTCGAGGAGAAGGAAAATAAGAGTATGCATATACACACACACACACACACACATGAATTAGTCGGCGTAAAAAAAGTTGTTTCTTACTTATTACGCACAAGAAAAATACATGCCAAATTTGAGTTAATTTACAGAAATCTGTTCTTTACGTTCGAACTGGAATAACTCAACAAGTAATTAATATTTCCAAAATACGGTTGAAGATTCTTAAAACCGAACGTTATAGCTTTAAAAAGCTTTTTTTTTTAAATAGTATTAGATGAAGTAAAAAGTTCTGGGAGTTTTTTCGCTTTATTTCGACGATGAAATTAACATAGAATTATCCGATTTAGATCAAATATGCGCCGTTTTGTTCGATAACTTTTGTCCATTTTGAAGGCAATTTTATAATTCCGCGATTGAAGAAGTCCTCGTCCCTATTGGTAAAACACTTGACCAGCTCATTTTCACAAGCCTCTCTTGAGGCCAGTTTTGTACCATTAAGACAATTTTGCAAATGCTTGAAAAGGTGATAATCGCTTGGTGCCAGGTCTGGACTATACGGCGGGTGCGATAGAACCTCCCATCCAAGCTCTCGGAGCTTCTGGCGCGTCGTTAAAGATGTGTGCGGCCTGGGGTTGGCTTGATGGAACATAACACCCTTCCTATTGGCCAGATCTGGCCGCTTCTGGTCGATCGCCTGCTTCAATCTGGTCAGCTGTTGACAGTAGAGGTCCGAATTGAGTGTTTGGCCCGATGGGAGCAGATCATAGTGGATGATTCCCTTCCAATCCCACCAAACACACAGTAAAATCTTCTTGGCCGTTAATCCGGGCTTGGCGATCGTTTGGGCCAGCTCACCGCGATTGGACCACGATCTTTTTCGGCTGTTGTTCTCGTATGCGACCCATTTTTCATCGCCAGTCACCATCCGCTTAAAAAATGGGTCGATTTCGTTACGTTTCAGCAAAGAATCGCAGGCATCAATTCGGTGCAAAAGGTTCTTTTGCGTCAATTCGTGTGGCACCCATACATCGAGCTTCTTCTTGTGACCAGCCTTATGCAAATGGTTCCAAACGGTTCTCTTGCTAATCTTCAGTTCCTGGGCAATGGAATAAGTGCTCACATGCCGGTCCGACTCGATGATTTCCATGATTTTATCGACATTTTCGACGATTGGCCTACCAGAGCGTCCCTCATCTTCGACGTCCATATTACCAGAATGGAATCGTTGGAACTACCGCTTTGCTGTTGCATTCGATACTGTATTGGGTCCATAAACAGCACCATTTTTTTTGGCCGCCTGCTCCGCCTTTTCACCTTGGTCGTAGTGCTACTGAAGAATGTATCGATTTTTCTCTTTTTTTTACCTCCATTTTAGAACGCTGTAACACACAACTGGCTTCACCGAACACAAAACTGTCATAGAACTTTTTTTCGAAGCGTAATGTCACCTTTAAATCGCCGTATAGTATGACCCGATGCGATGTATACATCGTGAGATATGGCTCGCTAAAGACATCTAGCGGAAAACGCTTAGAACTTTTTACTTCACCCCATATCTATATCGTTAGTTCGACACAAATGGCAGCTATTTGACAAAAGTATTTTTTTCCATTTTCTCCAGGAATAGAATTTATTGTGCGAGCAGCTGTAATTTGTGTTGAAATAACGAAATAAAGGTTACAAAAAGAAACTTTTTGAAGCTGTGCAGGCCAATTTCATAAACGTTTAACCGAATTTGGAAAATATTGATCCTAGTTGAGAATAGATTAATATTCTCCTAGACTGGAGAATATTAATCCGAATTGAGTTATGGTTGAGATCCAAAGTCGGTAATATCGCTCGCTAGCACAAGAGGGTAGTTCCAAGTTCGCGTGGGGTGCGAACGCACCCTAGTCATGAGTTCTAGGGTTAAATAAGATTGAAGTTTGTATCGTTAGAATGCAATGAGAATTACTATTTTTAAATGGTTTAAATTTCTTTTGGCAGTATTGGCGTACGAAAATGTCTCAGACATTTTTTTAAATCCTCCTTTCGAGATGTTAAATATAAATCTGCTACAAAAGATTGTGTATGATAATAAAAATAAGGAAATGAAAAATATAAAATAAAACTTTCGTTGCGTTCCAACGATGAAAACTTCAACACTTTAATATTAATTAGTCGTTGAGATATTCGAGTTTCCACGTCAAGATCGAATTTTTCGAGAAAATCTGGGGGTTGTGAGGGCGAAGTTTATTCGGTGCTACCACTTGGTCTTGAGTTGGAGAACTTAAATTTGGCGTGTATTTTTGTTATACCTAATAACATTGTTTGAAGAGGTAAAATACGATTTTTATCAAATACACTTTATATATATATAGTATTGCCCTTTATCTGTAGATAAAATGTATTACACGTAATTAAGGCACCGATATGTTGTTTCCTGTCACTTCTTCACTATTCCCCATCCACGAAAGATACGCAACGACACAATGTCCAAATTACGCAAACGGAATAAAAAATCCTATCCAAATTAGGTCCCAAGCGAAGAAAAAAAAATCCACTCATCAAACATAAATTGGCTGAGTCTTCGACAGAATTTTCTTGCGATTGCAAATGTACGATATCGATTAAGAAATTGCCGGGCGTTAATCGGTTCTCTTCTTATCTCGTTTAGTTTCGAGGCAACGACAGAAGTGTATACGTGGTAAAATCGGGGCTCGGGAGGGGGACGAGACGATGAGGATTCGTTTTGCGAAGGATCACGATGAGCCTCGGGGTAGTAGCGCGCATCTTGTGCGCGATCGTTCCGTGTCGTATGGCTTGTTTATCTTCTTGGAGAACGCGAGGAGTTTAACTCTCTCTCTCTCTCTCTCTTTCTTTCTTTTCTCTCTCTCTCTCTTTCTCTCTTTTCTCTCTCTCTCTCTCTCTCTCTCTCTTTCTCTCTTTCTATCTTTCTCTCTCTCCCTCAACCGCGCTCCTGCTGCTGCGAGAACTTTGTCCCGTTCTAATGGGAGTTGCACAAACTTTCCAAGGTCATTCGATATAGCTTCTCCCTCTCTTTCTTCCTCTCTCCTACTCGCGCTCGTTACACTCGCTAGACTCTCGAAAGTGGGAGAGCAGACTCCTGACTAATTCTTCGCGTCTTTATGTGTGCCTGCGTTTGGATCTTTCGTCTATCAGCGGAGGATGACGAGACTGTGCGGTAGCCTCGTGTATCGGCTCGAGGGCCACCATAGAAAATATATATCTATACGTACACGCAAATAAATACATACATATGTGTGTGTGTGTGTATATATATATATATATATATATATTAGATGAAGTAACCCGGTGCGTTGGTCTAGTGGTTAGCGTGCTGGCCAGCGGATCGGGAGGTCGCAGGTTCGAATCCCAGTCGCGTCACTTTCGTCGTGAAATATTTTTCTTCGATATTTCTCGGCGAAAGACGACTAGTTCCGGGACTGGGTGGTGAACTTGGGACCGGCTGTATCGGTATAGGTTTTCCGCAGTTTCCCTATGCCCATGGCAGACATGCATGGTGAATGCGATACAGAGGGGGAAGTCGGCTGCGGCCGCAAGGTGGGGGGATGGGCGGTAGACGGGGGAATTGTGGAATCGGGGAGATATAGAGGGGTGATGTGGAATGGGTGAAAGTTGAGGTGGGTTGGGGCTCGTAAAAAGTGAAAGACCCTGTACTGCTGGAACAAACCAATTAAATTATTAGATGAAGTAAAAAGTTCTGAGCGTTTTTTTGCTTGATTTCGACGGTGAGATTAACATAGGATTATCCGATTTAGATCAAATATGCGCCGTTTCGTTCGATAACTTTTGTCCATTTTGAAGACAATTTCATAATTCTGCGATTGAAGAAGTTCTCG
This sequence comes from Ophion ventricosus, assembly GCA_963932345.1. Taxonomy (NCBI): domain Eukaryota; kingdom Metazoa; phylum Arthropoda; class Insecta; order Hymenoptera; family Ichneumonidae; genus Ophion; species Ophion ventricosus. The sequence continues at coordinate 20,349,902 of OZ010716.1, read as the reverse complement.
CCCCTATTGGTAAAAAAGTTGACCAGCTCTTTTTCATAAGCCTCTCTCGAGGCCAGTTTTGTACCATCAAGAAAATTTTGCAAATGCTTGAAAAGGTGATAATCGCTTGGTGCCAGATCTGGACTATACTAAAGACGTCTAGCGGAAAACGCGCAGAACTTTTTTACTTTACGCAATATATATCTCAAAGAGGTTCATTCAACACACACGATATACAGGGTGGTCCATTTTCGAGCCAATGCCTAAACGTCCACTTTGGATTGGAAGCCAGCTGAAAATGTTTTTAAGGCCTTAGGCCGCTCTAGGGGCCAAAAAAGGGCATATTTTGTGACTTTTTTGTCAGCGAAACCATAAAATAAGTCGAAATTACAAGAGAGGGGTTTTATTATACACGTAATTGACTATAAAAAATGATTTTTTCACAGCGATACATGTCAAAATGGCGACTGTGCAGCATTTTTCCGATGACGCCTTTATTTCTGAAAGGTCAACGGCCGGACCAACAGCTCCTATAATTTTTGAGTTATGATGAGACACTAAAGTTTTTTCGATTATATATAAGAATAGCTATAGAAGTAGGATTTTTTTGATATATTCTTTTTTTGTCAGAATGGCGCATTTCTAAAACAAAAAGTATGAAATGCCGCGAGAAAATCGTCAGAAAATTGTTAATAAAAAAGGAACTATGCAATATAATCAAAAAATCCTACGTAGTGCCTCAGAAAATGTAATTCTAAATATACAGTTAAAATTTCAAGTGAATTGGTTGAAATTTGTTTGAGTTATGAGTCGGGCCGACTTGAAAAATGTAGTTTTGTTGAGATAAACGCGTTTAAAGTTAGTAGAAAGTCACGACATGAATCAAGAGGGGTTGCGCTAGAATTCGAAAATCAAGTACTTAGAGATTTTTCACACCCATAATCTTTTGGAATATAATTTTATAGGTACTAAGGTACATTTTTAACAAACAAAAAAATCGATTTTTGGAAAATCCTAGAGTGGCCTAAGGCCTTAAGAAAAAGTTGAAAGGCCACATTTGTACAAACAAACTCTTGTTGCGAGGTTTTTTTTCAGAGCTGTCAAGCTCAAAGGTTTTTTTTTTTCAAAATGCAACTATGTTTTTAATTATTTTATTTCACTGTAGTGTTAATTGAGAGGAATTCAGCGCTGCATGACATATCATGGTATTGAAGTTTGTACGGTTGGACTTCAACGAAAATATATTTTCTTCGTATTGCCGTCTTCTTTTTTTTTTTTGCACATTTAGACTAAGGAAATTACAGAAACATTTTCGACGATCTTTGTTAAAAATTTATACCTAAAAGCTGAAAAAAAAGATTTTGAATGATAAAAATAAAGAAATGACGAAAATCAAGAAGAATTTTGTTGCATTTGCAAATTTGTCAAATAATCGTGCTTTCAAATTAGTTACGTTTAAAGATGGGTGATAAGTCGGAGAAAACAGGCCGCGGAACGAAAGTTTTTTCCCTTGCAAAGAATTTGGCCCCCCCCCCCCCCCCACCCCCCAATGCTCGCCCAACTTCTGTTGAAAGCGTTTTCGCGTTTCTTATTGTTCGCGGCAGATATTCGGGTTTGCGAATTTGCTTGAAACACCCTGTATATTATATATTAATATATACATACACATAGGTATACATATTTGTATATTTAAGTGCTATTCTCAGAAAGTGCAAGTCCTCAGAACCAAGGAAACGCAAAGAAATATTCTTCTCAACGATACTCGGCACTGGTCGTATCGATGTCAGCGTGTCAGGATCGATGGAGAATTATCGCAAAAAATTCACTTTTCAATGAGTGATCAATTCAATCGCGTACAATTGTTACAAATACAATAAATTAAACCTTGTGATTTTCCACGATTTCTTTTTGTTTTTTCATTTTTTTTTTTGGCATCGAAAAAAGCTGCAACATTTCGGGGAACGACGAAGGTGCGATGAGAGAATTAACGTTGGCCCAAAAACGAACGATTTCTCGTTCGAAATTCTTGATCGCCGGAGACGGGACGGGGGATTGAGGCGTGCAAGAGTTTTGTCAAGTTCCGCCTTTCCAGCGCGTAGAAAACTCGAGATTGTTTGCGCGTGGGCGAGTGTGGGATTGGTATACGGAAGGGTAAGGGGCATGGGCAATTTTCGTTGTCGCCGTGTCAAAAATCATACCTTTGTATATATGTGTGTGTGTGTTTTTGTAAGCGCAATACACAGGACGCGCGACACGTGGAGAAAACTTACTGTACGGATTGATTGATTGCCGTGGGATAAAGTTATACGCAACGTATCGAAAATGTGTACGTAGGTTTATGTCTGTACACAGGCTGAATTTAATGGGTTTTTAATAGGTTTGTAGTTACTTCTGCCTACATTCCGCTACATAGCCACTCGTCAATGAGAATTAATTACCTAAAGTGCAATTTTCCTTCTCGATGGTTTTGAAGATCGCATCGTTGGAAAGCAATGAAAATTCTTTCAAGTCTTTTTTAGCGCCTTTAATTTGCTTTTGGCTGGTGTATTGTTGTTGAAGTCTGCATCGTAGGGACGCAACGATATTTTTTCTTTCTTTCTCCATTTTTATTGTTATTTAAAATAATTATCGATAGATTTAGGCTGTAGGTCTCTAATGAGAATGTTAAAAAAACGTTTGCCGTAGCTTTGTTCTGTCAATGAAAATTGGCAGTTATATATATACCCGTGCGGAAAATTGGTACGGTATACCTAATACAATTTGGGGCCTTCAATGGATTATTTGAGTATTCCATAGTAGGGTTTTCCGCAAAAGAGCCGGACCGGGCCCCTATTAAGGAATGGTAGAGTAGGTAGGTTGACTAAAACTATCGTCTAAGTATGGAGACCAAGTGAAGGCCTTCAAGGGGTGTAGCTGGAGATTTCCTAGTAGCGATTTCCCCAATACTCTACTAGACTTTGCTATTATAGGGGCAAACCCGTATAAATTGCTTGACCAAAGAATTTGTGGCATAATAATTATCGAGATCGATTAAATATAATAATTAAATTACGCATTTAGTAGACGAGCTGTGGTGCCTTGAACCAACAGGCATACCGTGCGTTCATTGGAACAACGCGGAATCAAACGTGTCAAAATATGCGACAGAATTCTAAGCCTCAAATGTATTGAAATAAAACATTTCTTTTTCACAGTGCACACACACACACACGTACGTACGCATATGGCTGCAATAGTTTTGTTGAGGCACCGTTGAGGCAATTTTAAAGGGCCTGATTATTTTGCCTTCAATGGCCCTCGGTAGCAAAGTGTGACCGGCCACTGATGGCCCATGTGAGGCTTCCAGACTAGGGCCTTAATAAAGTTAGGGAAAATTAAGATGGGCCCGATCAAAGCCCGAACACAATTCCCGCACGGAATTTGGATTTGACCCTACACAAAAATCGTCACAACTCGGTAAATTTTTCGATTTTTTACAAAACCTCTGTTCCAATTGCAAATAAATATTCTAGGCTATAACAAAAAATGCAATAAAAAATTGTATTTTTGAAATACAGTCGAAACTGCTTATAACGACATTGCTCACAACGACGAATCGGCTATAACGTCGGTACTGCATGGGACCTTTCAATGTCGTTAAAACCGGTTTTGACTGTATTAAGCTTATGCAAACCCCTTAAGGTCCCGCGATATTTGCATTCGTCTTCGTGTATATATATTTCTATTTTCTTTCCCATTATTTTCGACATGCCAGATCGAAGTACAGAGTGCTAGAGCGAGAGAGAGAGAGAAGAGAGAGAGAGAGAGAGAGAGAGAGAGAGAGAGAGAGAGAGAGAGAGAGAGAGAGAGAGAGAGAGAGAGAGAGAGAGAGAGAGAGAGATTGTAAGAAAACAAACAAAAAAAATGGGTACGTGTTACACGATGTGTCACCGTCGTCTTTATTTCTCAACAGACCCGGCCGTATTAGGTGACGTGAGTATTATTAATGATGCCCACCCAGGTGTCGCCACTGATCTTCAACGCCTCCCCCCCTCCCCTAACTCGGTTTCCTTTTCGTCCATATCGGTATCCTCGTCGTCATTGTTTTTTTTTCTTCTTGTTCGCGCCTCTGTGCTCCCGCAGGATCCATCTCGCCCAAGTGAAACGAGAAAAATTGTGAACGCGAGAAGACGCAGAAGAAAAAGAAAAGCCGGCAACAAAGAATGATGAACCGTCCTGAGGGTTTCGGGGGCAAGGGGGCGACGAGCGGGAGAGCAGAGAGGAACGAGGGAAAGGTGGTGAGGGGAGAAAAGCATGATGCGCGAGAAATGCGTGTGGGTCGAGAACTTGAGGGGGTTGTGGGAAAGAGAGACCGAGAGGGGCAGAGAGAAAAGGAAATTTCATTTTTCTTGAGCCAACAGATGGCGCTTGTTGCAACATGGCGTCGTCTTTGTGTATTTGTGACGCGAAGGTGTTTTCTCACCCCCTTTTCCCTTCGTCACTCCTGGCTCTCTCTCTCTCTCTCTCTCTCTCTCTCTCTCGTTCGCTCGCTATACACTCAAAGCTTTCCCGTGCACGGGGAGGCGTGGTACGCGTTCGGGCGACCTTGACCTCCGTCCTAGGTTGACGATAGTTCCTCGCAGACTGATCGATATGGGGTTGGTGGTGATACCCTTCTCGCCGCCCCCGCTTACCACCCTCATTCTCGTTTTCCTCCACCCTTCGCCGTTGAGCAGGCAGCGCCATCGACCCTCAAAACCCTTGGAAAACACCCCGAGAGGCGAAGAGTGCGTAAGAGAACGAACAACAGCGAGAGAGAGCGAGAGTGAGAGAGAGAGAGAGAGAGAGAGAGAGAGAGAGAAGAAGCACAAATGTTGCCCACTCGCGCACGATCGGTACGTCGTCGCCGACGACAACCACCTTCTCTCTTTCCCCTCGCTCTTATTTTTCTATCCTTCTCTCGTATTTACTTATTACTCTGACTCACGCTCTATCCCTTTCCCCGTATCTCGCTCGTTACTCACTCACAGTCTATTTCTTTGATCCCTTTCTCCACTTTCTTCCCTCAATTTTCCACTCACGCTCCACTCTCAATTTTTTCGTTCACTCTTTCCTCCTTTTTTTTTTGTTTTCCCGCTCTGTTCTCCTTATCTCTTCCTTCTCTTCTTTGCCACGCTCCTCTCTTCCTCTTGTCCCTCGTCTTTTTTCCTTTTTCTTTTCTCTCGCTCTTTTGGAATCACTCTTTCTCTCTCCCTCTCGGTTGCTCGTTCTTTTTATCCCTCTCTATTTGAACGCGTGTTGTATCGATTTCGCCGGACTGTTGCCGGGTTTACGCACCTCTCGCCTCTAAAAGAGATATATATATATATATATATATATACCCGTGCAGTAATTTGTTGTGGACTCCCCAGAACCTACTATATCCCCAAAGGGATTTCATGGGGGCGCTGCACGTAGAGAGTCCATATTGAAATCTGAGTGGATTCCACGCTATTTCCCGATTGACGGTGTTTGCGAATTTTTTCATTTAATATTCTTAACCGGCATTCGTTGGATCTCCAAAAAAAATATCCATTATCCAAACATCCAATAAAAACTATATCCAAAAATATGAAGAAAAAAAAAACCAAAATTAGCCATGTGCAAAAATCATGCCTTCGTACGCTAGAAAATGTTATAAACTATGCTCTGTTCGAATTTATAGTGCGCACTAATAGATTTTGAGATACGAGTTACACCGTTTCATAAAACATAGTTTCGAGAAAAGGGCAAATCGCAGCGGGGCGGTCCCTCACAAACAATCGTCATGACTCGTGTAATTTTTGGAACTCCGAGAAAATCTTCGTTGCAAATTAAAGTTAAGACCCTAGGCCATAAAACTATGTAATAAAAAAAAAATTACATTGTCAAAGTATTGCATCTCCGACGTATTACGAAGTTTGGAGAATGTTCTGCCTCTATTACAATTTATTTGTATTACTCTCGTCTTACGTAATACGCACGTCTCACAATCCACACAGATTCGACTTGGATCGTTATATGAACGTTAACCCTGTTGTAAAATCGGGATAACTCGAAGGTAAAGAGAGTGAGAGAGGGAGAGAAACCGAGGGAGAAAGATCCAGAGAGAGAGAGAGAGAGAGAGAGAGAGCACAGAGTTGCGTAAGAGCATTGCGGTTCGAGTTTATACGTCGATAAACGAGCTACGTATTTTATGTATGTACATACACACAAAGGCACGCGCGCGCGCTGACACACACAACACACAAGTACATGTGTCCACGTGTATATAGTTATGTAACGAATGATAAAACTCTGCGCACAGTAATTATCGATAGTGTAAACAAATTCGCAATATTTGTCGAGGCGCTTTTCTAAACAAATTAGCGCAAGATTCCGAAACAATAAATACGAAAACAAAATAACTGACTTTCCAAATATAAAAAAATAAAAGTTGTCGTTTTACCAAGCTCAAAAATATTTTGTTCGACGATATTTCGATCGAAAAAAAAAAAAAAATGCTGGATGCTGGACACAATGTCAAAGATCTGATAGTTCGTTTTAATTTGTGAAAAAAAAAGAGACCGCAAACATTTTGGAGGATTGAACATAAAAAAATAAATCGGTGTTTGGATGATATTGAAGTTTGCATCGTTGGAGAGCAACGAAAGTTTGGTAGCCCGATTTGTTTCTTGGCAAATTTGGGCCACGAAAGAGATTCAAACATTTTTTAGGTCCCTTATCAGAAATTTACAGCTGAAATTTTGCCGAGTACGATTTTGGATTATGAGAAAAATGAAGAAAACAAAATAAAAAACCAAAAAAATGTGGTCAGTTTTTAAATATTTTTAGTTGAATTATTTTTCCGCCATATTCTCAGTGTTGTCAAAGTTTGCATCGTTGTAATGGACAGTTTTTTCTTTTGTAAAATTCCATTTTCACATTTCTAAAATTATACACTTTTGTTTCAACAAATTGATATTGTCAATCTCCGAACGGGTAATAAAAAAAAATGGTGCGGGGATTCTCGTGGGCAAAATCGGCCAAAAAAAAATCTAAGCAATTGAGAAATATTCATTTTCATTGCATTTCAATCAGCCAAACTTCAATCTCATTATTCTCATTGTATTTCTTTTCTTGTTTTTTTTTTTGCTGATTACTCTGCCATAACGAGTCTAAAAATATAACTCTTTTTTTTCACACTATCCATCTCCCTATATAATTGCAATACGATGTTCGTTACGGAAATTAATCTACGAATTATTTTTCCACTCGCTGTGTATGTACAACGTGGCGGCGCAACCCTCGGCAATAGGAACATCCACCACGATCAGCGAAAACACGCTGCGTATATATAAATTTGATCGCCCCCGCCTTGTTGCCACACGCGCAGATAAGAGAATCTTCCCAGTGTTATTTTTTCGCAATATACATATATGCATGTGTGCGCGCGCGTGTATGTCTGTGCAAAGACCAGCCTTTCCCATCCCGCTCGAAAAGATTCCCAAGGATTCCGACAACAAAAAAAAAAAACATTTCGCCTTAGGAGGCTAATATACGTTTTTTCTTCTTCATTTCTTTTCTACTTCGTCGGGATCGTCAGAAACCATAAAGTGGGAAAAGTAAATAGATGGGGCTCATGTGACCGCACTTTTCTCATCTCGATGTTAGCCAACCTTTCGTCAGAGGGTGGTTTGATTTTCATTCCGATGTTTTCTTATCGTAGATGTTCGATGAAAGAGAAACAACTGCCGTATTGATGAGATTGAAGTTTGCATCGTTGGGATGCAATGAAAATGATTATTTTTCAATTGTTCGAATTTCTATTGGCAAATATTATGAAAATCGCTCGATCATTTTTCAAGTCGCTCATTTAGAGATCTAGAATTCAAAACTCACAAAAATTATTTTGTAAAATGGGAAAAATGCGGAAGAATATTAAACAAACAAAAAAAAAAGAAATTTCGTTGCGTTGCAACGATGCAAACTCCAAGACCATCACACGGAGAGAATTAAAAAGTAATTTTTGTCGTGAATTTCACGGTAAAAATTACCGTCATATATTTCAATGTGGTGACAAGTGAGAAAAGCATAATAATTCGTATGCGACAAGTTTTTTTTAACTCACGTTACAGAAAATTTCAAATTCGTAGTTAAAATTTTACTATACAGGAAGGGTAGCGCGCACGATAATTTTTACCGAGAGCACAAGACATTTTCCTATAACACTCATTAAATTTTATAATAAATCTTAAAATAACTGTTATAAAGACTATACTTTTTTATAGACATTTTTGAAAGGCATAAAATAGTAAAATGCACAGTAAAAATTCGCTGATATTATATATTTTTTAAATTTAAATTTTGCGTATTTTGTTACACATCAAAATTTACTAGAAAATCTGGTAAAATTTTCTATCTGAAGAAGAAATTTTATTTTATTTTCGTGAAAATCTGTGTTTTACTCAGTAATAATAAGCGAAGTTTCAGGGTTGTCATCTGGTTACCGTTACTGCACGGTAATTTTTAACATTTAATTCTCTCCGTGCAGGATTATGAATAACGTAAGATGCGTGGACTACGCGATAAAAATGAATAATTGTTCATTAATCCACGAATGTGCATCGATCGTACATGGGAGTGGCATTGGCTCGATGAAATAAAGGGGAACAAAGCAGTGTTTCGCTCTTTCTCTGAAAATAACGTACTTCCGAGACGCGGCAGGGGTGAGGAGAACAGGACGGGATATTTAAGGTTTGAAGCTCAATAAAATTCATGTTTTCAAAGTCACATAATCGTATTTATTTCTGACTCAATCTACAATAATCAGTCTAACAAGATTTGGTCAAATTAGGAACATTCGAGTGATAATTATAGAAAATAAAAATTAAGAAAAAAAGAGAGATCTCCCCATCTTGCCCCATACTGCGGGCAAGATGGGGAGGAACGACAATACACGGGTGTCATGGCAATCGCATCGTATGATGGCAGAACGAACGTGATTGACTCATTCAGAAGTATTTTGCCGGGTACCCCTTCTTGCCCGCAACCCCATCTTGCCTCCCTCTGCCCCAACAAAACATTTTCCATTTGAAGCTTTACTCGCACTTGGAATTTCGAATCCAACTATTCATCGAGGGGCATTGATTTTTCGTGCAGTGAAAGGAAACGGTAGAATTGAGGAGACCGGGCGTCGCGAATTTAGCACCTTTGGCGAAACTACAAAACGCGCGGGTATAGTGTTGATCAGAGGTTCTGTTACCGACCGAGTGTATTTCGCACCATTTCGCGGTGATTCGAGGATAGACATGTGCGCGCGAGCCACATAGCAATAGAGGCGCAGCGACGGAGAATGTGTCTTCCAACATGACGTTGAGGCAAGACGGCGACGGACCTGCAAAACCCGCCGATATAATCACGTGTGTGTGTGTGTGTGTGTGTGTACGAAGCCCGCCCTCCCTCGAAATCTCCATCCAATTTCGTCTTCACCGAGTGATCCTGGACCACGGCGCGATTTTTTGGGAATGAAATTATAAGACAGAGCCGCTCATTGTATTCCGGAATGGGCGATATAAAAGGAAGCAAGGGAGGAAAAATACGTATGTAAATGGTATACATATATATTGCTGATATTTGGATGTATAAGTGTTCAAGGATATGGAGATGAGGGGAGGCCAAAAGAATCCAAGAACGGCGTCGGCGTCGTCGCGGTTTCTCGCGATGACGTACCGCCTGTGTACAGACTCCTGTATCGCGAGCTTGGTGGCAATATGGACCACCATTTTAATTGTGAAATTCTTGCTTGAATTCACCGCAAAAAGCATCAACGAATATTCGTCCAATTGTCATTTTCTTTAGTGGAATATCGTTGGAGCTCACATCTGACTGAACCGTGTATACGACTTTTCCCGTTCCCGTCTGTTCTCTCAAGTAGAAGCTCTTTCTTCGAGTCAATTCGACACAGCTCGCTTCCGGTCTTCCCAATCTTAGATCGTAGCGAGCCTTTTTTTTCTTTTTTTTTTTACGCATCCTTCAAGTTAATATCCACCCTATGCTTTCCCCGTTCGTAAAATCGTTTAGTCATAAAGTGGTTCGCGCGTACACGGATTTCTTCGTTTTTTTTTACGACGGAATGCGGCGCGAGAAATTTAATTGAACTGGAGTTCAGGCAATGAAAAACCTGCACAAAGATCGTGGGAAATACGAAATATCGGACCCGCCCGGACAAGTAAAAAGCTCGCTCCGTGGTGGAAATCCATCTTAACGTTAACTGGTTAAGCCTAGAAGGGATTGTCAGCTATTTCTATTATTCGAGTTTACCTTAAAAGGGCTAACTGAAATAACGGAAATATTTGCCAATTTATTTAAATCATTTACATTTATTTTATTTTCATTATTTATATTTAAAAAAATTCACGTGGTCCGTATTAGTACCAATTTGTTGGCACGGCCCCCAAAGATCGTCGGTGTGTGATGGTGGCTTTGGATCGTTGTCGAGGGACGACGTGGTGCGTCATGGAGAGGGCTTGCTCGATGAAAGAGTAACAGAGAGTGAAAGAGAGAGAGAGAGAGAGAGAGAGAGAAAGAGAGAACGCCAGCCTGAAAATGTGTACAGATGAAAGCAGATAAAAACACGTCCCCGCGAAAAATCTGGTTGCAAAAATTTCCCGGGGAGTAAAACTCATTTACACATATATATATTCGTGTTACACACAAACACACGGATACACATGTACGTACACTCGAATCTCCGTGCCTACATTCACTCAGCCAGAAGTCCAGCTACATCGAATTCGCAAATGAAAAAAAAAAATCATGTCGTCATTAATACAATAACATTTATCATGACTCCGCCGGTTCTGTCGAATCTCAAAGTAACGGATGCACTCTGACACAGTCATTTTGATAGTTTGTAAAGATAAATGCTCTTCGTAAAGAACGTAAAGATAAGTAAATAAATCAATAAAATTCAAAAGTGTATGCGAAAAAAAATGGATGTATCAGGCGTCGCGAGTTTTTCCGAGCTTATTCCATTTCGTCGAAAATTTATCCGAGCTTTACGTACCTACGAGGGCACGAATATTCGTAATCCGGTTTTAATTCAATCGTTTAATCGGGTATTCAGGATTATTCCAGTCGCATAAATATGTATGTACATGGGGGACTGGGTGATGAGGGTCTCCTTTGGTTCTTATGGTCACTTTGCCATTATTACATCGTTTCGAAGTCGTATCTTGTTCTCTCCCCCCACCCCCCCCCCACCCCCCCTCGATGTACGCACAATTCACGTATTCTCCAATCCCCTCTCTCACTCTCTTTCTCTTTTCCCCTCTTTCTTTCGTTCTTTCCTCATCTCCCTCTTCCTCGATCTGTCTTCGTCTCTCTTGCCGACTTTTTCAGCCGAATTATCCAAACGGAGACGCCCTCGATACATTTTACACACTTGGATTCGTGCGCAGACCGACCGACGAACACGCGTGTATTATTCGAAATATATATATATATATATATATATATATATAGACGTAGGTAGCTCGATACATCGAGGCGCACACACACCGCACACTTGCCGAACCGCTGAGACTCGATTTTTTGGGGCAGGTCAGGCCTCGTGTGTGCCATGTTGCTGCTGCTCTTGCAAGGAGAGGAGGGGGGGGGGGGCAAGTCCCCAGTCGCCAATTCCACTCGGTTCCCCATTCCCATCGTTCAGAAAAACCGCTCTCACTCTCCATCCTCGCAAACACATTATATATATAATACAATAAAAATGCAGTGTCCGTCTGTAAATTCTTTTTTCAATCTGCCATTAAGCTGGCAGGGTCATAGTGCAATGTTGATAAGATATTTATTAATTTTCGAAATGTTGTCCTTCCGGCTGTTCGTTTGAGCGACGCTTGCGCGACGACAACGGTCAAACGGTTTTAAGGTTGTTGCTAAATCATCTTTGAAGGGTGGGGAAACCAACGACGTCACCAATGCCAACTTATTGTAGCAAAGTATTGATGATGTCTACGAATGAATAACGCGAAAATTTTCAAGTGTACGCTAGATGTAGTAATTATTTACATCCATGTTTATTCGAAGGAGTTAGGATTATAAAAAAATCAAATTTTCGATGTTTAAAAATCCTATTAAAATAGACACGAGCTTTGGCAACGTCTCACGGTTCTCTCGTAATTCGAGGCTAGTGAGGGGGGAAAACCTTTTAGACGCCCGACAATAAGTCATTTTTCATGATTTTTTAAAAAAGTGATAAAATAATCGCATCGTTTGAAAATGTTGACATTACCTTATTACAACTTTCGAGTGTTAAATTTTTTTTTTAACAAAACAAAATAGCGGCGTTATAAGGTATTCCTTTAGGCGTCTTTTGCGTGATATCGAAAAGTGCTCTATTTGTCTGATTTTTTTCTATTGATCTGAAACACAGTTCGATTATTGACATGTGCAGGGGAAGGATATACCTATAAAAATATTTAAAAATTATAAAATAAAAAAATTAAGTAGGCTTTTAAATCAAATTTTCATATTTTTTGACCATTTTCTTGAGAATTTTTATCACAAAAAAATAATTTATTTACGCGATAACCTTACAACTTTAGGTATAACCTTTTGATAATGTTATAGTGAGAAACCTCCCAAAATTTCAGCCCGATGGATCAACAACTTTTTGAGCTGTAACATGAGCAGTTTTTGAAAATGCACACGGAGAGAATTAAAAAGTAATTTTTGTCGTGAATTTCACGGTAAAAATTACCGTGATATATTTCAATGTGGTGACAAGTGAGAAAAGCATAATAATTCGTATGCGACAAGTTTTTTTTAACTCACGTTACAGAAAATTTCAAATACGTAGCTAAAATTTTACTATACAAGAAGGGTAGCGCGCACGGTAATTTTTACCGAGAGCACAATACATTTTCCTATAACACTCACTAAATTTTATAATAAATCTTAAAATAACTGTTATAAAGACGATACTTTTTTATAGACATTTCTGAAAGGCATAAAATAAAAAAATGCACAGTAAAATTTCGCTGATATTATATATTTTTTTTAATTTAAGTTTTGCGTATTTTGTTACACATGAAAATTTACTAGAAAATCTGGTAAAATGTTCTATCTGTAGAAGAAATTTTATATTATTTTCGTGAAAATCTGTGTTTTACTCAGTAATAATAAGCGAAGTTTCAGGGTTGTCATCTGGTTACCGTTACTGCACGGTAATTTTTAACATTTAATTCTCTCCGTGTGGTTTTGTTGAATCTCAAATCCCACTTTCGAGACAGTCATTGCAAAAAATAATGTATTGGACATGTGCGAAAAAAAAAACGAATTACATCGCGCGTAAGTTGCCGAATTCGCCTCGACTTATCGTGCATTTCTCACTCGTACTCGTGTGAAATGCACCATAAGCCTTCGGCTCATGCGGCAACTTCACGCGCGATGGAATTCGTTGTTTCCCGCACTTGTAACATAAATTACTATCATATAGTCAATTACGTGTATAATAAAACCCCTATTTTGTAATTCCGATTTATTTTATGGTTTCGCTGAAAAAAAATCACAAAATATGCCTTTTTTTTGGCTTCCGGAGTGGCCTAAGGCCTTAAGGCTACAAATATCACTGAAATATTTTTGAAGATCCTTATTAGGGATCCGTAACCTGAAACTGCACAAGAAGAGTTTAAATAGTGATAAAAACGAAGAAGTGTTTTTGTTGCGTCCCAATCCTGCAAACTTCAACACCATGTTATGACTGTTCTAATTGGTCTGCATAAGCCTGGGGGCCAAACGAGAGGTCGATTTTCAATATTTTTTTCTGATGACGGTATTCTGATTACGAGATCGTGATTTTACTCACAATTCATACATAGACTTGCCAAGTTCGATTTCCTTATTTGCAAAATATTGATAAACAATGAAGTTATTATTATTGAAATAAAGTGCCGCCGTTGCTGAAACGCCGACCGGTGCAGATGGTTCTGGCTGCCATGGTGATCTGTAATAAAAAATTTAAAAACTGTACTTTTAGTATGAAAAACCGATAAGATTGAAGTTTGCATCATTGCAGTTCAATGAAAATCGACTTTTTTTTACAAGCTTTTATTTAACTTCACTTGTGTGTGAGATGCAAAACGGAAAATCGATATTTCACCCACTTCCCGACTACTTAGAGCTCTGAAATTTTGCAAACATGCATCTACACTGCATGCTTCGACTCTCTAAAATTAAAGACTAAAAAGGAGAAAATAATTTGTGTAAAAAAATATTTTTTTTAAAAACAAGCTTTTTTTTTAATGTACTGAAAAGTAGAAAATAATTTTGCTTACCAAGTTACCTAAATGTGACTATAAATAAAAGTTTGGGGCGCTTAAAATTTAGAGATATAATCTTTAATTTACATAAATCCGTTAACATATAAACTGTATTTAATTTACTGTAAAACAAACTTAGATTTCTTAAATAAAAATCGATAAACTGAGTATAAACGTGTGATAATAATTTCTCAAATTACTATTCTGCCAAATTCAATTTCAAATTTCAAATTCAAATCGAATTTATTAAATATTTAAAAAGTTGAGCGCCGCAAGCTTTTATTTATAGTCACATATAGGTGACTTGGTAAGAAAAATTATTTTCTACTTTTCAGTACATTAAATAAAAGCTTGTTTTAAAAAAAAAAACATTTTTTTACATATAATTAATCGGTTCAATTTATTTTGACAGATTTTTCATGTTCTTGAAGTTTGCATCGTTGGAATGCAACGAGAATTATTATTTTTCAATCCAAACAAACTCATCAATCATTCTTGAAGTCGGGTAATTTAGACATCTATAATTGTAATTTGCAAAAAAAAATTAATGATTTTTAATATAATAAAAATGAAGAAATCAAAATATAAAAAAGAATTTTCGTTGCATTCCAATGATGCAAATTTCAAGACCATATCGAATAGTCACGATTTCTATGGAATTGTAGCTCGTTTCATAGCTGCAGTTTCATCATCGTATCCTATCTCCATTCTCAAAACCTTCGCTGATGTTCCTTCATTAGTCCTGGTGTAATATTTTTTTGTTTTTTTTTGTTTGTCTCAATTATACAGAGATTCTTAAATCGGGCCATTTAATGTTTTACGAGTTCGTGCACTTTCCTTCTCCATCGTTCAATTATTCGAAGTACTTTAGTACGCGAACGTTCGTTTAGCATTGAGCGAGCTCCGTTTTGTGAACGTGCACTTTCACTCTTCTTCCTCATTGCCTCTTCGATGAACCGTCGGTTTCCCCTTGCCGAATTTGTATGTAGCGCTCGCACGATATTTCGTAAGCCCGCAGGCGCACATACATGTTTGAATATATGTGGGTACGTGTGTATGTGTATATGTGCGCACGCGCGCGCGCCCTTGTGTGCGTGTGTGTGTGTGTGTGTAAGATAAAAATGTATTATGAGACATAACGCGAGGTGACGAGGCGAGAGAGTGGGGTGAACAAAAAAAAAAAAAACAAAAATTACGTATCACTTCAGGCGTGGCAAATGTAACCGTGAAACTCGAGTGTCTCGCCATTTTGGTCACTCTTGGTCCTCTTGTATCGCCTTTCGTTGCTATTCCTTTCCCTACTTTCTTTCACTTCTATCTCGTTTCTTCGCTTCCTCTTTCTCTCTGTCTATCACGGCGGGCTCCTCCAATTGCTCCTCCAACTCTTTTCGACACGAGGAGTCGATTTTCGCAGCACTTTCCCAATCAACACAAATTCCAAATTGTGTTCTCGTGACAAAATAAATTAAAAAAAAAAACTGTCTACTAAAAACAACTATCAATGCGAACCTTGCTCTCGGTATTTTTTTTTTTTTTTTTACGAAATTTCGCGGTATCGCGATTCGTCAAATTTGCAACAACTGTACGAAAATTTACAGTTCAAGGATCTGACATTTATTATCTCATTCAAAGACCGCGATTTTTCGGCTCCTCGACCATGGCTCCGCGATTAATGATGAAAATTTGACGAATTTTCGAACCCAAACAGATGCTCGCTCTAAACAAATGTTTTTTTTTTCGCGTTGTTCGGAGCGAATGGGTCGACAAAATAAAAAAGAAAATGATGAAAACGAAGCTAAGTTTTGTTATCGCGAGGCAAAGTTGTTCTGAACGATTTCGGAACGTTGAAAAGTATTTGGAAATAAATGTCGCTCGGAAACATCTGTCCTTTCGATTGCTATATATATATATATATATCAATATACAGCCGGAGCCAATATGTGTCTATTAACATTAGCTTCGTAATGTATGTACAGGTGCATCGAACGTGAGGGTTGTACAAAAACACGACACCGCACAACTGCGAGCCAGGCCAAATTTTCATTTTCATTCTCTTCGTCTTTATATTTATATATATAAACAAAAGAAAAATGTATAGCAGTGAAGAACACAACACTTTATCGATATATTATCATTTTATCATATATAACTCAAAACTCTTTGCCATCGACCACATGTTTTTTTTTTGTGTACATATTATATATAAATACCTTATGATCAATGAAACGTTTTTTTTTTATTGTTATGGATTTTTTTGTACATGTGTACAAAAAATGTTTTAAATATTTAAAATTCCTATAATATTGAATTTTGCATCGTTGGAACACAACGAAAGCTTAGCGCCTACACGTTTTTTTGTTGTTGTAAATTTGGGCTACGAAAAATACTCATACGTTTTTTAGGATCCTTATCAGAAATTTGTAGCCCAAATTTGCAGGATAAGATTTGGGATGATAAAGAAAATGAAGAAATAAAGATTGAAAAGAAATGCTCGGTGCGTTTCAACACTCAATCGCTATTATTTTCGGTTGTTTTTTTTTTTTTTTTAATTGCCGTAGTTTAGTACACGTTTCGGGGACACGCTACATGTGGGATCTACTTTTTTCGTCTGTCTATCTTCTTGCCCCTCTGTTTTCTATTCGTATCACGCGTGTCCCGTATATTTGTGCTACCAGCTTTTTCAATTTTTTCTCTGTAACGTTACGATGTTTTCTCTTTTTGTTTTATTTTTATTTTTTTTGTTTCTTATCACGGGTCCCCCGTGTATGTTATATTTTTTCCTTGTTCCGCCCCCACAGTGTCGGTACATCTCATTAGGATATCGCTCGCGAGCTCGGACACGGGGAAACAGAGAAAAAGTTGCGTCGGCAAGAAAGGTCCCCGGCGACGAAATTTTCTATCGTGAAAGAATTTTTCTTGTTTTTTTTATTTTTTAACCGTTAAACGTTCGATCGGAAAGATGTGAGCAGCGTCGAAGACGAAACAAAAAAAAATACAGCAACGCGACGAAGTAAAAATAGCGGTAATGTCGAAGTGACGAGGAACAGAAAAAAAAAAACAAACTTATGTAATTGGAGCTTGAGTTGGAAAAGTCGTAACTTTTTGTCACTGTAAAGCTAAGCAAAAAAAAAAACAAAAAAAGAACAGAAGAATTTGGCACAAAGTATAAAAACGCTCGGCTTGTCAAATCTTTTTTTTCGCTTTTGCTTGAAAGTTTGTCGTAAATGTTTCTCGATATACAATTTGAGCAACAACGAAACGCGAGTTATTTTCAACGTGGCTCCCGTGCGGAACATGATTTTTATAAATTTTCCCACTTGAGCGCGAATACGATCGAACGTTTCGGCCATTTTTGTTGCTCCCTCTCTTGTTCTCTCCGACCCTCTCTCTCTCTCTCTCTCTCTCTCTCTCTCTCTCTCTCTCTCTGTCTCGCTCTCTCTCGTTCTCTCTCGTACCGAATCGATTTTTCGGCAATGGGACGAGATATACGAGCACGAAAGACGCGTAGTATCGCGGTGTGCCTGACCTTGCGGCGCCATCCGCGAACCGGAATCACGAGAGTGTGGACCGCAAACGATCCACTATATATCGTAATAAGAGACGGAGTGGACTGACGTTTCTCTCCTGTGCTCTTCCCTGCCTCTTTCCCTGGCACGAGAAAACGCGCTCGCGTCTCGGAATTCGCCTATCTTCTTTTTCTTCTCCCCCTCTTTTTCCTTCTTCTTTTTCTTCTTTATACACTACTCCAAAGAATTAAAGGAACATAACATTTCTTCCTCTTTTTTTTTTAGTGTTTTTTGGAGCGCTGTATCTCTGTGAAAAATGGTCGTATCGAGATGAAAAAAAGCATTTTGAAGGCTTCAAGTCTCTAGTTTTGAGATCTTTTTGTGCAAACATTTTTTTATGAGCTACATTTATCTCGCAATTATAAGAAATAGCGTGAGACAAAAATTTTCAAAATTTATTTGTTTTTTTTTTCCAAGGTCCGCGCGCTCGGGCAATTTTTTTTCAATACAACCAAGGTATAGGTCAGTTAGCTTGTTTATTACAATTTAATTTTTTTCAGTCTCTCTGCGTCAAATTTTGGCTGAGATATCGGGCTTTGAATGAAAAAGGATCCTTTTGTTTTTGATCATCGATGTCTCAGCAACCAATGATCGCACAGAGAATTAAGGGGCAGTTTTGAAAACTCGAATCCATTTTCCGCAAGACCCTTTTAATGATTTTTTAGAAACAATTTTTTTTTCTTCCCTTAACATCAATTTGAAAAAAGTACAAAAAAGTGAGTTTTTCTGGTGTTTCAGTAAATCTACCACTACTTTACAAATATTCATGAAATAACTAACGTCGCCAGGTTTTTTGTTCAGCTTAATGTACCCTCAATAGCCCTGTAAATTTCCAAATTGAACTATCGAACCGTTTTTCCGGACCGATTGATCAAAGTTTTACAAAACAATTGAAGGAACAAGTGTTCCTAAACATCGTGTCATCATCATCAAAATGAAGAGACGAATTATTTTGGACTTTTTTTTCACAACTTTCTGAAAAAACAAGCTAACTGACGTACGCATTGGTTCAATTGAAAAAAAAATTCCCGAGCCCGTGAACCTTTGAAAACAAAACCAAAAAAAAATTGAACATTTTTTAATCGCGCTATTTTTTATAATGGCGAAATAACCGTAGCTCACAAAAAAATTTTTGCGGAAAGATCTCAAAACTAGAGACTTGAAGCTTCAAAATCCTTTTTTTTTTCATCTCGATACGATCATTTTTCACAGAGATACAGCGCTTCGAAAAACATTTTAAAAAAGGGAAGAGATGTTTTGTTCCTTTAATTCTTTGGGAGTAGTGTATATATATTCATTGGGATGTGTTGAGTAAGTTCTCGCTTTTTTTTCGTCAAAATTAATGCTTTATTTTTAAAAATGAGTAAAAAACATGTCACTGAAAGCACTGGCCATCGCTAGCCTTCAATGCTCGGCTCGACAGCGATCTCCCGTGATGTTTTCGTTCAGTATTGAACAGCTCATAATAAAGTACACCCAGCTGATCCCACAAAATGCAGAGCAGAAGCATGGAACCATGGATATTCGACTTTGCCGAAGATGTTGATGCATGGCCGGGCTTACCCCAAGATTACGCTTAGGGTTATCATAGTGTATCCATTTCTCATCACCGGTCACGATACGATACAAAAAACCTTTCCTTTTCTGCCGTTGAAGCAGCTGTTCACACGCAAAAAGACGCCGTTCAACGTCTCACGGCTTCAACTCGTACGGCACCCAATGTCCCTGCTTTTGAATCATTTTTAATGCATTCAAACATTTCGAAACTGTTGTGTGATGAACTTCTAATGATTCTGCAAGTTCAGCTAGCGTCTGACACGAGTCTTCATGAAGTAATGCCTCCAATTCTTCGTTTTCAAACTTTTTCGGTGGGTCAGAGCGTTCTTTATTTTCAACATCAAAATCATTATTTTTGAAGTGTTTAAACCAATCTCTGCATGTTGCTTCCGACAGACCATGGTCGCCGTAAGTCTCAACACGAATTCTGTGTGCTTCTGCTGCACATTTTTTTTTCTCTTTAAATTAGTGCAGTAAAATTCCCTGCAAATACTCTTTTTTGGCACGAAATTTGACATGTTTAAAACTATGAAAAAAAAAAGTTGTTTACACTTCGGCGAAATGTCATATACTGAATTTCAAGCTTGCTTACAGTACTTTATAGATCTTTATAGATGCGTTATCATCTTAAGGCCTTAGGCCACTCGAGAGACCAAAAAAGGGCATATTTTGTGATTTTATTTCAGCGAAACCATAAAATATATCGGAATTACAAAATAGGGCTTTTATTATACACGTAATTGACTATACAAAATTATTTTTTTCACAGCCATACATGTCAAAATGGCGACTGTGCAGCATTTTTACGATGACGCCTTTATTTCTGGAAGGTCAACGGCCGGACCAAGAGCTCCTATAATTTTTGAGTTATGATGAGACACTAAAGTTTTTTCGATTATATATAAGAATAGCTATAGAAGTACGTAGGATTTTTTTGATATATTGTTTTTTGTCAAAATGGCGCATTTCCAAAAGAAAAAGTATAAAATGCCATGAGAAAATCGTCAGAAAATTGTTGATAAAAAAGGAACTATGCAATATAATAAAAAAAAGCCTAGGTAATGCCTCAGAAAAAGTAATTCTAAATATACAGTTAAAATTTCAAGTGAATCGGTTGAAATCTGTTTGTGTTATGAGTCCGGCCAACTTGAAAAATGTAGTTTTGAGATAAATGCGTTTAAAGTTAGTAGAAAGTCACGACATGAATCAAGAGGGGTTGCGCTATAGTTCGAAAATCGAGTACTTAGAGATTTTTCACACCCTTTGGAATAATTTTATATTCCAAAAAAGAATATAAAATTATATTCTTTTGGAATATAATTTTATAGGTACTAAGGTACATTTTTAACAAAAAAAAATCGATATTTGGAAAATCCTAGAGTGGCCTAAGTCCTTAAACTACAAGCACGCAGTTCTGACAATGCCATCTGTTGGAAAACAGCGAGAATTTATTCAACGTCCCATTACACAAAATTGATATATAATATTTGGAAGAAATTTAGAGAAGTGTGTGTGCGTGTGTGTGTGTGTGCGTGCGTGCGTGCGTGCGTGTGTGTGTGTGTGTGTGTGTGTGTGTGTGTGTGTGTGTGTGTGTGTGTGTGTGTGTGTGTGAACTTCTCTAAATTTCTTTAAAATTCTCCCTCTCTCTCCCTCTCTCTCTCTCTCTCCCCCTCCTCTTCTACTTCCTTTTCTTCTCCTCTTTCGTTTCCTTCGCCTTCTCCTCCTCGTCCCTCTATGTCTTCCTTCTCGTCTTCTAATACCGGCCCCCTAAATCAACATCGCTCGCACACGCCCGCTCGCTGTTCTTCATCTGGCTATACCAACCCTCGATGTAAACAAAAAGGGGTGAACGGTAGTGAAAAAAGGTTGAGAGAGAGAGAGGGCGAGAGAGAGAGAGAGAAATCTCGGAGCAACTGGAACGGGAAGGACCATGGGTATATAGTGTCCCCTCTCTATCCTTTTTATTTCCTGTTCTCCTCCATTCTCCTGTTCTCCTTTATTTCCATTCGAAGACGCGTCGTACACGCCTCCGACGTTTTTTTCCGTCGATGCATTCGCGCTGATTCTTTTTTGTCATGAAAAATCGTACCGGGACGAGGTTCCGAGCTTTTTCTTTCTTGGATCCTCGAATTGCAGGGAATATTTTTTCGTCCAATTCGCGGCTATTTTTGTTTGGGAGTGACGGACGAGAAGGAGGGGGAGGGGGTGCGGGAAGAGGGAAGGAAACAGGTAAAACAGCGCAGCAACGGCGCGGGGCCGTGCCGGGAGAAACAGTTTTCCTGACGCAGCTTGATGCCGACCCAGAAGTGTATCTGGGTCATTGATTCGATGTTGCCGCTCTTCTCCATATAACTTCCCTCCAAGCTGGGCCACTCAACGACCCTCTTCCTACCTCTTGAGCCACTACGAAAATAATCTACAATAATCTCTATCTCTCTCTCTTCCTATCCATCGCTTCACACTAATTCACCTCTCGCTCCCCTCCCTCTCCTTCTCGCTTTCGTCATTTCGGCGGCCCCCCAAAGCAACCAACTATCAATTCCTTCGCATCATCAATCCATAACATCTCTAATTCAGAATGATTTGACAATTTTGTAAATTAAAGTTCAACGAGTAAAAAATGAAAATCAATTTCTCGTTGATCATTCATGAATTACAATATTCATTGAGTTCTTCGCGCTTCAAACCTCGCGAAACGCGGATATTTTTCAATTGATATTTTAAGTGTTGAAGAAATTTTTGGTTTCTTGTGCAAATGTATGTTTTGTGAGGTGCAGTTGCGAGTTAGAATTTTTTTTTTTCCAAACCACTCGGTATTGCGGGCGAAGAAAAGGTGGTAGCCACCTGCTCGTCGGGATTCCCTCTCTATTCGCTTTTCAATCGGCGCTTTTGCTCTAGCCAGGTAAACGTTCCTCTCCAGTCCCCTCCCTCACTCGCCATTATACCCTCGCTCCCCGTTGCTCCGCGTGTGTGTGTGACGCAAAGACGCGATAGTTACGTCATCGTGGCAACAGAGCCGCACGCCGGGTCCCGTCGACATGGCAACGCCGATTCTCTCCGCACTGCTCTGCCCACCGCTCTCTCTCTCTCTCTCTCTCTCTCTCTCTCTCTCTCTCTCTCTCTCTCTCTCTCTCTCTCTCTCTCTTTCTCTCTCTTTCTCTCTCTCTCCCTATCTCCTTCCCTACCTTCCTTCATCCTCGTGTTCACCGGAGTTGGCGGCTTCCCCAGAGTTTCGTGTTTACCCCTTGGGAGAACTGCCGTCCTCTCATCTAGTCTCATCTCGAAGATTTCGAGGCAACCCCTCTCACCGCTGTACGATTCCGGAGCAGGTATCGAATATCATTCGCCTAGCATTCATCTCTGTCCACCATACTCTCCGACGCGGATCGAGGTCTTTTTTAAATATTTATTTTAACATACCTGTGCAACTATCGAATCCGCTCCCTTTGTTTTCCTGCTGTCACGAATGTCGATTTTTATTCGACTCGGGATCGGTTGAATAGTATCGAAGAATGTTCAGGAAAATGTTGCTCAACGATCGTCAAATTATTGACGACAAGGTTCGCTCGCGTGTGCGGCGGAAATTTTGACATACCGGTCGATTTTCAAGATTTTCTTCGGATAAGTGTATTGGGATGACTAAAAATTCACGAAAATGATGCTCCGATTTTGAAATTCTGTCAAAAAAACGATAAATAATCGTGGCGCGACGAATCCAGCGGTTGCTTCTAGAGCAAATAATTGTAAAGAGAATGCGCGTAAAGTGGAGTTTTGGATCGAAAGGCCGAAGAAATTAGCGGCGATTGGGTGAAAAAAGTTATTTTTAAACGTGATGCGAAACAAATTTGGATTTTTAATATTTGCTTTATGTCTTTATCGATGTATTTTTACACTCCGAACACGAATTCACCATTTATTTTTCTCAAAACCCTCAATTTCCATTTAAAATCGTCGTATGTGAATGGAAACAGGTTTTTCGCATTTAACACCCGCAATTTCGAGCTTTCGACAAAAACTCTGTGATACGCGTAATCGGTGAAAAGTTTCCCATCCGATTGATTTTTAAAATAGTTTAGAAGCCGAAAAAAATTACGTCTCGTTAGGCAACATTTCCAAAATCGTCAAAATCCTAAAATTTCAAACAGCCGTATCGTCCGTTCTATTTGAGTGACATAAACTTAATGGGGTGTTGTAAAAAAGTTTTTAGCAGACTTAGAGAATGCTGGTTGATTCATTCCGATATCTGAATTATTGTAATTTTTCCGATATCTGAAGAAAACGATTAAACAGAGAATGTGCACAAAGCGGAGTTCCAAATCGAAGGCTGAAAATGAATGCTCGACGATTCAGGGACGATGTATTGTAACCCCTTAAATACGAATTCACCAGTCATTTTCCCCGAAAGCCTAAATTCAATATTCAACCATCAAGGTTTGATGAAAAATTACGAATCTTAACAATCTTCTCATCTTAATTTTTTAAATCTTTTTGATTTAATAAAGGATTACGACTCTTTCATAATAATCATCAATAATGTTATACTTTTTCCAGTTGTTAGTAACACAACAGTTTTTATTTTTCACACAATAAAAAAATAAAAATTAATAATTTTGCCCTTTGATTATATATTTTATGAACACCACGTATGCATTTTTTTGTTGAGGTTTATCGAGAATAAAAACTCATAAATCGTCATTTGACTCAACTGGACCGCTCCATTCTCCTTAATTTCAGCCTAAAAAAAAAACGAATGCACAGGCAGACACTAAATTTTCATAATATTCAGATCAGCGTTGCCCTCGTGATCGTATGCAATTATTACGAATTTCATAATTATATGTTTAATCACGATTACAAGTATTATTATAATCGTGATTTATCACCAACAGCAATTCATACACAATACGTTGATTCTTATACTACTAGTTACGTTTATAATTATCCATGTAAATATTCATTTTTCAATTTATCTCGTTGCATCCACGTCACGCTAATTGCTTATTTAACTGGATAGTCGCATTGAAGCAATTTTCAAAATAAACGTTCATTTTTTTTCGAGACCAGAACTCTTTCAATCAGATTTATTCTTGATATTTCGTTCAGTCGGCATTTAATGATTTAAAACAGATGCCTAGCTGTTACGCTATTTCCTATCATTTTAACTTCTCAGTAGAAAAACTGCGAAACGGTTTTATCATGAAAAAATAAATAGAATTAAAAAAAAAAAAACAGGAGATACAAGCAACCTTTATTTGGCACCCTCGTCAGTCGTATTGACGATGAAAAAATGGCATTGAAGTTGAATCGGCGAATCATCGTCAATAAATTTATCTCGTGGGAAGAAAGAATCAATTTCTCACAAGGGTATGAACTAGCAATATTCCGCACAAGCAGTGTTAACGAGAATATGAACGGCAAGAATAATTTTTTACCGTCGGTGATCATTTTCCGTTGCCATACATTTTTTACCATCAATACTCACGAAGAAAAAACGTCTTTTTTTTTTCATAGATCGATTTGTTATGAGTTCAAAAAAAGAACGAAAATGTTTTACGCTGATTTATTAACGATAAAAATAACTTTTCTGTTGCGATATTCCCGTGCGAAAACGTAATTTAGAACGATTTATTATGAATTGAAAAATGAAATTTTTCAAGCAGTTCCTGTTTTTGCCATACATTTTTTTTTTATTATCAATAGTTACACAGGAAAAAGTATTTTTTTGAAAGTACAACTTATCGTGAATTAAAAAAAAAAAGATACGAACTTTGAAAGTGGATTTAACAAAGACAAGGGATAATTTTTCCTCTCGTATGTTTCGTTCCTTTCGGCCGAGAGATATGATGGGATAGCTTTAAATTTGCGGGAGTCATGTTTCTCGGGAGTCCGAGTGTCGTGGACATAAAGGAAACTTAAAAGCTGAAAATACGTGCGTATATAGTTGGCGCGAGGACGCCGAAGGAAGGTGCATGTATGGAACTGTTCCGCGTGACGAGTATCCGACCCTGCGTAAAACTCCTCCTCATTCTCGTTCGTTCATTCGTCGTGTTTTGCCCACTCACCGACTTACGTCTCAATTTGGTCAGCGTGTCACGTTCACTGTCGTGGAATATATCGACAGCTTTCACTCGTCGTTCCCTCCGGTGGTTCCGCTTTGAAGAGAATGAAGAACAAAAATGAAAAAAAAAAAAAAACAAAAAACGCGAATTCGTTACCTTTCCTCAAGATTATAATAGTCATCCCACGATCATTTCACAGTCACCGTATACGTTGAACTTTCATCCGTTTCTCCTGGCCTTCCTCACTACGCTATGCGATGAGCCACGCTCCGACATTGTTCCCGGCTTTAAGGATACGCCGTTCGTACAGTCGTATCCAAAAAGTACGTAATTTCTGTGATTTTTTTTTTTTAAATTACGTTCTCGTAGCCGCCGGAAACTCTCTTAATATTCGTCATGTCCTTTCGTCCGTCCGTCTGTCGAAGCAGGGTACTTTCCCTTCTCTTTTATTCTTTCAACACTTTGTCTAAAGAACGTATTTTGAAGAATTCTGACACTTTTTATTTGCCGTAGTGCGCGTGCGTTCTTATGTGATTTTGTTTTACTCCCAGATCTGATCGAGAAAAAAAAAACATAAGGGCAAAATGGTACAGAAGGTTTTGGGTTTTTCGTGTGGGTACTTATGTATGGAAGACACTTTATGGGAAATTTTTCAATTCACTATAAATCATTCGGTCATACGGTAGAAAATGTTATATGCTCTGTCCGAATTTAAAACAAATCGGACGAAAAGATTTTAAAGTACTACTTGCACTGTTTCACAGAACAAAGTTTCTGAAAAAAATGACGAAGTTTGGATCGATGGAATGCAATGTTTTTTTTTGTTTTTTTTTTAATTAATTAATTTTTATCAGCATACCAAGCCGTTTTTTTCGTGCAAATTAAGGTCGTAGATATCTAATGAAAATACGTAAAAACGTTTGAATGATTTTCACAGGCTAATGCATTAAAAAAAAAGATTAGACAATTAATTTTCGTTGCAGCGCAACGATGAAAACGTCAGCATAATAGAAAAGAGGGTAAATTGAAGTGGGGTGGTTCGCCGTAGTGCAGTGAGCGTACCGACCCTTTACAAAAGTTAAGGGCATGTACTAGGTCAACTTAATCTCACACATTTTCGATTTTTCTCATAGATGGTTGTATTTTTTCGGAACAATAAAGCATCAGGCTCTGTAGAATTCACGGGCGCAGAGCTTGGGGATTTTTTTGTTGCCTTGAATATTATCATGAGGTTCGAAGTTTGCATCGTTGGAATGTCATGAAAATTAATATTTCTGAATTCGTTTAATTTTCTTTGGCAATATTCGCCGACAAAAATCTCTTAACAAATTTTCGAGATACTTATTTAGCGACTAAAAATATAAATCTATTATAAAACAGAATCTTCTATTATAATAAGAATATGGAAAATAAAATGTAAAAGAAAACTTTCGTTGCGTTCCAACGATACAAACTTCAACACCACGTGAGAAATCTTACACCATGTGAGAAATGTACGTCAAAAAATTTTAGCGATCTTCTTCGCACTTATATGGCGTGTGGTACACACGGAGAGAATTAAATGTTAAAAATTACCGTGCAGTAACGGTAACCAGATGACAACCCTGAAACTTCGCTTATTATTACTGAGTAAAACACAGATTTTCACGAAAATAAAATAAAATTTCTTCTTCAGATAGAAAATTTTACCAGATTTTCTAGTAAATTTTGATGTGTAACAAAATACGCAAAACTTAAATTTAAAAAATATATAATATCAGCGAAATTTTACTGTGCATTTTATTATTTTATGCCTTTTAAAAATGTCTATAAAAAAGTATCGTCTTTATAACAGTTATTTTAAGATTTATTATAAAATTTAATGAGTATTATAGGAAAATGTATTGTGCTCTCGGTAAAAATTATCGTGCGCGCTACCCTTCTTGTATAGTAAAATTTTAGCTACGTAGTTGAAATTTTCTGTAACTTGAGTTAAAAACAACTTGTCGCATACGAATTATTATGATTTTCTCACTTCTCACCACGTTGAAATATATCACGGTAATTTTTACCGTGAAATTCACGACAAAAATTACTTTTTAATTCTCTTCGTGCAGCTTCCACTCCGCTCTAATACCTTGGCCTATAAAACTAAGAAATAAAAAGATCTTATTTTCGAACATTCAACCGCATGCAGACCCCTTAAATCAAATCTTAATTTCAAGTTACATTTTGATGTTGCATTTTGCGGTTATAGTCAAATGATTCGGTTCGGAAAAAAAATGAAAGGAAATCGGGTTTTTACCTGCCACGGGCATATTCGCCATTATTTCGACACAATTCGAAAATTACATATCAAATCTCGATAATGATTACTTTTTGTAAAGTACTCTCGCTTAATAAATAGTCCTGTATAAAAAAAAAAATCAGTTTCTCACAAACACAAACAGTTTAATTCGCGAATTCTTCGAAAGTAGTTGTTTTTATGCACTTTTGCAATTATGTGCATACTTAACGAGCTACGGAACCCAGCGTCAATGTGCGTTCCGACACGCACTTGAGCGCTTTTTTTTTCCGCCACTCTTCTCCGAACGTACTGGGTTCAACTGACCGCCGTCCCTTTATTTTCCGAATTATTCGTACTCTATGAGTTCTCGTTGAGTGCAGATATTTCTATTGAATTGTCACATCAAGTTATTCACAGCTTTATTAATATATACTTTTTGTTGCGATTGTCGTGAAAAGAGATAGCTTTATACTTTTGAATTGTCGGACAGGTATCGATCGAATAATTAATACAATATCGTAATACTATTATCAGAGTGCTGAACTAATGAGTGCTCTCTCCAAGACTATTTACAATCGCGCACTTCCGTTTTTCGTGTATGGAGAACAGACGAGAGGATTAATTATCAAACAAAAAAATATATTTTATATTTTCTAATGCTATATTTACAATTTTTTTTTTCTCACGACTAATCCGTTTAATTGAGAATTGTGATCGAATTTAATTAAATCTATCACAAAAAATTGATTGCCTTTCAAGTCTGAGCATTATTTTCATAAACTTGTACTTTCCTAATACCTTTTTTTTTTTTTTAAATTAAAACGTTTACTTTCCACGGACTTTTTAGTCTCGCGAAATTTCATCTCACACGTTCGTCCCTCGGGCCGAGATTAGCGTAGGTGCATTTCTTTTTTGCCCGCGATTCACTCCTAACAGACACGAAAGCCTTGAAATTCTCGGAATCACACGTTTCTGAGAAATGATTTTCGCGAGCTTTGTAAAACGAGCTGACGAATAAAATGATCAATCGTCTTTATAATACGAACGTGGGTGTATCCAAAAATAATAGAACGGTGCCTTTTTTTCACCGTTCATCGCGTGCTCCCGAGTCCCGTCCATTTTTTCTGCGTTCCCTGTGGATCAAGGTATACATACACACACACACACACGAACACACATATATATATACAGCGATCTGTCTGGAGGTTTACAACGATGAGTCTCGTGAACGCAACAGCTATGATTCGAATAGACAGTCCTGACAGTGTTTGGAAAAGAAAAAAAAATATTCTGCACCATTCAGATAAATTTTTATATATATATAGGCTCGATTATTACCAATTAATCGATAGTCCTGCTAATGTTCGGAAAAGAAAACAGAAATCCTTACAATTTCTATAAATCGAGCCGAAATAAGTCAATAAAAAAAATCATTTCTTCAAATTAAATGAACAAATTTCGAAAAATTATTTGATTTCATTGAATCAATGAATGAATGAAAAAATCGGCATTTCTTCGTGAATACGGGTTCGGGCAGGAGGAGAGGGGCTTGAGCGAGAGTTTCACCCTCGGTAAAATATGGATCGCCCTCTCGAACGCCGTAACTGTGACGTTGGATGTAAATATAATGACGTGCGCGATGTAGAATTGTGGTTTCGGATGAAAGAGAGTGAAGAAGGCAGAGAAAGATTGCGTGACGAGGAGCGAAGGGGATGGGGGTTGAGGTTGTCCCCCCAAAAGGCCACCTTTACGACAGTTTCGTTATTTCGAGTGATATTCCGATTTTCGGTATTCCAATTCGGGGCAATCTTCATATAAATGATCGCGCCGGCCATTCAATGCTCTTTCTGTCTCTCTCTCTCTCTCTTGCGTTGTATTTAAAGTTCGCGACCTTTCACCCCTCGCCTTTTCCGTTTTTTACGTGTTTCCCATCATTCGCGCCATTTGTATTGCTATTATTATTTTTTTGCAACTTCAAGCGGATGCTAATTTTACATGTTTATTTACAATGAGAGAAGAACGTGCGAGAAGCAATATGGCATTTTGCAATTCGACTTTTTGCGTACGGAACGATCAATGTATGTTCAAATTTCCAATTAATGCCCTTGATCACTTTGCAGAAATTACTAATTCAGGTATTTTATCTTCAACCTCTCATCCTCGGACTTTGAAGACAATTTTGTTAAAAATAAAATCGTTTTAGATGCTTGCAGGGTCGCTATTGGCCTGAAAAGTTATGAAAAGTTTTAAATGTCATGAAATTACACTCGACCCTGAAAAAGTCACGAAATGTCGTAAAAAAATACCAGTCTACCTGATTTTTTAAGGATCTCTACAGCGCTTATTATCATGGCCGATGTTTGTATTAATTTATCCAAAATAATTTCAATTTTTTTCGGTTTTGTGACAATCTACGGTATTAGAAAAAAATGGGTGTACTTCCGAAAAGCCCATACCTCCGATTAATATAAAACTTCGTATACTTATGTATATTGACTCGCTGATCACGAATATGATAGTGAAAATACCCGCAAATTTTATTTTCAAGGTCAAAACTAAAAAAAACTTTTTTTTTTAGTTTTTCTATTTTATTTTAATAAATATTGATCTAAGAGAAAAATATTTCCTACAAGAGTTGTAGCTTATGAATAGACGGATATTTTATATTCTATACAGGTTTTGTCTAATACCATTATTTTTCGAGAAAAATGGGATAATGCTCCAATAAGTATATTTTGCTAAACTCTATTAGTTTCGATGTTATCTACTTACGCACTTTACCACGGGGAGGTTAGAGTTTAGTCTTTAAAGTGCATGTTTTTTTTGCTTTTTTTGTATTTTATTCTTGTTTGCCTTTTTTTTTGTATTTTAGTCTATTTTTTGTATTTCATTCTGCTTTTTGCTTTATTTGTATTTTATATTTTGGTTTTTTTTTGTATTTTATGTTGTTTTCTGTTATTTTTTGTGATTTTAGTATTATATAGGAAAATATTGAAGGTTAAGCAACCCTCCGCCCACTCCAGTGTTCTACGCACCCCACGATTCCACGCACCCATCCGAGGTGCCCTCCGCCCACTCCAGTGTTCTACGCACCCCACGATTCTACGCACCCATCCGAGGTGCCCTCCGTCCATCCTAGTGTTCTACACACCCTGCGATTCCACACACCCATCCGAGGTGCCCTGCGCCCACCCCAATGAACTACACACCCCACGATTCAACATATCCGAGTTTGTTTGGGTTTGTTTTATTTGTGTTTGTTTGGGCCCATATGCAGTAAAGTGCGTAAGTGGATAATATCGAAACCAATG
Source organism: Ophion ventricosus (assembly GCA_963932345.1). Classification (NCBI taxonomy): domain Eukaryota; kingdom Metazoa; phylum Arthropoda; class Insecta; order Hymenoptera; family Ichneumonidae; genus Ophion; species Ophion ventricosus. The sequence continues at coordinate 20,318,867 of OZ010716.1, read as the reverse complement.
GAGTTTAGCAAAATATACTTATTGGAGTATTATCCCATTTTTCTTAGAAAATAATGATTTTAGACAAAATTTGTATAGAACATAAATTATCGGTCTTTTGATGGGTTACAATTTTTTTCGGATACATTTTCCTCTACGATCAACATTTATTAAAATAAAATAGAAAAACTAAAAAAAAACCGTTTTTTTTAGTTTTGACCTTGAAAATCAAATTTGCGGGTATTTTCACTATCATATTCGTGATCAGCGAGTCAAAATACATAAGTACACGAAGTTCTAAATTATTTGGAGGTGTGGGCTTTTCGGAAGTTTATCCAAAAAAAGGTAGTAGAAAAAAAAAAATTATTCGTTATCTCAACATATTAGTTTTTCTTTGTTATTCGTGGAAAGTGACTAGATAATATTACTCAAAG